>OX424562.1:40186184-40923320 GCA_949152475.1 Terebella lapidaria | reverse complement strand
GACACTGAAAGGTGGTAGCACAAGCAGTGAGCATGGTCGGGAATCTAAAACCATATTTGTATTCATGATTCATTCATAATCCGTGATTGATATATATATTCATTATTATAATGCAAAACATTCATTAGATGCAGGCATCAGTTAGTAACATTTTGTAAATACCGTGTTGTATATCGATGAAAATTACGAGAACAGCAAGTGGACATGTACTTCTATTCTCATGATATAATAATGGTGACAAAGTTCCTCACAAATTCAGACAGTGTCGCCCTCTGTTTCCTAACACTGTTGAAGTGTGACGGTATAGTTGTACACGCAGATTACTACTCGCAGGTGCATATGCCGGCGGAGATTTGTTTGAGTTGAAGGGGAACCGAGAACTAAGTCAGATAATCGGTTCAGTGTCGCGTCTCTGGAAAATAATAGACTCGCCTTCGGCTCGTCGATTATTTTCCAGAGTCGCTCCACTTCACCGATTATCCTATACATAAACACCACAAACATATTGCAAAATGGTATCTATATAATTCTGCCTCGACCCACAGTGTGTGCCGTCAACCGAATTAACTTTCGGCAATGATGAGAATGACTCAAGCAAACAAACACGTGTTGTTGTTGCTTTGGCATACACAGTTTGTACACTTGAAGTTGTTGTTGGCTGGTTCCACGCATGAAGGCGCAATATCGCCCCCTAATCCCGCCGTACTACTACTGGCCATCAGTTTGTGGAATAGCATTTCCGGTAGCACGGTCATGTTGCCGCGAGGGGTTTTGGGATAGTAGTGGCGATATATCACCGCTTTCGTGTTTGTTTGTTTATTTCAAACTATATCAACAATAATTAAAGAATGTACAATATGATTGTGGCGATTTTGCCCTAAGCACGCGGCAGGTGATTGTAAACATAAAAGCCATTTATGTGGCCTTTCTGTACTTGGCCTTGTTTTGACATGCTCCGTTCGAGCGTGCGTTGCCACGGCGACGTATTGTAATTTACGCTCCAGTAAACTATAACAATGGATCGATTTAACCTCGCGTGCGCCCTGCAGTTTCTGGTGTATTATATATACACTGGAAGCGACTCGTTCGAGGAGATTGTCCAAGATCGAGACTAGGACGCACACGAGGCTCGCCATGAGCTTTGTGTTCCCTGGGTCTGAGTAGTGGGCTCCTAGAGCCCTGGGGACGATTTCCGTGGGGAGGCCCGGGCTGGGAGAGACGAGTTGCTGACTCGGGGGCCTTCGGCCCTGTGGATCGCCAGCTCTCTCCCTTCCCGGGACATGTGACAGAGGCTCTGGCCAGCATGTCGGACTGTACGGGGTTCCGTCCCCGAGGCAGACCGCGGCTCGCCAGGCCCCGCCAGTTAACACCGTGGTGATGAACCAGTTTCTGAACGGTGTCCGTAGGCCTGGGAGTGTCGGGTGGGCTGTTACCTGGTTACCGTTAATGATGAAGTAGTTACCGTGTCCGCCGCGACCTCCGGTGAGCGGCCCTGCCGCGAGGATCCGGAATAGCGGATGCGCGTCCGCAAGGACTCGGATGAGAGAGGACTATCCTCGAGGATCCCGAAGAGCGGACGGTAGTCAATAACTTTACATTGGTGCCGTGACCAGGATCAGTCCGACAGTGTTCCATCGCAGCCTACCGTCACAGTGTTGTCGCCTCCTTAGTCCCTGGGGATCGCCCGCTCCTCAAGGACGTCTCGAAAAAATGACGAGAGCGAAAGAGAAGGCCAAAGATAAGGCCGATGAATCCAAGGGGAGGGATAAGGGTGGAAGTGTCGCGGACCACACCCGGTCACGCGACAGCCCCCGTGAGACGTCTCCGGACGACTCCGGCGGCCGGAAGGAACGCGCGGAAACCTCCGTGGACAAGACCCCGTCCGCGGAGACGACTCCGGCGTCCCTGGCTCCGTCTTCGGACGTAGAGTCGGGCCCCGCGGGGCCGCAGCAGGAGTTGCCGTCAAGGCCGGACCTTGACGTGTTAGGCGCGGTGGGTGGAGCTGGCAACGGCTCTACGCCGCGCCCGCCCGCGCCCAGAACAGATCCGTGGCAATCGGCACCCTTCCATAAGACGCCTTCGAGCGTCCGGAATCGAGCGCCGATGCATGCGGGTCCTTCTGGACGAGCGGACCAGTCTTACCAGATGCCGCACCCGGCCGGGTGGGCTCCCTCGCGGGCCTCTGGCATGGGTTCTGGTCGGTCCGCACCGGGCAGTGTGGTGGATCAGCTCACCGACGCGCTTGGCGAGCTGGCTCCCCTCGGGCGCTATGACCGCGCCCGGTCGCCCCATCAGGGACGATCAGACCGGCGGAACCGCTCCCCTTCTCCGCTGTCACAAGGCAACTCGGGGCCTTTGACGGAGAGGGAGAGGTGGCTGATATCCGAGGCGCTTGTACTGTTCAAGCAGAATCAGCTGCATTCGAGCGTTGACCCGTCGGTCACCCTAAGTCCGGGGATGTCTGGGCCAGTAGCCCCTCCCCAAGTCCTGCCGAGTCCGCAGGCGCCAGTGGCCCCCGCAATGGGACCCGCGCCTGCCCCGCGGCTCGGAGGCACCACGTTGGCGACCGCGTCGACCGTTCCGACGGTTGGAGCGCAAGCCGCGTGGTCGACTTACCCTGGCACGTACAGTGTGTCGGACGGGCAGTGGCAACAGGCGGCTTCGGCCCCAAGCTTTGCCGCCCCTTCTGGAGCCTACCCAGTAGGTTCGATGGGAGCCCCGCCCGCACCTAGCCAGAGTGGGTTTTCAGCGGGAATGATCCCGGCGGCAAACGTGAGCTTCCCTGCTCCTATGTCCGCGGCGTCGATGTTTGCTCCGGCAGACTCCGCCGCAGGCGTGGGAAGCGCGCGGAACTTGCCGCAGTACACGGACGACCCCGGAGCCGGGACCGCACGTCGGGCGCGTAACAAACGCGATGACGGGCCCGACCACTCTTCGTGGCGGAAACGGTTCAACGGGGATAACGCCGACTTGGAGGACTACTTGCTCCAGGTATGGCGTACCGCCGTGTACGAAGGATGGTCCCAGCCTGAGGCTGGACACGTCCTCGCGGGGAGCCTGGAAGGGAAAGCTCTCCGCGTGATGCCGTGTCTGCCGGTAGGAACAGTGACGTTCGGCGAGGTTGCTCGTCAACTTCGCCTGCTGTTCCCGCCGACGACCAATCGGCGGCAGTCTGAACGAGAGTTCAAGGCGCGTATCCGCCAGCCGACTGAGTCCGTGACAGACTATGCGTACGGCTTACGCATACTCGGCCGGAAAGCCTTCCCGGACATGGACTCCAGACGGTTCGAGACGATGCTGATCGATCAGTTCATCGATGGCCAGCCTTACCACCTAGCGTACGGGCTGGCCACCCATGAAAAGCGATCGATGGAGGAGGCGATAGACTCCGCGCTTGCGCTTGAGATGGCTGTCCGTCCTAGACAGTTGCCTCCAGCCTCGGCTCCGGCCCCGGCTGTACCCGCGCAGGTGGCGACTCCTCCTCCGGTCAAGGCATCGCAGGTAACCCCGTGGCAGGACCCGGTCGTCCGGGAACCCGCCAGGGAACCTACCCAGCAGTGGGTTAGTGCGCCGGCACCCTCTACAGGGGCGCCCGCACCTGCGGCACCGGTCGCCGCGCCGCACTCGCCTTCGGACGAGTGCGACATAGAGGAATACGACCTCGGCGCCGCGCAGATGATTGCGCACTGCGCCGGGCTCGAAGCTCCGGGAGCCGCAGAATGTTGCGCGTTCACCTCCGGACCAGCTCAGAACCGTCCCTGCTACTTCTGCGGAAAGCAGGGACACTTTTGGCTGAAGTGTCCGGAGTTGTTGGAACGCCTGCGGTCGCGCGGATACCAGGGAGCTCTCCCTGGCCCGCAACGGAGGAATTCCTTCCGGTCTGGTCCTCCGGGACAGCAGAATCGGAACCCGCGGCAGGGAAACTAGATCCGGACGTGGTGGCGACCAACACTGCGTCCGGGGATAGTTGTTCGGTGGCAAACGATGCCGCCCCACCCGCTGATGAGCAGGACGGACCCCAAGTGGATATGACTTCTCCGGAAGTAGTCCTTGGAGACCAGTCTAGCTCCTCCGCGGCTGAGGCGGATGGCGAGGACTCCGTAGATGAGCCCAGCGCGTGCGAAAGGTATCGCCCGACCTGCGCGCTGGTGAGGGACCCCTGCTGGTACCTGCCCCTGTCCTTCGGACGGGAGCCGGTCCGGTTCCTCATAGACTCAGGCTCGGAGGTGACCCTCGTGGCCGCCGGAACGTTTAGGAAGGAGCCCGCACTCCGCAACCTTGAGTTGCGAGATCCCGGACCATACAAGCTCTACGGAGCGGGAGACAACCGCATCCGTATCCATGGCATCATCGATCTGCCTATTACCCTTGGGGACAAGGTGTATCTGACAGAGGCGATCGTGGCGGATATCGGAGCGGCCGGGATAATTGGGATGAATTTCCTACGGGTCCACCGGGTGATTGCCAACTTTAGCGCTGGCGAGTTCCGGATGGGAGAGGACACACACTTCCTCTTCCGCTCGGGCCCGATGCATTCATTCCAGATGCGGACATCGCGCACTGTAGTAGTGCCGCCGATGAGTGAGATGATCATCGAGACGAGGCCGCGGCGTCCCCGCATGCCCCTCGATGGTCGTCCGTGTATAGTGCAACCCGTGAGCAGTTTCGCCGCAGGAACTGGGCTCGTGCTGGGTGGGGCCCTGGTCATGTCCAACCCCCGCGCGATGCCCATCCTTGTGGTGAATCCTACGGATGCTCCGATTGTACTGAAGCGCGGATGCATAGCAGCTACTGCTATTCCCGCGGCTTCGAGTCGTGTCATCCCCGACGATCCGGTCTGCCGCGCTGCGTGCGCGGCGGCGGCCGCCGGAGATGATCCGTTCACCCTGCCGGACCATTTGGAATCTAGGGTTCCGAAGGACCGGCTGGATGAAGAGCAGCGCCAAGCGCTCCGCAGACTGCTGCGGCAGTATGCGGATGTGTTCATGGGTCCTGATGGTGCGGTTGGCAAGACTGACGTCGCCAAGCACCGCATCGACCTCGTGGACGAGCGTCCTCTCAAGCAGCGTCTTCGTCGGGCAGCAATAGTGCACCAAGAGGTCATAGACCAGGAGGTGCAAAAGATGCTCGACTTGGACATCATCGAACCCAGTGACAGCCCTTGGGCCAGTCCGGTGGTTATGGTGAAGAAGAAGGACGGCTCGTGGAGGTTCTGCGTGGACTATCGGAAACTCAACGATGCCACGCGGAAGGACTCATATCCTCTCCCGCACATTGAGGATACCTTCGATGCCCTGGCCGGGTCGCACTATTTCTGTGCTCTGGATCTGGCCTCCGGGTATTGGCAGGTGGAGATGGAGGAGAGTGATCGGGCGAAGACTGCCTTCGTTACCAAGAACGGGCTCTACCAATTCAAGGTAATGCCGTTCGGGCTCTGTAACGCACCAGCGACGTTCGAGCGCCTCATGGAGATGGTACTCAAAGGGTTCCTCTGGAAGCGATGTATGGTCTACATCGACGATGTCGTCGTGTATGGCCGGTCGTTCGAGGAAACCCTCACCAACCTCCAGATGGTGCTCCATCGCATCCGCGGAGCAGGGCTTAAATTGAAGCCAAGTAAGTGCGAGCTATTCGCGCAGGAAATCCTGTACTTGGGCTTCATGGTAACGGGCACCGGAGTGAGACCAGACCCCGCAAAGGTGGCGGCCGTGCAGAAATGGCCTCCGCCATGTAACGTGGCGGACGTGAGGTCCTTCTTGGGCTTCGCGAGCTACCACCGCAGGTTTATTCGCGGCTTTGCGGAGATCGCGCGTCCCCTTACTATCCTCACGGAAAAGGGCGCCGATTTTGTTTGGTCCGCCGAGCAGGCTAACGCCTTCTCGGGACTCCGGCAGGCCTTGGTAGTGGCCCCGGTGCTGCGGCACCCTCGTCCGGACTGCGAGTTCATCTTGGACACCGACGCGAGTAACTTCGCGCTCGGCGGTGTCCTCTCGCAGATCGTGGACGGGCAAGAGCGGGTAGTAGCTTATGCGAGTGTGGCCTTGAGCCGCTCTCAAATGAACTACTGTACCACTCATCGCGAGTTGCTCGCGGTGGTTACGATGACCAAGCGCTTCCGGCACTATTTGTTGGGACGCCATTTCCGTTTGCGGACTGATCATAGTTCGCTGAGATGGCTCCTCAACTATAGTGAGGCCGATGGCTTGGTGGCGCGGTGGCTCGTCAAACTCCAAGAGTATGACATGCAGATAGAGCACCGCGCTGGTAAGTTGCACGGCAACGCGGACGGCCTGTCCCGTTGTCATAAGTGCAAGAATCCGGGTTGTGCAGGGATGGCACCATTCCAGCAAGCCGCGGATTCGTCCTCAGACTCGGAATTGGACGTTCCGGGGAGACCGCAGGCCGCCGCCCCCTCTAACAACACGGCGGCCGGAGCGTCTAGGGCTCATCTCCGCGCGCGGACCCGCCGATATCGGCGAGGGCGTCCCGCATATGAAGCGGAGGTGCGGCTCAGCTCCAGCGAGTCTTCCTCGAGTCCAGCGGTGTACTCCTCGTGGGTACCCTCGTCCTCTGGAGAGTCTGAGTATGAGCGGTCCTTGCCCCCAGTGGTGATGGCCGCTGCGGCGCAGCCGGACGCGACGGATGAGGAGCCTAATTACTTGGGTGGCTACTCTCCGGCGCAGATAGCTGCGGCGCAGAGAGCTGACAGAGCTCTGGCACCGGTAATCACAGCCCTTGAGGCCGGCCAGAAGCCCTCGAAGGATGAGCGGAAGACCTACAGGGAGGAGACCTTGTCTCTAGTATCTCAGTGGGAACGACTCTCCTTGAGGGATGGCCTCTTATACCGGCGCTATGAGCCACCGACCCCACTGCCTCCAATATGGCAGTTGGTGCTTCCGGCGGAGCTGCGGAAAGAAGTACTCCACCAGTTGCACGACCTCCGGGTGACCGGTCACTTGGGAATCCGGAGGACCGTCCATAGGCTACAACAGCGCTTTCATTGGCCTGGTAGCGGCTTGGACGTGCACCGGTGGTGCGCAGCCTGCCCTCGGTGTCAAGCTCGCAAAGGAGTCCCGACTCCTGGCCGCCACCCCTTAACCACGGTTAAGGCGGGCGCGCCGTTTGATCGGATAGCTCTGGATATACTGGATACCCACCGGGTCACCCCGCGCGGTTTCCGGTACATCCTGGTGATATCCGACTATTTTACCAAGTATACCGACGCCTACCCACTGCGCCGCCAGACTGCGGACGAGGTAGCTCGGTTATTGGTGAATAGATGGGTGGTGTACCATGGGGTACCTAAACAGGTACATTCGGATCAGGGCACGCAATTTGAGAGCAACCTGTTCCGGAACCTAGCACAGATGCTAGGGAGTACCAAGGTGCGTACCACCCCCTATAGGCCCCAGTCTGATGGCCAGGTCGAACGTTTTAATCGATCGGTCCTCAACATGCTGGCGGCCTTTGTGAATGATCGTGCGAATGATTGGGATGACCACCTCCCGTATGTCTTAATGGCGTACAGGTCGTCGGTCCACTCTTCGACCGGAGTTACTCCGCACGCGATGTTGTACGGCCGGGAGTTAAATTTGCCCGTGGATATTATGTATCCAACTGCGGCAGAGACCGGCGCAGTACCCCAGTGCGGTCCGGAGTACGTGGAGTGGATTCGCCGCGCCCTGGCGAACGCCCATGATTTCGCGCGCGCGCGCCTGGACAAGTCTGCCCTCCGGCAGAAGCGAGGCTATGACGCCCATGCTAAGGGTAGGCCAGCTTTTGCGGAAGGCGACAAGGTGCGCTACTATTATCCGCCGCTTAAGCAAGGCAATAAATTTGCTAAGCCGTGGATAGGCCCGTTTACCGTACTGAAACAGGTGACAGATGTGGACTACCGGATCCGGAGGGATTCCGATCCGGACAGGGTTCTGGTTGTCCATATCGATAATCTGAAGAAGTACGAGGGCCCGCTTGTCATGGATCCGCTAATTCAAGATGCGGAACCGGATGATGCTCCCGTATGGGATCCGTCCGGTCAGCATCCGCGGACTCCGGACGAGCGTGTGCGCCGTATGGTGGGCCTCCCGGACCTCTCTGACCCGTCAGATGATGGGCTGGGTGGCTATCAGCCAGATGACGGCGATCCGCAGGTACCCCCACTCCCTCCAGTACCTGCGGATGACGGGCGGCCACGCCGGAAACCACGTGCGCCAGCCCGGTATGGGTGGGAATAACCTTCCGCCCATGCGGATGCGTCTGCGGTACCCGTCTATCATACTACGGACGGGTTTTAGGTCGTTCCGTGAGAGTCCGCACGACTTACCTCCGCGGGTGGCTACTTTGTGGCCATCTTCGGAGTTGAGGTCCGCGGAGACTTTCATGTCGTAACGCCGCCGCTCCGCATCCGCCCTCCTGTAGTTTCTAGCGCCAGGGACGTGCGGATGGCCGGTCCGCACCTTGTGGACGGCTGTCCGGCGTAATCCGTACAACGGTTACGCTGGCCGGACGAATTTACTGATTCGGCCGGACGCCCCTGGTCCCGGGACAACCTCTTATATGGCCAGACTGAGGTTGGGATTTACGTCCGCTACGGGAGAAGCGTCTTCCCACGGATTTGGGGAACTGGCTCTGGACGCGGGGATAGTGTCCGCCGATGAGGACTGATGTCCGCGGTTCGTCCGCGTGACTCGTCCGGCGTCCGCGGCGCTTTAAGATGACGCACTTCGGTGTAGTTATCCCCCGTGAGCCACTACTGTAATTGCGGTTATAGTAGATTAAGGTTTCTTACGGCAGGAAACCGACTATCCATTATGATAATGGAGCGGTTGTTAAGTCCGCGTGTGCGGACCAGCCGCGGCAGCGGGTGACGCTCGTTCTCGTCCGGATCGTACCTTATAATACGCGGTCCGGCCGGAATGACCGGAACCCCGGCCTCCTTCTAAGAAGGGGGTCGTATATTACATGCGCAACACTTGTGGTGGCTTCTAATTCCAATTTCATCTTCATTGGATAAGGGCAATACGCCGTACAATGGTAGACGTCCGGCCTGGACTCCGTCCGCGGGCAGCCCCGGACGTCCGCCGGCTATTGCTTTCACCATCTTTGGGCGCCTCTAGATTGGGCGCCGGTATGAAGGGTTCGCCCCCTAACCAGTGCGGTTATGGACCATGCCGGCTCCGCGTCTAAATCTATTGGCTCCGCGCTCCGGTAGTCGTTTGAGGAGGCTCTGGGCTGGACCGGGCACCGCTCCGCGGCCGGGCAGTACGTCGGGGATGCTAGTGGGCGCTTTGCAAACGCCCATAGGGCGCCCGATTGTCTGTCCGGACGTCATGGGTATGTCCGATCGCCCTGTAAGCGTGCCAGCGGCTATGGGGAGTGATTTTGTTTATTTTCCATCTCATTTATTATTTATGGGAGGATTATAAGCCACAAGTGTGTGCGTGTTTCCCGTGGAAATGCTATTCTTACTCATTTATCCCATATATGAGAAAGTTTAGTGATATATCTTTTCCCTGGTGCAATAGAGAGTAAGAAATCGGGAGATTTCTGCTTTCGCAAGAGGGGTGTAGGAGATTGTGTACATTGTATCGAAGGCTGTATGCCGTGATCTATGAAAAGCATGCAAGCGGTGGTGGATTTATTTTCATTGCTGCTTGAGCGGTGTTAAATTTTTATTTATCGCTGCTGATAGGGTGACATAATCGTAACACCCACAAGTAGTTTGGCTTTTTGATACATTGTATACAATCTTTAACCTGCGAGGGTGATTAACTTCACGTCATTGATCGCCAGTGCGAAAGCTATTGCTAATGACTGCTGTTAATTACTGTAGTATTTTAGCGGGTTCCCCCGGGATGGCTTGTGTACACAAGCCACCCGTATACATGGCATGAAAGGAGTCACCGGGGGGAGATGCGTGTATGGGAATGCGGGAATGTAAAACGTCCTTTTGTCTGTCGATCGGGTAGATGCAGTGAATAGACGTTTCCACGGGAACGCGTCATACGATGCGTGTGCAGTATAACTGCCAACACTTGATGCCTATAATCGATGTAACTCGACACCTTCTCGTCATTCAAGCGCTCGGCACTGGTGGAGACGGATCTGCGGATCTGACTCCCAGTGTTTAGAGCGATTAGAGCGCTTGAAATGTCGGAAAGTAGCGACGGCTGGGGAGGTGATGAAGGGAGGGAAGAGGGGTCTCTTGAGCGCGGTAATTCGTACTCGAGACCCCTGTCTAGGCCCGAGGAGGATGACCGCGAGGACATCCCTCGGGGAGCCTATGTGGGTTCTGAGGAATCCAGCTCCAGCTCCGGTTCTTACTCAGGAACCGAGTCTGAGAGCGAGGTCGCGGAGGACCGCCCCGCAGAGAGTGACTCGGCCACGGCAGGCGCTGAGTTACTCCTAGATCCGTCGTCTTTTTCTCGTATGGAAGAGATGATGGACTGCGGTGGTGCGGGACTTGCTAGTGTGGACATTGAGTTGCATCCGCACCCGGAGATGCTTGCGTCTTTGGGTCCGGATGAGAGTACTCGTGCGGAAACCCGTCCGGATGGCCGTAGCCGTCCGGACACCGGTTCCGCCGAGAACTCCTCGGTGTCCGCACCTGCGGAGTCTGGTCCGCACGACCAGAAGGCCCCTGGGACTTGGGCGGAGCAGGTTGACGCGGCTGAGGAAGCCGCATCCCAAGCGCCGCCTCAGGAACAGGAGTCTGGCTCGAAGGAGACCGAGAACCGAGATGACGGGTTTACATCGCCCGTCTCTAGGCGTACTCGCCGTCGAGCCCGGGAGATTGCTCAAAAGCAGTGGAGAGCCCAGCAAGAGCTGGAAGCCGCTGAACATGGGCAATCTGAGGCCGGATCCGACCCGGACCCGGCCTCCTCGCCTCCAAAGAAGAAAAAGAAGAAGCGGCCGCACCGGAAAAAGAAGTCCGGCGGCCCCTCGCCTCAAGCAGGATCGAAGTCCGGAGGACCTCAGCCACTGGCGCCTAAGCCGGGCGGCCAGAAAGGGTCCTCCGCCAAACCCGGAGTCGCCAAGACGCCTAATCCCTCGGGATCTGGTGCGGGCGGCGCCTCCGCGGGATCCGGCCCAGGCGCGGGAGGTTCCGGTAAGCGGGTGCCTATCAAGGCACCGAAAGGAACCTCCTCTTCTTCTTCCTCCGGTACCAAGAAACCTACCGGAGCTGCGGAGGTGGGGTCTAGTCCAGTGGACAGAGGGCGTCCCGTGCCGAAGGAGGGAGATCTTCGTTTAGAACTCCTCCGGAAGCGCGCGGAGCAAGACGGGGTCCACCTGTCTGACGCCGCACTGGAAGCGGGAGCGCGGGCCTTCGTTGCGCAGCAACGGAGGGCCGCGCCCCCACGCGGGAAGAGTGTGCCCCGACAAACCAGGTCGGAGAATCGTTCGGGGGCGGCCAAAAAGAAGAAACGGTCGTCCTCGGAGCAGCCCTCTATCCAGAGGCTGCGGGCCGAAATGGGCCCCGAACTCCCTGGAGTCCGTCAGGGACACATGTTCCTCCCGCGTTACGGCAGGGATCCGCAGGGACGCCGCACCGCGGCGGCCGGCGCGGCGGCCGACACGCCTTTCACACGGCCTCGTCCACTCACGGACGAGGAGCGTGTCGGATTGCCGCCCGAGCCAGAGGAGGGTGTAATATGCCAACTCTGTCCGAAATCCCTGGACGGGTATGAGGACCCGCACCGTGCGCTCAACCGGGATCGTAGGTACCCTACCTACGACCACTTGAGTCGACACATTGCGGGGTACCACTACCCCTGGATGCAAATGTTCGTTTGCAAGAGGTGCTACTCCGGCACCCCTCAGCAGCGATATTTCGCCAGTTTAGAGGCCCTAAACGATCACCGCTCGGGTGCACACCGCGGTGAGGGACTTCATCTCGTTGGAAATGAAGTGGGGCCTGTATTCAATTATGGATACATACCACCGAGGGTGGCGTCGTTCATGACTACGTCAGGGACGGCGAATCACCGGTTCTATCACTGGGGTCCATGGCGCTTTGCACAGCGCGTCATGGACGATGCCTGGAGGCAGTCTGGCGTTGTGTCCGCGGGCTCGAGCTACACCGCTCGCCTGACGGCTACGATGGGCCAGACCCCGGCGGAGTTCCAGGCGGCGGAAGCCGCCCGGACAGCAGCAGAGGCTGTCCGTGAACCGCCGGTGATCCAGGCCGGTGAAGAACGGCACCGGGTGACCATGATCGTGTCGGAGATGCCGCAGATCGCGGCCAAGACACGAGTGGCTACTCCTAAGCCGCGCCCCCAGCCAAAGACTCAGGGGAAGAGTTCGTCCGCCGGAAAGACTCCGGCCGGGACGACGCCCTTGCAGTCTCCGGGTGCGCTGACGCAGGAGGACTACCCGGGCTTGCTCGAGGTGACGGTACCCGCGGGTCCGTCTGAGGGACGGGTGGTGGCAGACACCTCCGCCTCCTCGAGTACCGCGTCGGCGGTCCCGCCAAGGACTCCACGCGTGACTCCCTCGGTAGCGAGCAGCAGCGGACGTGCGGTACCTCTCACGAGGTCGGCGTCCGCGTCCTCGTTGGTGGTTGAGGGGACGTCCGCAGGGTGGCAAAGCACTGCCTCCCTGGACTTGGACCCCCTCGACGCCACGGCGGACGTACGCCGGAGGCTCGGTCCCACGACCGCCAGCGTCTACGAGACTTTCCGCGAGTCTGTAGGCCAGGCGGTCGGCCATCGTCGCGATGGTATGGACCGGATCCCCGGTGATCCGGCGTTGGTGAACCTGCCGGTGCCTCGAGCCATTCGTGACTTGGGGTCCGCAGGTGTGGCCGCGTTGGTCCGCGCTCGGGAGGAGCACCCCTGGGATCACCCCCAGCGTGGTCGACTCACCCGAGCGGCGGAGTACCTTGTGGCGGAGATGGACAGCTCTCTGGATCGGTTCAGCCGGTGCCGCGCCGAGGCCTCCCGTGTCGCATGCGATCTCGCATACGACCAGGGCCTCATGGAAGGCACCCGGCGGAGCCTAGAGAGCCACCGGACTTTGTCGGCCGTCATTGAGCGGCGCGCGTTCGACCAGGGTCGGACCGCCGCTCTTGCCGAGCAGTCCGGGGCGTCCGCCCCCGCCCCAGAGGTGGCCGCACGGATGGAGCACCTGGAGGCTGAGAATGAGCAGCTACGGCGTCGTCTTGACGAAGCCGAGGCCGCTCGGACTCGCCTAATCCAGGGCGTCGATGACCCCGAGTCGTCCGCCCTGAACCAGGCGGCTCTCCGGCGCGCGGATGCCGCTTTGGAGCTGGCCATCTACCCATACCTAGTCCAGGTGTGGGGAGAGCGGACGGCCGGTCCACAGCGCACCCGCGATACGGTGGAGATGTTCCGCGCCATAGCAGATCTCGGCGCGACATCTCTACCGGCCTCCGTTGTGATGGCTCCGTCAGGACCCGGATTGCAGGGCTCACCACAAAAGCCCGTGCAAGCTCCACCGGGCCTGCCTCATCCGCCCGTGCAGCCGGCTTTCACTCTGCCGGCTCCGCTGCTTCCGCGGCGTAGGGACCCGTCACCGCCGCCAGACCCCAAGACAGGCGGCACGGATGAGGAGCCGATGACGACGGAGGAAGGCTAGGGTACTAGCCTCGTCGCTGCATGTGTGCGGCGGCGTGCCGGAGTCGCTCCCGCGGCTCCGCCCTGCCTCAGACCCGTTCTGCGGATCTGAGGAGCCGGCCGGCAGGGCGGTCGGCAACATTTTAGAGGTACTATCACTTTTGATCACTCGGTGTGTCGTTTTACAAAATTTCTAAATTTAAAGTCTAACCTTAAAGATATTCCAAAGACTCGACACACCGTCCTTTTATAATGGATGACCTTTCAAGGTCATCACACGGTTTTGGACCACCTCGGTCAAAATTTTAGCTTGTTTATGAGGATTTATTCAAAATTGCAAAGCGCGTTATAGTTTACTCCATAAGTCCGGGGGTAGTTCCCCATTCTTCCAAAAGGGACTCTTAAAGTCCTAGTGTTTGCGCCGTGACTTCCGGGCGTTGCCATCGTGCCTTCTTCCGGCCCCCGCCATGCGAAGCCTTCGTCGGGTTTCGAGCATTTTGGGCGCGGGCGGAACATGTTGGGGACCAACATTGTAAGAAGGGGGTAATGTGGCGATTTTGCCCTAAGCACGCGGCAGGTGATTGTAAACATAAAAGCCATTTATGTGGCCTTTCTGTACTTGGCCTTGTTTTGACATGCTCCGTTCGAGCGTGCGTTGCCACGGCGACGTATTGTAATTTACGCTCCAGTAAACTATAACAATGGATCGATTTAACCTCGCGTGCGCCCTGCAGTTTCTGGTGTATTATATATACACTGGAAGCGACTCGTTCGAGGAGATTGTCCAAGATCGAGACTAGGACGCACACGAGGCTCGCCATGAGCTTTGTGTTCCCTGGGTCTGAGTAGTGGGCTCCTAGAGCCCTGGGGACGATTTCCGTGGGGAGGCCCGGGCTGGGAGAGACGAGTTGCTGACTCGGGGGCCTTCGGCCCTGTGGATCGCCAGCTCTCTCCCTTCCCGGGACATGTGACAGAGGCTCTGGCCAGCATGTCGGACTGTACGGGGTTCCGTCCCCGAGGCAGACCGCGGCTCGCCAGGCCCCGCCAGTTAACACCGTGGTGATGAACCAGTTTCTGAACGGTGTCCGTAGGCCTGGGAGTGTCGGGTGGGCTGTTACCTGGTTACCGTTAATGATGAAGTAGTTACCGTGTCCGCCGCGACCTCCGGTGAGCGGCCCTGCCGCGAGGATCCGGAATAGCGGATGCGCGTCCGCAAGGACTCGGATGAGAGAGGACTATCCTCGAGGATCCCGAAGAGCGGACGGTAGTCAATAACTTTACATGATAATCGGAATAATGCGATACAGTTTGAGGGCCCATCAAAGACGTATGTCTGTAGAACGATGAGCCCCTGCATAATAATAAACTAGTAAATAATTAGTTGAACAAGTAAACACAATGATTGGTTGAACAAGTAAACACGATAAAAATTTGCCCAAGGGCAAAGAAAGGTTACCGGACCATATATGTTTTATATTTTATATAATCACCATTTTTTGCCTTAACCGTGTAAATGATGTCACTGGTCAAAATCAATGTCATAATAATGTTCAACATCCATTACCTATATGCTGTAGATTCAATAATGAGAGATCCGGCGACAGAATGAAAATGGCTGCCACACGCAGACCGGCGATTCAAAGACAACGTAACCAACATACGCAACAGAGGCACATGAGGGGAATCTTATGAAACAAAGATCTCAAAACTGTCTGACCAGTCCCTGAGAAAAAATGGCCGCCAAAGTCAGAAATTGGCCGTTTCTTCGTCAAAAAAGGCCTCCAGTTTGAAGATAGAAAAATGCGAAAATAAAAAAGACAAAAAATATCCCCTTTTAGAATATTTTTAAGTATTTTGTACAACATTTCAGAAGGATTTCACTTAAAACTTTGAAGATAAAAAAATGGATGAACGACGGACGCTGACGACGCCGATGGACGCAACGCCATGCCAATAGGTTATCGGACCATAGGTCCGGAAACCAAAAAATATCATAACGTTTATCATATTCGCCGGTCATGACATTTGACTGCAGGTCCGATAGCACACTCCAACTTCCACCCCCGCGGGGTAATATGCATTTGTTGAAATTTATTGCCGACTAAAGAACGGGCCACATAATAAGACACTCCGTTGAAATTGTATGTTCATATAAGAAAGACAAAATATGATGGCACTACTTGATGACTCATGATTTCAGTGACTTGGCATTCTTTACATCGGATGGTGTTTCAGACCACATCTTTGGGCCTCGATGGATAAAACTATGGGAAATTATCTTTGAGCTGGGTTTAGCACGTGGGCAATTATGGTTTCGAGTGCAATAAGAATGGATTTCGTCATTTCTTGTGAACACGGACGACAAGGAGGGAGGCGCCAAATTGTTGAGACATCTGTAGACTAATTTCCCGAGTTGAGCGTTATATAGATAACATAGCTTTAATATATTCAGTTGCTTGAACAAGGGAAAAGTGTGTTCATTATATGCAGATTTGGCAACAGCCCTTATTGCCTTTTTCTGAAGGATTTTTAGGTTTGACTTTTTTGTTGCACCCCATAGAAGAATTCCGTACGTGATGTGTGAATGAACGAGACTAAAATATAACAATTTCAAACTAGCTGTTGATAATACCCTTTACATGAATTGATTGCATACATACCGCTTGAAATTTTTTTGCTGATATATTCAGTGTGTTGACCCCACTCCAGCTCATCATCTATATATATGCCAAGAAATTTACAGCAACTAATCCTACTGATTATTTGATTACCTAACTTTATTGATTTTATGTCATTGGTCCGCGTTTTCGATTTTTTACTACCAAAGATAACAAAGTTAGTTTTAGATACATTCAATGAAAGTTTATTTGCAGCGAACCAGTCAGCAATTTCATCGCGTATCTTAGATATATTGTTGTCACTGTGATATAATGTGGTATCATCGGCGAACAAGATAGACTTAGCATGTTTAAGTGCATGAGGCAAATCATTAGTATAGATGATGAACAGGAGTGGTCCAAGCACAGAACCCTGCGGTACCCCGCAGGTGACGCTATGACTGGGAGATCGTGCATTCATAAAGGAAACGTATTAATTGGGTTCGATTACTCAAGTAACTTCTGAACCACTCCAAGGCTACTCCACGAATTCCGTAGTGATTTAGTTTATTTAATAAGATTTCGTGATCGATGGTATCAAACGCCTTGGAGAGGTCCAGAAAGACAGCCAGGGTGGTGAGATTGTGGTTAAGAGATTTTGACACAGCGTCTATAGTAGAGTGATTAGGTCTAAATCCAAACTGGTTTTCGAATAAAGTATTATTTTTAATACAAAAGGAATAAAGTCGATTATGGACAACTTTTTCCAGAATTTTGGAAAGTGAGGGCAACAGCGAAATCGGGCGGTAGTTACCAATGTCTGTTTGGTAACTCCAGCACAGAATGTGTGCGGTCGCTCCAGCACAGAAATTCTCGAATTAGATCTTGCATGTTTCCGTAATTGCTACATATGCAGCATCGCTGATGCTGTGCTACGGTCGTTTCTTCAATTGATTTAGCCTGGTTGTTCACCATGGTATCATCATGGGTGCATTATGATTTAGTTTACTGTCAACCCGGGAACATAATATCATGTTACTTCAAAACTGTTTAACGTCTAATGCTCATTGCCATTCCTCCTGCAAATATTTACATACGCTATCACATTTTACTA
This sequence comes from Terebella lapidaria, assembly GCA_949152475.1. Classification (NCBI taxonomy): domain Eukaryota; kingdom Metazoa; phylum Annelida; class Polychaeta; order Terebellida; family Terebellidae; genus Terebella; species Terebella lapidaria. The sequence continues at coordinate 40,906,035 of OX424562.1, read as the reverse complement.
TACCTCTGCTATCTAGATAATATTTATATCAAGCCCTCTGACACATTTTGCCGTAGTGCTTTATTCTATTACCATCAACACTATAAAATCTTAATCGAGTTTGTGCTCTCGCACGTTAAGCCTTATTGAAAATAGAAGAAAGATTCACAAAACAATTGAAGGTGTTCCCGATGTGAGCGATCGTTTGGTAAATGAATTTTTTTGAGTTGCTTTGATGAGTAGAAAGTGATCTCAATGGCCAATTGGGCAATGTCCCAAGTTAAAAGGGAAAAACAATGGGCGAAAATAACGAATTTACCAATAGTGCAATGGGTATGTGTAATCTTTGCTAACACTTACAATAACATATATGGGCAATTGACCAGTTCACGAACTTCGCCATCTCATGCTCATTTGTAGTGTATACAGACCCCCTGACCCCCCCCCCCCCCACCCCACTCCCTGTGGGGATAGGGGAGAAAAAAGAGATACCCAAAATACATAACTATAAAAAAAACCCACATTATAACAAGTATGTGTTTATTCGTTATATGTGGATATATACCTTGTTGATTTATACAGCCATTGATATGCATATTAGTGAGGCACACGAGTCCGTGTGAGGTGAAGGTGCGGATAGCGCCTCACGGGCAAAAGTTCTGGTAACGCGTGTAGACAGACGATTTATTCAGCATAGCAATGAATGATATAAGCAATACGGAGTTGTACCGTCCACAAAAGACTTACAAAAAATACCCAGTAACCTACAGGACAAAAGCCTGAAAAATTATTTACATACAAATTTAAAAAATATCGACAATCAGACAGTCTAGTATACTTAATCTGTAACTATGGACCTTTATGTACTACACGACTACATTGACAAGTAAAAAGTATATGAAAATGTGCTACTATGACCATGGATATATCATCATAATGCAAACAGAAAAGTTTGCCTAAAATTGTACATATTGTACAGTTATAATGACGCCAAAAACTAATTGGAGATGTTATCACGTTGATATATAGCTGTGTATTGGAGATGTTATCACGTTGATATATAGCTATGTATTGGAGATGTTATCACGTTGATATATAGCTGTGTATTGGAGATGTTATCACGTTGATATATAGCTGTGTATTGGAGATGTTATCACGTTGATATATAGCTGTGTATTGGAGATGTTATCACGTTGATAGCTGAGTATTGGAGATGTTATCACGTTGATATATAGCTATGTATTGGAGATGTTATCACGTTGATATATAGCTGTATATTGGAGATGTCATCACGTTGATATATAGCTGTGTATTGGAGATGTATCACGTTGATATATAGCTGTGTATTGGAGATGTTATCACGTTGATATATAGCTATGTATTGGAGATGTTATCACGTTGATATATAGCTATGTATTGGAGATGTTATCACGTTGTGTTGCCAGGACGAGCTGAATCACGGGACTCCTCTACGTCATACTCAGCATCGTCCGATGTATTGTCTGAATTCTCCTGTAATTAGAAAAAATAGTATTGTTAGACATATATGTCCAACGGGAACATCACACACTAGGCTATGTAAGGCTGGTAATTTCTCAGGTACGTTCAGTTACGTTCATGGTGACAGAAATCGTAACGCAAAATATAATACTGTGTGTGTAGTACTGCTTGTTACGTCAACTGGGGAATAATTTAAAGTCGCTAAGAGATCGACCACATATGATTTGCTGGCATATGCTAACAAAACATATCAGAGCTTCAAGCGTTTTTCTGAAAGCCAGTTACACATCTTGATATGGACGTGGCCTTGAGTTTGCTAAGCTTGAGCTCTTCAGTTTGTTTTAGTATAAGTACTGCCTACAAACCATGGGAGCCGCTCCGATGGAGCTTGTGTTGTGGTCACCAAGTTGCACACTGCTCGTGCGACAAAAGATATTTATTGTTGTCTCTGCAAGGAACGTACGTTAGCCTTTGCAGATTATCAAGAGACAATAAATGTATCATTGCACATGTACATCGGCGCAGGAAATTCTAAAACATACCAAAATTAACAGTATGTAAATCGAAAGTGATTTTTCTTTTTCAAAAATTCAAGTAGATTTGGTAAACAGCTCGTGAAGGATACATGAGCGGCACACCACAAATGAGCGACAAAATTTAAGTTATTCAAATGGTAGATATGTGAGAGGATAGCTATTTACCAGAATGAGGACCATCTGTCCTAAGGCCCGTGCGAGAGGAGCTTGCGGCGTGCTGGTTGGCTTCATGTTTACTCGTGTTCCGTGGGTCAACTCCATGGAAGCTCATGCTGCGCTGGTAGGCTCCCTGGGACCTGGAGGTCTGTGAGTCCGGGTCTGTCCTAAGGCCCGTACGAGAGGAGCTTGCGGCGTACTGGTTGGCTCCATGGATACTCGTGCTATGTGTGTCAGATCCATGAGAGCTCATGCTGCGCTGGTAGGCTCCCTGGGGCCTGGAGGTCGGTGAGTCCTGGCCTGTCCTAAGGCCCGTACGAGAGGAGCTTGCGGCGTACTGGTTGGCTCCATGGATACTCGTGCTATGTGTGTCAGATCCATGAGTGCTCATGCTGCGCTGGTAGGCTCCCTGGGACCTGGAGGTCTGTGAGTCCGGGTCTGTCCTCTCGTCCAAGAGACTCGCCGACAGGTTCATGGCGTGCATATCCTCGTCCATGTGTCTAAGTGTTCTCTCCGAGACTCGCTCTCGCTCCCTTTGCTTCCGTCGATCATCCTCTAGTGCTTGTAACAATTGCTGCCTTCGTCTGTGAACCTCATCCTCGATCCATGTATTCAGCCTGGCTTGCTGAACCCTCTCGCGTGCACGTCGTTGATGCAGCCTGCTTTGTAACAATTTTGTCATTGTTTCAATAAACTCTGATTGGGAAGGAGCGCCATCATTGTTGTTGCTTAGTTCAAATGACACGTTGACTGGCTCCAAGGCTCGGAGACCATAAGGCGATCTGCACTGTTCACAGATCATCGGCACTACAGACCACTTTTTAGTTGGGTCCTGGAGGGACTCCTCGATGCATTCTTCCTTGGCAACAGTCGCCCAGCCGTCGCGTTCGAAGTCCTCTGTGATCAGGATGAAGTAGAACGTGCAACGTTTGAGCACCTGTTCTAATGTAGCAATCCGTGTTCCCGTTAGGCTAAAATCCCCGGCCCTCCCCTGTCCAACTGTATACACAGCCATCTGCGGACGTGTCCCGTCATTCAAAACGACATTTTGGGTTACCGTCTCTCTGATGGACCCTGCCGTGGTGGAGGCTCTCGCCGTCGCTATAAAAACACCGTCGTAATGGGTTCCCGACAACTCCATGGGATATTCCTCAGGCAGTATCACGGGATCATCAATGTCATCCATGGGTTGCCGGGGGTAACTATGAGCCTCAGTCTGTATCGCGAGATTGTCAATGTCATTCAAGGGTTGCCGGGCATCAATAGGATTCTCAGGCTGTATCGCGGAATCGTCCACATCATCCAGGGGTTGCTGGGGGTAAATATGGTCCTCCGACGTTGTCATGACGACTGGTTTCTTGCGATGAGAGGAATTAGTTTGGAGGTTTCCTGAATAAGAGAGTTTGACAATAAAGCAAGATGTAGATGTGTATACACGTCACTCATTCCAAATTCAAGAAGAAACCGATAACAAGACCCCCCCCCCCCCCCCTACTCCCTCATACCTCTGTGCATGAAAGTTGATGTACAAGCCTACTGTACATAAACCTTATACAAAAGAGTGGGGATTTAATTTTTACACATAGGTGCCCTGACCAGAATTATTCTAATCCCTGATCAAGTTTTTTTTTTTCTGTTCGCTCGTCCTGCGAAACCCTGGACTCTCAAACTGAAACAGAACCAGAAAAATGCAAGAGGCATAAAATCACTGGAAACACCTGGACAAAACAGTTCTTCTCGGAATCTGGATTGGCTCGCCACTGCTGGTGTCTACACCAGCGCGTGTGTCAGGTATGGCATTCAAGCAGACTTCACACTCGAAAAATTTTCCATGTCGGTAAAGGTGAGCACTGCACAGTATTTTCCTGGTATTGTTATTTATTCATTTGGGGCAGAGTGAATAAGACCCATCCACTATGATCATTATATATTATACCCAGCTGATCCAACACTCATAATATAATATTTAGTTCTCCATAAATCACAACCAGATATCACAGTATTTGTCGAGTGACATAAAACAACATATTGTTCTGGCCGGGACTGCTTTAGGGAACAATTTGTGATTGTTTTGGTCGATTTCAACATTGGAAATGAAAACATGCGCGATCGTCTTTTCCCAAGATGGAATACATGTAAGTGATCACCCAGATTTCATAGCCATTTTGCACAAAATAAGCAGAATTCATCGTGATTCTCAGGGAGTACACTGCATTCGTCCTGAGCGACTGGAGCACACGTCACAGCTAGGCAGACGGGGTATACCTGATGTCCACTACGGCACCATTCACAGGGGCATTAGGGGCCGGTCATTATTTACTGGGTGGGGGGGGGGGGGGGTGGATGGTTTTTCCGAGAAATGAGTTTTCAAAGTTTGACCCCCCACCGATATCGAAAACCAATCTATGACACCCCCTCCCCCCCCCCCCCCCCCCACCAAGATCCAAGATAAAAGTATGACACCCCAAGCCCCATGAATGAATATAATGCTATGCTTCACAATTGATGACAATTATAACGCACGAGTATCATATAATAAATATTACTTGAAAGCTTTTCACGCTTTATTTACATTTCTATTGAAACAATTGTGACTTTTGTCGCAAATTTATGATACTATAAGGTCAGTGAATTTTATGATTTGTGCTCTTCGTGTATCCACCCTTCCTTCGCTTCAAGTGTGAATGCCATTACAACAATTATTACTTGTACGCATACTATATATGGGCACTTAATTATGACAGGTGTTTGAGGGCAAAACCAGACCCACTCAGGTTCCCTCAGTATATTGTACCCCAAAATTCTTCAAAATCACCTTAATAACAACAAAATTTTCTTAAAATCTCAGGTTCCCTCAGTACATTGTACCCCAAAAGGAGCGAAATAGGAGCCTTTGGCTCCTGGATAAAATTATAAATTTTGAGCCCTGATGCACACGGATTGCGGCATCTCTTGATGTTGGTGTTCCTGAATGGTCTTCTGCGTGATCCGGTTTCAGTGAGATTATGGTTTTACTGAAAATGTTATGAAATTCCATCGCGTACTCCAATGAGTCCATGTACTGATATTGAGTGGATTGTTTCCACCTAATTATTTAACTATTGTACTATTCAGATTTTCTCAAAATAACTCAATTTCAAACTCTGACTCCCCAGTCCCATCGAAAATGAAAGTATGACCCCCCCCCCCCCCCCCCCCAGTTTTTACCCCCCTGTTGTTTGTCAAATATGTATCCCCTATGTCCTCTCGGTATATAGATGAGGCCTAGAAGGTACAGTTGTGGAAGATTTTGATTTTTTAGTTGAAAAGATGTCCAAACGATTTCCGTCCCGAGGGTGAATGACAGCCATCTCAGACGCTCCGCGTCGCTCAGGCTGAACGACCCTCATCTCAAGCAATCTCAAGGGCTGTGAATTGTGACATGTATGTGCTGCTCTCGTGTGGCTACAACTATAGACTTAGAAGTTAGAAATAGTCAAATAGAAGTTTACTGTAGAAAATGAAAGTGTGACTAATAGAAGTTTACTATAGAAAATGAAAGTGTGACCCCCCCCCCCCCCCCCCAGTTTTTACCCCCCTGTTGTTTGTCAAATATGTATCCCCTATGTCCTCTCGGTATATAGATGAGGCCTAGAAGGTACAGTTGTGGAAGATTTTGATTTTTTAGTTGAAAAGATGTCCAAACGATTTCCGTCCCGAGGGCAATCTCAAGGGCTGTGAATTGTGACATGTATGTGCTGCTCTCGTGTGGCTACAACTATAGACTTAGAAGTTAGAAATAGTCAAATAGAAGTTTACTGTGCCATAGAACTGTATATTTGTCTCTTTGTGTATTTCGGCTGACAGGGATAGAGGGATACCGGGTACTGAGCGGTGCTACCACTGTGCTCACTGGTCGTATAATGATCATGCTACATAGCAAACGCGACATTGTGATAAATCCGACATGTGTCGGTTTTTCCACGCGGAAAAACCGACATGTGTTGGTTTTTCTACAGCAAGAAAATCCCCTGTGGAAATAGCGACATGCCTGGCAAAAGCGACATATTGCTGCGAGACTGTTATAGAAAAACAGACATATCGACGATACACGTGAAATAAGCAACACATTTCTGCGAGGCTGCAGCATTACATAATAATCTAAGCCTATAGCAAAACCGACACGGTGAGACATCGCATACAGAAAAAAACAATCAGAGCTGATGACTGACGATACGGTGGCTGATAAATTTATTACGAGTAGTCTAGAATATATCGTTTCCATCATTATGACCCACTTGCGCAGACAGAGAATCTAGAAACGTGACATTTAGCAGACTTGTGGATATACGGAAATCCAGTGGGGACATGGGAATTAGGAAATCCGCAGTATTAAATCATGGTTTACTACGGAATACATATAGAATAATATACGATGGTAACTTGGGAATTTTGGTACAGGAAATTTCAGAATATTAAATCATGGTTCACTAGCTTACTGCGGAATTCCCAGTTTGAGTGTCCCCACTGACTCGCCGTTATATGTGTTATGCTGATTTATTTTTTCATAGTGAAAACTACAATATATATTCAAAATTTTAATCATAATAATTAAAAAATATATATGTTGTTGATTTCAAATGTATGATGTCCTAGTTAGTAACAATAAATCATTCTACCTTCAATGACACATTTTTAAAACATATACCAGATGTTATATATTGTATACTGATGCATGAAGTCGGTAGATCAGTGTAGATGTAGAAACGAATATAGGAAATGAAAGATGAAATTTAGAAAATAATGTAATCACCATTCATATACTCACTATCATTCTGTTGTAACCTGAATTTCACCATTTAACAATCGAACATCAGTTTGGTATTTTTAGTATAATCTCTTTTATTATTTGAGATTCCATTTGTAATATTAGATACAAAGCAATTCCACTTTCTCAACAAAATATTTCTGACCAGTTAAATTGGTTCGCGAAAAGACAGTAGCCATGGAATAAGCGAATGGGCGATGAAGGGTGGTGCATGTCGGGTTTTTCACGGCGTTGGCAAAGGCGATCACTGCTGTTCGGTTTTTCGCCATGTCGGTTTTGCTATGCTACAATCACAACAACAGTCCAACGTGGCGAGCTGGACCGTGCTACATAGCAAACGTGACATCGTGGTAAATCCGACATGTGTCGGTTTTTCCGCGTGGAAAAACCGACATATGTTGGTTTTTCTACAGCAAGAAAATTTCATGTGGGAAAAGCGACATGCGTGGCAAAAGCGACATATTGCTGCGGGACTGTTATAGAGAAACAGACATATCGATCATACACGTGAAATAAGCAACACATTACTGCGAGGCTGCAGCATTACATAATAATCTAAGCCTATAGCAAAACCGACATGGTGAGACATCACATAGGCACGATCAGAAATCAAGATGATGACCGACGATACGGTGGCTGATAAATTTATTACGAGTAGTCTAGAATATACCAGGTATATCGTTTTCATCATCATGACCCACTTGCGCAGACATATAATCTAGAAACATGGCATTCAGCAGACTTGTGGATATACGGAAAGCCAGTGGGGACATAGGAATTAGGAAATCCGCAGTATTAAATCATGATTTACTACGGAATACATATAGAATAATATAGTGGTAACTTGGGGATTGTTTCTGGAAATTTCAGGATGTTAAATCATGGTTTACTACTGCGGAATTCCCAATTCCCATGCCCCACTGGCTCGCCGTTATATGTGTTATGTTGATTTATTTATTCATATTGAGAACTTCAATATATTTAAAAGTTTAATCATAACAATTAAAAAATATATATATTGTTGATTTCAATGTATGATGTACTAGCTAGTAACAATAATTCATTCTACCTTCAAGTACACATTTTTAAAACATATACCAGATATTATATATTGTATGCTGTTGCATGAAGTCTTTCTTTGTGACTTGAGGATGTAGAAGCAAATATAGGAAATGAAAGATGAAATTTAAAAAAAAAAATCACCATTCATATACTCACTATCATTCTGTTGCAACACGAATTTCACCATTTAACAATCGAACATCAGACTGTCAGTTTGGTATTTTTTTTAGTAAAATCTCTATTAATATTTGAGATTCCATTTGTAATATTAAATACAAAGCAATTCCACTTTCTCAACGAAATATTTCTGACCAATCGAATTGGTTCGCGGAAAGACAGTAGCCATGGAATAACCAAATGGGCGATAAAGGGTGGTGCATGTCGGGTTTTCCACGGCTGTGGCAAAGGCGATCACTGCTGTTCGGTTTTTCGCCATGTCGGTTTTGCTATGCTACAATCACAACAACAGTCCAACGTGGCGAGCTGGACCGCATTCTTTCGTTGTATATTGTTCCCACTTGGGCAGTTGCCCTGGGACAGGCCTGGGGCCTGTTTCACAAAGAACGAGTTTAGTCGGCTACGCTAAGCCGGCTTAAATCCGCTAATCAGGCTACGTTAAGTCGTCTAACTTTTGGTGGACTTAAATGTTTCACGACCAATATTCGTAGCCGACTTAACGTAGTCGGCTTTAGAAATCGAAACAAAAGTAACGCATGCGCAGATATGCAACGAAAGCGGGATTTCCCGACAGAGTTTCAGAAGTAAATTTGATCGAATGATTGTTTTCGTTTGACACGCGACAGCACGATGCCTATGGATTACCAAACATGACAACATGATGTGCGACGTACGACATTCAAAATACACAATGGTTCCTTTACCGTAATCACTGGGCACCCTGCAATATTTTCACACTGTCACGAATACATCTATCATAGATTTAAATAGATCTATATACTTTGATAAATATGATGCACTCCTAATATAAACATAAGTGAATATGTATGCCAATTGTGATGATTCACGGCAAAACAGTGACAACAAAGTATGTTGTTGATGTCATCTCCCACATATTTTCTGTGTCGAAAAATAAAATCTTTCCTCATTATTTTGTTATCTATACTGTATATATTTAGTTTCATCTGGATCTTCGTGTATTCATATAACGATATGATTAGATCATCCGGACACAATTTATATCTGAACACAATTTTGAGATATTGTACATGTATATTGCAGCAGATCATCTTTGTCAACGTTATTGTAAATATCTTTACATGGGATGACATATTCCAAGGAAAATCACATATACTATTACCGTTGTTCATGAACACAAGTCATGCAGGGGCGGACACAGAATTTAAGAGGGGGCGCGTCAGGGTTAATTGAGCCAAAAGACTGCTATGCACTTCTAATGAAAAGGTTGTTCTGTAAAGTATTTTTCAATCAGTGTTAATAAAAACCTAAAATAACTCTACAAAAGAACATTTACTGCAAAGTGCCTAACACATGGAAATGTAAAAAGATTGAAAGATTTTTTTATGTCGTCATATGATATATACTGCATGTGCATGTATGTATATGCCCATTACATATATGTATATAATGTACATGTCATGTATATGTAGCGTTTTGAGGTAGTGGAGTTGGGTGTTTGGTGAAGTTTGAAGTTTTTGGTGGTTGATGTTGGCGTGTTTTAGGTGGTTTCTCTTATCTCTTGTGTTGCTACAGATCTCGAATTCGGGAACCACACTCTTGAAGATTTAGAGTTTGTGTGATCGTATTCTCCTCTATTTTATGGACCCCTCGTTGTGTTCTAAAAGTCCGAGAAACGGTTTGATCTAAGCAAACCGTCAGGTTCACTTCAAGAGGTGGCAAAGTAGTTTTTGTCGACCACCTTCTTTGGTCCCCGAGCCTGCGAGACCCTAGACCCAGGACAAGGCCTAGGCCCCGAGTCATGCAAGCAGGTTGAACTTATTCTCCTTTGTTTTCCAGCAGATTTACCCTGGTGGAACAAACTGGATACGAACAATCAAATTCAGTCAAAACTAGTTTATATTGACTTCACCAAGCACTTTACAATATGAAAGAACAGTTCAATACAATCAGAGAATCATGAAAAGAGTCTCAAGATCTTCTTTTGCCGTGCAAGCGATCACTCCCTGTAGTTGACGCCCGCTGATCCAGTGTAGGGGCAGTTAGGGGTCGCACGTTATGTAAGCCACTCGCCCGCAGGTGTTGTGGGCAATGCTGGGGTTGCCCTCAGGTCTCCCTCGGGCGTGGGGTCGCCCGCTGAGCAAGTGACTTGCCCGCAGACGCTGTGAGCAACCCTTAAGTCGATATAGTAACAAGTTTACACTTACACATTCATTGATGTTTGAATTTTTCTAAATACTCAACAGACTGACAACCAGTAGAAATGAAGTAATCCGTCTATACATATAGACATCTATAATGTAACTCCGGTGGTCAGGGCTTAGCCTGTTCAGAACCTCATCCTTATGCAATACATTCTAGTGCTTACCTAGACAAAGTACGTCTTTCGGGAATACCTGCTGAGGACCGCAGGTCCGAAAGACGAAGTGCCATGCATGATAAAAAGTGTACCTCGATGCGAACGAAATCTATTCGCTGTTTGACGGCTCAAAACTTGGTGAAAACTAATGGAAATTACAGCTAAACTTACCAAAATGGCAAGCATAATCATTTCAAAGTTGTTATCTGTGTTAAAATTGTTGATTCATTGTGTTTTACAAACATTTTCAATCGTTTGAACTAAACCAGCAAAATCCGGCAAGTTCCTCGCTTCGATTCAATGGCGGTTTCACCATTGCCTCGATAAACTCCGTGACACAGAAATATGGTGTAGAATCAAATCGAAACGAACATGTGTTGCGTAATGCTAAACAACATGTACGCAACACTAAGCCAGTTTCGATTTGATTCAACATCGTATAAAACCGCCATTGAATCGAAGCGAGAAAATTGCCAGATTTTGCATCTTTGGTTCAAACGATTCAAGATGTTTGTAAAACATAATAAATCAGCGATTTTAGTGCAGATAACAATTTATAAATGATTATCCTAGCCATTTTGGTATGTTTAGCTGGAATTTTCGTCAGTTTTCAGCATGTTTTGAGCTGTCAAACGGCGAATAGATTTCATTCGCATCGAGGTACACTTTTTAACATGCATGGCACTTCGTCTTTCGGACCTGCGGTCCTCAGCAGGTATCCCCGAAAGACGTACTTTGTCTAGTGCTTACCTGGGTAGGCCTACACTTCGTTTCCAGCTAGTGGCCCTCAGGGGCACAATGATGACTTGTCAATGAGCGACTGCATGTTTATGCACATTTTTATTATGCTGTTCATTGTAGCATGCAATGTACATGTATGTAGCCTACTCCATACCATCAAACACCTATCTTTCTTGACATTCATGTACACTAGCCATAGATCTACCACGGTATTGCCCCAATGCCACGCACGCCATTGATGAGCGATGTGTGCCTCGTATGATCAATACTGGGAAAACCGGTTTCTATTTTTGGCCAATTTCGCTAGTCAGGGCTTATCGCCTGTTACAGAACCCCGTTCAGACAATATGTCTTCTATAGGGCTTACCTGGGCACAATTCCTCTTCAAAATGGTTGCATCAATGGCACCATGTTGACTTGAGCGACTGCGAGCTTATGTATATGTTTATCCTGATGTCCATTGTAGCATGCTCATGTATGTATGTACTCTAAGCCACCATATCTTCTTCGACATCCATATACACTAGCCATATTTCCCTCAATGCCACGCACGTCATATTAAAGTGACGCGCGCCTCCTGCCGATCAATACTGGGGAGAGCCAGAGAAAGCAATAGTAAGTTATAGGCCTATTGGCGACACACATCTGTAAAACCACGGTGAGAGGCAAGGAGGAAAATTTGGACAACACACTTCACTATCACTTGATAGTGGCGATATCTATGTCCTCGTACATCCTGGTGACATATACCCCGCTACAGATATGCTTTAATTATTGCACATCGTATTATAAGTGAGATGTTTCAAGTTGGTTGTACAGGGTGTGTACGACTATAAGTTGATTTTACAGGGTGTGTACGACTATAAGTTGATTGTACAGGGTGTGTACGACTGACGTTTGATTGCAGAACGTCGATTTTAATTCAAAGACAGTAGAACGGTTATTGATGTTAGTTTCTGAGGGAAAGACATTTGTATATATATATATATACTGATATAGTACTCACCTCGTATACATTCACTCCATCGCATGTCATGCTGTGGTTTGATAAATTATCACAATGTCTCACACCTTTAGGAGAAAGGAAGATAGATCAGATGCGCAATTAATACTGGTTCAAATTCACACACGTCATGCCACCAGCATAGTGACGATATCCAGCCACTCCAGTAATATAAACTTTGGACTGGCAAATAGCCGTATTATATCACAAAACAGTTGTGATCGTATCGCTCTATTACATGAGGATAGATGGGGAATCCCACTTTCCATTCTCGTGCTTTTGCTGCTGCTATTTTAGGAAATGAATATTCAAAATAGAACTATGAGATAAAATAGACTGGAGAGCACGTGGTATATAATCATATAGCTATTTGAGGGGTATCAGTGACCATCTGCAATTGGTCCTTAATGGGTCCAGTTGACGGTAATGCTTAATTATAGATATATATGTGATATATATATATCACACCGTGTCATTCATTAAATGGTTTTGTGGTGAAACGAATGAATATTTTATCTTATCACTATAATGTTCGTTCTTTTTTGTCACAAGTATGGTATTTCGAATTAAATATGGAATATTGATGTCGCAAAAAAACAAAATGTGCTATCATGATGGAAGACCCCTTGAATGATCAATTTATTATATAGACTATCGCATCTTTGATACCACGTGAGAGTATAGTATGCAGCAATATGATATATGAGTAACAAGATTGACAGTTATATTAATTTTCGTTTCAATGCCTGATGCGCTGTCGCAAATGTAAAACAAAACTGGAGCAACTGCTCGAGTGCCTATATTGTTAATCATATTTCACAAATATCAAATATCGAATACTTTACCCATATAATTGTTTGTTATAAAAAATAACCACATTTGACTTCCTATATGTCCTTAAGTGATATATCACGCGTGATATTAAGTGATATATCACGCCTTAAAGTGATAATGGCAGTAAGTTATGGATTTTTAGGTTACCGGACCTATGGTCCGATAACCTATTGGCATGGCGTTGCGTCCGTCGTCCGTCGTCCGTCGTCGTCGTCGTCGTCGTCCACATTTTTATCTTTTTTGTTTACAGGCGAATTTTTCTGAAATTTTGCACAAAGTTACTTAAAAATAATTCAAGAAGGAGGTATTTTTTAGTTTTTTGATTTTCGCATTTTTATCAAAATGGCGGCCGTTTTCGACGAAAAATGCCTGATTTTGGACTTTGGCAGCCATTTTCTCAAAATCTGTTCAGTAACTTTTTTTCTTTTTGATACATAAGACTCCTGATATGTACTCCTATGATGTCTATAAATTTCGTTGCGCTTGAATCGCTCGAAGTGGGCCATTTTGGCCCAAACTCGGCCCAAATGGGACTTTCCCATGTTGCTTTATAATGGGACACATTATGCCTAATATCTCACTTGAGATTAGAGACTAGAAATCAATTGTGGACATATAGGAAATGATATATGCTGAATATTCTCATGACCTCGAATTTGACCTCTGACCTCAGTTTCAAGGTCAGAGCACAAAATGGCTTATATCTCGCTTATTATCGACTTTACAGCTTAGGAATCAATTGTGGACATATAGGAAATGATATATGCTGAATATTCTGATGACCTTGAATTTGACCTTTGACCCCATTTTCAAGGTCATAGGACAAAATGGTTTATATCTCGCTTATTATCGACTCTACAGCTTAGGAATCAATTGTGGACATATAGGAAATGATATATGCTGAATATTCGGATGACCTTAAATTTGACCTTTGACCCCATTCTCAAGGTCATTGGACAAAATGGCTAATATCTCGCTTGTTATCGACTTTACAGCTTACGAATCAGTTATGAACATATAGGAAATGATATATGCAAATTATTGTCATGACCTTGAATTTGACCTTTGACCTCATTTTCAAGGTCACAGGACAATATGGCTAATATCTCACTTATGATCGATATTACAGCTTAGGAATCAATTGTGGACATATAGGATATATGCTGAATATTCTCGTGACCTTGAGTTTGACCTCTGGCCTCATTTTCAAAGTCCAAGGACAAACTGGCCCATATCTTGCTCCTCTATTGACTGTATGGCTTGGGATTGTGGACATATAGAAAATGATATACACTGAGTATTTTGATGACCTTGAATTTGACCTTTGCCTTCATTTTCAACATTGTCCGGTAACCTATCTTTGGCCCTTGGCCTAATTTTTCCATATCATTGGTAGGAGTTTTCCTACCAATATCACTTTAACATTACATTTATTTCAAGCACTTTCTAGTAAGAGCCTTATAAGTTTAAGAATAGCACCAAAGGTGGCTTACCAGCAGATCATGAAAATGGCACAAAGTATTTTTTTTCCAAAATATAAGTAGTTACACTGACTTCAACTCTTTTGTCAAAACATGTTCCCAAATGTTGCCGGAAACACATTTTCTATATGGACTATAATACAAAATCAAGTTACATTTTGAAAGGTTTTACGTTAGTGACCCATATTCTTTGGCACATAGATTGCCCGGTTTTCTCTGTTCTTATGTGGGCTGACTTCTCATACTGTTCCCAGCATCCTCTGCGCTAAAGCCAGCAGTCGACGCTGTCATTCTTGCCCTATAACATTAAAAATTTTAATATTGTATCCTTACGCTACCAGTTTACGCAGGTTAGTCCGCGATATATAGACCATGATGTTTTCAACTACTAATGCAAATACAATACGAGAGAGGTAAACTAGAAGAAGGAAAACTAGAGAAAAAAGCCAACATGACGAGAAAACCAAATCGATTTTGCCGGTTGCTTGCACTGCGTTACCCGGTAAACCGTCTGCCACAACTCGGCAACACACGTGAGCTGTTTGTTTACCCCCGAAAGTAGCTCCCTATGTTTCCCAGAGTCCTATGCGTGTTGTAGCAGAGATGAGATTCGGCGTGAATCTCGAGCGATGCAGTGTGCTGACTTCTCACCAATTAATCACCTTTTAAACCGAAAATGAGGCTGATCACGTGACCTTTTGGAAATTACGTAGTTTGACGTTTTTGTACTCCGGGGGCTCCGGGTCCGGCAGTTCCGTCTCAACCGTCTAAAAATATTCTATGTTCTAAGCCGGAACACGTCTCTAATACCTCAAATATGAAACCGTATGAACTGTTAAACACATAAACATATTCAGGAACGCTCATTCAACCGCAATATCACGAAATAATGTACGAAAAACCTTAGGGAACGGTTGGGAACACCCCAAATCCGCTACACTATCAATAACCTGAAGCGATGTGAAGATCTGCTCATTCTGAATTCGCTCTGAATATGGAGCCGGATGATTTCCCAATACTGGATACATCCAGCCATCATCCACAGGCCCTGGACGAGCATGTGTGCCGCATGGTAGGTCTGCCGGACCCAACTGATTCATTAGAGTTTGCATGACCTTCCAGTATCGTTACCCACTTATCCGCCAGTACCCATGGAACCTCCAGATCCTGTGGAACAAGCACGGGCCCAAGTATCCTATCCTGCGCCCTCCTCTATTTTCAATAAGGGTTAAAAAGGTGACAGACGGATTAAATGACATTCATTTAGTGGACGAGTAGTATTAAGGTGCAGCGTATGATACTTGGGCCCAAGCACGGCCACTACGCCATGCGCGTGCACCGTCACAATACGGGTGGGACTGCTCCTACGGACGTGGGTTCTGTATCCATCAAGCACCCCAGGAGTCTGGACCGCTTAACATCACGATCATTACTTTGTGGTGATCTGCTAGTGCGAGCGGAGAGACACTTTGCATCATAGTACCACGAACGCACGTCCATCCTCATGTAGATTCTTTCACTAAGGTTTTCCGGCAAGTCTATCTGCATCATGTGAACTGATGTCTGGCGCAGTTCACCCAAGGTCTGAGCTGGCTGTACCACTCTTGGGGAAATGTTGAATGCCTGATGGTCTCAAGACAGCCGCTTCTATGGCCACGGGGAGGTTAGGACTTCCGTACACTGCGAGAGATGCGAGACCCCATGTTATTGGGGATTTGGCTGTGGATATGGGGATAGTATTTGGATGTGCGGATCGATGTCCGCGGTTCGTCCGCATAACTCGTCCGGCGTCTGGACACTTTTAGGTGACATGCTTTAGTGTGTCACAACCCGTGAACCACCTCCTACTGTATATAGTACTAGAGGTAGTGCTTCTGACGGCAGGAAGCACATTTTTACCATTATTTTAATGGGTCAGTTGTGGTCTGCACATGCGGCACAACCCTGGGAGTTGGGTGACGCTTGTTTCATCGGGATGGTTCACACCTTTGAGCGACCCGGGCGAGATAACCAAAATCCCTTTCCTCCTTCTAAGGGGGTGGAATTTTACTTGCGACAGCATACTTTGTAGTTTGTTATTCCCTGTCATTACATTTTCTAAGGTCAATTTGCCAGTCTAGTGTAGTTGTCTAGAGTTGGACTCCGTTTGTTGGCAGTCCCAGACGACCGCCGGCTATTGATTTCATCATATTTAGGGTTCTCTAGAATCGGCGCCGCCATTGCAGGGCTCTAACCCCCGGCCATCAGAATCTATTGAACCATGCTCCCTTAGTCAATTTTTGGCTCTAGGTTTCGAACATAGCTTTGTTCAGTGGTTTTTCTGTACGACATGGATGCTAGTGGGTGTCTGATCAACGCCCACAGGATGCATCGAGTACTGTAAAAAGACTAATTTTGGCGGGTATTAAATTTGGCGGTTGTGAGCTCCACGTTATTTGGTGAAGATTTAATTTGGTGGTTTAAAAACCATATGTATTTCCTAACATATATCAAGTTATTTTGGTGGCTGATTTAATTTGGCTGTCTTTCCCCTACCGCCAAATCCGCCAAATAAATCGTCTGCCAAAATTAGTCGTTCTACAGTATTTAAAACTGCAAGGGGAATACACGTTCGCCTTGTATGTGTACATGAACATTTGATTTTGAGGAGAAGATTCTGAGAATTGTCTCCCTGGTGCGACGGAGGGTTGAAGATCATGTGATTTTCACTCTCGAAAGAAGGATGTAGGGAATTGTGTTGATTTTGGTAGCGACGGCGTGCTTTGATATTTCGAAAAGACTGGAGAATTTTCATTCTGTCATTGAGTATCATTTGGAGGTGAAACCTAATAAACTGTGGCACTGACCAAATGGATGTGATCCGATTTATGATGGAACTGTAGAGAACTCATGTTAAGCTGCCTGTGATTTCGTAACCTATACCGACCTGTGAATACCAGACCGATGATGTTGAGGCAGTCCTAGCTGCTGCACTCCTCAACACCCACGCTGTGATCCATGCAGCTCAACCTACAGAGGCCGCCTCGACTACCGCTGCAAAGGATGAGAAAGTCAGACATGACACAGAAGCTGACATACAGGCAGCTATCAAATGACTAGCGGTATATCAAGAGAATGTGATGATTATCCATTACACTCTGTTCAATACACACCAAGATCATGATGAACCAAGACGTTCATATGGAGCACGCCTCCGTGATCAGGTCAGTGTCTGTAAGTTCACCATACCTTGTCCTCATTGCAATCTCGACGTGAATTACACAGAGCATTACTGTGTGACGTATTGAACAAAGGTGTCGTTGACAGTGACATTCAGCTGGACCTCTTGGGAGACAAAACTCAAGACATGAGCTTGGAAGAGATTTTCCAGTTTGTTGAAGCCAAGGAATCAGGCAAACGTTCAGCCTCACAGCTCCTTCAATCACAGTCTCGAGGTGCTGCCGTGGCTAGCTATTACAAATGAGAAAGTCAGCATATGAGGAATGATGAGAACGAGCCAAGCATGAACTCTGTCTGTATTGCAGTAAATCAGGACATGGGAACCAGGCGTCACCTAGATTTCGAAAGAAAGACTGTCCTCCAGATGACCACCAATACACCCATTGCACTATTTGAAATTCGATATTATAGCCCCATTGTATTTCCCCTAACTTGGCCTTGACATTGCTCAAGTTGCTGATTGTCCAGACGAATCAAATAGGATCTGTAGCAAAGCCAGATACTTCGTGTTGGTTTGTGGGGAAATCATCATAGCTGTGGATCACAAACCACTCCTAGGAATCTTCAGCAACCGTTTGCTAGAAGACATCCCAAATCCAAGGCTCCGAAACCGGAAGGAGAAAAACCCCGATTCTGTATGGCACACATACCAGGCATGAAGCATTGTGCTGCTGATTCTCTTTCCTGACATCCGACTAATGGACTGGGTCAGTCCAAACTACATTTGGAGGATGATGAAGATACCCAAAACGACAAAAGCAGTTCAATAACACATGCCCTAGCTTCCCTGGCAACCATACACACAGTGGAAAAACCTGACGAACAGTTAGAATTACCCTTGCAGATAGCCGCCATATCATCCTGGCAGTCTCTGTAGGTGATCACTTGGGAGAGAGTACAGCTTGCCACAAACAGCGATTCTGATATGGATGGCATGCCTGACACCCGACACAATATGCCTCACACACTCCAAGTGCATCATCAATATCGGCATGACCTTTATACTGTGGATAGTGTCATCCTCTATAAAGACCATGCATTGATCCCCTCGACACTTGGATCCCCCCCCCCCCCCCCCCGAGAACAATGCCTCACTGCCCTGCAAAGAACACCTCTTCCATGATAGCCAGAGCGGAATCATCGATATTCTGTCCAGGAATCACACCTGCTATCCACGACTTGCATAACATATGCATTCATTGTAATCGTATGACACCATCCCAACCAAGTGCACCTCGCACACTACTGGCCCTGCCTGACTTTCCATTTCAGTGTAGCTGTGCTGATTATGTCCACTATAAGGATGTTACCTATTTGGTTGTCGTGGACAGATACTCCAACTGGCCTGTCGTTGAAAAGGCATCTGATGGATCGAAAGGGCTGACTACTGTAACTATCTTCGTTGTATCTTTGTGACTTATGGCATCCCAGAGTGTGTAGCTTTTGAGACCAAGAAATTCTTACAGACATGGGGTGTCCACCCTCGCCTGTGGGATCCTTGCTTTTCCAGACATCAACTGCCGTGCTAAGGTACATGTAGGAGTTAAAACTGTTAAGGGACTCATAATGACAACACGGGGTCACAGGGCGATTTGGACACTGATAAATTCCAAAGAGCCATGCTACAGACCTGACAAGGATACCATGCATTCCCCAGCAATGTGCGTCTTTGAACATCCCACAAAGGATTTCAATGGTGGAGATCTGTTCGGGTCCAGAATAATAGGGACATAATAAACCCCTACTCAAAACATATGCCTGATAGGGTAGTCCACACTATATGATGGCGTTTTCTTACATATTCTCACAATGCTGAGTTTTGTTTTGTGCATGCCTATATTTATGATATGTCAGTTTCTGTTATCGATTACATGTAACAATAACTTGCGGGGAGGTAGATATTAGTGTGTTGTTTCATTGTATTTTCAGAGCTTCATTATTGTGAGGTGAGACCTAATAAACTGTGACACTGTCCAAATGGATGTGTTACTATTTAATTCATTTTGTGTTGTTTTTGTCAGGTTTACTTGTTCCATCCACAAGTGACCGGGTACTGTTTCTCATCATTGACCACCGCGTGGATGCTTTAGCTAATGGCCTGGTGTCATTACCCACTTTGATTGCAAGGTCCCCCAGGATAGGAATTTATTTTTCCTACCCATATACACAGTTTAATTTGGAGTCATCGGGAGGAATGCCTGGCCCTGTATGGCATATTCAGTGTAGGTAATTCGGTTTGGGCAGTGTGTCGTCAAGACCGACTACAGACGTCTTCAGGACACCGCGTGCACTTGCTGCCGTGGGCAGAATTGCTGTCCTGTTCATATGTATTTATTTTGAAATTCCGAACCAGATTTTCTAAAATCTATTTAATATATCTGCGCATATGAGTCTGGCACCACGGGCGTTTGATGTGTGTCATGTGCTCCGGTGTGCGGCCCTAGTGCTCGTATGTTCTGACATCCGTTTTCTGTGGTTGTCCATCAGTATGTGCGCGGCCGCGGCGGCTGACCGAGGAGCATGTGGCGTGAGTTGCGTTGACTGGTTGAGTCGTTTTCTTGGCAGTGGAAGGCGGCTGTCCATGGAAACGTCTGCGTCGCTTGCTGGCATGGCTCCACCCTGTCTGGATCCTATGGGATCCGCTAGCGCCGGCTGGCCAGGACAGCCCTTTCAGAAGTTATTTCACTTTCGATCACTGGTGTGTCGTTTTACAAAAAATTCTGAATTTAAAGGTCAGTTGGATTCCGAAAATCGGCAACCTCCCTTTGGGCCGATGACCTTCCCAGGTCATCATACTTTCTGGAACACCTCGTTCAAAACTTTAGTTTGTTTATTAGGGTTTATTCAAAATTCTAGGAGCGTTAGGCCTACAGTGTAGTCCGTAAGTCCAGGGGTCGCTCTCCATTCATCCAAAATAAACCCTTAAGGTCTGATCTTTCTGCGTCTTGATTTTGGGTACCACTCACATCGTCTCCTTTTGGGTCCCACCCTGCGATACTTTGGTCGTGTTTGCCAGTTTTGAGTCAAACTGGAACATGCTGGGGACCAACATTCTAAGAAGGTGGTAATATGGTGATTTTGCCCAAGTCTGTACACGTCACACCCTCGTTCTCGTGTGCTGGCTGCTATAAATACAGCCAGCCCGTCTTGGTTTCTCTGAGAAGACAAGAGGACGACGGTGTGGCATGGCTATGTGTTCCTGTCCCCAATCATATAGGGCCCCAGGAACAATTCCAATGGGGTTACCAGGAAAGAGGCTGCTTTGATCCGGTGTTGAGGCACCTGGATTGATCGTCTCTCGCCCTGGTATGATGCGTACAGGCTCTGGCAGACCATCAGGGTATCCGGGGTTCAATCTCCCTGTGGTGAACGGTCGGTGAGGCCGGCCAGCAACATGCCCACGTGGTTTCGGCTCTTGGGTTTGACACACCAGGCTACATAACTATGATGATTTATTTCTGAGTCGTATATCAGTCGGATCTTGTCGGGCGGACTACTTCCTGGTTAAGAAATGGTGCCTGCCGTGACCGTGTCGCAGGACGGGGTGCTTGTGCCTTGGTAGCAGGCGCCAAACCTTACATTTGCAAAAGTTACAATTTCAAAATAATCTGAACAACAACTCGGATATAAAATGATGTATCTTGAATAGTATGATTGCATACTGGATGTCTCATGAAAACCAAGAGGGAAAACTTATATAACTTTTATTAACTAATAACTACTAGTATGTACATCATGGTACAAATGTCACAAATTTTCATGCAGCATGTTAGCGAACAAATATTCACATCTCGAAATATTTAAACACATGTGTCACATTCACTCGAGAGAAAATCTGTGACAGAAAAGCAGGTATACAACAGAGACATAGCTCTATAGTACAATAACTAGATACTCTGCGGTCACTACCAACTCCATGGGTGTATCCCCTTATACCACACCACACCTGCCCAAAACATGTACATGTATGTATATCAAACAAAATATGTTTCAAGCAGAGCCAGTGCCTTTGAGCACTGTACTGCAGATGAATTCTTCGTGAGCCCTTAGGCAACACTGATTAAGTGCTACCATTGTGACAATTTGACTAATTTATATTATTACTATAGCCACAAAACACTGGTGGACAGAAGTTTTCCCTTATACACTTGAATAGTCAAAGTGATATCAACCATTTTGTTGCATTGCTCGTTTTCAGCAAAATCTCTGGGTACTTCATATGCTTATAATTAGATAGCCCAATGGCTGGTTCATACTTATTTGATCCTGCTGAAGACAATGCATTTCCTAACAAGCCTGTGCAATATTATTGTCATTCATCGAACATAGGCTCATTTCAACCCCTGGTGTGTCAGTAACTGGACATTCGATAGATGTTCATTCACCTCTTAACACACAAAAATGTTGGTGATCGGTTGACATTTGAGGCCTGTAGTGCACTCACGAAGCGATGGATGCAAACCCATTGTATCTGAAGATGTTTGTTCAAGGGAACCAATAAATATCAGAATATACGTTCAATTAACTACTTGTCGGTAATTTATTGATCCAATAATTCATTCCATCATACTATTACTCCAAGCAGGTAGATATTTACAGGAAGCACATATTGACAATTCTCTCATTCAACAAATAATTATAATCAACTTCAACACATATAATTCCATGAAGTTTCGTACGCAGCAGACATCAAATGTCAACAAACAGCAGTACAGGAAATATGACTGCACAGTAACAATGGTGACTAATCCCATCCTAATCCATTTCTCCATACCTATCATGTAACAAACATAGCACCAAGGATGCTGTAGCTTACCGGCAATCATGTGAATTGAGTAGAATACTGAATACATATAAATTATTACACTGATGTTAAAATCAATATGTTAAAACATCTTCGTAAATATTGATAGAAACACATTTTCTGTATGGACTATAATACGAAATCAAGTTACATCTTAAAACATTTTTTTCGTTAATGACAAATTTTCACAGACAGTGGATTCAAATGCAACAAAACTTATACACATCACAAACGTACATAAGGATAATCTTATACATGATTTTGAGGAAAACTGTCTGAATAGATTTCGAGAAAATGACCACCAAAGGCAAAATTCATCGATTTTTCGACAAAGAAAGGTCGTTTTGACCTTTCAAGGTCATTGAAGGTCAAATTCAAGGTCACCACTCAAACCGCAATATATGATTTCCCATTTGAATGTGCCAATACTTAGGCTCTATCTTGAAGTGTTCTATGAGAATACTCTGCATAGCTCCCATTATGAAGGAAAACTTGGGAGAAATTTTCTAAGTCTGAAACAATTTTCAAAGGCCAAAAAAAAATTTTTTATTTTTTTTGCTGGAAATGGCTCAAAACGAATAGTGACTCGATTTTTTTTTGCCGACTCGTCAAAAAATCAAAATGGCCGCCCCGCGCAGACCGTCATTTCAAAGGCAACGAAATTTATACACATCACAAAGGTACATAAGGAGAATCTTATACATGTTTTTGAGGAAAACAATCTGAATAGATTTGGAGAAAATGACAACCAAAGGCAAAATTCATCGTTTTTTCGACAAAAAAGGTCGTTTTGACCTTTCAAGGTCATTGAAGGTCAAATTCAAGGTCACCACTCAAACCGCAATATATGATTTCCCATTTGAATGTGCCAATACTTAGGCTCTATCTTGAAGTGTTCTATGAGAATACTCTGCATAGCTCCCATTATGAAGGAAAACTTGGGTGAAATTTTCGAAATCCGAAACAATTTTCAATGGCCAAAAAAAAATTTTTTTTTTTTTGCTGGAAATGGCTCAAAACGAATAGTGACTCGATTTGGGACAAAAAAAATTTTTTCGCCGACCTGTCAAAAACTGAAAATGGCTGCCACACGCAGACCGGCGATTCAAGGGCAACAAAACTTATACATGTCATAGAGGTACATGAGAGGAATGTTTTGAAACAAAAATCTCAAAACTGATCAGACAGTTTTTGAGAAAATAGCCACCAAAGTCCAAAATTGGCAATTTTTCGTCAAAAATGGCCGCCAAATCGGCAAAAACGACTCAATCAAAAAAATTGTTAAAAAGTTTTTAGATATTGGCCTAAGGTATGTTCTGACAAATTCATAGGGAAATTCATCATGCCAAAAAAAAGTTACAGACCCGGACGGACAACGGACGACAGACGACGGATGGACGACGGACGAAAAACCATGATAAGGGCCGGTAAGCTAAAAACTCCCATACAAACAATCCACCATGAAAAAACAATAAAATTCTTCATTGTCTGGACATGAGAATGATATAGGATTTTCCAGCATTTTGACTGAACAAACACACACGTCACCAGCCGTAAATACTTCTCTCATAACGTGTTATTGCTGAACAACTATAGATACAATTGCACAGATACAGGATCACTACTAAGCAACATGATGAATATATACAGCCTCTGCAGCGAGCTGACTAACTAGATGTATCACCGACTTGTGATCACAGTCAGCAGTTTTCATGTCTACATTTTCTGCCATGCCGTAAAATCCGAGGCAAACTGCACTAAATACAAATTTAGGTTTGTGTTCCGAGAGTAAAATGCTGGCAGTCTGGAATTGTGTGGTATGACCATCGATTTGAAATGACAACATACTTATTGTGTTTCTCTTTAATGATCAGTGATGGCAAGAAGATTCCTTAGGAAACCCTTCTGTCTACATAAATTTTTGTCCAAATACAGTGGTCCCCCTCACATACGACATGAATTTGTCAATTCAAAACACTCTATTCAGTGACAATCCTGCAGATCACAGGAAAATTTTTGTATGTAAGTGTGACCACTGTATTCCATAGCACTGCTACGACACAATCACTTTCAACATTTGTCAATTATGAGCATCAGAATTTCTCATGTTTGATCACACAATGAGTTGTTTAGAGATATCCAATTTCAGATTTACACACCACGTCTACCACTTTCTCACTGATTCTTAGTGACTCTCTTTTGAATGAATTTTATCTATAGATCTTACAGCCTGTTCTAGATAGTGGTAGTAGTCCAAGTATTGTTTACTTGGACATGAAAAAAATGTACATTTTCAACTACTCATGCTATAGTCAACAGGTAGCTGGAGAAGGTAACATGATTTGTATGTGGTAAACACAGATGGAAAACTTAAATACATCTAGACATCATGCAGAATTACGTATACAAGTCCAATATTTCAGAGTTGATATTTGGGTATTCTGAAAAAAATTAGTGGAATAACTTTTTATGACAGTCTGAGAAAATCCCAACACACTAGATGAACAGTTGGTCTAACCACTGGTTTGGTGTCCGTCACACCGCTGTTGTGCTACATGAGTGGTATCCCCACCCAGTTTGAGCAGCTGTCAGTGTAAATATAGGATCACAACATTTTCTGTGAATTTGATGTACAATTTGTTGCAGGATTTCCTAGCTTTGTGGCACAACCTCTTCCCGATGCACAACTTTGACAGCTGTCAAAGAAGACGGTGTTTGATCAGACTCAAGGTCATGACGGGCCGAGGTGTTCTGGACAGGAGCTGATGACTTCAAAGTTTGAGCAGTCGACATGCTCCCATCGACCCCGAGGCCCTCCTTCCCATGACCTTGACCTTGATACGCCGGGCCGCGTAGATCAGAGCACAGGGCACCAGAGTCAGTACCAGAGCTTAGGTATGAAGCTTGAGAGCTGAGACGGGCAGAAAACAGATCCCCATAGAAGTACATCAGAAGGAAATTTCAACCTATTGAAAACTACTGTTTATTATACTGGTATATAATTATATGGATATAATTATATATCAGTGAATTACACAGTTTGTAGAACTTATTCAGTAACATGCAGAGAACATGCAAAGCCTACTTAAGGCCTGGTGCAAATAAGGGCCTAAACATTTGAAACCAGTTTTCAGTTGCAAATACCTCATGTTTTGTTGGAAAATAGGTGTGTTTTTATGATACATTTCAGATCAGAAGAATTCAAACTCTGTATGTTTCAAATTTCAGGTGAATTGATCGAATATTGATAAAATTATCACAATATGTTTAAAGGAAATACTCGGTAAAATCTGCAAATTCTGCGTGACAAGCTATTCATAAGACAAATTAATTTCCTACTAAACTGTTTTTATTTGTATATATTGATACTTTTTACACTTTCAATGTGCAACACAGATATTTAGCTACAAAGTTGTTGCCTATCATTGTATCATTCCCAAAACTGAGTTTGCAATGCCAGTATGATCAATAATGTCGAAATGAAGCCAAAAATCTCATTTTTAGCAATTAACTGCTATCCTAGATCCTAAATTTACTGGAAGGAGAAAATAATGGTTGAATATGTTTTAATTAAGTACACTGACTGTAATCTTTGAAATCATAATCCTTTTAACCATCTCTTGTGCATGAAACAGGCACCAGCAGTATTGTTCTGCACTAACTAATATGTCCCAACCATAACGGTACACTTTTCAATTTCCACATATCCTCCTACAAATATATTTTGTCAAGTATTTTATTACTTTCACTGCATATTTTCTTCTTAAACCCTGTCTGTTGCCACTTAAAAATATCAGAAAATAGATTGGTTTAGGCATTACTCTCAGGACAGCCAATACATCACATGTCCCAACCATAACGGGATCTGTCCCAGCCATAACGGTCACCCTACTCATCTACATAGCAACAAAAATTACGCTACAAATATTAACTAATGCTTCTCATATCAGAGTGTGGTCCTAATTGAGTCTATCAGAATCAGTTCAACACTATTCATGGGGGATTATTCACATACCAGGCAATGACATGCATACTATTCACAAAGAAACCAAAGTCTACAACAATATACTCTCAAGTCATGCATTTGAAGTAAAATATATGTAAACATGTATTGGAATTGAATGATAAGTATGCATGAACAGTTTGATAGCATAATTGAGCCTTTTGATCAGCCGAATGATGCATCATGACTACTATAGTATAAAATAGCAATATGTCCCAACCATAACGGCAACCTGCAGATTTGGTTCCACGCTGATGTATAGCATGTATTGTACAAACATGGACTATATGATAATTCATTGTATACCTATGTTCATATATGACAAGACAGATGATAACTGATGTGTACTAGGAGGCTTTTTGCCTTCTAATGAACAGAGCCAAAGACTTGCTTCCCACTCAAATAGACATTGATCAGCTTAAAGACTCACATCTTCAGTAAATCACCTGTCAAGGTTTGAATGAAATCTCATGAGTAGATCAACCCATTGCTATCTGTCATAATTTGGAGTAATTTGGATGGGTTAACACTTGTTTTAGATGGGTTTCATTACAAAAGAGTCATATGTCCCAACCATAACGGCGAGACCATATCCTACACCGATATTTTGATAATTTCATTGCCGCTGTATAGATCATCTCAAAATCTTCAGTGCACTGAGCAGTTCTATTGAGATTCATGTTTAATAGGTTTTTTTATGGATAAACTTATGTATGGCTCCTCAACAGAATTGCAATAAACCTGATCCTTCAAAATACATGGTTATTCATGATTTAGAATGTGACTACGGACAAAACATGAATCAGGTGCAGGCTTTCGCCTGTCAGAATGTTTGTGTGGGATCAGTCAAACCTCATTCAACTCAAATTATCATGATTTGGTACATATTTGGGGAGATCTTCTGTGTGAAAAACACAAAAAAAAACTTTAAAAACACTATTGATGTCATGCCGAAAATGCTATTTTTCTCCACCAATAAGCTTGATAGCATGTAGAAAACATTTATAGGGCAAAATATATTGTTCATACTATGTTAAAATCAGTTAATTGTAATGGTTCAGAGATTTAATTTTTTTAGTCAAATGTCACACCTTATTTGCACCAGGCCTTAAATGAACAAGCCACATCATGGTGTCTCAAATGCAAAAAGTTATAGCAGAAAACAAATTTACAAATGTTGATTCCTTCACATCCTGGTGACTATAGGAAGTAGTACAAACTACCTATAACCCGGCTGGTCACTGGCACTGACTCCAGGAGTCGGGGACTGTGTTTCCACGACCTCCACATCGCAGGTACCCGAGTCCTCACTATCGTCCAGGACCGGACCGTCTGCTCCTCCCTACAGGGGAGAAACAAAGGACGGGCTCAGCCGGAGTCTCCAGATAGACTCTTATGGTATTCAGGTTAGAACTGGTTTGAACAGAACCAGCCACGCTGTTATGATAGTGTAATTTTTATTATGTTTACTCACTGGTTTGTTGATATGCTGTTCACCTCTGTCTCCAACCTGCATGTTGCCATAGTTGTGGATGTTATACACATTTCTTCCAGCTGTGAGAGAAAACAAGGTGGGCAGAAAATGTAGCAAAAAAAATAATTATTGTTCCTCTTTTTGTCAATAAACATAAAGGCTTACATATTCTGATTTACCAATAATAGGCAGCAGTCATTAATTATTATTATTAATTCCAATAATTAGATTGAAATTAGAACAATCTCTTACAAATACAACCTCAACACAAAAAGTGCATTAGTTATTGCTATACCAATCATGAAATTTTACCTGGTTGTACAACTTGTTCATTCTGTTTGACCTCTTTCAAGACATCCACTGCTTCGAAGAAGGTGAAACCCATTTCTTCCAACTTTGCCATCTCAGCTGCAGTGTTGTTGGAGTACACCACTGGTCTCGGAATCTGTTGAAGCTCTTTTATGATATCCACTGCTTCGGTAACGTTGCAACCAATATCTCTTAACTTTGCTATCTTGGCTGCCATGTCGGAAGCGTTTGGTGCTGGTTTGGAAAACTGTGCTGTGAAGAGTCTGGGGGCTGGTGGATGTGGCTGTGGGTCTAGTTCAGAAATGGCCATCTTGGCAGCATGTTCTCGCGTCTTCTCCAAGTCTTCTACGTGTTGGTTCTGCAAGCGTTTCATTTTTTCCTGTTGAATGATGTGTGCCTTCTTCCGTTCATGTCCTTCCTCGATGATTTGCTTATACTTCCGGTACTGCTCCTCTTGTTTCCACTTTTCCAGTTCCATTTCCTGCTCCTTTTCCCGCCGTATCTTGTGGTTCAGTCGGTGGTTGAACATCCGCGTGATATTCTGCAGGAAGTACTCGTCTATCTCGTCCTTCCTGAGCTGCTTGACATCCAGAGTCGCCAGATCTTTGCCTGGCAATATGACAGATATATCCACTCCCTTCAGAGCCCGCAGTCCGTATGGGTATCGGAACTTCAGGTCTCTTTTTTTCTGTGTGTGTAAGGGCACAACACACCATTTCTTCTCGGGCTTGCTGATAGACTCCATCAGACACTCATCTTTTTGCACCTCTGCCCATGCATCATTGACAAACGCCTCCGTGATAAACAGAAACATGTAAGTGCTTCGGTTCATGGCCTCATCAGATGATGCAAATTGCGCTTGTATGTGTGGCAAGTTATCATTCCTGTCGAGAATGCAAATTTCAGGAGGCCTTCCATCCTCCAAAATGACAAATTTCTTCAGTAGATCCTTGAAGTTTATTGCCATGGCACGGTCACGACCATCCCTACTGTAGATCAGCACACAATCGAAGTGACCCTCCTTGAACTCTGCTGGGTATTCCTCAGATCTCACGACGAGCTTGGGGTTGTTCTGCCAGGAAACTGGAGCAGCTGTGTGGGGCACCGAGGCGGGCTGAACTCCGCTAATGTTTGAGTCTGCCTCAAAAGACGGTATACTTGAAAATGATCGAACTGACCATTCAGAGTCATCACTGGTGACAGAGCTATAGCTAGCTAAGCTGCTATTGGTCGCATCCTGCTGTGGTGGGTGACACACTTGCTGCAAACATCCAGACTCCTGTACTGGGAAGCTCTTGTACTCTTGCCTCTGGCTGGGACACTGACTGGACGCCAAGCTTTCTGTCGATATCTGTCCCGCTCCTCCACTCGATCTCTGGTAAAACTCCTCCTGAGCCTTGGACTTTTCAAATACCACATCATCGGATAATCGCTCAGCGCCCTCTCCTGGAGCAAATGCTGAGTGTGGGAGCCGACTGCCTGGGTGTAGATTTGTAGGAGGCTCTGTCATTTCAAAGCCTGGCTTGCCCTTGTCATTACTCGTGTGCAGGAGAGAGGAGTGAGTGGGCTGGCTGACCACCTGCTGACTGGCTTGTGTGCAGCCTGTCTCTGAGACGCCAGATGTCCTACTGACTTGCTGCGAGCCTAAAGAAGACATCTCAGTCCCTGGATAAAGATTTGCATGACATTTTATCTTTAAAGGTAAAAAATATATTATTTCTTGGATTCATTTATACATGCTAAACTGATGTTTGAGGAATACGGAAAATTCTTTAGACAGGGACGAAAATTTCAGAGGGGACATGCCTTACAGATACCACCTTACCTCGACCTCCATTCGTCCTCGACTCGGACGATTTCAATTCAATGGAAAAATTACTCATTCCATCCTTGGAGTGTTCCATGACGGTGCTGAAGAATGGTTTGTCACTGTATTTTGTGAATCAGAACTGCTTACAGGATGCTTTGAATTCGACACCTCATATTCATGCCAACTGTTTGAAAAAATGACGATAATATTTAATCGGCACAGAGCTGAAGAGAATATAATATTTCAAACATACTGCATCTGATGGAGGGATTACATAGATGGATATTATCAGATCAGTTGTGCACCTTGTATAATGTAGTAAAACTGATTTCATCAGAGATCACACACACTATATAAATGATATATGCTTCATTTAGTCCATAGATATCCTCCTACAATGTTCAAAATCATCCATCAAATGTGACATTTTGAACAAACAGCTTTTCCAGGTTTTGATAAATTTGAGTGAATGGAACCAACCACACTATTATTATTGGATCCATGTTAACCACTGAGTAGAATCTAATAAGGTCTGCAGTAACAACTTGTTGAAAGCCATATTCATGAATAGCGATGATGTCTTCATGTCAGCTCGATTCTTGACTCATCTAGCTTTTAAGGTATAAAACATATCAATGCATGATATAGTTGTGTATTGAAACAAAGCTATACTGAATCTAACCGAAAACTGCATCATAGTTCTGTATCCGTTGATTCTGTATTCTTGAATCATATCCATAATCCATAATGATCACGTATAGTCAAAATAATCCACAGTGCATTTGTACGGCAGCGGAATCTTGATTGATAATCATCATTTTGTCCTCGGCACGATGCTGTTTCAACTTAAGTTAACAAGTCAAGTAGTTTAAGGAAAAAACACAGTTTCATTTGAACAGGCCACGGCAATCTTATGAAATAGATTTAGATCTACCCTCTTTGTTGTCATTTCAATGTCATAGTCATACCGTACTGTTTTGACAACCCAACTCAACTGACAGTTTTGTTCAACTGGTTGTTTACAGTACACATATAACCACACACAACAACTTGTACACAGCTTCTACAATGGTTTTATCCAATTGTTTACCTGTTGAAAAACGAAATGGTGGTTTTGTCAACTTTTGTGACGACTTGTCGTGTATACTATGGTTTGGTTTGTTCTGATGGGTGTTCGAGTCATCCGAAAATTCCGTTCTCTGTTCTGGAAATACCCCTTCTCGTCGCCACTTTCGTTTCCGGTTACATGCTGGTATGGATGCCCACAAACAAAATGCGAAAATGACATACTACAGAGCTCAAAATGCTCGTGAACAGTGGCTATAATACATAGCTATAGCACTATCATCATGCAGTGTCTTCATCATTCAGACATTTAACATTCAACATCGTGTGCGAAAAAGGTCAGTAGAGTTGGTTTGTAATCAGGAAAATTTAGAAATTCCACGAAATGATGTCATTCGGCCATATTTTAAACACCGACCACTCTTTAATTTACGCTCCTTTCAAATTGCGTCATACCATGAATACATAGCGAGATCTCTCGTTAGTATTTCTGGTGAAATTGACTGCAACGTCTGAGAACTAACTGTGATAACTGTTTGCGCCAGTTCTCTAGGGCGTGTGTACCTCGCCGATCGTGGCAAGGTCATCGTCGGTGTTAGCCCCAGCAGTGGCCCTCTCCTACCTGCGGTGTGGTGGCGGCTGGGACAGCCACATGTCAGCCTGTGTTTCAAATCCGGTATGACAACACTTCGTCATAGTGTTCCCATATCGTTTGATGGCGATTTTGCCATGTGGAAGTTGTCAGCGATGTTTTTAGTTGGAGACAAGCATAAAATTGTTTCGCATTGATACTATAACGAACTCACCCACCGTCCTCCTCCGCAAAACCACACGCGGAAGAGTGATCACGTTCTTGCGGAGGATCGATCACATTCTTGCGGAGGATCGGCCACGTGCTTGCGGAAGACACATGCACATGCACATGCGCAGAACAGCTTCCGGTGGAGAGCCCAATAAAATGAGGCAGCTGAGAGCTCCACAGCTCTCTGGGAGTCAGTCGGGGCAAGGTACCAGAGGAGACACATCACCCTGAGACGGTTCTGTCCTCCTTGGACAGGCGAGGGAGAGGACTTAGAGTTTTCCGTACCTCCGCACATCTTGACCTCCGCAGTGCGGAGCCCCGGACTCCATGTATGGGAAATGTAACAAGAAAGGGTGCGAGTCCCAATGATGACAATCGTATGAATCCGGTCCAATGGCCCTTCAATATATGAACCCCGGCCCTCTTGACTTACAGCTGACGACAAGGCGGCGATCTCTTCTTGCACAGTGGTGCAAGCGTGAGGGAAATCTCTGGTGAACCTCCGCAACCCACGGACTTGTGAGGGACGTCCCCTGATGTGCAGAGACACTCCGTCTCCGCAATAGACGAACCTCCGCACCCGCAGACTTGTGAAGGAAGTCTCTGACGATACTCCGCACCCGCGGAGTGGTGAGGGAAGTTTCCTGACGTGTGGAGACACCCAGTCTCCGCAGGTGACGGACCTCCACACCCGCGGAAGAGGGAGGTGAAGCAGACGTGCGGAGGACCCTCCGCAAGGACGAGGGAACTCTGCAGAGCCACGGAACCTCCGCAGTGCGAAAGACCTCCGCAGAGAGAGGACCTCCGCAATGCGGAAGACCTCCACAGATACAGAGGACCTCCGCAGAAGTGAGGACCTCCGCACCGGCGACACCTCCGCGGAAGACGGCAAGACAGACTCCGCCAGTACATACCTCCGGAGACGGAAGAATTGCGGAGCCAGGGAACCTTCACCTCCGCATAGACTTCGCGTAGGAAGAGACTGACGCTAGATCTGATGCCTAACGTTAAAGCAGGGTCTTAGTCTAAACCTGGACCCGGTGTAACCTTTTAGTATTGTAAAGCCCGGTGACTTAGTCTAAACCTGGTCACTGTGTAATTTGGGAACCATTTCATATATTTTGTGAGTGAGTAACTCGTCGTATTTGGTAATAAAACCTGTGTCTTTGAATTAATATGTCTTCAGCACTTTTCTCTAACCAGAGAAATACTGTGGAATTGCGGACGTCTCACCAATAATTGTCTATAGCGTTCGGACACAGAGACGAGAGGTACTACAGAAAGGCTATACGAAAAATAAACACAACGAGAGAAAACGAGGGCCAAAGATAGGTTACCGGACAATGTAATATATTTTAGATGTTAGCCAGGTCAATGGTTAAATTCAAGGTCAAGAGAATATTCAGCATATATAATATTAAGCATATATCATGTCCACAGTTGATTGCTAAGCTGTAAATTCAATAATCAGAGAGATATATTAGCAATTGTTTGCTGTAGCCTTGAAAATGAAAGCAAAGGTCAAACTCAAGGTCATCAAAATATTCAGTGCATATCATTTTATGTGTCCACAATTGATTCCCAAGTCATACAGTCAATAGAGGAGCAAGATGAGCCATTTTCTTCTGTGACCTTGAAAATGAGGTCAGAGGTCAAATTCAAGGTCACAAGAATATTCAGCATATATCATTTCCTATATATCCACAATTGATTCCTAAGCTGTAAAATCGATAATAAGTGATATATGAGCCATTTTGTCCTGTGACCTTGAAAATGAGGTCAAAGGTCAAATTCAAGGTCATGACAATAATCTGCATATATCATTTCCTATATGTTCATAATTGATTCCTAAGCTGTAAAGTCGATAACAAGCGAGATATTAGCCATTTTGTCCTGTGACCTTGAAAATGAGGTCGAAGGTCAAATTCAAGGTCATCAGAATATTCAGTACATATCATTTCCTATATGTCCACAATTGATTCCTAAGCTGTAGAGTCGATAATAAGCGAGATATAAGCCATTTTGTGCTCTGACCTTGAAACTGAGGTCAGAGGTCAAATTCAAGGTCACGAGAATATTCAGCATATATTATTTCCTATGTGTCCACAATTGATTCCTAAGCTGTAGAGCTGATAATAAGCGAGATATAAGCCATTTTGTGCTCTGACCTTGAAACTGAAGTCAGGGGTCAAATTCAAGGTCACGAGAATATTCAGCATATATCATTTCCTATATGTCCACAATTGATTCCTAGTCTCTAATCTCAATATCAAGTGAGATATTAGGCATAATGTGTCCCATTATAAAGCATAGGAGAATTTAACATGGGAAAGTCCCATTTGGGCCGAGTTTGGGCCAAAATGGCCCACTTCGAGCGATTCAAGCGCAACGAAATTTATAGACATCATAGGAGTACATACGAGGAGTCTTATGTATCAAAAAGAAAAAAAGTTACTGAACAGATTTTGAGAAAATGGCCGCCAAAGTCCAAAATCAGGCATTTTTCGTCGAAAACGGCCGCCATTTTGAAAAAATGCGAAAATCAAAAAACTAAAAAATACTTCTTTCTTGAATTATTTTTAAGTATTTTTGTGCAAAATTTCAGAAAAATTCGCCCGTAAACAAAAAAGATAAAAATGTGGACGACGACGACGGACGACGGACGACGACGGACGCAACGCCATGCCAATAGGTTATCGGACCATAGGTCCGGTAACCTAATAAGCAACAAAACAACAACAACAAAACACGGCACCAAATAACCATCTAAAGTCGCTACAATACCAAAACATAGCCCAACGCTAGGTAAATATGTCTAGATGAGAAATAAAACAGTTTTAAATGATATATTTGCTTGAAAGCCCCATGGTTTGAAACGAGAGGCAGGTACAGTCCCGGATTTGAAACAAAGGCTGATGTATGGCTCTCCCAACCGCGCCCACAGATTTAGGTTGGAGAGCTCCACTACTGGGGCTACTTCGGTGTGTGACCAGGTACATGTATATGCCCTATTAGTAGAGTCGGCCAAACCAGCCTGGAAACACGTTTGTATACTATGCATGTAGCCATGGCCGCAGTCCCCATTGCACGACTGATTGGGCGTGTAACTTACTGTCCTCCGACAGTCCACCACGGGGATAGAACCTCAGATAGCGCAATAAACTGCCAGAGTCTGAAAGTATCACCCCAGAGCGAGAGATTGTCAATCCAGGCATGCGAGCACCGAATTAAAGTAACCTCCCTCCTGGGTGCCTCATGTTAATTGTTCCCAGGAGCCCTAGGGCTCACCTACTCTAAACTGGGGAGACAGGGTCGCATGTCACGCACTATGCACACACCCGTGAGGAAACTCAGAGACAACACATTGAATTCAAGCTTTATACTGCCAGTCCATGAGCACGAGGGTACAACAGCACAGACATGAAAAAGTGGGGCCCATCAATAAAGAATAGAGGTTTTTATGCGCGCTTAGACTGTGTTAAGCGGCCTAAATATGGTGTTTGATAATGGCCAAAACGCCTGATCTTTTGGAAAATCGCCACATTACCCCTTCTGACAATGTGGTCCACAACATGTTCCACCTTGACCCAAAACTGGCAAATACGACCAAAGTATCACATGGCGGGACCAGAGGGAAGCAAGGTGAGCAATATACCCAAAGTCAAGACACAAAACCATCGACCATTGAGCTCTGTTTTGGAAGAATGGGGACTGGACTACACTGGTAGGCTCCCAAATTTTGAATAAGCAGTATTAGACAAGCGAAGTTTTTGAACGAGGCATTCCAGAAGAGATGATGATCTGGGAAGGTCATCCACCAAAAGGGACAGTGTGCTGAGTGTTGGAATCCAATTACCTTTAATTTTCGAAATTTTGCAAAATTAAACATAGGTGAGCGAATGTGGTAGTACCTCTAAACGAGGTATCCGTGCAGGGCAGAGCCGTGTGTATGGCCCCAGCGGGCCGGTAGTATGTCAATGTGGACGAATCCGTGGACAGCCGTCTTTCAACTGAAATAAAAAACGGCATCAAACTGTTAACACAGCAAGCCGCAGAAACCAGTTCCCACATGCTTCTCAGGTGGTCACAGAGGCTGCTCTCATACGCTTACACTTCAAATGCTGGTGGCGCCAGACCATAGATAAATAGACAATATCAAATGGACAGAAATATTCTCCAGGGGCTTGCTGCAGGCTTGTGGTTTTCATAATCCACCCATAAACAATAACGATGAAATATGGATAAATAATAAAAATCACTCCACTACTCCACTGTGGCGCCCCTGTGGGCATTAGTTAGATGCGCCCACTAGCATCCACGCCGTAAGAATAGCCACCAGGCAATGCTATGATCAAATCTCGAGCCACAAATTGACTAAGGGAGTGCAGTTGGTCTGTATGATCAGGAGGAGGCTCCGGTGACAGGTCGTGCAGGCCAACATCTGACAAATCAGTGGAGTCAGCAATATCTATCAATCGACACACCCGCACATCAGCTGTCCGCAGATGCTGACTGGAAGTGTCCAATATTTGGACATCATCCGGTTCCGCATACTGTATCGGCAGATCTAGCATGAGTGTGCCTTCGTATGCTTCAGTTTGTCGATATATGGACAACCAAAATCCAGTCACAATCAGAGTCCCGATGGATCTGGTAGTCCACCTCGGTCACCTGTAGGTGAATGGGCCTATAGATGGCCTAGGAAACTTGTTGCTCTGGTTAGTCAGTGGATAGCATTGGCACACCTTGTCATTTTCCGCAAGTGCGGGCCTGCCATCATAGCCATGTTTCTGTCAGATGGCGGACTAATCCAGGCTTGCTCATACAAAGTCATGGGCATTCGCCAGGGCAAAGCGATCCCACTCCGCATACTTGGGACCACACTGTGGTACAGTTATCCACGGGAAAATTTAGCTCCCGGTCATACAGTGTCGCATACGGGATCACCCCGGTACGTGATCAATGATGAAGGCTACCAGCATGTTGAGGACAGACCAATTGAATATCTCGATCTGCTTGTCTGACTGGGGCCTGAACGGGGTGGTACACACTTTAGTACTCTTTGGAACAAAGCACTTTTGTGCCCTGATTCGAGTGAATGTGATTGAGTACACCATGGTACACCACCCATTTATGCACCAGTAACCTGGCCACCCCATCAGTGTGAAGGCGTGTACTTGATGAAGTAGTCTGAAATCACCAGGATGTACAGGTACCAACATGGTGTGACCCGGTGGGTGTCCAGTATGTCCAAGGCAATTGGATCAAATGGAGCACCCACTTTAACCATGGTTAAAGGGTGGTGGCCCAGAGCCAGAACTCTTTATGAGCCTGACACTGGGGACAAGCTGAGTACCATCATGCCATGTCCGCCATACAGAATGGCCACCAGGCAAAGCTATCTATGTTTAAACCTCGAGCCACAAATTGACTAAGGCGCTTTCCGTTCAGGTTTGTACACGGGCTCTGAAGGACGTCAAGATGAGGTGCATAATCCATGACAGGAAGAGGGTTCCATAAATCTCTAAGAAACCCAGGTCATGGGTGAGTCCAGTGTTTGAGTACGGGAGGACAGCTGACTTGGCATTGTTGATTGTTCGTCTGTCCCGGTTTGAGCGGTCCTCAATGATGGACATGATGGGCTGCAGTTCAGACTGTAAGGCCGGGGACGCCACAGGAACATCATCTACACAGGTCGGGACGGACACACAGACTGTGCCCACTATCACTATCGATGTGGGATCCCCAGGTTGTACAGCTTGATGAAGAGGTTGTCATGACAGACTCTTTTAAATGCTTTCTCTACATCGAGCAATATATCACCTGGTCTTCTCCAGTTGTCTCTGTATTCCTGGATTGCTCAGACACCAGAAGCGCAGCATTCATGTGAGCCACCTTCTCTGTGAAGCCTCTTTGTTTTCTTGATTGAGCCTTGATGAAGAGGTGTCGGATTCTGTCAATGATGACCAGTTCTAACATTTTGCCGATGACGCAGATCATGCACTGTGATACCTCTGTAGGTTTTTCGGTTTGTTGGCCTTCTTCAGCAGAGGTATCAGCAGCAGTCCTATTCTGAAAGACGTGGGAACTGATCCACTTCCCAGAATGCATTTTTATGTGAGCACAGGGATGAGAGGCGCAGCAGTGAAGAGCAGGTGTTCTGCAATCTGCATACCGGTACCAATTTTTACTGCTTGCAAGGCTCAGATGACACGGCTAGAACTCTATAATTTAATTGGTCGGTATTCAGTGAGTATTGTTCGCGCAACTGTTGTTTTGATTTTGAAAGTCCGTAAAAAAAAAACGTCTTGCATAAATTGGTCGTAAATCATAGATTTGCCCCGTAAAATATACCTCAAAATACAGGTACACTGTATAAAATCTAGTACGTTTGAAATTTCGTTCTAGGTCTATCTAGATCTACTGTCGTTTTTCATTCAGCTTTAGGCCTAATCTCAAGTCGAACTTGGTTTGGTGAACTCCTGTCATCGATCTGGTCATAAAGTCAAGTTCAACGCAAAGGCCATAACTTCATTTGGGGTGGTCGGATCAATTTGAAACTTTGTTTGCTTCCATTTGGCATAAAACCGTATTTTTTCACCAAATTTCAGACTTATATTTTGAAAACTGAAAGAGTTGGCAATCTACCCCATGATCTACCCCAATGTTGAATTTCACATAAAACATGAAATTTGCGAGTCTGAACAAAATTTGGCATGTAGTTCTATGTTAGCATTGCACATTACTTTGTAAGAACACCTGAATGATTATTCCAACTCAAAAACTTTCTTCATAATACAATTCTTAGCGGAATAAAGATCATGAAAGCACGAAATTTGCTTGAATTCCTGTGATCCAATTTGTGTCCAATATTTAACATTGTGGTAGATTGCCAACTTTTTCAGTTTTGAAGATAAAGGTCTGAAATTTGGTGAAAAAATATGGTTTTGTGCCAAATAGAAACATATAAAATTTCAAATTGATCCGACCATCCTAAACGAAGTTATTGCCAAAAATCATATGATATTTAGTGTTGAACTTGAGTATAACAGTAGGCCTACTGTTTATGCAGTTATGGCCGCCGCCGGGCTATGGCCGCATATCCATCGACTACGTGTGATTTCAGTGTTTGTTGTTGTTTCTACAGGTCAATGGACAACAGACAATCAATGTGATCAGATCACCGAACCAATTAATTTGCTTCAGAACATACAACCCGTAGCACTCTGATTTATTGAAATATCATAAATTACCTGAGCAAAATTCTCTATTCTACCTTTAGTTCAGTCAAAGATTTTCTATACCAAGATAATTTACTCTGGCCAAAACTAGTTCAGCCCGTGAATAGTGCTAGGCCAAAATGGAAGCGAACAATCCCCCTGACGATCAGACTGAGGAATTACTACATTTGTGTTTTTTAATGAATGAATATCTGTCACCAAAACGTCTTTTTATGAATGAAAACCGCCGTCACTATTGGAAATATTGGGGATACGCCAAACTTTCAGTCTCACCGCCAGGATCGACACTGTTCAAATGTTCGTTTCCGTTTTGGCCTGAGTGTATCTTGGTATAGAAAATTTTTGGTTCAGTCCAATAACAGAGTTACGGCTTCAACAAGTACTCGGTTAACCGGTTACGGTTCGGTTACAGGGTGTGTAATCTGTAACCGGTTATTCGTAAACATATTTTGACACCTCTTAATTTTTACTGCTTGCAAGGCTCAGATGACACGGCTAGAACTCTATAATTTAATTGGTCGGTATTCAGTGAGTATTGTTCGCGCAACTGTTGTTTTGATTTTGAAAGTCCGTAAAAAAAAAACGTCTTGCATAAATTGGTCGTAAATCATAGATTTGCCCCGTAAAATATACCTCAAAATACAGGTACACTGTATAAAATCTAGTACGTTTGAAATTTCGTTCTAGGTCTATCTAGATCTACTGTCGTTTTTCATTCAGCTTTAGGCCTAATCTCAAGTCGAACTTGGTTTGGTGAACTCCTGTCATCGATCTGGTCATAAAGTCAAGTTCAACGCAAAGGCCATAACTTCATTTGGGGTGGTCGGATCAATTTGAAACTTTGTTTGCTTCCATTTGGCATAAAACCGTATTTTTTCACCAAATTTCAGACTTATATTTTGAAAACTGAAAGAGTTGGCAATCTACCCCATGATCTACCCCAATGTTGAATTTCACATAAAACATGAAATTTGCGAGTCTGAACAAAATTTGGCATGTAGTTCTATGTTAGCATTGCACATTACTTTGTAAGAACACCTGAATGATTATTCCAACTCAAAAACTTTCTTCATAATACAATTCTTAGCGGAATAAAGATCATGAAAGCACGAAATTTGCTTGAATTCCTGTGATCCAATTTGTGTCCAATATTTAACATTGTGGTAGATTGCCAACTTTTTCAGTTTTGAAGATAAAGGTCTGAAATTTGGTGAAAAAATATGGTTTTGTGCCAAATAGAAACATATAAAATTTCAAATTGATCCGACCATCCTAAACGAAGTTATTGCCAAAAATCATATGATATTTAGTGTTGAACTTGAGTATAACAGTAGGCCTACTGTTTATGCAGTTATGGCCGCCGCCGGGCTATGGCCGCATATCCATCGACTACGTGTGATTTCAGTGTTTGTTGTTGTTTCTACAGGTCAA
The DNA here is from genome assembly GCA_949152475.1 of Terebella lapidaria. Taxonomy (NCBI): domain Eukaryota; kingdom Metazoa; phylum Annelida; class Polychaeta; order Terebellida; family Terebellidae; genus Terebella; species Terebella lapidaria. The sequence goes on along the minus strand of OX424562.1, from coordinate 40,865,263 downwards.
TGGACAACAGACAATCAATGTGATCAGATCACCGAACCAATTAATTTGCTTCAGAACATACAACCCGTAGCACTCTGATTTATTGAAATATCATAAATTACCTGAGCAAAATTCTCTATTCTACCTTTAGTTCAGTCAAAGATTTTCTATACCAAGATAATTTACTCTGGCCAAAACTAGTTCAGCCCGTGAATAGTGCTAGGCCAAAATGGAAGCGAACAATCCCCCTGACGATCAGACTGAGGAATTACTACATTTGTGTTTTTTAATGAATGAATATCTGTCACCAAAACGTCTTTTTATGAATGAAAACCGCCGTCACTATTGGAAATATTGGGGATACGCCAAACTTTCAGTCTCACCGCCAGGATCGACACTGTTCAAATGTTCGTTTCCGTTTTGGCCTGAGTGTATCTTGGTATAGAAAATTTTTGGTTCAGTCCAATAACAGAGTTACGGCTTCAACAAGTACTCGGTTAACCGGTTACGGTTCGGTTACAGGGTGTGTAATCTGTAACCGGTTATTCGTAAACATATTTTGACACCTCTTAATTGAGCCTCAAACACTTCACTTAAGTCAAATTTCTGTCTAAACACACACGATTGAAAAGATCACTCTCTGATCAAAAAAGACTGTTTATTCATCATAATATTGCGTATTTCCACGTGGAAATGACTTCTAATATCAAGTTGTAGGCGTGATTCCGACCTCATTTTGACACTGACATTTGATAAAATGCAAACTTCGAAAAAAATTGGTGTTACCTTGGACAGTATTTAGCTCTAAATTTTTGGACGAGTAACCGATTACGGTTCGGTTACAAGCTAAGGAGTAACCGGTCACGAAATTTTGTACTCATTGAAGCCCTAAACAGAGTTAAGTGCTATACTCGTGAAACTCTGATTTTCTTACTCGTTTACACAGTTTTTCGCCGATATTTTTGCGATGGAAAAAGATATCGTTTTGTCACTTGGCAATGGCATTTACTTCACCTGGGAATAAAACGACAATTTTAGGTTACCGGACCTATGGTCCGATAACCTATTGGCGTGGCGTTGCGTCCGTCGTCGTCGTCGTCGTCGTCCACATTTTTATCTTTTTTGTTTACGGGCGAATTTTTCTGAAATTTTGCAGAAAAATACTTAAAAATAATTCAAGAAGGAGGTACTAGTATTTTTTAGTTTTTTGATTTTCGCTTTTTCTTCAAAATGGCGGCCGTTTTCGACGAAAAATGCCTGATTTTGGACTTTGGCGGCCATTTTCTCAAAATCTGTTCAGTAACTTTTTTTCTTTTTGATACATAAGACTCCTCATATGTACTTCTATGATGTCTATAAATTTCGTTGCGAAGTGGGCCATTTTGGCCCAAACTCGGCCCAAATGGGACTTTCCCATGTTAAATTCTCCTATGCTTTATAATGGGACACATTATGCCTAATATCTCACTTGATAGTGAGATTAGAGACTAGGAATCAATTGTGGACATATAGGAAATGATATATGCTGAATATTCTCGTGACCTTGAATTTGACCTCTGACCTCAGTTTCAAGGTCAGAGCACAAAATGGCTTATATCTCGCTTATTATCGACTCTACAGCTTAGGAATCAATTGTGGACATATAGGAAATAATATATGCTGAATATTCTCGTGACCTTGAATTTGACCTCTGACCTCAGTTTCAAGGTCAGAGCACAAAATGGCTTATATCTCGCTTATTATCGACTCTACAGCTTAGGAATCAATTGTGGACATATAGGAAATGATATATGCTGAATATTCTGATGACCTTGAATTTGACCTTCGAACTCATTTTCAAGGTCACAGGACAAAATGGCTAATATCTCGCTTGTTATCGACTTTACAGCTTAGCAATCAATTATGAACATATAGGAAATGATATATGCAGATTATTGTCATGACCTTGAATTTGACCTTTGACCTCATTTTCAAGGTCACAGGACAAAATGGCTAATATCTCACTTATTATCGATTTTACAGCTTAGGAATCAATTGTGGACATATAGGAAATGATATATGCTGAGTATTTTCGTGACCTTGAATTTGACCTCTGACCTCATTTTCAAGGTCCAAGGACAAACTGGCTCATATCTAGCTCCTCTATTGACTGTATGGCTTGGGAATCAATTGTGGACATGATATACAAAATGATATACATTGAATATTTTGATGATCTTGAATTTGACTTTTGCCCCTTCATTTTCAAAGCCACAGCACAAAATTGCTAATATCTCTCTGATTATTGAATTTACAGCTTAGCAATCAACTGTGGACATGATATATGCTTAATGTTATATATGCTGAATATTCTCTTGACCTTGAATTCAACCAGTGACCTGGCTAACATCTAAAATATTAAACATTGTCTGGTAACCTATCTTCGGCCCTTGGCCTAATTTTTAGCTTACCGGCCCTTTGGGCCGATAAGCTATTATCGTGGTTTTTTGTCCGTCGTCCGTCTGTCGTCCGACGTCCGTCCGGGTCTGTAACTTTTTTTTGGCATGATGAATTTCCCCATAAATTTGTCAGAACATACCTTAGGCCAATATCTAAAAACCTTCTTTTTTTTTTTTTTTTGATTGAATAGTTTTTGCTGATTTGGCGGCCATTTTTGACGAAAAATTGCCAATTTTGGACTTTGGTGGCCATTTTCTCAAAAACTGTCTGACATGTATAAGTTTCGTTGCCCTTGAATCGCCGGTCTGCGTGTGGCGGCCATTTTGATTTTTTGACGGTTCGGCGAAAAAAAAATTGTTTTGTCCCAAATCAAGTCACTATTCGTTTTGAGCCATTTTCAGCAAAAAAAAAAAAAAAATTTTTTAGAGTATTACTCTATGCAGAGTAATCTCATAGAACACTTCAAGATAGAGCCTAAGTATTGGCACATTCAAATGGGAATCATATATTGCGGTTTGAGTGGTGACCTTGAATTTGACCTTCAATGACCTTGAAAGGTCAAAACGACCTTTTTTGTCAAAAAAACTGTCTGACATGTATAAGTTTCGTTGCCCTTGAATCGCCGGTCTGCGTGTGGCGGCCATTTTGATTTTTTGACGGTTCGGCGAAAAAAAAATTGTTTTGTCCCAAATCAAGTCACTATTCGTTTTGAGCCATTTTCAGCAAAAAAAAAAAAAAAATTTTTTAGAGTATTACTCTATGCAGAGTAATCTCATAGAACACTTCAAGATAGAGCCTAAGTATTGGCACATTCAAATGGGAATCATATATTGCGGTTTGAGTGGTGACCTTGAATTTGACCTTCAATGACCTTGAAAGGTCAAAACGACCTTTTTTGTCGAAAAAACAATGAATTTTACCTTTAGTGGTCATTTTCTCGAAAACTATTCAGACAGTTCTCCTCAAAATCATGTATAAGATTCTCCTTATGTACCTTTGTGATGTGTATAAATTATGTTGCCTTTGAAATGACGGTCTGCGTGGGGCGACCTTTTTGATTTTTTGACGAGTCGGCAAAAAAAAATTTTTTTGTCCCAAATCGAGTCACTATTCGTTTTGAGCCATTTCCAGCAAAAAAAAAAAAAATTTTTTTTTTTGGTCATTGAAAATTGTTTTGGACTGAAAATTTCACCCAAGTTTTCCTTCATAATGTGAGCTATGCAGAGTAATCTCATAGAACACTTCAAGATAGAGCCTAAGTCTTCAAATGGGAAGTAATATATTGCGGTTTGAGTGGTGACCTTAAATTTGACCTTCAATGACCTTGAAAGGTCAAAACGACCTTTTTTGTCAAAAAAACTATGAATTTTGCCTTTGGTGGTCATTTTCTCGAAATCTATTCAGACAGTTTTTCTCAAAATCATGTATAAGATTATCCTTATGTACCTTTGTGATGTGTATAAATTTTGTTGCCTTTGAAATGACGGTCTGCGTGGGGCGGCCATTTTGATTTTTTGACGAGTCGGCAAAAAAAAAATGTTTTGTCCCAAATCGAGTCACTATTCGTTTTGAGCCATTTCCAGCAAAAAAAAAAAATGTTTTTTTTTTGGTCATTGAAAATTGTTTTGGACTGAAAATTTCACCCAAGTTTTCCTTCATAATGGGAGCTATGCAGAGTAATCTCATAGAACACTTCAAGATAGAGCCTAAGTCTTCAAATGGGAAGTAATATATTGCGGTTTGAGTGGTGACCTTAAATTTGACCTTCAATGACCTTGAAAGGTCAAAACGACCTTTTTTGTCGAAAAAACTATGAATTTTGCCTTTGGTGGTCATTTTCTCGAAATCTATTCAGACAGTTTTTCTCAAAATCATGTATAAGATTATCCTTATGTACCTTTGTGATGTGTATAAGTTGTGTTGCCTTTGAATCGACTGTCTGTGAAAATTTGTCATTAACGAAAAAAATCTTTCAAGATGTAACTTGATTTCATATTAAAGTCCATACAGAAAATGTGTTTCTATCAACATTTACGACATGTTTTAACATATAGATTTTAACATCAGTGTAACAATTTATATGTATTCAGTATTACACACAATTTACATGATTGCCGGTAAGCTACAGCACCCTTGGTGCTATGTTTCACCGAATTACAGACTTGGCAAAAGTTGGCAATCTACCCCAATGTTAAATTTAGCCCTGTCATTTATTTTCTGGGTCCACACACAATTTTGTGCATTTGCTCGGTTTTGTAGTGGTGCAATCTTTCGAAATCAACATATATGTGTAGAATACACCCCAATAATCAATACTTTGAATCCTGATGGATGTAAACAAGACCAAATCCTTGAAAATGCTCAGATTTTCGAGATCCCGTTTTGGGCTGAAATTCAACACTTAGGTATCTACAGCCAACTTCTTCAATTTTTGTGATAGTTACTATAACTGTTGTAAATCCTAGACGCTTGTGGAGCGACCGAGGACTGTGATTGGATAGCCAGGGTCCCGATCCGTGCTGTGATGGGGGATGATCTAGATGGAGACTGCAAGTGCCACTGTAAGAACTCCCGCCAGAAGAGGAAACCCCCGGCAAATGGCCAGCGCACTGCTGCACATAAGGACGTACCTCTGGCTCTGTTCAGGCATGTCCACGACAGACAGTACGGCGGTTTACACAGGCTGACAGCCGGGGACTCTGCACAAGAGTTCTCCAGCCGAAAACTGCCTGAGCTGCTGCAGGAAAAGGAGTACACCAGCCATCTTGGAAACATCAACAAGATCTTCGCGTCCAAGTGGCTGTCGGACACACAGGTGGTGTTTGGTACAAAGTGTAACAAGGTAGGTACCAGGTAGTAGAATAACATATATCACCAGAGTAAAGATGTATTCTCACTGTAAGTTGTCATACAGTGGTCCCTGTAAGATGAGACACCTCTGATATAAGACTTCCCTGTCTGTGAAGACTTTTCTGTATTCCCCAAAGATCAATTTAACTTGTGAAATAAGACTTCCTGTAAGAAAAGACTTCATTACTCTGTAAAAGGTGAGGTCTTATCTTACAGGAACCCATGGGAAGCCGATGCGACATGCGAGAACTGACAAGTGAGAAGCGACATGTGACATGCGAGAATCGAGAAATATTGCTTATATGGACATATCACCTGCGAGTTAGCCTATAAAGTGCGACCTGCGAGATATAAACTGTAACATGCGAGTTAACTTGTCTCACAGTTCTCACAGGTCACTTCTCGCATGTCGCTTGTCACTTCTCATATGTTGCTTCTCGCATGTCGCACCTGCATTCCATAGGAACCACTGTATTTTTATGGGTTTTACATCTTGAAGCATGGAAAAATATTTTTAACCATTCACTTCAGCAAAATAATATTCACTCCCTGATATTTGTGCATTCTGCGGCTATTTCAGCATTGTTTTGTGACAAACCCGCATTTTCCATTCATGCATGACTGATATTAGTATTATAATTTCTGGTGCCACTATGCCAAGTAGACTTTCAAGACTTGATGGATGCCCCATTGTTCTTGACTCCAGTTGAAGGTAATGGACCTGTCGAGGAGGCAGTGTGTTCACATCCCATCATTACAGAGTTCTGCTGATAGCCAGCCAGCTGACTGTCCATGCGGCATTCACTCTATCGTCATCAACCCGTCCCGAACGCTACTGGCCACCGGAGCCGAGAACACGAACGACGTCGCCGTCTATAGTCTGCCGACGTTCGACCCTGTCTGTGTCGGGGAGGTGTGTTCTTTATCTGTATATCACTAATGTCTAATGGCTCCTCGGGGCTGACCATACCACAATGTTCATTTGGGAAGTACTTTATCAAAAATTGCTTGCTCTTTGATACACCGTAAAGGCATGACTGAAGACGCATGTGACTAATTGTCATTACCGGTATTTGTCACCGTGGCATTGTTGCAGTTTGGGCACACAGATTGGATCTTTGATGCAGCGTGGCTGGATGATCAGTTTCTTGTGACAGGTGAGTCAAACTTTATATGTTTAATATGTTGCTTGAAGTTGTGGTGTAGGAGCTTACAACCTTAATTCACCATTGATGGATGTTTTTATTGAGCTGAACCACAAAAAAAAAACCATTAGAATAAATGCAATCATTTGATAAACTCCACACTGCTCACATTGTCCATTGTATACTGAAATGGACAACTTTAGCTAGAAGACAACCTGAATTTCCCAATACCCCGGTAACATTAACATTCAGTGACCTATGCTCATGATGCTTGTTGACAGGGTCGCGAGACAACACGATGGCTCTGTGGAATGTCAATGATGTCGAGCCTACGCCTTACAACAACGCAGCGTTGTCGACTCCAGATCACGGCTTGATCAGGCCGGCCACAGTCAGCATCTGTCGCAAGGCCGAGAAAGTTAGGGCGATGGCATACAATCCTAACACACAGGTATGGATATATACAGATGTTTACAGATATTCATGTATTGTCACACAGAATTCAGGTGTGTGACTTCCACGTTACTAGTTCACATGAACCAGCAATCATCATGTCAATCGTGTTCGAGATTTCTGGTCTCGAGATGATTGTGCAGTTCTTTGCATACTATTGTTGTACATCACAATGTGAAGTAGCTAACTCGTGTTTTTGTTGCAGGAGTTGCTGTCTCTGTCACTGAATGCTTACCTACATCTCTGGGATGCTAACAGGTTTATCCAGGTCCGTGCAGACCAGACATATGTAGTAATCTATCTGTATTGTCAATGGAGGACAAGAGGTGTGTTTCCATGATAATTGCGGTGTCTTGATAAACATTGATCACAGACTGACAAACAACATTTACATGATTGTAATGATGACAGAGTGAAAGTGTCTGAAGCTTAGTTATACAAAAGAGTCCTCAATGTTTTTGTGTTCCTTTCCCTAATTCGGTTCGCCTCCTGTAGAAGCAGACCCACAAGCTGGTACACACGCGGGAGAACGTCTGTCTGGCCGTGTCTGAGGCTCACAATGTCTACGGTGTCGGGTCGCAATCACATGTCACCCTGATAGACCCCCGCACTCTACTACAGATCAACCACATCGTCTCCAAACACAGAGGCAGTGGTCAGTTTCCGGTTTGCAGGTTCAAAAGTAGAAATGCTTGTTTCATGGATTGTTTGCAATGCTCGGTCATTTTAGTGGTTGAAAAAGCAATATGTTTCGCGAAAATCCATTCAATGGTGAAATCATGTACCATTCACTGCGGTCTAGAGTGACGTTGAATTTGTGGACCCTTCTTGGTTTCAGTATGTTTTGATTCAATATTTAGAACAACAAAAATTGGCTGTTTTATGTTAATAAAACTAGTGTTATATACTATACTTACCTCCAAAACACATTACGGGTTATGGCTTATTAGCCTTACTGACATAGGAGTTCTCCATAGAGAGAACCCCATTTGGAAAATGGGCTAGACAATGAATTGTCCAAGCCACTAACCCACGTGACCGGATGGTGACGTCATTCTCGTCGATTCTAGGAACCAACCAGAAGGAGTACGCGGGGCCGGCCGGGTGGGCACTCTGAATGTGTTTTGGAGGTAAGTATAGTATATAACACTAGTTTTATTAACATAAAACAGCCAGTTATATGCCTATATCTTACCTCCAAAACACATTACGGGTAAAATCAGAATAAAGATTGGAGGCGGGGTGCTCCAAAAAGAACTCTGACATAACCAAAAGCTCAACCCTAGGGCCTCAGTGAGGGACAGGGTGGGCTTTTCCCCTGAATGATTGGAGGAACCAAAGGAGGGTGTCCTCAGGGTCACCAAACATTTATGGTTTAACAATAGGGTAAGTAGAAAAAACCACTTACCTCCGAGTGTCGAGTGACTGGCTTCCGGTCATAAGTGACGTAACGTATGTACATGAGGATATGCCTTGCTGACGCAACTGAGTCACAATGCATACCGAACTAAGGAGTACGACCGTACTGACATAGGAGACCAATTTAACGGTAATCGGAACCGGAACTCGCAACACGGAACTTCAACATATGTACAAGAGGAACGTATGTACAAGATGGGCCACGTCATCCTCAAGGGGTGACGACGCTCCGAGCAGCTACCACAGGCCCGAGGTGGTAGCCCTCACTCCCCGTCCACGTCAGGTCTCTAAGGTAGAAAGACGTAAAGGTGTTATGGGATTGCCATGAACATGCTTGCATGACCTGATCAAGTGGAACCCGTCCCATATATGCAAGAGAGGCCGCCATGGCCCGAACATCATGGGCGCGTACCTTGAACGAACAGGCGGAGTCCTGCTCGGCCAAATCGTAACAGGTGCGGATACATTTTTGAATCCAGGATGAGATGGTAGCGGAACGTATGTCCCGTTGGAATTTCAACTGATGTGAAATGAACAACAGTCGCTTGCCAGCCCGGAGACCTTTTGTCCGCTTAAGGTACAAGCGCAAAGCCCGCAATGGGCACAGGAGACAGTCTTCCTCGAGATTCGGGCCTACAGACGCCGACAAAGCCGGAATCGTGAAGGCCAGCGGGGGAGACGACGCCAGCTGGGTTTTCGCCAGGAAAGAAGGGATGACCTGCAAGGAGACCTGGAGGCCATCCTCTCGCCATCTAACTTTTGAGAAATCCAAGGCGTGGATTTCGCTCCTGCGACGTCCAGAAGCCAGAGCCAGCAGGAAGACTGTCTTCCAAGTAAGGAACTTTAGGGGGGCGGAAGACATAGGTTCAAAGGGAGCAGACGCCAAACGGTTCAAAACCAGGGATAGATCCCACTCCGGAACTGAGTTACGGGTAAGCGGACGTTCAACTTTAAAGTTATTGAGCAAGGCGCTCAGATCTTGATCCTCGCCGAGATTGATGCCAGTGTGAGGCAAAATAGTCTTGGCTAGAGCGGTCCTATAACCCGCTAATGTCGAAGGGGCCGCACCCGCTTGGAATTTCTCCAAGAGAAAATCAGCTACTGTCTGAGCAGAGGCGTTGAATGGATCAACCTGCCTGCCATCGCACCAAGCAGCGAAGACTCGCCATTTAGACTCATAGACTCCCAAGGATGAGTTTCTATTAGGGCGGGCGATCCTACTGGACACTTCTGAAGAAAATCCCTTTGCGCGAAGGGATCGCTGGACAGAAGCCACGCGTGGAGGTTCAGGCTCGCGGGTCGGCTGTGAAACAGCTGCGCCCGGGGCTGTTTGAGAAGGTCGTCCCGAGGGGGTAGGGCCACTGGTTGATCTACCAACAGGCCCAGAAGTTCTGGGAACCAAGGCCGCTGTGGCTGGTATGGAGCGACCAGGAGAATACGGCATGTGTGGGACCTGATCTTGGCCAAAACCTTGGGCAGCAGAATCGCCGGAGGGTATGCATACCCGAACAGGCCGTCCCAATCCGTGGACAACGCGTCGATGGACATCGCAAGGGGGTCCGGAAGCGGAGAGACAAACACTGGAAGCTTGTTGTTCCACCTGGTCGCGAAGAGATCCACTGTAGGGCGGTCCCATCTGAGGCACAGGGAACTGAACACCTGAGGATGGAGAGACCACTCTGTTGGCTGGATCTGCCCCCTGCGTGACAGCTGGTCCGCCAACACATTCAACCGGCCCGGGATGTGACGTGCACGCAAGTGAATGTTCCGAGACCGGCACCACAGAAGAAGCGTCGTGGCCTGCCGACACAGGGTAACGGACTTTGTACCCCCCTGTTTGTTTATGTAGGCCACGACAGTGGAGTTGTCCGTGGACACCAGGACAGCACGACCAGCACACTCCTTCTCCCAGTGGGCCAGGGCCAGGGAAACCGCCTCCAACTCTAAGCGGTTGATGTGCCACGAGCTCTCGGGCTCTGTCCACACCCCAGACACTTCCTTGAAGTCCAGGTGTGCCCCCCAGCCCTCCGTAGAGGCATCCGTAAATAGATGCTTGGAGGGAGGAGGCTGACGGAAGGGTGAGCCCCGAGTGAGGTTGGTAGCGGACATCCACCACAGTATGGACGCCTTCCCTGCTGGAGAAAGGACGACCGGTTGCTGAGGGCAATCCGTGGCTGCGATCCACTGGGAGCGAAGGTCGATCTGTAACTCCCGCATGTGGAGTCGACCGTAAGGAACTACCTTCTCGGTTGCTGCCAGCAACCCGAGCATCGACTGCCAGACCTGTGCTGACTGACTGGGCTCGTCCAAGAATCTGCGGAGTAAGGACCGTATCTTTGACAGCCGCTCCTCCGTGGGAAAAACCATACCCAGCTGTGTCTTGTACCGGTACCCGACAAACACGAAGTCCTGGGCCGGCGTTAGCTCTGATTTCTGGAGATTGACCAGCAAACCCATGCGTTTGCACAAGTCCAGGACCCACTGTAAGTGCCGAGTCAGAACCTCGGGAGACTGGTGATAGACAATCCAGTCGTCTAGGTACTGGTAGAGGAGGATGCCCTCCTTGTGGGCGAGTATCTGTAACTCTTTCACCACCATTGTGAAGATCCATGGAGCCGGGGACAGTCCGAATGGCAGGGCACGGAACTGATACACGGTGCCCCGGTGCACGAAGCGCAGATATTTGCGGGAGACCGGATGAATCGGGATGTGAAAGAACGCGTCCTTCAGATCCAGGGAGACGACCCAAGAGTTCTTTGGAAGGGACAAGCGGATCGATTCCGCCGTCTCCATTGCGAACTTGGGGGTCTTGACATGGCGGTTTAGAGCGGACAGGTCGATCACGGGGCGCCACCCGCCTGAGCTCTTGGGAGTCAAGAACAGGATACTGTAGTAACCTGGAGAGGAAATTCCTACTTTTTCGAGCGCGTTTTTGGCCAGCATATCGGCGATCTCGAGCGAGAGTGCTAACCGTTTGGCGTGAGCTCCGGGAAGTGAAAAGGGAATAGGCTCGGTAGCCAGTGCAGGACGCTGACTGAACTGGATGCGAAAGCCCCTGCGAAGGACCGACACGATCCACGGGCTGGCTCCGAGTGTCTGCCACTCTTGCCAATAATTTGTTAGACGGGCGCCCACAGGCTCGCTTGAATTTTGGAACGAGGGTGGGACAGCCCGAGGTATCGCAGGGTCCATCGCAGGGAGCTGATTCTGTGAAGTACTCACCTGCTGCGGGGGCGGAGGACTTCTTCTCCCCTGCTGGCTTGGGCTTGCCCTTGTGCTTCGACTTCTTGGTCGCTTTACTGCCGGCAGGGGCCCTCTGAAAGGGCTTCTTCTCCTTCTTCTCCTTGGACTTGGTCGGTGGAGGCTTGGAGGAAGAGGGCGCGTACGCCTGAAGAGGGGAGGCCAGACGCTTGGCGATCGTCTCCGTGAGACGCTTACTGGTCGAGACCGACTCCTCCTGACGGGCCAGCTCACGGGCTGCAGGCAGCTTAGACTCTAGGCCGGCGAAGAGAAGTGGAGGAGAGGTAAGAGCAGCCCCTGCCTCTGGATCTACGAGCGGGGCACAGCGAAGCTCCGTCACCAAGGCCGGGGGAAGCTTGAACCTAGCTTGGGCTAGGAAATCGTCTCTCCTCAGTAAGTGGAGGACCCACTCCACGTACGTGGACTGCTCCATCCGGTGGGCTGACGCCAAGTCACAAGACTCCAGGAGTTGGGACGCCGAACGGAGGTGGTCCCCCAGGGACACTAGCTGAGACGGTGGGGATTCCAGGTCTTCCAGCGCTGTCAAGGCAGACTGTAGTTGGCGGTAAGCCGCAGTACGGAACCAGTCCTCCAGGGAGGACACACAGGTGGTGGCGCGGACGGCGTGGTTCAGGGAGAGTAAGGTCTCCGGCTGAAGGGTCACGGGGCGAGCCTTGTCGCCAAGGTACTGGGCCGCTGCCTCGGGGAATACCGCTGGCTTATCCAGGTAGTCCGGGTTGGACGGGAGGTAGTCCTTCTTGTGGAAAGGAGGCCGACGGGGAAACTTCCCCAACTCTGTTTTCCCCTGGTCCAGTGTCTCACAGCGGCGCCGGGAAAACTCCTCGCGGAGCCCGTCCGGGATAGGGAGACCCCGTCGAGGCTGACGTTCCGGGGAGCGCTGGGATGCCAGCAGCGACGTCGGACGCTTAGACACTGTTGGCTTCGGCTCAGCTGGAAAGAGGGTGGGCTCCAAGGTCGAACGCACGAGGTCGAGCTTGTGATCAAAGGAAAGGTCCTCCTCTCCCTCCTCACTGTCGGCCGGCTCGGCGTCAAGACGAGAGCGCTTGTCGCTGGGAGCCACGGAAGCCACGACGGAAGCTGGGCGCTTCCTGGAAACTGGAGCCAGTGGCGCCGAAGGAGTAGGCACATCCTGCCCGCACGCAAGCGACTCCTCCCCAGAGTCCTCATCAGACTCCTCCCCGAAGATCTCCGCAGGCAACTGCTGGGGAGGCTCCAAGGCCTGAGTACGCCGTAAGGCATCTGACGTGGGGGGAAGGGACACACCCGCGCGGGCGTCCAGGGCTGCCAAAACAGCCGTAACAAGGCTAGCCACATCCATCGCTGGGGCCGCTGGGGGAACTCCAGACGGAGAGGGGGGCCGGGAGACCACCGAAGAAGGACCTGGCAAGGAAGGCTGGGCCGCCGAGCTAGTCGTCACGGTGAGAGAGGCCGAAGAGGCAGTCAACGCCGATGAACTCTGCAAAGAGAAAGAAGCGGTAGATTTCTCTATAGAAGCAGCTGTCAACAGCATGCACTCAAGGCTCGGACCCCGTAGGACGGGGGCCGAGCCCCGAGCGGGCAACGGCAGGGCAGAAGCAGCACTGAGAGTCGAGTGCCGGATCCGCACCCCGGGGCCCGGACCCCGTGGCACGGGGTCCGGGCCCCGTCGGACGGAGCCCGGCCCCCGTGACACGGGGCCCGGCCCCCGAAGCACGGGGGCCGGCCTCTGCGACTGAGGCTGTGCCAAGCGCAGAATACCCGAAGGGTCGGGGTCTGGACCCCGTACGGGGTCCGGACTCCGCGCCATCACACTAACCAGAGCACCGCTACGACGGGCCACACAAAGCCCCTGGACCGAAGTCCGGGGGCCGGACCCCGTACGGGGTCCGGACCCCGAGGGCCGGGAACCGAAAAACGCGGGAGAACTGGCCAGAAAAGGCGCGGGCGCAGCTGCAGGAACCTGTTCGCCGATAACAGCGGAGGTGACACGCGCAAACAGGATCCCCGCTGACGGTACATGAAATACACAGTGAATTGACTCCCGGGGCGTGCCACCGTGGGTCGAGTGCGACTCTCCCACCAGCAGATCACCCGCGGAACAAAACAAAGAGGAAGGGGAAGAAAACTTAGCTTCTAGGCAAACCAGGGTACGATCCAGCTTGCCCAGCAGGGCAGAAGTCTTCCTTTCCTGACGGCGGCGACGCTTGGCCGACGACGCGGAAGATGAAGAGGACGGGGCTGGAGACACTTGACGGGACAACTTGTCTCTCCGTGCGAGAACAGCTCCAAGAACCTGCCCCCACTCCTCCCGCGAACGGTCCGCACACAAACCGCACGTAAGTTGATCCGTATGCACCGGGTCCTGGCACGCAATACACTCTGAGTGTACTTCCCACGACGGAAGCTGCTGCCCGCACTGAGCACAGCGGCGCATCACGGCAAGAGGGGAGTCCGCGCTCCAAACACAAAACGAAGTCCGAGGAGCGGAAACTATCCACGCGAAGCACGCCAAAAGAGTGAGGAAAAGAAATATCCAAAAAGGCATGCAAAGAAAGTGTTCGTAAGACGAAGAAAACTAAAATATTCGCAAAGTTATGTCAGCAAGGCAAATCCAATGTGGTAGAGCAGCCATAGGAGACGAGAATGACGTCACCATCCGGTCACGTGGGTTAGTGGCTTGGACAATTCATTGTCTAGCCCATTTTCCAAATGGGGTTCTCTCTATGGAGAACTCCTATGTCAGTAAGGCTAATAAGCCATAACCCGTAATGTGTTTTGGAGGTAAGATATAGGCATATAACATTACGTTTTCCCCATGATATGATGTCACAATTCAAATGAGGCAAACTTGACATATTGCCTCAGTGCTAACTATGTATTTTGTGTGGCAGGCGTGCGGTCCATCAATTTCCATGACAACATGATCACTATCGGCACGGGCGGCGGGTCCGTGCTGTTCTATGACCTCAGGGCCAACAAGTATCTGGAACACAACTGTGGCCATGTTCTGGACCTCAAGCTGGGCAAGGGGTGGCTGGTCAGTATGTCCTGTTGAGTTAGTGTGGAAAAAAGTGCATTAATGAAATGGCTAACGTTATCATAATTGACCTATCGCCAAAGCCCCAAAAAATTGTCCGAGTTGTACAAATTACGTCGTCAAACTTCTCTTTGGCCAATAATAACGTTTTGCAGAATGCGTCGTAAATGGCGTAAAAAGACTCGGACAAATTGGTTCGGCGATAGGTCAATTTTGGCATCCCTCTTGAAGAGTTACTTTTAATTGCCTAAAGAGCAATAACAGCCTTGTGATTCACCACCCAGGTAAATGTTATGTTTGGTGTCATAATGTATTTGAATGAATGAATTACTGGTAGTTCTAGTCATAATTCTATTTCACTGAATGAATTACATAGCATAATTATCAATTTTTGTGAAAGATATCACATATTCACAACATTGGATACCATTCGGTCTATTTTTCTATTTTCACGTGATCCCAAGGTTTTTGTTGAAAGCTAGTTCACTTAACTCGAATGTTGTGTTCCACAGTTGCAGGATGACACGTACCGAGACTATTTCTTCAACTCGGAGTACCCCAATGCTGTGTACACTCACTGTCTGGATCGCTCCGGCACAAAGCTGTTTGTGGGTGGCGGTCCGCTGCCAGCTGGACTCTGGGGCAACTACGCTGGACTGTGGTCCTAGTGCCCTGGCTCTGGTCCAGTTTGTTGATGAAAACAGGTCTATAGATATAGCCTTCTTGAAAGATACAATTCTCTCGAATTCTTCTGGCAAGGGAGTCAAGATTACAGTGGCATCCACACGAGTAACTCGTGTGGGAAGTTTATACATACCGAAATATGAGGGTTGGTTTATAAAGGAAGGTTTATTCATGGTGATGTGGTCAAGTCAAGATATATGAACACTCGCTAATGCAAACATTAGAACTGTCCTCGGCTAAAACATAACTGTTCACTTCTAGCTGAGTTACTGATGTCTGTTGAATTTGAACACGATATTATTTTCAAATACATAAATGTATAGACATGGTGTAATAAAGTGTACTTGTCTTATGTGCCATTTAAATACCAGTGGAGGTGACAGGCATTGCAGGGTTTTGGAACACGTCGCTGGGTAGATTGATTCATGTCTGTGAAGTCAAGGGATGTAAAAACTAGTCCAGATTCTTTCAACTGGTCTGTTGCTTGTTTATCATTTCAATCGGTAAATTATCATCTTCGTTAGTTTCGTGATCCCTGTTGCAGTGATGAATATCATTATATGCCTCTGCTATGTAATATTATCATCCAGCTATATTTTATTAGATTTATCTAAAGCTTTGTTTCGAGATGCTCATGTCAACCTCCGGTGCTATGCCTCGGTGTTCAGTGGACAACTTCATGTGTGCCCTGCTAGTTTGTGATGTGTGAATACATATATATGTGTACAACATATTCTAGGGGTTGCCATCTATATTTTATACTGGCAGTGTGCCATAGGGGAAAGCAAAGGTTTGGTGAAACTGGAAACACGATACCTTGAAATCCAGTAGTATGTCATACATGTAATTGCTGAAATCTATCTCATCTTTTCTGTATCGGACCACATGTACCAATACATGTATGTACCGTACCCGGTAACACTCCTGAACATGTTCCATGCATTCAGAACTGGTATATGTAGGTATGGAAACAGTTTACTGGGTGACTTGAGTTGTTCTCTACTTGTCATGACTACAGGTCAAACCAAGAACATTGTATGGGGGTCAAAAAATCTAACTTTGTGACCCATAAATTTCTGTGATATCAATAGGCTAATGTGTGTTGTATGTTTATTGTATTTAAATGTATGATGCCGTGTTTGTGTTTGTTTTATTTCATAACGTGTGACGTGTAAAGGTTTGTTCGTGTCATCTGTTCCATTAATTTTATTAATGTCAATCGTGTCGCCTGTATTTGTGAGGTATAGAATGGACACTGTCAATTCTTATGTTCAATTCATCAGCATTGTCTGTACAGTGGATCCTGTGTTTTAAGACCACCCAAGGGACCCCAAAAAGGTGGTCTTAATCGACAGGTGGTCTCTCATGACAGGTTCATTTACATGATAAAAGGCCACTTGGGACCAAGTGGAGCGGTCTTAAAACACGGGGTGGTCTTTAACACAGGATCCACTGTACTATGTTTTGCACTCTGGTGTGCCCTTCATTAAATATTACTCTATTACTTTTGGATGTATATCTTCATGTACCTGTTCAGGGTGAACTTATGTGAGGTGATGAATGATTCTTGTTTTTGCATGGAGTTTGTATAGGAACAAAAAAAAAACCCGACCAAACATATACATTGAATCAGCAAATCACTTTCCTCTGTTAACAGCAAGTTCTTACAACCTGTACGAGTTACTGATAGGCCGATGATCGATTATTTTCGAAAGTCAGTTGGTTTGCCAAACCGATTTCGATGATCGATTATGGAATCCTATAATCGATTATCTAAAAGTGGCAAAAGTTCTTTGTAATCCATGAAAAGTCCACAAAGAATATGTATTTCATAAATACATACCAATTTTTAATTGCAAATTTGTGAAATGTGAAGTTGTAAACTATAGTATTTACTTTGATACCACATCAATTCCCCTTTATAACATATATTCTGCCAGCAAAGATTGTGCAACACTTGATTATGATATCACGGTTAAACCAATTAATAATCGAAAGTCAGTTGGTTTGTCAAACCAATTATGAACCAATGATCGATTATGAAATTCAAACCAACTCCCATCACTAGTACAAGTTGTGTGGTACATATGTATGTTGACAAATCCTGAACAAGTTTTCTTCCTCGAGTGCATTGTCAGCATGTTTTGTTCCATTTCCAAAGGGTTTATATCGCCTGGGCACGTAAAAGCATATTGTACTTAGTCCAATATATGCTGTTGCACATGTATTACTTACAGTGAAAATATTGTTCTCAATGTAAAATAAACATACTTGTGTTGAGAATTATGTACCTGAGCCATGTGGGATGTTTTGACAATTACACAAGGATATGACTGATCTGCCTCATAAACTAATCACCTCCCGTACTGGCTAAATCATTGTGTTTCAGTGGTAGAATATCAAGATAATACACCAGAATATGCAGGAAGTCTAGTCTGAGTCTCCGTGCTAGCGGACCAAGCGGTCACTTTTATTTGACCATGTATCAGTGACCATGCTCCCTAAGATATTGAACATCTTCACATTCTGCTGAAGATAAATATTAAATTCATTACTCATTTGTTACCATATTTAGTTACGTTGATATTTTGTATTTATGTGTTATGTTATTGTGTTTTGTTGGAGGATTTGTTTCAATTCTGTATATATTCCGTTTTACACCCAATAAGTACAGGAATACAGGGCCCAAGTATCATATCCTGCGCTTTCCTCTATTTTTGATAAGGATTAAAAAAGGTGACAGACAGATTAAATGGCATTCATTTCGTGGGTGATTGGTAGGGCATAGCGTATGATACTTGGGCCAAAAAGTTGATATATATTTATTAGTAACCATTAGCAATATTTTCATTCTTATGTCACGGATAGATTCAGACAGAAATGTAGGGGGTTTCCCCAATAAGTTTAATGCTCTACAGCAAGTCAAAGGAATAGGGGTTGCTTTGAAGGATCCAAGCAGCCCCAACATGCCGAACATTTTTGTATTTCATGAACATGAATAAATTGATGAAATATTATGTATTGTGAATTATACCACAGCAAACTGTCTGACATGAAGCTGTACATGGTCCTTGAGCATATTTTTAAAAACAAACTGTACAACTTGTTTCATGTGTACAAGAAGATTGCCTTTCAATAAATATATAGTCACAGGAGATCATGTTCACAGTTACTCTCAAAAGAACGGCAAATCAAATATAAGTGACAGATCACACAAGACTACATTGTTGATGTCCGTGTTGGAATTTATCAGAATCCACACACACACGAGGATCTTGTATGAATTCATAGATTTTCCATTTTCAAATGAACATAATATTCATACCCGGTACAAGATCCTTGATATTATTATGGGGAAGCTAGCTACAGAAGCTCGCATGAACAACCTCATTCCTATGCCACGTTCCGATGACATTTTGAATTTAGATAGGCGCCGAATTACACATTTTGCCTTCTTCCTCTTCCCCATCACAGTATTTTGAATATATCACTTCTACTTGGTCGATTCACACAAAATTTGTAAAGGGTGCAAACTGAATATGTCTTGTAAACAAGCTAATTTTAACAAAAGCATGACATCTGGCAACATTTAAAATATCAGCTATCTTGAACATAACTATCGCTTGAGAGCGGACTGCCACACGTGACTGGACGTGGCGTGAGATGGAATCCAGCCAGCAGGAACAGTGCTACCTCCTCCAGCATGCTCTGGTATCAGGTGCGAGTCCCACTCGTGTCTGTGAGTGACTTGATGTTCTGTAGTCACTATTGCTTGAGGGCGGACTGCCACACTTGACTGGAGGGGGTGTGAGGTAGAACCCAGCCAGCAGGGACAGTGCTACCTCCTTCAGCATGCTCTGGTATCAGGTGCGAGTCCCACTCGTGTCTGTAAATGAATAACTTGATGTTCTGCAGTCTCTATTGGTGACATGGTTGTATCTGCTTATCACACACCTTATTGGCACATTTCCTTTTATCACTGGGGTTATCAGCTACACAAAATCAGCTCAATAGTTCAATAGCTTCACATCGGAAGGTCATCCCAGGTCAAATTCAAGGTAACCAGATCATATTACTTCCCTTAGTTCCCTAATATTTTAGCGCTTAATACATTCTTTAAAATACACTAGTAGCTGCAACCCTCTGAGCCCTCATCCGGAGTGTCAATAACAAGGAGATGACCCGAGACAATTCCACTCTACTGAGTCACACAATATCATGGATATTGGGATTAGAACGTAGAAAATACTGTCAGACATATTGAAGAGATTGTTTTAACAGATTTAGTACAAGAGGTTTTAGGCCACACCAATTTATAAAGTTGGTCTATGGATTTTTGTCCGAAAAAAATGGTACGTGGGAGCGAAATTTTTTTACATTTAATATTAAATTTTCTGTCTTTGGAATATTTCACTTCAAAAATGGTACGAGCGATATATTTTTTTCTATTAATAATTTCTATCTTTGGAATTTAGATTGCCAAAATTCATGCGGGGGATTTTATTTTGAATGATAACTTATGTATTTGCCGCTTATTTTTATATTGTATTCGACCGTCATGTTCCAATAGAATCAAATTGGCCAGTTTGGCGGGAAAATAGGATCATTCAAATCAATTATAACCTGTACTTTTCTCTGTTAACCCGTCTACATGTATATATCTAGGCCGTATAAGTAATTTTTGGTAGATGAACAATTCAATATGTATTCTGTGCCTTTTTTCACAGTAAATACCGGTAGTTTAGAAATTTGTGAATAATTTTGTCATGTGTCACGTTGAACTACATGTCCTGTCATGTTTATGAATTTTGTCTAAAATAACGCAAATTATTGCAGTATTATTGAGTAACAAGGGCCACTGGCCTCAAAGGAAGAGCTTCGAAAATGTTTGCACAGAACTATTTAAAAACCCTTGAATATTGTATTTGATTTGGTACATATATGTTGTGGCCATATTGTAACTCTACTGGGCAGAATCTATACCTTGTTGGGCCAATAAATTTGTCATGTAACTATTTTCTTGTCATGTAACTATTTTTATTGTGGTCAATAATAGACTTAACTAGTAAAACTAATGATAACCTATTCGGTTAGTCATGACTGGATAGAACTTTTTAGGGCCCGAGTGAGTCGGAAATTTCCGAACCGGGTACCTGTGTCGTCTGACCCGACCCGTCCAAATATATAGCAAAATTTGAATGATACTCACTGAAGCAATTTGTAACACGTAAACGCCAGACATTGATCTTTGACACATATTATTTGTTTCGTCAGTAATTACCAGTATTTTCAAGTTTGAGAAAGATCACAATGTCATGACCTCATAAAACTATCGTTTTTTTTCCTGATGATTTCCTTGTCATTCTTGTGATTTTACTAGTGTTTATCACAAATATTCAAAACTATATCTTTATTTGTTCTCAAATACGAGTAACAAAATTCCGATCCAGGTAATTGTATGACCCGCCCCGAATTTGGGTACCTGTCGACTCGTCTGGGCCCCAGAACCTTTACATTGTTGAACCCAATAATAAATGTTTCTTGTAATAATTATTTTTATTGTGGCCAATAAGACTTAATCAACTAGACATAAAAGCCTATAGGCTTTGTGGCATCCCCCAATTTTTCTTTTCTTTTCTAATGGTGAAACTTGACTGTTATTATACTACATATACCAGGATTATTGAACACAGGTGGGAGTGAGAGTTCAAATTATAGCAGTTGCTCACTAGACAAATGTCCATCAGATATTTGTTTTAATCTCAATAGGTATTAAATGTACAGACATGACAGACATTCACAATACAAGCAAAAAGGAAATTATTCTGGGTTCTGACTAAGTAAAACAATGATAATTTGGTCACTGCATGTGAAATACAGCTAGAAAACAAAACAATGCATGTAGTTTCATCCAGATAAACACAGTGCTGTTTTAACTGAATACAATGAACAATTGACCGGCAACCAAGGCCCAGGCAGACCTTCAAAGCTGTTATCTTCAGTTTGGGTCATCATTATATAACCACCTATTGTTTTCTTTAGAAAGGGAAGGAGGGCATTGTTCCAACTTGTTGGTGTTAGTATAGTAAACTGGGGTGAGGGGACAGGAGAGGGGGGGGGGGGGGGGGGAAGAGGGGCAGTGCATACAAGTCACTGATACATTGCTACATTCATATGCAGATTAGACTGGCTGACAGTGGAGGTGGGGGAGGGAGAGGGGGGGGGGGGGTATTGCCTTATCACAGGCATTACTGAGCAGGGCTCTCATAAACTGCACTGGCTGAGAGGGCAGAGCCTAGCCTCATGCTGGACATGCAGGCTGAAGTCAGTGAATACAGTAGCATGGCTCAGTCACAGTATTACATCTGCATGGGGGCAGGTGAGGGAAAAATTCTAAGTCCAAAAAAAAATACACCCAAAAAATTTTTTCCCCCTGGAAATTGCCTGAATCAAATTATGACATTGACAGGAATCGCCCGATTTTTTTTTTCAAAATGGCCGCTGGCGGCCATCTTGGATTTCGGGTCTCGACGAAAAACAATAGGGGTTAGGAGCAAAGTATTTCGGATGAGCTGTGAAAATTTCGGAAAGATAGATTAAGGCGTTCAAGAGTTATGATCCGGAAACCGAACGGCGGAAGAAAAAAAAAAAAAAAAAAAAAAAAAAGCAAAAAAAAAAAAAAAAAACAGACAAAAACATAAGGCCTCCCGATTTTCAATCGGGATGCCTAATAAAACCAATGTTACTTATTCCGTTACAGCCATGAAATCTCTACAAGTCAGAAGCTTTACCTTGTTGAACACGTGTAAAGTTATTGACTACCGTCCGCTCTTCGGGATCCTCGAGGATAGTCCTCTCTCATCCGAGTCCTTGCGGACGCGCATCCGCTATTCCGGATCCTTGCGGCAGGGCCGCTCACCGGAGGTCGCGGCGGACACGGTAACTACTTCAGCATTAACGGTAACCAGGTAACAGCCCACCCGACACTCCCAGACCTACGGACACCGTTCAGAAACTGGTTCATCCCTACGGTGTTAACTGGCGGGGCCTGGCGAGCCGCGGTCTGCCTCGGGGACGGAACCCCGTACAGCCCGACATGCTGGCCAGAGCCTCTGTCACACGTCCCGGGAAGGGAGAGAGCTGGCGATCCACAGGGCCGAAGGCCCCCGAGTCAGCAACTTGTCTCTCCCAGCCCGGGCCTCCCCATGGAAATCGTCCCCAGGGCTCTAGGAGCCCACTACTCACAAACAGGGAACACAAAGCTCATGGCGAGCCTCGTGTGCGTCCTGTCTCTCGATCTTGGACAATCTCCTCGAACGAGTCGCTTCCAGTGTATATATAATACACCAGAAACTGTAGGGCGCACGCGAGGTTTAATCGATCCATTGTTATAGTTTACTGGAACGTAAATTACAATACGTCGCCGTGGCAACGCACGCTCGAACGGAGCATGTCAAAATAAGGCCAAGTACGAAAAGGCCACATGAATGGCATTTATGTTTACAATCACCTGCCGCGTGCTTAGGGCAAAATCGCCACAACACGTTTAAAAATCACCCGACTATTTTTGGGACCAATGTGTAAGATTTTCAAGGTTCTGATTATGTTTTTTCTGATTTAGGAGGCACAATGTTTTTTGAGCTTTAGTCTTAGCTCCGGACCACAATGGAAATAAGTGTCTTCACTTTCTTGTGTCATCCGTGTATTTTAATGTGCACTATAATGTTATTTATACTGTATGTTATTTTACTGAATAAATTCAATCAATCAATCAATTAGATTTAAATTTCTTTATGGATTTTTTTTCAGTGTTTTGATTTGTACTGCAGAGACATTTCAGTAACTTGTCTGCATTTCCAATAATTCATGACATGCATGAAATCTTTTTTCATCAATGCGATCATGTTTCTCCTTGCCCAAATGTTGGTTTGAAGATCAGCGTACATGTTGTGTCAGTGTGCAGTGTGTAGTGTCAGCTGCCAAATACTGAAGTAGCCCAGGCACACCCCCCACCCCGAATCGCCGCTCGTGTGACTGCTATCAAAATCAGCACTGACAATTCTCGTCGGCAATATGAAACTATCATAAACATGATAAAAGTGCTAGATCTAGTATCCATTTGTTTCTGCTTATTTTAGGAGGAAACTAAGTTTTTTCCCGTGTAAAAGCTCCGCAAATCTGCCAAGTTTTGTTTGTTTGTTTCCGACTGTTCCTTTTAGTCAAATCTCGTTGAAATCTCGCTTCACTTCAATGGCATTTTTAATTAAATTCCCCCATAAACAAGCTTTCGGTGGTGATATTTTTATGAAGTATTACCAGTGAAGTAGGAAAGAGTCATAGAAAAGACCATTTATTTGGGTCGTAACAAGTATTTCCACAAATACCGCACTCAGTTGGGAGTTCTATGGTTGGACCATAGATATCCCATAATGTATATGGGATTTCTATGGGTTGGACGATCTCTTGGCGGCTGGCATTTTGACCTTGACCCTGCAGCAATTTTTTGGGGCAGTACGCTAATTGGCGGGACTCGCTCACGTGATCATTTGCATATCATTATATCCACGTGTATTTCATAAACATGTGGGTGTGTCCGCCAAGACAGCTTCCCGATTGGACAATTCAGTGACTCTCTGGCTGGCGGGCCGACTGCCGTGACTGCTTATCGGGGCCACACGAGAATTGAATTTGCCCACTGAAATATGGAATACCACCACTAACACATAATTATTATGTTGCCGTATCAACTTGTCTTTCATTGTTGCAATACCATACTGTATCTATATATTGTGCGGAATGTATATCCAAAACTTTGAGTGCATATGATTGCAAGAAAGCACTGTTCCAGTGGAGATCAAAACGGGAGTGGTGATGGGTATGAAACGGTGACATACAAAAAAAAAAACGGTCGGAACACACGTCTCCTGGGATTATTATCGCTAATAACTTATTACATTAACCATGATTAGGTACACGGGCGTCATTTTCCTCCCAACGGGCCCCGGGCCCTCCCAATTAGCCACAGTTGAATAGCCTGTTGTGGTTCCAAGTGGCACTTTCAAGAATGTAAACAAAAGAAAAAATTCAAAAATCCAAAAAAAAACAATATCATAGAGGAAGAGCCCTGCTCTTCCTAAAAATCCAAACTGTCCTGCTGTATTCCGATAATTATAGTTAGATATATAGACCTAAGAGTTACAGAAAAATTATCTATCGCAAGATACTATTGGTTGGGCTCTGGAAGATTTTTCGTACCAAGATTTATTCTGTTAAGTCATGTACAGACGTGGAATCAATACCCAGTATTAAGTACTAGTATTCCGAGCAAACAAAACAGGGTCCGTTATCTCATATTCCGGGGACAGAAAGTCATATCAGGCATACGAAGTGAGAGAAAACAAAAATGACAGAGAAACTCACGAACATTTCAACATTTCATGCTAGGAAGACCCACCCGGAGCTGTGCCAACGGCTCAAAATGCTGATAGTTTCCGCTCACAGGTGATCTTGTGTAGTGTTGGCATACAATGATTCAAACAATTCCTCGGAAAATAGCAATACTGGCTCTTTGAATGCGGTTTTTGACAACCATTTGGGTGGATACTGACTGTGAATTTTATTTGGGGCAAAAACTAAGTTGTCGATGGATTTTATCAGGTCAAAATAGGTGCGGCGATTTTTTTTACCGAAATTTAGAGAATGGATATTTAGGGGCGGCGATTCCATAGACCAACTCTATAAATTGGTGTGGCCTTACCTGATGGCAATTAAGTTTTCAATACTGTGATGTGCTGCCTCATAGTATTGTCTGTATGGGTACAGGGGATTGTTTTCATCCAGACAATCTGAAAACAAGAAGGTAAAATCCCGTGCTGATGGTGCTAAGATATGTAATTCTACAGAACTTGCAACAACAACAGGCAATGTATTAGATGTCAATTAAAGATTACCCAAAGTGTTTGTCAGAGAAGCTATAGTTTGCCAATAGATGTCATATATGAAGAGCGACTGACTTGATACAGACCTTCGGTACCAAACAGACTGGCCATGTAGTTTTTCCTGAAGATGTTGAGTTGTCTATGTTCCTTCTGCCTTCCCTTCTTTTCCTCCTGTGCCTTGGTCTCTTCGTGTTCCACCTCCATCATTACCTATCAAACAGCAGGAACAGTGCTGACTGGACAATCATGGTAATACATGTACGTAACTATCCACACTAGTCCTTGTAGTGCATGTAGAGACATGGTACAAGACAAACCGTGCAACTTGTACATGGTATAGATATTGTGATTATGTTGTATTGAATCCACCTTAAGAAATGGAATGTATTTGTTATCAATTATGGCAACATGTACATGTATTTAGCATGTTCAGTACTATTTAGCATGTTCATTAGCATACATTGCTATGCTGTGACATTGACAAAAATATCATCAGGATTAGGCATGACAGGATTCAATACTTCTTGAGAAAAGAATACCTTTCAATTGCCCAGAAGTGCCCCCCGTAGTTATGTGCCTGACTAATAACTGACCTCTAACACTCGCTGTTCCTCGGAGTAAGTCTGTAGCTGTCTTTCCCACAGAGCCTCGAGTTCCTTCAGTCGCTCCGTGAATATCGTGTCCGCATCCTCGGGTGTGTAAACACCTGCAATACATGCTACAAGCTATAACATGGCTGAGACCCTTGGGAAATCATGTCATGTAGACTGTAGTGTTCGCTTTAAAATTGTTGATCTCATTTTGATCAAGTCTTTCCTCAATGTTCATAATCCTATTATGACCCTATTATTTCCCGAAGGTATTTGTGCCAGTTAATCCTAGTATGACACAGGGAGATCAATCATAGAACATCGATTATGAATATTGACTGTTAGCACATGTAATCATTTCGAAGCATCAAGTTCAGGTACCCCGGTAGTCTGAACACTGTGCAGTAGACACAATATTTTCCCCGACAGTACAAACCCTCCCCTGACCTTTTCTTTCTGCCTTCTCCTTGCGAACCTGTCGTAGCTTGGCCAGGGCCTTCAGCAGATCTTGACCTCGTTTGGCATCCAAATGTTTGCGTCTCACCTCTCCTAGTATAGAGTCAGCTGCTTTCTTCACCTCTTCGGCCTGAGTGAGGAAAGAGGCTAGGGTGTCTACCAAAAGCTACCGGAGAAAATATGTTTATTACATATATAAGACATTACAATTTACTCTGGTTCACCTTTTTAGCATCCTGTATTTTCTGTGAGGCGTTCTGTTGTAACCGATCAATTTTTGCTCCAATCTCCAGACGTCTAACTTCTGCCTGCTGCCTTTCTTGGTTAAGCAAGTCTCGTCGCTTTCGAATGCGGGCCTCAATGTACAAAGGTGCATAAATGTATTTATAAACATCATATAACAAAAGGGAGTACATTTGGTATATCTCAGCACGAAAAACTCGAAAACGAAAAAACTGTGTAAACAAAAACATACACAAATATACTGACTGACTTACCCGTTTGTTTTTTCTCCGTGAGAGTGTAACTTCAAGTGATCTAATATTGCTTGGCTCTTTCAGAGTCCCTTCTACGATCTGCAATCTTTTCTGAAAACCAAATAATATAGTGGGATGATAGTCTGCAACTCTAGTCTGCAACTCTAACTTTATGTAAGAGTCATGACAACAATCTGTTATTAAGAAGCCACAGTTCAAGTACCTTGATTTCACCGAACTTGTCCTTGATATCTTTCACACAGGCAGGATTCCACCTCAGTGTCTGGATACAATTTTGCAGTTCTCGTTTTAAGAGGAACGCTTCTTTCAATAGAATTTGGGCTTCCCTGATCTGCAAAAAAACCCTGGCAGTCCACAACTCATGGTCCAATACATGATAAACTTATGTGAAGAAGTCACAAGAACCATTCTACATGTACAATGTTGGTACCCAAAATACATAAAAGTAATACTCAGAGAAATGCAATGATAACTTAAACTCACAGAAAACTTGTCCGGTTTGCTGGATGGTTTTCCATTATTCTTCCGTCGACTTGCCACAAAACTCGCCACCCACTCATCATCCCTCTGCCTTTGATTCACAGAGTCAGTGCTTCCCGATTCACATCCTCGATACCCTGTATCTGCATCCGTATTCAGACATTTCCCAGTTATTGATGAAGAAGCAGTGTTGGAGGTGTTGGAAGCAGGTAGCCCCTGTACTGTCATGAATCCTGAGGATCCGGATACATGATCTGAGACTTCACTCCCCGACGAACCACTGATATTTCCATTTGAAAATGATGGCACTGAAATGCTATGATTATGTCTTTGAGACGATGTTTGCCAGTGTTGGCCAAAAGGTGGCCTTTGTTCTTCTGGAAACATTGGCCTTGAGTTGCCATGAGGAAAATGCGACCCAAAAGCTTCTGGTGGGAAGGGTGGCCTTGGGCCCCTGGGAGGGAGTGGAGGACCCAGACCTCTAGGATGATATTGTGGTCTCCCTCGGCTCCCAGGTGGAAATGGTGATGGTGGCGGGCCTGGGGGAGGAGGAGGTCGATTCAATGGTGGAAAGTAAGGTTGCAATCCATCAGGTTGAAATGGGTATCTTTGATATTCCGGTGAATATGTTGATGTTTGCTGACCATCCAACATAAATGGTGGTGTTTGTGTTGGATATCTTGGTTGTGTTTCAGGCCAATATCCTCTGGGGCCAGGAGAGTGAAGCGATCCTTGCTCTTGGCTGATGGCGATGTTACCAGTCCCTTCCTCTCCCACAGAGGGCTTGTCTTCAGGCTGTGACATGGTTCCTCACAGCACTCAAGTTCCAAATAAGTATGATGGGAATAGCTCCAATTAACAGCACATGACAAGTGGCAAATCCTACAATCATTTATCATCGTTTGATTCGTATGTCTCTCTCTAATCCAGTACTCTGCAAATGAAGATTTTCAAGTTATTTATTTTTGGGTTTAACAGCGGTATTACACTCTGAATTACACTGTACGAGGTGACAATATAGTTATAAGAATATAGCGACGGATGGCCATACTAAACTAACAAGAGAAATACCTAAGTTGGAATGAAATCTACCTGAAGTTACACAGAGAAATATAATCACCCATATATTCATAATAACATAGGAGTAGTTACAGTCACTATCCTGAAATATATACAACGATGTGCCATGTAGTGATGATATGTATGAAGTATGAAGTAAGGAGTCGATGTTCATCCGTCAGTTGTTTAGAGCAAAAGACGATGAACATGGCGCCAAATTGCTTTTATACCAGGCAGAAATAAACAGGAAATGAAGTAATATTGGCGGGAAAAACTATAGGACTTGGCATTTGTGAACTGTAGAATTAGTAAAACATATTAATTATGGAATGAAAATAAAATGAGTATGTACATATGAAGATTTATACATGAATATATTACACACGGCTACATTCACCTATGAGGACCCCCTGTTTATTCACATATAAGAACACTGCTTGTAAAGTAAAGAATGGGGTTCTAATTAAATCCCTGGCATACTTACTTAGGTATATATGTCTGAGTGTTATACAATACAAGTAAGCCTATAACACATACGTATGACAAATACAATTCAATTTCATATAATTTTATGAGGCCACAAGAGTATATATGTTCAAAGTCCATATGTTGCACGTGTAAAATTGCAATGCCTTTGTTTTTGCCCGAAAGATGCATCCTCTTTCCATTTCTCACAATGTGGAATCATCAACATACAAATGTTCTTATATGCAAGTTCGATGTTCTGACACTGTCTGATGGCAATTTACAACAAAAATTCACAGCTAAGTACATGTTCAACTGTTTTTTTACTTATGTCCGGATACAAGGTATGAGACATGAAAATACGGTAACAGGACGGTTCACCGCCTCGGACGATTCATCTCCAATTTTGATGAGACGATTCACCGCCAGTTTCGATGCAGCAGGCCAGGGCTACTGCGGGCGATGTGAAGTGCAATTAGTTAGGCTGGTGGCTTGCTGCCTCTTAGTCGACACATTTTGTCAATACTATTAAGTTACGATGATGGAGAATGGGTAGGATGTGATAGATACGTCGGAATCAAGCATGTATTTTATTTTCGTAACTGGATCTCAATGTAAGGGGCACTGGGGATTAAGTAGGCCTACCTGGTGTACTCAGATTAGTTAGAAAATAATTTGTGTACATTTTGTGTATTTTGTGCATGTCAGGATGTGTGTGTTTAAATAAATTTGAATGAATCCACAATTTATGTGTTATTGGTAATATAACGGCAGTTGCCTCGGGCAACATTGTCTCCTCGGGGGAACATTTCGCCATGTTCCCCTCCAAACCAGTCACCATTTATATAATATAATGATATGTATCTTACAACATTACATCATACATATTATAACGTCGGTTATAAATAATACAATAATAATGTAATATATTACGATATTTGTATCTTGCAAAATTACATCATATATATTATAACGGCAGCTACAAATAATCCAATATATTACGATATATGTATCTTACAACATTACAGCATACATATTATAACGTCGTTAAAACTGGAATAAAAAATAGGCTATATATGTATCTACATGTATCTGTGTATACTAAATAGCCTATTAGGGCCATACGACTTCTTTTTTTTATCTTGAATATTCAAGATGACATGTTGAATACTTAGTATTCAAGATGTCAAGTTGAATATTCAGGATGACAAGTTGAATATTCAACATAATGCAACTTGAATATTCAAGATAATAAGTTGAATATTCAAGATAGCAAGTTGAATATTCAAGATCAATTAAGGTGTGATTGCACGTAACTTACCGGTGACTGCACTGAGGCACTTTTCCATTGACTTATAATGTGAAAGTAAAGGTAACAAAATCACCAAAACAATACAATCCCCTGACCTAAAACTTGGCTAGCACACACACATATACTCATGGATGATGAACCGAGACATGGTTTCATAAATGATATCACGAAAGCTGTGCAATTTGATGATTAGATAATTCATTTTATACGTTTCACCAAAACGAAGATTCGAGTGTTCTGCTTGACAAGCACTGGCTGTTGCATATATTTATTCCTTGTTGTCGTCACAAGAATGAGAATATCTAGGGCTATACTTTCTGTGAGATGAATACAATGAGCTGAACATTCATAATCCCAAACACCTCGGTGCACCCGAGTGCATATCACCTGTGAGTTTTACTGGCCTCACTAGCTATTTGCTGCACAGCATAATCCTTTCGCTTGCCCTGTTGTGAGTGTATTTTGCAGACTGAGAAATAGGTCGGAAAATGACATATGAAAACGATGAATTTAACAAATTTAACATTGCTTAGTAAGAAACAGAGTCTCGGTTAGTAATCCTTGATGGCTAACAATCAGAAAGGCAAAGTTTCATGTTGATTGGAAGTGTGTAAATTCATGAATTTGTTACCTTTATATTTACATTATAAGTGAATGGACAGCTGGTCAATGCCAGGTTCATGCCGATCACATGCAATCAATCCTTAACAAGTTGAATATTCAAGAAAACAACGTGAATATTCAAGATGTTGTAACTGGAATGTTCGCGATGACTCAAAATGAAAAGTTGGATATTCAAGATGAAAAATTGTGAAACTCCTGATCAATGTCAAACTGGAAGTCAATAACATAGGACCAATGGCTCTGCAGCTTACCAGCGATTACTCAATACATTTTAGCAATTGCACACATACACACATATATAATGTATTCTTATGCCTTTATCAAAGTAGCACTTAGTAGTGTGTCACAATGTCATAAATAAATAGATACTGTAATAGCATTTATCTTGTTAAATGAATTATCACATTGTCATATAGTTATCTGGAGTTTGATCACTCAAGGTTGCCAGAAAATGCACCAGATTACTTACTGACTCTCAATTGTTCATAACACATCTTAGTTCTATCTTCAAGAGTTTTGTTTCCAAGAACAATCTATACATTCTGTGATGAACATAGCTTGAGTTTGAGCACTCAAGGTCATTGTGGGTCAAGGTCACCAAAAGATTGATCATATGGGGCTTACGTCATCTTGAATATTCAATTTATCCTCTTGAATATTCAAGTTGTCATCTTGAATATTCAATTTGTCATCTTGAATATTCAACTTGTTAACCAGTTAACTTGAATATTCAACTTGTTAACTTGAATAGCGTCAGAGTACCTAATCATCGACCCTCTCCCTAATGCTCGACCCCTGCAAACGGCTGGGCAAAACTTGACTAATCTAAAATGTGAAATGTGCTGAAATGTGTATTAGAAGTACTTTCCATGTGGTTTTTGTCAGATGTCTGTTTTGCACAGTTGTTTGGCAGTGTTTGCAGGGGTCGATGATTAAGGACAGGGTCGATGATAAGGTACCCTGACAGTGACGCTATTCAACTTGTTATCTTGAATATTCAACTTGGGGTATACGGGCTCCGGCCGCCGCCGGGCTGCGGCCCCCGTGTTATAGCCGGGGTGCGGCCGCCTGTTGGAGCCGGGGTGCGGCCGCCTGTGAGATAGATAAAAGACGGAACGAACACGCAGCCAGACTAAATAATCGCTTGCGTATTGAAACCTCATTGCCTTTAGTCTGATATACTCCATTTATTTGCAGATTCGCGTGGATTGTCCTGGCTGATGTCGGAGCGTAAACGGCGAATACTAGGATCTAACCAGATGGACAATGCAGAAAACCATGAACGACATCGTTGCTAGTATCGATGTCGTCGACCCACCATTCAAATTAACTGTATCAAATAAAGCTGATTACATGAACATAGTACTGTGTAGCCATAAATTGAAATAAAAAACTATTTGAATTATTCAACTTGTCGTGTTTTTGTCAGTCTAGGTGTTTATACTTTATGTGGTATTTTGTGGATGCTATACAATTAGGCATAGATGAGATTTTAACGACGTCAACGGAAACCATAGGAAATATATTAAACGATGTATAAGAAACAAAAATAAGAAACATTACGATAGATTAAAGAAAAATGGAAGAGACTTCAACCACATATTTAAAACGAAACTAAGATCATAGAAAAAACTTCATAATCAAATACATACGGTCAATTTCAAGACCTGCCATATTAACCACGTATACGTATGGAACATTAGAATATTTAAATTAGATGTTGATGAAAATTTTATTTTTAAACATTGGACAACAAATATATTATGGTTGAAGGTACACGATTGAAATACACGGTAATTGCCATCAACTGCGAAGAAGCCACCCAATCAAAGCATTATATCCATCAACTGTCAGGAAGCCACCCGCGCAAATGGTTAACCATGCATAAATTGAGAAGCCACCATGTACGGTGATGTAGAATAACCCGAAGCTGTGAAACTGTAAGCCATTATTAAAGTAATCAATTAAATAGATCTGAGCGGATTAATTATCAACAAATGCCGGTTGAGGCGACTCAACCGAGTGGGATTCCAAGTAGTGAAAGACCCTTGTATAACTTGTAGTTCTAGTGGTATTAGTATTCTATGAATTCTGTAGGCTACAGCTTGATATTATCTGAGGATTTTGTATATGCAGTTGTCGTATATTTGTTAATCGATACTTTTGGGTATGAAATTCGCAGCAATGAATAAATTTTCATCCTTGAAAAAGCATTGTGTTATCAATTATCAGCTTTTGTATATGTAGTTGTCGTATATTTTTTAATTGATACTTTTGGGTATCAAATTGGCGGCAATGAATAAATGTTCAACCTTGAAAAAGCATTGTGCTATCAATTATCAGTTATCAATATCTTCATGTCACGCTTACTGGCGTGTCAAAATCATGAGGATCAACAGGCGGTATTAAAAACCGACGTGAAGTTAGCTACTTGTTACTAGTTCCTTATTCAAATCGAATAAGTAACCAGGAGCTGGCTACTTATTCAGTCTGGCTACTTATTCAGACATAATTTCATGATGAATCAAGACTTGAGTGGCACTGCTGAATGTATCACCATTTGACCTGGTAAAATATTTTTGGTATATCTAGATCTGCTTATCATTACGCGAAATATACTTTTTTGCTTTATTGTAGGTGTGGTACCAACCCCCCCCCTCCCCCCGCCCCTCCTCCCCTCACCCCACCCCCTGCTATGCCACACGGAGGGTTGTGTGGCTGGTGATGCCTGTTAGCTTTACTGTATCAGCACCCAACGCTGGTTCAAAGCTGGCCATTTGTCCATTTTAACATAACTTTTTTGATATTCTAATTCTTGAGCCACCTCAAATCCTATACTAGTTCGAAGATACATATTAGATATATCAATCAGCATCAGTCCAAGACTGGCTCAAAATTCTATTCTCGAGGTATGACCCATTGAAATAAAAACTTAAGGAAGTTCTTTTTTTTTTTCGAATTCGACCAACTTTACGTATTTTCTGACAAAATCCTTATCCTTGAGCCACCCTAACTAATATATTACTTTGAAGCAACATATTAGAAGTATCAATCAGCATTAGTTCAAGACTGGCTCAAGATTTCGTTTCTGAGATATGACGCATTGAAATAAAAACTTAGCAAAATTCACTTTTTGGGTATTTTGACCAACTTTACATATTTTCTGACAAAATCCTAATCCTTGAGCCACCCTAACTAATACATTCCTTTGAAGCAACATATTAGAAGTATCAATCAGCATTAGTTCAAGACTGGCTCAAGATTTCATTTCCGAGATATGACGCATTGAAATAAAAACTTAGCAAAATTCACTTTTTGGGGATTTTGACCAACTTTACATATTTTCTGACAAAATCCTAATCCTTGAGCCACCCTAACTAATATATTTCTTTGAAGCAACATATTAGAAGTATCAATCAGCATTAGTTCAAGACTGGCTCAAGATTTCATTTCCGAGATATGACGCATTGAAATAAAATTAGCCCAAGGGCTAAGATAGGTTACCGGACAGCTTTAGTTGAAACAGGACAGGTGAGATATGACGTTAAGATAAACCAATCATCTTCGTGAACTTCAATGTCATCATTAAGTGTGCAGCATATAACCTTGTATTCATGTATGTTCAAAATACAAATACAAGGTCTATCTACAAGTCTTTTGTCTATAAACGAAATTTACACATTTCTTGTTGGACGTGACACTGAGATATAGCACTCAATGTCATCTGACGTCAAGTTCAACGTCACCCAAAAAAGCCACATATATATGTGGTATACATGTATATGACTTCCAATTCCAGCTATACCTACAAACATTTTTTGGCTGTAGAGGCCAATTTACACACTCAAGGGGCCTTTTAAGCAATTCAAAGCACTCCATCTTTATACACAATGTCAGGGACCCCAATTAGCATGTTTTATAACAAAAATCTCAAAACTGATCAGATAAATTTGAAGAAAAACGACCAAAAATTAAATTTGGGGCCTATTCAGCTTAAATTTCTAGCCTTTTGAGCAATTCAAGGCACTTTATACACTATATACATATTTATACACATCATGTCAAAAAACCCAATTACTATGTTTTGAAATAAAAATCTCAAAAGTGATCAGGCAGTTTTCGATTAAAGACAAACAAGGTGCAAATTTGGGCATTTTTCGACTCAAAAATGGCTGTTTTGACATTTCAAGGTCATCCAAGGTCAAATTCAAGGTCACCACACAAGTCTTCATATATGACTTCCCATTTGAAAGTGCTAATTTCTAAGCTCTATCTTCAAGCATTCTATGAGTACAGTCTAGGCAGCTCCCATTATGAAGGAAAAAAGTGCCGAAAATTTTCAGTCCCAAATTTTTTTCAAAGGGTGAAAAAATTTTTTTTGCCTAGAAATGGCCCAAAATGGATAGTAACGCAATTTGGGGCAAAAAATTTTTTTTTCGTCGACCCGTCAAAAATTCAAAATGGCCGCCACACGGAGACCAGCGATTCAAGGGCAACAAAACTTATACACATCATAAAGGTACATAGAGGGAATCTTCTGAAACGAAAATCTCAAAACTGATCAGACAGTTTTCGAGAAAAGACAGAAAAGCTGCAAATTTGGGCATTTTTCGACCCAAAAATGGCTATTTTGACCTTTCAAGGTCATCCAAGGTCAAATTCAAGGTCACCACACAAGTCGCCATATATGACTTCCCATTTGAAAGTGCCAATATCTAAGCTCTATCTTTAAGCGTTCTATGAGTACAGTCCGGGCAGCTCCCATTATGAAGGAAAAAAGTGCCGAAAATTTTCTAAGTCCAAAATTTTTTTCAAAGGGTGAAAAAATTTTTTTTGCCTAGAAATGGCCCGAAATGGATAGTAACGCGATTTGGGGCAAAAAAAAATTTTTTCGCCGACCCGTCAAAAATTCAAAATGGCCGCCACACGGAGACCGGCGATTCAAGGGCAACAAAACTCATACACATCATAAAGGTACATAAGGGGAATCTTCTGAAAATGAAAATCTCAAAACTGATCAGACAGTTTTCGAGAAAAGACAGAAAAGCTGCAAATTTGGGCATTTTTCGACCCAAAAATGGCTATTTTGACCTTTCAAGGTCATCCAAGGTCAAATTCAAGGTCACCACACAAGTCGCCATATATGACTTCCCATTTGAAAGTGCCAATATCTAAGCTCTATCTTTAAGCGTTCTATGAATACAGTCCGGGCAGCTCCCATTATGAAGGAAAAAGGTGCCGAAAATTTTCTAAGTCCAAAATTTTTTTCAAAGGGTGAAAAATTTTTTTTTGCCTAGAAATGGCCCGAAATGGATAGTAACGCGATTTGGGGCAAAAAAAATTTTTTTCGCTGACCCATCAAAAATTCAAAATGGCCGCCACACGGAGACCGGCGATTCAAGGGCAACAAAACTTATACACATCATAAAGGTACATAAGGGGAATCTTTTGAAACAAAAATCTCAAAACTGATCAGACAGTTTTTGAGAAAATGGCCGCCAAAGTCCAAAATTGGCCATTTTTTGTCAAAAATGGCCGCCATTTTGAGAAAAATGCGAAAATCAAAAAACTAAAAAAAAACCCACTCTTGAAATATTTTTAGGCATTTTTGTGCAAAATTTCAGAAAAATCCGCCTGTAAACTTTAAAGATACAGCTGTGGACGGACGACGGACGCCGGACGCCGGACGACGGACGACGGACGGACGACGGACGCAACGTGACGGCAATAGGTTATCGGACCATAGGTCCGGTAACCTAAAAACTTAGCAAAATTCACTTTTTGGGTATTTTGACCAACTTTACATATTTTCTGACAAAATCCTAATCTTTGAGCCACCCTAACTAATGTACTACCTTAAACCAACATATTAGAAGTATCAATCAGCATTAGTTCAAGACTGGCTCAAGAGCCACCCTAACTAATACATTCCTTTGAAGCAACATATTAGAAGTATCAATCAGCATTAGTTCAAGACTGGCTCAAGATTTCATTTCCGAGATATGACGCATTGAAATAAAAACTTAGCAAAATTCACTTTTTGGGTATTTTGACCAACTTTACATATTTTCTGACAAAATCCTAATCCTTGAGCCACCCTAACTAATATATTTCTTTGAAGCAACATATTAGAAGTATCAATCAGCATTAGTTCAAGACTGGCTCAAGATTTCATTTCCGAGATATGACGCATTGAAATAAAAACTTAGCAAAATTCACTTTTTGGGTATTTTGACCAACTTTACATATTTTCTGACAAAATCCTAATCTTTGAGCCACCCTAACTAATGTACTACCTTAAACCAACATATTAGAAGTATCAATCGCATTAGTTCAAGACTGGCTCAAGATTTCGTTTCCGAGATATGACGCATTGAAATAAAAACTTAGCAAAATTCACTTTTTGGGGATTTTGACCAACTTTACATATTTTCTGACAAAATCCTAATCCTTGAGCCACCCTAACTAATATATTTCTTTGAAGCAACATATTAGAAGTATCAATCAGCATTAGTTCAAAACTGGCTCAAGATTTCATTTCCGAGATATGACGCATTGAAATAATAACTTAGCAAAATTCACTTTTTGGGGATTTTGACCAACTTTACATATTTTCTGACAAAATCCTAATCCTTGAGCCACCCTAACTAATATATTTCTTTGAAGCAACATATTAGAAGTATCAATCAGCATTAGTTCAAGACTGGCTCAAGATTTCGTTTCCAAGATATGACGCATTGAAATAAAAACTTAGCAAAATTCACTTTTTGGGTATTTTGACCAACTTTATATATTTTCTGACAAAATCCTAATCCTTGAGCCACCCTAACTAATATATTTCGTTGAAGCAACATATTAGAATTATCAATCAGCATTAGTTCAAGACTGGCTCAAGATTTCGTTTCCGAGATATGACGCATTGAAATAAAAACTTAGCAAAATTCACTTTTTGGGTATTTTGACCAACTTTACATATTTTCTGACAAAATCCTAATCCTTGAGCCACCCTAACTAATATATTTCTTTGAAGCAACATATTAGAAGTATCAATCAGCATTAGTTCAAGACTGGCTCAAGATTTCGTTTCCGAGATATGACGCATTGAAATAAAAACTTAGCAAAATTCACTTTTTGGGGATTTTGACCAATTTTACATATTTTCTGACAAAATCCTAATCCTTGAGCCACCCTAACTAATATATTTCTTTGAAGCAACATATTAGAAGTATCAATCAGCATTAGTTCAAAACTGGCTCAAGATTTCATTTCCGAGATATGACGCATTGAAATAAAAACTTAGCAAAATTCACTTTTTGGGGATTTTGACCAACTTTACATATTTTCTGACAAAATCCTAATCCTTGAGCCACCCTAACTAATATATTTCTTTGAAGCAACATATTAGAAGTATCAATCAGCATTAGTTCAAGACTGGCTCAAGATTTCGTTTCCAAGATATGACGCATTGAAATAAAAACTTAGCAAAATTCACTTTTTGGGTATTTTGACCAACTTTATATATTTTCTGACAAAATCCTTATCCTTGAGCCACCCTAACTAATATATTTCATTGAAGCAACATATTAGAAGTATCAATCAGCATTAGTTCAAGACTGGCTCAAGATTTCGTTTCCGAGATATGACGCATTGAAATAAAAACTTAGCAAAATTCACTTTTTGGGTATTTTGACCAACTTTACATATTTTCTGACAAAATCCTAATCCTTGAGCCACCCTAACTAATATATTTCTTTGAAGCAACATATTAGAAGTATCAATCAGCATTAGTTCAAGACTGGCTCAAGATTTCGTTTCCGAGATATGACGCATTGAAATAAAAACTTAGCAAAATTCACTTTTTGAGTATTTTGACCAACTTTACATATTTTCTGACAAAATCCTAATCCTTGAGCCACCCTAACTAATACATTCCTTTGAAGCAACATATTAGAAGTATCAATCAGCATTAGTTCAAGACTGGCTCAAGATTTCATTTCCGAGATATGACGCATTGAAATAAAAACTTAGCAAAATTCACTTTTTGGGTATTTTGACCAACTTTACATATTTTCTGACAAAATCCTAATCCTTGAGCCACCCTAACTAATATATTTCTTTGAAGCAACATATCAGAAGTATCAATCAGCATTAGTTCAAGACTGGCTCAAGATTTCATTTCCGAGATATGACGCATTGAAATAAAAAGTTAGCAAAATTCACTTTTTGGGTATTTTGACCAACTTTACATATTTTCTGACAAAATCCTAATCTTTGAGCCACCCTAACTAATGTACTACCTTAAATCAACATATTAGAAGTATCAATCAGCATTAGTTCAAGACTGGCTCAAGAGCCACCCTAACTAATACATTCCTTTGAAGCAACATATTAGAAGTATCAATCAGCATTAGTTCAAGACTGGCTCAAGATTTCATTTCCGAGATATGACGCATTGAAATAAAAACTTAGCAAAATTCACTTTTTGGGTATTTTGACCAACTTTACATATTTTCTGACAAAATCCTAATCCTTGAGCCACCCTAACTAATATATTTCTTTGAAGCAACATATTAGAAGTATCAATCAGCATTAGTTCAAGACTGGCTCAAGATTTCATTTCCGAGATATGACGCATTGAAATAAAAACCTAGCAAAATTCACTTTTTGGGTATTTTGACCAACTTTACATATTTTCTGACAAAATCCTAATCTTTGAGCCACCCTAACTAATGTACTACCTTAAACCAACATATTAGAAGTATCAATCAGCATTAGTTCAAGACTGGCTCAAGATTTCGTTTTCGAGATATGACCCATTGAAATAAAAACTTATCAAAATTCACTTTTTGGGGATTTCGACCAACTTTACATATTTTCTAACAAAATCCTAATCCTTGAGCCACCCTAACTAATATATTTCTTTGAAGCAGCATATTAGAAGTATCAATAAGCATTAGTTCAAGACTGGCTCAAGATTTCCTTTCCGAGATATGACGCATTGAAATAAAAACTTAGCAAAATTCACTTTTTGGGTATTTTGACCAAATTTACATATTTTCTGACAAAATCCTAATCCTTGAGCCACCCTAACTAATATATTACCTTGAAGCAACATATTAGAAGTATCAATCAGCATTAGTTCCAGACTGGCTAAAGATTTCATTTCCGAGATATGATCCATTGAAATAAAAACTTATCGAAATTTACTTTTTGGGGATTTTGACCAACTTAGACATAGTTTCTGACAAAATCCTAATCCTCGAGCCACGTCTGTAACGCTCTGTACATGTCAATAGACTCCGGTTGAACCCGGCGAGTATGGAACACAACCTTCGAGCAAGCCATGTCCTTCCTCGCCGTAACCCCTGAATTGATCTTGGTCATATCCTTGTTCAACGCGATAGCCACAGGGAGCCAAACCAGTCGACGAACTGGCGCCGACGCAAACCATCCGGTCAACTTAGAAGACTCTGAGGCCTCGATAGGCAATATTGGCGTATGCCTTGCTATCAACATAGAACCTTCGCACCCCCCCCCCCCCCCCATTTTTAACCTCGTTCTCTGATGAGGAATGGTCCCGATCATCGCCACCAGCCCCCACCAAAGATCGTTAGATCTGTAAGATCAGAAACCCATAAGAGAGTGGGTTTCTGGTAAGATCCAACCGAGGGTCTCATAGACGAGGAGATCGACCGACCGAGGATATCATAGTCCGCCTGAGAGGTATGAGAGGCCTCCTGGATCCTGGTAGCGCCCGTCAAACGACTTACACCAGAGAATGCAGGACTTGGGTCCTGCTGGGGAATGACCCCAACAAAACCCACCCGGTCGACCCTCGATCGTGTACGATCGAGAGTACAATCAGAGAGCTGTGACTCACGATCGAAGGAATGATCTTGAGCCCGGGTTCCCTGCCCCTTCGGGCCTCGAAACTGAGGAACCAAATGACACATCGAGCAAAGCTCCATGGTCTATGCCCAAAGCAAAGCCATCAGCCAACGAGATTCCGACGGAGAAGCCTTGACCGGCATCAAAAAGTGACGAGCGATCGACCTCCAAAGCTTTCGAGGAAGGACGCTTCCTCTCACCTGACATGCCAGAGGCAAGGAGAACGGGGACGGACGTCTCCCCCTGACCCACCGAGGGTGAGGGGAGGGCGTACCCTCGACTGCCTTTGCCTTGGCAAGACGAGAAGACTTCTTCTTGGGAGGAGAAGTCTTCACCTTCTTGCCAACAGGTGGAGCAAGCTCCCCTGGCAAAGCAGCGGTCGAAGAACCAGCCAGAACTCCCTGTCCCAGCAGAGCAGAGTCCCGGAATCAAGGGACCTTGATGGGAACCTAGTGACTGTGCAAAGAAACTCTGCACAGCCACGTTAACCATATCCTGCGTCAACCCCAGGGGTGGGTTGACACGCGACACGGCCTATGTGATTGGGGCAGGGTCCGACTCAATGAGCGACGAACGGTCAGGCATCGCTCCAGCGGAGCCTGCCAGCCTCAAGGCATCTTTTTGAGCCTGCGAGCTCTGGGGATAGCCTTCCGTTGCCCGAACAAAGTCTGACGGGAGCCACGTACGACTCAGGTCGCACCTCAGGTCTTCCATGGACACCGGACCATGATCCAAGCAATCAAAGCATAAACCATGCTTCTCCCCTTGGCGAAGGGTGTTAATCCCGCACTGGAAACACTTTCTTGAATCATAGCCGGTGCCCAGAGTAGACTGAGACGACATGGTTACACAATCACAAAGGGTAAACAAACAACTGACAGTAACAGGGAACAAGTGGTGGGCACTTAAAAACCTGTACTGCGCTGAAAGAAAACCCTAACAGGGAAACGGATATGGCTGAGTAAACTAGTAG
The DNA here is from genome assembly GCA_949152475.1 of Terebella lapidaria. Taxonomy (NCBI): domain Eukaryota; kingdom Metazoa; phylum Annelida; class Polychaeta; order Terebellida; family Terebellidae; genus Terebella; species Terebella lapidaria. Next base: position 40,823,735 of record OX424562.1, on the reverse strand, counting down.
AACAAGGTACCAACTATAAAATATATCCAAGTAAAGACGACAGATAAATGTGAACGTAAACAACAGGTACAATATCTGATGACAGGTAGTCAATAATAGGTCAAACTGACTATACGACCACTGACGGAAGTGCAGTAACAAAAGATCGTCACAATACTTATTCACAATAGACACAAATCTATAATAGAAACAATGCCTCTTGAAACCCTGATGAAATTCCGTCAGAATATATCGCAAATGACTAGTTTGCAGACAAAATTCCACGAATACACTGGGAAAAACAATCCAAGCTACCAAGCAAAAATGGCGGTGGACAGAAAAGTGAAGTTGCTGCGCATTCGCGCGCACAGGTGCGAAGCAGTTTTGGCGGGAAGGAGCGAGGTCATAAGGCAGACGTTCATGTCTAGTTTCAATCATGCGAATTTCTTGCTTCAAGGTGGTATATTATTTAGGGTGGCTCAAGGATTAGGATTGTGTCAGAAAATACGTAAAGTTGGTTGAATTCAACAAAAAAATGAATTTCCCTAAGTTTTTATTTCAATGGGTCATATCTCGAGAATAGAATCTTGAGCCAGTCTTGCACTAATGCTGATTGATACATCTAATATGTATCTTTGAAATAGTATAGGATTTTAGGTGCCTCAAGGATTAAAGTATTTAAAAAGTTATGTAGAAATGGACAAATATACGAAAAATCTACATCATGAAGAATGCTTATTTCAGTACATCATAGTTGGAGAATAGAATCCTGTGCCGGCCTGGGATAAAGACTAATTGATACTTCTGATATGTCACAGTTGTTTAAAGGTAATATATTAAATAGGGTGGCTCAAGGATTAGGATTTGGTCAGAAAATATGTAAAATTGGTCGATTTAAAAAGAAAAAAAGAATTTCCCTAAGTTTTTATTTCAATGGGTCATATCTCGAGAGTAGAATCTTGAGCCAGTCTTGCACTAATGCTGATAGATACATCTAATATGTATCTTCGAAATATCATAGCACTTGAGGTGGCTCAAGGATTAGAATATTTGAAAAGTTACGTTAAAATGGACAAATACACGAAAAATCTATTTCATGAAGAATGCTTATTTCAGTACATCATAGTTTGAAAATAAAATCCTGAGCCAGCCTGGGACAAAGGCTAATTGATAGTTCTACTCTGTTGCTCCAAGGTAGTACATTAGTTAGGGTGGCTCAGGGATTAGGATTTTGTCAAAAAATATGTATAGTTGGTCAAAACCCCCAAAAAGTTATTTTCCCAAAGTTTTATTTCAATGGGTCAGATCTCGAGGATGAAATCTTGATCCAGTCTTGCACTAATGCTGATTGATACATCTAATACGTATCTTCGAAATATTATAGGATTTGAGGTGGCTCAAGGATTAGAATATTTGAAAAGTTACGTTAAAATGGAAAAATATATGAAAAATCAATTTTATGAAGAATGCTTAATTCAGTACACCGTAGTTGGAGAATAGAATCCTGAGCCAGTCTGAGACAAAGGCTGATTGATACCTCTAACATGTTGCTTCATAGTTAGGGTGGCTCAAGGATTAGGATCTTATCAGAAAATACGTTAAGTTGGTTGAATTCAAAAAAAAAAACATAGCACCAAGGGTGCTGTAGCTTACCGGCAATCATGAGAAACGCAGAGTATTGATTTTCCAACATATACATTGTTACACTGATCTTGAACTCTAATTGTCAAAAAATGTTCGTAAATGTTGCTGGAAACACATTTTCTGTATGGACTATAGTACGAAATCAAATTACACATCACAAAGGTACATAAAGAGAATCTTATACATGATTTTGAGAAAAACTGTCTGAATAGATTTAGACAAAATGGCCACCAAAGACAAATTTCATCGTTTTTGACCTTCCAAGGTCATTATAATAATGAGCATTTTATAGTCTAGGATCACCAACTCAAGTCGGTCTCTCTGACTGCACAATTATTATCCCCGGCAGACCTGTTCACTCCGACACATACTCAACCTCCTGGGAGGCATACAGCTCCATGTGCAGCCATTATTTGGCGCAGGGAAACTGTGCATACACAATTGCCATCTCTGTCTATTGCCAGGTGCCCAATTATACTGTTTGGGTGAACAGCATACAGCAGCGCAGGTGAATGCACAAACAGGGTCACCCATCCATGTATTACCCACGCCTAGCGTTGCTTAACTTCGGTGATCTTACGGGTACCGGTGTGTCATGCGCTACAAGGCCGTCATTGAAGGTCAAATTCAAGGTCATCACTCAAACCGCATTATATGATTTCCCATTTGAATGTGCCAATACTTAGGCTCTATTTTGAAGTCTTCTATGAGTTTACTCCGCACAGCTCCCATTATGAAGGAAAAATTGGGTGAAATTTTCTAAGTCCAAAAAATTTCTCAATGGCCAAAAAAATTTTTTTTTTTTTTTCGCTGGAAATGGCTCAAAACGAATAGTGACTTGATTTTGGACAAAAAAATTTTTTTTGCTGACCCGTCAAAAATTTAAAATGGCCGCCACACGCAGACAGGCGATTCAAGGGTAACTAAACTTATACACATCATAGAGGTACATGAGGGGAATGTTTTAAAACAAAAATCTCGAAACTGATCACACAGTTTTTGAGAAAATGGCCATCAAGTCCAGAATTGGTCATTTTTCGACAAAAAAAGGTCGTTTTGACCTTCCAAGGTCATTGAAGGTCAAATTCAAGGTCATCACTCAAACCGCAATATATGGTTTCCCATTTGAATGTGCCATTACTTAGGCTCTATCTTCAAGTGTTCTATGAGTTTACTCTGCACAGCTCCCATTATGAAGGAAAATTGGGTGAAATTTTCTAAGTCCAAAAAATTTTTCAATGGCCAAAAAAAAATTTTTTTTTTTTTGCTGGAAATGGCTCAAAACGAATAGTGACTTGATTTTTGAAAAAAAAATTTTTTTTGCTGACCCGTCAAAAATTTAAAATGGCCGCCACACGCAGACAGGCGATTCAAGGGTAACTAAACTTATACACATCATAGAGGTACATGAGGGGAATGTTTTAAAACAAAAATCTCGAAACTGATCACACAGTTTTTGAGAAAATGGCCATCAAGTCCAGAATTGGTCATTTTTCGACAAAAAAAGGTCGTTTTGACCTTCCAAGGTCATTGAAGGTCAAATTCAAGGTCATCACTCAAACCGCAATATATGGTTTCCCATTTGAATGTGCCATTACTTAGGCTCTATCTTCAAGTGTTCTATGAGTTTACTCTGCACAGCTCCCATTATGAAGGAAAATTGGGTGAAATTTTCTAAGTCCAAAAAATTTTTCAATGGCCAAAAAAAAATTTTTTTTTTTTTGCTGGAAATGGCTCAAAACGAATAGTGACTTGATTTGGGACAAAAAAATTTTTTTTCGCCGACCCGTCAAAAAATCAAAATGGCCGCCACACGCAGACCGGCAATTCAAGGGCAACAAAACTTATACACATCATAGAGGTACATGAGGGGAATGTTTTAAAACAAAAATCTCAAAACTGATCAGACAGTTTTTGAGAAAATGGCCATCAAGTCCAAAATTGGTCATTTTTCGACAAAAAAAGGTCGTTTTGACCTTCCAAGGTCATTGAAGGTCAAATTCAAGGTCATCACTCAAACCGCAATATATGGTTTCCCATTTGAATGTGCCATTACTTAGGCTCTATCTTCAAGTGTTCTATGAGTTTACTCTGCACAGCTCCCATTATGAAGGAAAATTGGGTGAAATTTTCTAAGTCCAAAAAATTTTTCAATGGGCAAAAAAATTTTTTTTTTTTTTTTTTGCTGGAAATGGCTCAAAACGAATAGTGACTTGATTTGGGACAAAAAATTTTTTTTTCGCCGACCCGTCAAAAAATCAAAATGGCCGCCACACGCAGACCGGCAATTCAAGGGCAACAAAACTTATACACATCATAGAGGTACATGAGGGGAATGTTTTAAAACAAAAATCTCAAAACTGATCAGACAGTTTTTGAGAAAATGGCCATCAAGTCCAAAATTGGTCATTTTTCGACAAAAAAAGGTCGTTTTGACCTTCCAAGGTCATTGAAGGTCAAATTCAAGGTCATCACTCAAACCGCAATATATGGTTTCCCATTTGAATGTGCCATTACTTAGGCTCTATCTTCAAGTGTTCTATGAGTTTACTCTGCACAGCTCCCATTATGAAGGAAAATTGGGTGAAATTTTCTAAGTCCAAAAAATTTTTCAATGGGCAAAAAAATTTTTTTTTTTTTTTTTTGCTGGAAATGGCTCAAAACGAATAGTGACTTGATTTGGGACAAAAAATTTTTTTTTCGCCGACCCGTCAAAAAATCAAAATGGCCGCCACACGCAGACCGGCGATTCAAGGGCAACGAAACTTATACACATCATAAAGGTACATAAGAGGAATGTTTTGAAACAAAAATCTCAAAACTGATCAGACAGTTTTTGAGAAAATGGCCTCCAAAGTCCAAAATTGGCAATTTTTCGTCAAAAATGGCCGCCAAATCGGCAAAAACGATTCAATCAAAAAAATTAAAAAAACGTCTTTAGATACTGGCCCAAGGTATGTTCTGACAAATTTATGGGGAAATTCATCACGTCAAAAAAAAGTTACAGACCCGGACGGACGACGGACGACGGACGACGGACGACGGACGGACGACGGACGACGGACGACGGACGAAATACCACGACAATAGCTTATCGGCCCAAAGGGCCGGTAAGCTAAAAAACGAATTTCCCTAAGCTTTTATTTCAATGGGTCATATCTCTAGAATAGAATCTTGAGCCAGTCTTGCACTAATGCTGATTGATACATCTAATATGTATCTTCGAAATACTATAGGATTTGAGGTGGCTCAAGGATTAGAATATTTGAAAAGTTACGTTAAAATGGACAAATACACGAAAAATCTATTTCATGAAGAATGCTTATTTCAGTACTTCATAGTTTGAAAATAGAATCTTGAGCCAGCATGGGACAAGGGCTAATTGATACTTGTACTATATCGCTTCAAGGTAGTACATTAATTAGGGTGGCTCAAGGATTAGGATTTTGTCAGAAAATATGTAAAGTTGGTCAAAATCCCCAAAAAGTGAATTTTGCTAAGTTTTTATTTCAATGGGTCATATCTCGAAAATGAAAACTTGCAACTTAGCAAAATTCACTTTTTGGGTATTTTGACCAACTTTATATATTTTCTGACAAAATCCTAATCCTTGAGCCACCCTAACTAATATATTTCATTGAAGCAACATATTAGAAGTATCAATCAGCATTAGTTCAAGACTGGCTCAAGAGCCACCCTAACTAATACATTCCTTTGAAGCAACATATTAGAAGTAATGCTAATGTACACCCTAACTAATATATTTCTTTGGAGCAACATATTAGAAGTATCAATCAGCATTAGTTCAAGACTGGCTCAAGAGCCACCCTAACTAATACATTCCTTTGAAGCAACATATTAGAAGTATCAATCAGCATTAGTTCAAGACTGGCTCAAGATTTCATTTCCGAGATATGACGCATTGAAATAAAAACTTAGCAAAATTCACTTTTTGGGTATTTTGACCAACTTTACATATTTTCTGACAAAATCCTAATCCTTGAGCCACCCTAACTAATATATTTCTTTGAAGCAACATATTAGAAGTATCAATCAGCATTAGTTCAAGACTGGCTCAAGATTTCATTTCCGAGATATGACGCATTGAAATAAAAACTTAGCAAAATTCACTTTTTGGGTATTTTGACCAACTTTACATATTTTCTGACAAAATCCTAATCTTTGAGCCACCCTAACTAATGTACTACCTTAAACCAACATATTAGAAGTATCAATCAGCATTAGTTCAAGACTGGCTCAAGATTTCGTTTCCGAGATATGACGCATTGAAATAAAAACTTAGCAAAATTCACTTTTTGGGGATTTTGACCAACTTTACATATTTTCTGACAAAATCCTAATCCTTGAGCCACCCTAACTAATATATTTCTTTGAAGCAACATATTAGAAGTATCAATCAGCATTAGTTCAAGACTGGCTCAAGATTTCGTTTCCAAGATATGACGCATTGAAATAAAAACTTAGCAAAATTCACTTTTTGGGTATTTTGACCAACTTTATATATTTTCTGACAAAATCCTAATCCTTGAGCCACCCTAACTAATATATTTCATTGAAGCAACATATTAGAAGTATCAATCAGCATTAGTTCAAGACTGGCTCAAGATTTCGTTTTCGAGATATGACGCATTGAAATATAAACTTAGCAAAATTCACTTTTTGTGTATTTTGACCAATTTTACATATTTTCTGACAAAATCCTAATCCTTGAGCCACCCTAACTAATATATTTCTTTGAAGCAACATATTAGAAGTATCAATCAGCATTAGTTCAAGACTGGCTCAAGATTTCGTTTCCGAGATATGACGCATTGAAATATAAACTTAGCAAAATTCACTTTTTGGGGATTTTGACCAACTTTACATATTTTCTGACAAAATCCTAATCCTTGAGCCACCCTAACTAATATATTTCTTTGAAGCAACATATTAGAAGTATCAATCAGCATTAGTTCAAAACTGGCTCAAGATTTCATTTCCGAGATATGACGCATTGAAATAAAAACTTAGCAAAATTCACTTTTTGGGGATTTTGACCAACTTTACATATTTTCTGACAAAATCCTAATCCTTGAGCCACCCTAACTAATATATTTCTTTGAAGCAACATATTAGAAGTATCAATCAGCATTAGTTCAAGACTGGCTCAAGATTTCGTTTCCAAGATATGACGCATTGAAATAAAAACTTAGCAAAATTCACTTTTTGGGTATTTTGACCAACTTTATAGATTTTCTGACAAAATCCTAATCCTTGAGCCACCCTAACTAATATATTTCATTGAAGCAACATATTAGAAGTATCAATCAGCATTAGTTCAAGACTGGCTCAAGATTTCGTTTCCGAGATATGACGCATTGAAATATAAACTTAGCAAAATTCACTTTTTGGGGATTTTGACCAACTTTACATATTTTCTGACAAAATCCTAATCCTTGAGCCACCCTAACTAATATATTTCATTGAAGCAACATATTAGAAGTATCAATCAGCATTAGTTCAAGACTGGCTCAAGATTTCGTTTCCGAGATATGACGCATTGAAATATAAACTTAGCAAAATTCACTTTTTGGGGATTTTGACCAACTTTACATATTTTCTGACAAAATCCTAATCCTTGAGCCACCCTAACTAATATATTTCTTTGAAGCAACATATTAGAAGTATCAATCAGCATTAGGATGGCTCGAGGATTAGGATTTTGTCAGAAAATATGTAAAGTTGGTCAAAATCCCCAAAAAGTGAATTTTGCTAAGTTTTTATTTCAATGCGTCATATCTCGGAAACGAAATCTTGAGCCAGTCTTGAACTAATGCTGATTGATACTTCTAATATTTTGCTTCAAAGAAATATATTAGTTAGGGTGGCTCAAGGATTAGGATTTTGTCAGAAAATATGTAAATTTGGTCAAAATATCCAAAAAGTGAATTTTGCTAAGTTTTTATTTCAATGCGTCATATCTCGGAAACGAAATCTTGAGCCAGTTTTGAACAAATGCTGATTGATACTTCTAATATGTTTCTTCAAAGTAATATATTAGTTAGGGTGGCTCAAGGATTAGGATTTTGTCAGAAAATACGTAAAGTTGGTCGAATTCGAAAAAAAAAAACGAACTTCCTTAAGTTTTTATTTCAATGGGTCATACCTCGAGAATAGAATTTTGAGCCAGTCTTGGACTAATGCTGATTGATATATTTAATATGTATCTTCGAACTAGTATAGGATTTGAGGTGGCTCAAGAATTAGAATATCAAAAAAGTTATGTTAAAATGGACAAATGGCCAGCTTTGAACCAGCGTTGGGTGCTGATACAGTAAAGCTAACAGGCATCACCAGCCACACAACCCTCCGTGTGGCATAGCAGGGGGTGGGGTGAGGGCAGAGGGGGGAGGGGGGTTGGTACCACACCTACAATAAAGCAAAAAAGTATATTTCGCGTAATGATAAGCAGATCTAGATAGATCTATACCAAAAATATTTTACCAGGTCGAATGGTGATACATTCAGCAGTGCCACTCAAGTCTTGATTCATCATGAAATTATGTCTGAATAAGTAGCCAGACTGAATAAGTAGCCAGCTCCTGGTTACTTATTCGATTTGAATAAGGAACTAGTAACAAGTAGCTAACTTCACGCCGGTGTATTAAAACAAACAATTAAGGTCTAATCAATCAACCGTTCACCACGATGGGCGCCGGTATCTTGTATTGATTTGTATAGGCGGCCGCAGCCAGTCCACAGATAGCGCAGCCGAGGTGTGACCGCCGGTAGGCGGTCACACCTCGGCTGCGCTATGTCTATATGTTTGTATAGCGGCCGCAGCCCGGCAGCGGCCGGAGCCCGGGTAGTCCTTCAACTTGACATCTTGAATATTCAACTTGACATCTTGAATATTCAACTTGACATCTTGAATATTCAAGTTAAAAAAAGAAGTGTGGCACTAATCCGCTACGAGTAATAGGCTGCCGTAGAATCGTCTCGTTAAAATTGGCGATGAATCGTCTGAGTCGGTGAACCGTCTAGCATTCGAAAATACCATATTATCGCCCACCAAATTTAAAACAACACAAACTTATTGTTGTTTTTCATAGATTGCAAGCAATTATTTCGGAGGAAACGATTGCTGCTGGTCTTCAATGCCTGCCAAGGTAAATATTCGCTGAGTCTATTTCAGCACTGTTCAGACACTTCATCAGACAGAGGAGAAGTGGGAGCCCTATTCCGACATCTTGCTCAATTTTTAGGTTACCGAACCTATGGTCCGATAGCCTATTGCTGTCACGTTGCGTCCGTCGTCCGTCCGTCCACATTTTTATCTTTAAAGTGTACCGTCCACATTTTTATCTTTAAAGTGTACGGTCCAATCTTTCTGAAAATTTGGGAAAAGATACCTTAAAATAATTCAAGAAGGAGGTATTTTTTAGTTTTTTTATTTTTCAATTTTTTCTCAAAATGGCGGCCGTTTTCGTCGAAAAATGGTCGATTTTGAACTTTGGCGGCCATTTTCTCAAAAACTGTCTGATCAGTTTTTAGTTTTTGGTTTCAAAAGATTCCTCTTACATACCTTTGTGACGTGTATAAGTTTTGTTGCCCTTGAATCGCCGATCTCCGTGGGCGTGTGGCGGCCATTTTGAATTTTTGACGAGTCGGCAAAAAAAAAAATGTTCGCCCCAGATCGCTTTACTATCCATTTTGGGCCATTTCTAAGCGAAAAAAAAAATTTCACCCTTTGAAAAAAATTTGAAATACCTTGAAATAATTCGAGAAGGAGGTATTTTAGTATTGGCGGCCATTTTCTCAAAAACTGTCTGATCAGAAAAAAAAATAATTTTTCAGCCCAAATCCCATTACTAGTACTATCCATTTTGGGCCATTTCTGGACAAAAAAATTGTTCACCCTTTGAAAAAAAATTTGGACTTAGAAAATTTTCGGCACTTTTTTCCTTCATAATGGGAGCTGCCAAGACTGTATTCCTCGAACGCCTGAAGATACAGTAGAGCTTAGAAATTGGCACTTTCAAATGGGAAGTCATGGCGACTTGTGTGATGACCTAAAATTTGACCTTGGATGACCTTGGATGACCCGACCATTCTGGGGTCGAAAAATGCCCAAATTTGCACCTGGTCTGTCTTTTCTCGAAAACTGTCTGATCAGTTTTGAGATTTTTATTCTTTAAAATCCCCTTATGTACCTTTATGTTTATGATGTGTGTAAGTTTTGTTGCCCTTGAATCGCCGGTCTCCGTGTGGCGGCCATTTTGAATTTTTGACGGGTCGGCGGGAAAATTTTTTTTTGCCTCAAATCGCATTGTATGTACTATGTACATGTATGTATTGACCGAAGTTCAGATAACATTACTATCCCTTTTGGGTCATTTCTAGGCAAAAATAAAAAATGTTCACCCTTTGAAAAAAAATTTTGGACTGAAATGTGTACATTTTGTCTAAAGACAAAATACTTGTAGATAGACCTTGTATTTGTATTTTGAACATATACAAGTTTATATGCTGCACACTTGAAGGTGACATTGAAGTTCAAGATGATGACCTCAAATGGTTAAATTGAATGTCATATCTAACCTGTCTTGCTTCAACCAAAATTGTCTGGTAACCTATCTTAACCCTTGGGTTAATTTTAGGTTACCATACGGTCCGACAACCTGGTGTCGTGGCTTTGCGTCCGTCGTCCGTCCGTCTTCCATTCACAATTTTATTTTTAAAGTTTATGGTCGAATCTTTCCAAAATTTTGCACAAAAATAGGCACATTATAGGCCTACATTAGGCCTTCTCATTAGGCCTTATATCATCCACTGCATCAGCACTATGCCATGTTGCCATCAGGGAGACGTCTCAGATCGGTACAGATTGGCTTTTGTGCCTATTCCGTCCATGTAGGCACATCACAGTGTGATGTGTTGAATGTAGCTCGATGTGATGTTAGTTAAGGCATGTGAATTGTTTTTCTGAGCAAAATGCAAGACAACTTCCCAGAAATGGGCTAATAACACATCTATCTATGTAGTAATTTTTATTTTCATATTTTTCTTCATATTTTTGTTTTTCTGAGCAGAATGACGGCCATTTTGAACAAAATTCAGTCGAGTTTGAATTTTGGAGGCCATTTTCACAAAACCTATCAAATCAGTTTCGAAATTTTCGCTTCAGAAGATTTCTCTTATGTATCTTTGTGACGCATATAAGTTTCGATGACACTGAATCGCTGGACTGCTTGAGGCAGCCGATTTAATTTTAATTTTTAATTATTATTATTACTTGCATATACTTATTTACTTGCACCTAGAAGTGAGGATTGTGATTTAGGCTCATAAGAAGACCTATATCTTTCATCTTTTGGTGACCAAGAACTTGACCTTGAAGATGTCACCTGCAATGCCACGAAATTGTCCGGTAACCTATTTTAGACCTGGGGCTGATTTTTTTTTTTTATGTGAAGCATTCATTTGATGACCAAATAGTATAATTTGTAACGTATCAATCTATCTATCAACAATGCATTAACCAATCAATCTGGATAAGATTTAATACCTATACTTGTTCATAAGAATAATAAACTTATATGGTGTTACACATAGGCTAGCTAACTGTACAATATCTAGCTAAAATATGGTCACAATTATCCACAGTTTTTTCAGATTCAGGTCAACCAGGCAAATACACGATCATATGTTTGATTGTTTTATCTTTATACAAAGTTTAATCCTGCAAACGTGATCTCCTAACATTTACAAATATGAGTGTGCTGTTGTCGACTGATGTCCCTTTATGTGCATAGCTATGCCCTATTCTTATCAGTACATCGGCCGTGGGTGGTAATCCACACTTTTTTTTTTACTAAAATGCAATGCCGAAATAAGTGAATCTATAGGCTAAATAATAATGTCTTTTCTGAATAAAGTAGAGTTGCTCTGGATGTTTGACTTTCCTTTGGAAGCCCCGCAAAGCTCAGCTGTAAGGAGAGCTAGATGACAGGCAAATCACTGTAAGATTCGCAGTATTTCATCTGCTATTATTTACAGTATTATGTCACTCCTATCCCCCACGCTTCCCAAAATAACATTTACATGAGAGATTGCCCTACATGACATCTAGAGCTCTCTAGCAGGCCCCAGACCCCAACGACCTAGTTCAACGAAACTGTGTGACTGACCACGGGGCATTGTCCCAGGACAACCAGACCCCCTTCTGTATAAATCTTGGCTCTGTCCTCTCCTTCACAATATTCGATCTACGCCAAGTGCTGTGCATGACGCGGTTAGGATGATGCAAGGATACCCCTTATAATTATTACTGATAACCGTGATAGTCTAGTCTACTGGAATGCGCATGCGTAGGTATGTCTGCTCCGGAAGTTCCAAAATAATATTGGGCTGGATCCAAAGTCAAAACATCGTCATCGAAATGTCTATTTATTCTTTGTGATCAAGCTTTTGTAACAATGTGTTAATTGTCTGTCGACCATCCTGTCACTGATATGGGGTTTTCACACACGGAACTGAAGATGGAAGTGTATAACGCTGCGAAAGACGGCAAGCTTCACCGACTCAGAATATATTTGGATCCTCGTTCAAAAGACGAGGTGTCAAAACTGATCCAAAGCAAAATCAACGGAGCAACGCCACTGATAATGGCAGCTAGGAATGGCCACACCGATGTTGTGGACTTTCTAGTGGAAAAGTGCTCTGCAGATGTCGAGTTGGTAGGATCTGTAACGTTTGACGGGGAAAATATTGATGGTGCGCCACCGCTGTGGTGCGCAGCAGCAGCTGGCCATCTGGACATTGTCAAGTATCTACTCGCTTCTGGAGCATGTGTCAACAATACTACTTTCACTAACTCAACCCCACTTAGAGCGGCATGTTTTGATGGACATTACGACATAGTGAAATTTCTGGTTGAAAATGGTGCAGACATTGAAATAGCTAATCGCCACGGCCACACATGCTTGATGATATCCTGCTACAAAGGTCACTATCGAATCGTGAAGTATCTCCTCGAAAAAGGTGCAGATGTGAACAGGAAGAGCCTGAAAGGTAAAATTATCAGCAAACTAAATGGATCATCTACATTATGTTTATAGTTAGATTCAAATTTCAAATACATTTATATATTTTTGTGTTTATAGCTTAAATAGAACTGTTACAGAATAACTACTTTACTCTAAATACCTATAGGTAATACGGCACTTCACGACTGTGCTGAGTCTGGGAGCCTTGACATAATGAAGCTACTCTTGGATTATAGCGCACAAATGGAGAAAGATTCCTATGAAATGACACCCCTGCTAGCGGCCTCTGTGACCGGTCATACGAAAATCGTGGACTTTCTCATACAGCGAGAAAACTGCACAAGAACTGAAAAGATTGATGCACTCGAGCTCCTCGGAGCGACTTATGTGGATAAAAAGCGAGACATGTTGGGTGCACACAAATACTGGAAAAGTGCCCTCCAGGAACGATACAGAGACACTAATAACATCATCGAGAAACCACGAAGCCAGTCTTCAATTGCTGCGTATGAGAATGCTACAGAAGTGAAAACTTTCAGGGAACTTGAAGAGCTAATCACTGATCCTGATGGGATGAGGATGCAAGCTCTACTGCTGCGAGAACGAATCCTGGGACCTGCCCATCCAGACACATCCTACTACATCAGGTACAGAGGTGCAGTGTACGCTGACATGGGCAACTTTGAGCGATGTATCACATTGTGGATGTATGCGCTTGAAATGCAGCAGAAAACCCTTGATCCTCTCAGCCCAATGACTCAGAGCAGCTTCTTGTCATTCGCAGAACTTTTTTCTTTTATGATGTCTGAAAGTCAGACGAAGAAACCTCAACATGTGTCCTTCGATGACACCATCAAAATTCTCCAGAAATCTTTGTCAGAACTTGAAACAGGTCAGAAGTTCCTCGAGAAGAGCACCAACAAAGAAAAGGACCTGGCCAGTTTCAATCGTCTAATGGTCATCATTCTTCACTTGATTTCTTTGATGTGCAAAACTGAATCAGCACTGGAGAAGGATCAAGTTTACTGTTTCAAGAAGCTGGTGTATAAGTTGGTACACTTGGACCCTCGAGGTTCGCGTGGCTACTCCCTGCTGCACTTGTGTTGCTCAAGAAGTACGACGACAGTTGGTCGCTACCCCGTCTGCAGCTTCCCTTCAGCTGATGTTGTGCGACTTTTGCTGGATGTGGGCGCTCGTACTGATGTAACAGACCAGGAAAACAACATGCCACTTCATGTGGCAGCCTCCAACAGACCCATCAAACCTGAAATTGTGCATATACTGTTGAACAGAGAGGCACATTTCGATGCATACAATCAGGACAGAAAATCAGCCTATCAGCTGCTGTCTGGAACACCGCTACAAGGCACAATCTGCCCGGCTAGGCACATGACATTGCAGTGTCTAGCTGCCAGAAACATAGTAGAAAATGACATACCATACAACCAGTATGTGTCAAAAAAGCTTGCTGCTTTTATTAAAATGCACTAGGCTAGAAATATATGTACACAATTGTGCAACACTATAGCTCAATTTTACTTCTGCAAGTTTGAGGATGAAATGTGTAGCCTACCCTTGTCCAATTGTTAAATTCGGAATGAATTCTCCCTGTTCAAAAAATTTCCAATATTCCATTCATTTGTTTGAATATATGTTGAAATGTGTACGAGGTTTAAATTTGGTTCTATTGTTGTTTTGACAGGCTCACTCAACATGAATTAGAATATTTTAATAACTTGCAAACGATTTTAGGTGTTATATTTCTCAAAAATGTTAAATTTTCATGCAAACTAGTGTATGCACGTTTTGGAATCTGTGTATCTGTGCTTCATTTATTGTGCATGTTCCCACTTATTAGGAAATTGTTACCAGTGTATTATACAATGTATAATTCATATCATTCGCATTTGTCATACATGTTATATTCAATGTATATTTGATGAAATAATCCTGCACCCTCTGATCCCCATCATGCTTATTTACTCGCCAGGTTCAGCTGATACTCTACTTAATACTAAATGTAGTACACATGTGAGCATTTCAGGCAAAAATATCTGTATTTAGTATCTGGACTGTTGAATATGCATAGATATACATGTGTCCGCAGTACAGAGAAAGTACACTTGTACATGTATTTAATTCAGTATTCCTTATATATTCTTCAGATACCCTGTTTATTCAGGACTAAAAGGCCTGCCGGTATATGAATTGGACCAACTGCATGGGACAAAATACCCCGAATACATATTCACTTTCTTGATCCAGATTCCCTTATGAAAGCAAATGTACCAAAGGATTAATCTGAACTTAAGTTTGTATGAGCTGAGTAACAAGCAGAGTCATTGATCCTTCCATCCTAAACATTGGTGTAGTTCTAGTGGCCCTTTCCTGATTTTCAGTTGCGTGCCACAATATCCCTGATGGATATTGTGAAAAGAGTAAGATTAATTTTGGCGGCTATTGAATTTGGCGGTTGTGACCACCACGTTATTTGGCGGTTTCAAAATCACATATTTCTTGACATATATCTAGTTAATTTGGCGGACAATTTAATTTGGTAGTTTTTCCCCTACCGCCAAATAAATCGTCTGCCAAAATTAGTTGTTTTACAGTATTCTTCAGTTCCTATTCTCATAAGTTCATCCAGAAAGTACCCCGTATTGAATGTCATTGAGCTGTGCTCGTCTACTTGTTCCCAATTTGTTATGCCCCAAAAGTGACTGTGATTGGTTCTTCTCTGCAAGAACATGTGTGTATTCGTGTCCATGGCTTGTTGTGCTTCACATACAGCATACAATTGTAATACATTGCATGTAAACCACCTGGCCTACTCGAATAAACTTGTTGAACCCATCAGGACTCGGACGTCACTTGATTCATACACATTACATGAAGTTTGTACCAGCAAGGTGTTTGTATGGCTTGCAAATATATCAACATTGTCAAGAAAAGGGGATTATTAAAGCATGGTTCTAGCAGAATTTTTTTTTCCTGCCATTTTGGTTCCCGACCGATAACTTTAGTTTGCCTTGATGTATCTTCGCCAAATATCAGACATATTTATGTGAAAGAACCCTTTTGTTTTTCGGCCAGATCCAAGGTCCATGAGGATGAAATTTCATGTCGATTTTTGGACTTTGTTTCCACATGATAACTAAACGAGGGCTAAGATAGGTTACCGGACAATTTCGGTTTAAGCACCACAGGTGAGATATGACTTTGAGGTTTACCAATCAAGGTAAATTCTGTACATACGTCAATGTCACCATTAGCCTAGGTGTGCTGCATAAAATTTTGTATACAACATATATCCATAATACAAATATAATGTCTATCTACAAGTATTTTTTCTGAAATTTACACATTTCAGGTCAGGCATGACATTGAGATTAAGCCTTCACGGTTGCCTGACATCAACCCTAAGGTCACTAAAAGATGGTGACCTTCTGCTCTTCTGACTCCCTACATATATGCTAATAATGCAATCCTAAACTGTATGTGCAATTGTTTTAGCCCCACAAGCCATTTACATACATTTGTATTTCTTGTCAGATCTGACATTGAGATTTAGTAATCAAGGTCATCTGATGTCAGAAACAAGGTCACCAAAAGACTTCCTAAATGTTCATAATATAAACATAGCCTATCTACAAGCTTTTTCTCTATAGAGGCCAATTTACACATTTCATTTCCCCCTGACCTTGAGATTTAGCCTCCAAGGTCATCTGAGGTCAACCTAAAGGTCACAAAAAGATGTACCATATGTGACTTCCTATATGCTTATAATACACACCTAAGCCCTATGTACAAGCATTTTTGCCCTATACGGCAATTTGTAAATATCGGCCTGTTTAGGCCTTTCCAGCCCACAGATTGGGCTTTTTCAGCAATTCAAGGCACTTCCTCTTTATAAACAATGTCAAGGACCCCAATTAGCATTTTTGAAACAAAAATTTCAAAACTGATCAGATAGTTTCCGAGAAAACAACCAAAAATTAGCCCAAATGCTAAGAAAGGTTAGTGGACAATACATATTTAATATATTAGCCTTTTGTCCCGTGACCTTGAAAATAAAGTCATTGGTCAATTCAAGGGCATGGAAACGTTCAGCATGTATTATTTCTAGTATGTCCACAATTGATTCATAAGCTGTAAAGTTGATAATAAGTGAGAAATTAGCCATTTTGTGATCTGACCTTGAAAATGAGGTCAAAATCATGAGAATATCCAGCATATATCATTTCCTATATGTTCACTATGGATTCCTAAGCTGTAAAATCGATAATAATTGTGATATTAGTCATTTTGTCCTGTGAATAAGGCCGAAGGTCAAATTCAAGGTCACCAGAATATTCGACATATGTCATTTCCTATATGTGTACAATTGATTCCTAACCTGTAAAGTCGATAATAAGCGAGATATTAGCCATTTTGTGCCTGACCTTGAAAATAAGGTCAAAGGTCAAATTCAAGGTCATCAAAATATTCAGCATACATCATTTTCTATACGTCCACAAGTTAGTCCCAAGCTGTAAAGTCGATAATGAGCGAGATATTAGCGATTTTGTGCCTGACCTTGAAAATAAGGTCAAAGGTCAAATTCAAGGTCATCAAAATATTCGACATACATCTTTTTCTATATGTGCACAATTGATTCCTAAGCTGTGACGTCGATAATAAGCGAGATATTAGCCATTTTGTGCTCTGACCTTGAAAAAAAGGTCGAAGGTCAAATTCAAGATCAAAGAGTATTCAGTATATATCATTTCCTATATGTTCACAATTGATTCCTGAGCTGTAAAGTCGATGATCAGCAAGCTATTAGCAATTTTTGTGCTCTGACCTTGAAAATGAGGTCAAAGGTCAAATTCAAGGTCATCAAAATATTCGGACTATATCATTTCCTATATGCGCACAATTGATTCCTAAGCTGTAAAGTCGATAGTAAGCGAGATATTGGCCATTTTGACATGTGACCTTGAAAATTAGGTCAAAGGTCAAATTCAAGGTCATGACAATATTCAGAATATATCATATATCATATCAGATATTAGCCATGCATTTTGTCCTGTGACCTTGAAAATCTCAATTCTGATCTGACAGTTTTTGAGAAAACGACTGTCAAAGTCCAAAATTAGCCGTTTTTCGTCAAAAATGGCAGCCATTTTGAAAATAATTCGAAAATCAAAACATAGAGCCGTACGTAGGGCTCTGCGCTTAAGCCCCAGTCCCATATGAGGCCGATGCACTGCGACAATACACGGTGAAGCACGGCAGATTGGCCTCCAAGATCGGGGTGGTCCGGCATCTGTTTTTCACAAAAATCATCCCGTTTCACCCCGGTGGGTATTGAAGCCGACGGTAGGACAGTACATCACGGCAGATCAAGGTTGAGCCCCGGTAGTAGCCGGCACCAACACGATGTCAACACAGCGAATGCCGATGTACCCCGGAGGTCATCCCGGAGCACCATTTATAGTATCCCGGATCATGCCGGCGTCAACACGGCACTTCACGGTGACAAGCACGTTGTACCCCGGCGTATGAAGGCCAATGCCGGAGCAACACGGTTGTAGCAGGCAGTAACAAGATGTCCACAGGTGAATGCCGTTGCATGATCACGACTGAGCCCCGGTAGAGCCCCGGCGTTCCATGTCCTTGATTTTGTGTTGTAACTATACTAAATACAGATCGTGTCTTTGAGTTATCTTCATGATGAATATTTGAGCGCCTGATATTTTTTTTTCTTCATTTGGAATTAAATTATTTTCATTGCAATAAATGATATTACAAATTGGCAGAAAGTATTGCAAAATAATTAGAAAAACAAGAATGTCAATATGAAGGCAACTGTTTTGTAATTATTATTAACCAATAAATATGTCGAGGTTCATTCAATACACTGAGGTCATTTGGAGGATTTATTGTCGCATTTGGCGGTATTATATTCCAGTAGAAGAAAACTGAGGGTTTTTTTTTTCTCATCTCGGTATTAGTTCCTACATAACTCCCCCCCCCCCCCCCCCCCAACCCTTCCACATGTACCCTACTTTGGAGTTATTGAATTACGCGAAATTCGCATGTGCGAATGCCGGAGTTATTTACTGGTAAATGGAGTAATATTGCCACTGTTATTGTTGAAATACAGAATACTAGCTTTAAATTTAAAGTGGAGGTACAGTCATAACGAAAAGTGTCTTAATTTTGGCATGTAAGTGCAACGCATGGATTAAGGCAGTTTTTACACAATGCCGATATCCCAATTTGGTGAAAAGTTATGGCGACATTTGTGTAGAACTTTCCCGCCAAAATTGACACCTTTTTAAGTATTATGATGAGTATTCATGACGTCACACCAGTACTGTAAGCTAATTAGTAACATATATTACGTGATATTTGACCTTTTATGTATATTTTGAGTATTAATAACTATTTCGTCGCATTTGTCATTAAAAATAATCAGAATTTAATGAATATGATAAGTTCTGGTTCAAACAAGCAATAACGGGTATGTCGTTCATGTAAAAGATGAAATAATTTTATCTTTTCAGATAGTTTAGAAAATTTTATCTTTTTAGTTATGAAAAGGTCCATAGCAACGGCACTGACATGGGCAGTTTCTAAGGAATGGTTGCTATGGCGATGTTCAACTCCACATATTTACGGTATATTTTTCATTGCGACGCCACATAACAATATATCTTGTGATAATATATCAAATCCAGATTTAGCATCCAAATATAAGTAAATAAAATAGTTACACTGGTGTGATGTCATGAATAATAGTTTTAAAATTGACGGGAAATAATTTGAATAATTCATCATAACTTTGGAACGATTGCAGATATTAAAATACTGTAAAAACCACATTAGTTCACACGATTCACTCTTTATTCACTCTATATTGTTTATAGTTTGATTACCCAATATTGGTAATGTAATATCTATGGGATCCAGGTTCAACACGGCGTCAACCGAAACTCACCGGCGCCGAGCTACGTTTCATCACATCGCCAACACGGCATTCACACGGTGCATGCCGGAAAGAGTCAGAGAGCCGGTGCATCCCGGATGTTTTTGACAGTCCAAAACCTCGACTGACGGTCACCTGCGGTGCACCATTTTCAATCCCGGAGCATCTCGTCGCATCCTGACTCGTCCCGACGTCAACACGGCGTCAACACGGTGCAGAGGCCGTTCAACCCCGGTATTCCTCCGGGATGCACCTTGCTCCACCGGCACCTATATGGGACTGTAGCTTTACCTGACCCAAGACAGTTATATGTAAGCTGAAGGCATTGTCATGAAGTCATGAGAATAATTGCAAATCATTCTCGCCTAAAACTTGCTCTATGTAAGTCGATCGTGTTAGGGCCTAATATACAATGATATGAAACTAGAATGGAACTGACTAGTACTGTCAAATATATTCTTTGCTTTTGTATCGGTTTCAGTTTATTGAGGTCAAAGGTCAAATTCAGGCTCACGAGAATAATCGGCATATATAATTTCCTATATGTCCTCAATTGATGCCTAAGCTGTAAAGTCGATAATAAGCAAGATATTAGCGTTTTTGTGCTCTGACCTTGAAAACGAGGTCAAATGTCAGGTTCAAGGTCATCGAAATATTCGGCATACATCATTTCCTATATGTTCACAATTGATTCCTAACCTGTAAAGTAGATGACAAATGAGATATTAGCCATTTAATTTGTGCTCTGACCCTGACAAACATGATAAGACAATTGTGCAATTACATGTATGTGAAGGACAAACTTGATACCCCTACGACTATCTGTCTCATGTCTGTTTTGCTCTAGGTCGCACCGTTTCCGAGGAATTGATCAAAATGAAGAATGCCGATTCGGCAAAACATTTCAGGTCAAGGTCAAAGTTCATTCCTACATGTAATACCCCTCAGATATGTTTGTCTAGGGCCAACAAGTCCGAAAGTAACTTCCGTTTCGGTCTACGATGCACATTTTCCGAGATATCGACGAAAATGAAAAATGCCGACTTGGCGAAAAAAATTTCAGGTCAAGGTCCAAGTTTTTCTCTAGTACCCCTTAGATATGTTTGTCTAGGGCCACGAGTCCAAAATTCACGCCTGTTTCACTCTACGACACACCGTTTCTGAGATATCGATGAAAATGAAAAATGTCGACTACGCGAAAAAATTTAAGGTCAAGGTCAAAGTTCATTCCTGAGTACCCCTTAGATATGTTTGTCTAGGGCCCGGGTCCGAAAATAACGTCCGTTTCACTCCATGATGCACCGTTTCCGAGATATCGATGAAAACGAAAAATGACGACTCAGCGAAAAAATTTAAGGTCAAGGTCAAAGGTCATCCCTAATACCCGTTGGAAATGTTTGTCTAGGGCCACGAGTCAGAAAATAACGTCCGTTTCGCTCTATGACGCGCCGTTTCCGAGATATCGACGAAAACGAAAAATGACGACTCAGCGAAAAAATTTAAGGTCAAGGTCAAAGGTCATCCATAATGCCTCTAGACATGTTTGTCTAGAATGATGAGTCCGAAAATAACGTCCGTTTCGCTCTACGATGCACCGTTTCCGAGATATGCATGAGAGCCTTCAAGGATGACTCAGCTAAAATTATTTCGAGCCCTAGGTCAAAGGCCGTTTGACGAATCGGCCTCAAAATCAATAGGCTTCTTCCCTGGTGATATATGAACCTCCATGCAAAGTTGCACAGTCATTGCCATAATACTTTTTGAGTTATCATGCGGAAATCAGAAACATTGATTTCATCCTCACGGACCTCACGGACCCTGGAGCCGGCTCAAAAACAATAGGCTCCTTCCACACAACATTTCTGACCAGCAGTGAAAATTTGGCAAAGATACACCAAGGCAATCTGAAGTTATCGTGCGGACCGAAAAGTGGAAAAAAAAATTGACAAACCATAAAGGCATTTCTGCTGAAATGCCTTAATACCCCTTAGACATATTTGTCTAGGGCAACGAGACCGAAAATAACATCCGTTTCGCTCTACGACGCACCGTTTCCGAGATATCAGCGAAAAAGAAAAATGGCGACTCAGCAGAAAAATTCAAGTTCAAGGTCACAGATCATCCCTAATACCGCTTAGACATGTTTGTCCAGGGCGACGAGTCCAAAAATAACGTCCGTTTCGCTCTATGATGCACCGTTTCCGAGATATCGACAAAAATGAAAAATGCCAACTCAGCGAAAAATGTTAGGGTCAAGGTCAGAGGTCATCCATAATACCCATTAGACATATTTGTCTAGGATGACGAGTCCGAAAATAACGTCTGTTTCGCTCTACGATGCACCGTTTCCGAGATATGCATGAGAGCCTCAAGGATGACTCAGCTAAAATTATTTCGAGCCCTAGGTCTAAGGTCGTTTGACGAATCGGCCTCAAAATCAATAGGCTTCTTCCCTGGTGATATACGAACCTCCATGCAAAGTTGCACGGTCATTGCCATAATACTTTTTGAGTTATCATGCGGAAATCAGAAACATTGATTTCATCCTCACGGACCCTGGAGCCGGCTCAAAAACAATAGGCTCCTTCCACACAACATTTCTGACCAGCAGTGAAAATTTGGCAAAGATACACCGAGGCAATCTGAAGTTATCGTGCGGAAACCGAAAAATGAAAAAAAAAAAAAAAAATTGACAAACCATAAAGGCATTTCTGCTGAAATGCCTTAATACCCCTTAGACATATTTGTCTAGGGCAACGAGACCGAAAATAACATCCGTTTCGCTCTACGACGCACCGTTTCCGAGATATCAGCGAAAACGAAAAATGCCGACTCAGCAGAAAAATTCAAGTTCAAGGTCACAGATCATCCCTAATACCGCTTAGACATGTTTGTCTAGGGCGACGAGTCCGAAAATAACGTCCGTTTCACTCTACGACGCACCATTTCCGAGATATTGACGAAAACGAAAAATGCCGACTCGGCAGAAAAATTCAAAGTCAAGGTCAAAGGTCATCCCTAATACCCCTTAGACATGATTGTCTAGGGCGACGAGTCTGAAAATAACGTCCGTTTCGCTCTACGACGCACCGTTTTCGAGATATCGACGAAAACGAAAAATGCCAACTCAGCAGAAAAATTCAAGGTCAAGGTCAAAATGTTTGTTTCTAGGTCAAGGTGGAAATGTTTGTCTAGGGCGACGAGTCCAAAAATAACGTCCGTTTTGTTCTACGACACACCGTTTCCGAGATATGCAGGAAACCTCAAGGATGACTGGGCGAAAAATCTTCCGACCTCTAGGTCAAAGGTCGTTTGACGGATTGATCCCAAAATCGATAGGGTTCTTCCCTGTTGATATATGAACCTCCGTGCAAAGTTTTGCAGCCATTGCCCAAATGGTTTTTGAGTTATCGCGCGGAAACGAAGTCCAAAAGATGACCCTAATTTCATCGTCACAGACCTCGGATCCGGCTTCAAAACTATACAGCACATCTACAAATGTCTGGACAGTGGGGAAAATTTCAAGTCGATCCGTCAAGGCGTTCTCGAGTTATCGCGCAGAAACAAAAACAGCGGAAGAAAAGAAAAAATTAGGCCAAGGGCCGAAGATAGGTTACCGGACAATGTTTAATATTTTAGATGTTAGCCAGGTCACTGGTTGAATTCAAGGTCAAGCGAATATTCAGCATATATAACATTAAGCATATATCATGTCCACAGTTGATTGCTAAGCTGTAAATTCAATAATCAGAGAGATATTAGCAATTTTGTGCTGTGGCCTTGAAAATGAAGGGTCAAAGGTCAAATTCAAGATCATCAAAATATTCAATGTATATCATTTTCTATATCATGTCCACAATTGATTCCCAAGCCATACAGTCAATAGAAGAGCTAGATATGAGCCAGTTTGTCCTTGGACCTTGAAAATGAGGTCAGAGGTCAAATTCAAGGTCACGAGAATATTCAGCATATATCATTTCCTATATGTCCACAATTGATTCTAAGCTGTAAAATCGATAATAAGTGAGATATTAGCCATTTTGTCCTGTGACCTTGAAAATGAGGTCAAAGGTCAAATTCAAGGTCATGACAATAATCTGCATATATCATTTCCTATATGTTCATAATTGATTGCTAAGCTGTAAAGTCGATAACAAGCGAGATATTAGCCATTTTGTCCTATGACCTTGAAAATGAGTTCGAAGGTCAAATTCAAGGTCATCAGAATATTCAGCATATATCATTTCCTATATGTCCACAATTGATTCCTAAGCTGTAGAGTCGATAATAATCGAGATATAAGCCATTTTGTGCTCTGACCTTGAAACTGAGGTCAGAGGTCAAATTCAAGGTCACGAGAATATTCAGCATATATTATTTCCTATATGTCCACAATTGATTCCTAAGCTGTAGAATCGATAATAAGCGAGATATAAGCCATTTTGTGCTCTGACCTTGAAACTGAGGTCAGAGGTCAAATTCAAGGTCACGAGAATATTCAGCATATATTATTTCCTATATGTCCACAATTGATTCCTAAGCTGTAGAGTCGATAATAAGCGAGATATAAGCCATTTTGTGCTCTGACCTTGAAACTGAGGTCAGAGGTCAAATTCAAGGTCACGAGAATATTCAGCATATATCATTTCCTATATGTTCACAATTGATTTCTAAGCTGTAAAGGCGCTAATAAGCAAGATATTGGCCATTTTGTCCAGTGACCTTGAAAATGAGGTCAAAGGCCAAATTCAAGGTCATGAGAATATTCAGCATATATCATTTCCTATATGTTCACAATTGATTCCTAAGCTGTGAAGTCGATAATAAGCGAGATATTAGCAATTTTGTCCTGTGACCTTGGAAATGAGGTCAAAGGTCAAATTCAAGGTCATGAGAATATTCAGCATATATCATTTCCTATATGTTCACAAGTGATTCCTAAGCTGTAAAGTCGATAATAAGCGAGATATTAGCCATTTTGTCATGTGACCTTGAAAATGAGGTCAAAGGTCAAATTCAAGGTCATGAGAATTTTCAGCATATATCATTTCCTATATGTTCACAATTGATTCCTAAGCTGTAAAGTCGCTAATACGCAAGATATTGGCCGTTTTGTAGTGTGACCTTGAAAATGAGGTCAAAGGTCAAATTCAAGGTCACGAGAATTTTCAGCATATATCATTTCCTATATGTTCACAATCGATTCCTAAGCTGTAAAGTCGCTAATAAGCAAGATATTGGCCATTTTGTCCTGTGACCTTGAAAATGAGGTCAAAGCTCAAATTCAAGGCCACGAGAATATTCAGCATATATCATTTCCTATATGTTCACAATTGATTCCTAAGCTGTAAAGTCGATAATAAGCGAGATATTAGCAATTTTGTCCTGCGACCTTGGAAATGAGGTCAAAGGTCAAATTCAAGGTCACGAAAATATTCAGCATATATCATTTCCTATATGTTCACAATTGATTCCTAAACTGTAAAGTCGATAATAAGCGAGATATTAGCCATTTTGTCATGTGACCTTGAAAATGAGGTCAAAAGTCAAATTCAAGGTCACGAGAATATTCAGCATATATCATTTCCTATATGTCCACAATTCATTCCTAGTCTCTAATTTCAATATTAAGTGAGATATTAGGCTTAATGTGTGCCATTATAAAGCATAGGAAAATTTAACATGGGAAAGTCACATTTGGGCCGAGTTTGGGCCCACTTCAAGCGATTCAAGCACAACGAAATTTATACATGTCACAGGGGTACATATGAGGAGTGTTTTTCATCAATAAGAAAAAAAAGTTACTGAACAGATTTTGAGAAAACGACCGTCAAAGTCCAAAATTGGCCATTTTTTCGACTAAAACGGCCGCTCTGACCTTGAAACCAAGGTCAGAGGTCAAATTCAAGGTCACGACAATATTCAGCATATATCATTTCCTATATGTCCACAATTGATTCCTAGTCTCTAATCTCAATATTAAGTGAGATATTAGGCTTTAATGTGTCCCATTATAAAGCATAGGAGAATTTAACATGGGAAAGTCCCATTTGGGCCGAGTTTGGGTCCAAAATGGCCCATTTCGAGCGATTCAAGCGCAACGAAATTTATACATGTCACAGGGGTACATATGAGGAGTGTTATCAATAAAAAAAAATGCATCAATAAAAAAAAAATTAGCCCAAGGGCTAAGAAAGGTTACCGGACAATAGATATTTCAGATATTAGTATTTTGTCCCGTGACCTTGAAAATAAGGTTATTGGTCAATTCAAGGACACGATAATATTCGGCATACAGTATGTCATTTCTAGTATGTCCACAATTGATTCCTAAGCTGTAAAGTCAATAATAAGCGAGATATTAGCCATTATGTCCTGTGACCTTGAAAATGAGGTCAAAGATCGAATTCAAGGTCATAGCAATATTCAGCATATATCATTTCCTATATGTTCATAATTGATTCCTAAGCTGTAAAGTAGATAATAAGCGTGCTATTAGCCATTTTGTCCTGTGACATTGAAAATTAGGCCAGAGGTGAAGTTCAAGGTCCTGACAATGTTCAGAATATATCATTTTCTATATGTTCACAATTGACTGCTAAGCTGTAAAGTCGGGAAAAAGCGAGATATTAGCCATTTTGTTCTCTGACCTTGAAAATGAGGTCAAGGGTCAAATTCAAGGTCATAGCAATGTTCAGCATATATCATTTCCTATATGTTCATAATTGATTCCTAAACTGTAAAGTCGATAATAAACGAGATATTAGCCATTTTGTCCTGCGACCTTGAAAATGAGGTCAAAGGTCAAGTTTAAGGTCATGCCAATGTTCAGAATGTATCATTTTCTATATGTTCACAATTGATTGCTAAGCTGTAAAGTCGAGAAAAACCGAGATATTAGCCATTTTGTCCTGAGATCCTGAAAATGAGGTCAAAGGTCAAATTCAATGTCATGGTAATAATCTGCATATATCATTTCCTATATGCTCATAATTGATTGCTAAGCTGTAAAGTCGATAAGAAGCGAGATATTAGCCACTTTTCCTGTGACCTTGGAAATGAGGTCAAAGGTCAAATTCAATGTCATGGTAATAATCTGCATATATCATTTCCTATATGTTCATAATTGATTCCTAAGCTGTGAAGTCGATAAGAAGCGAGATATTAGCCACTTTTCCTGTGACCTTGAAAATGAGGTCAAAGGTCAAATTCAAGTTCATTAGAATATTCGGCATATATCATTTCCTATCATGTCCACAATTGATTCCTAAGCTGTAAAGTCAATAATAGGCGAGATATTAGCCATTTTGTGCTCTGACCTTGAAACTGAAGTCAGAGGTCAAATTCAAGGTCACGGGAATATTCAGCATATATCATTTCCTTCATGTCCACAATTGATCCCTAAGCTGTAAAATCGATAATAAGTGAGATATTAGCCATTTTGTTCTGTGACCTTGAAAATGAGGTCAAACGTCAAATTCAAGGTCATCAGATTGTTCGGCATATATCATTTCCTATATGTCCACAATTGATTCCTAAGCTGTAAAGTTGATAATAAGTGAGATATTAGACACTTTGTGCTCTGACCTTGAAACCGAGGTCAGAGGTCAAATTCAAGGTCACGAGAATATTCAGCATATATCATTTCCTATATGTCCACAATTGATCCCTAAGCTGTAAAATTGATAATAAGTGAGATATTAGCCATTTTGTCCTGTGACCTTGAAAATGAGGTCAAAGGTCAAATTCAAGGTCATCAGAATATTCGGCATTTATCATTTCCTATATGTCCACAATTGATTCCTAAGCTGTAAAGTCGATAATAAGCAAGATATTAGACATTTTGTGCTCTGACCTTGAAACCGAGGTCAGAGGTCAAATTCAAGGTCATGAGAATATTCAGCATACATCATTTCCTATATGTCCACAATTGATTCCTAGTCTCTAATCTAAATATTAAGTGAGATATTAGGCTTAATGTGTCCCATTATAAAGCATAGGAAAATTTAACATGGGAAAGTCCCCTTTCGGCCGAGTTTGGGCCAAAATGGCCCACTTCGAACGATTCAAGCGCAACGAAATTTATACATGTCACAGGGGTACATAAATTATGAGGAGTGTTATGTATCAAAAAGAAAAAAAGTTACTGAACAGATTTTGAGAGAATGGCCGCCAAAGTCCAAAATCAGGCATTTTTCGTCGAACCTGGCCGCCATTTTGAAAAAAATGCGGAAATCAGAAAACTAAAAAAATCCTTTCCTGGAAATATTTTTAGGTATTTTTGTGCAAAATTTCAGAAAGATCGGACCATACACTTTAAAGATAAAAATGTGAACGGACGGACGACGGACGGACGGACGACGGACGCAACGCCATGCCAATAGGTTATCGGACCATAGGTCCGGTAACCTAAAAAGTTACTGAACAGATTTTGAGAAAATGGCCGCCAAAGTCCAAAATCAGGCATTTTTCGTCGAAAACGGCTGCCATTTTGAAAAAAATGCGAAAATCAAAAAACTAAAAAATACCTCCCTCTCGAAATATTTTTAGGCATTTTTGTGCAAAATTTCAGAAAAATTCGATCGTAAACTTTGAAGATAAAATTGTTGACGGACGACGACGACGACGACTACGGACAACGACGGACGACAGTTCCGAGTAACATTTTGGAAAAGTGCAGAAATCTCTGTATTGCTGATCACATTAACAACCAAATATCTTGTGAACATAGCACCAAGGGTGCTGTAGCTTACCGGCAATCATGAGAAACGCAGAGTATTGATTTTCCAACATATACATTGTTACACTGATCTTGAACTCTAATCGTCAAAAAATGTTCGTAAATGTTGCTGGAAACACATTTTCTGTATGGACTATAGTACGAAATCAAATTACACACCACAAAGGTACATAAAGAGAATCTTATACATGATTTTGAGAAAAACTGTCTGAATAGATTTAGACAAAATGGCCACCAAAGACAAATTTCATCGTTTTTGACCTTCCAAGGTCATTATAATAATGAGCATTTTATATAGTCTAGGATCACCAACTCAAGTCGGTCTCTCTGACTGCACAATTATTATCCCCGGCAGACCTGTTCACTCCGACACATACTCAACCTCCTGGGAGGCATACAGCTCCATGTGCAGCCATTATTTGGCGCAGGGAAACTGTGCATACACAATTGCCATCTCTGTCTATTGCCAGGTGCCCAATTATACTGTTTGGGTGAACAGCATACAGCAGCGCAGGTGAATGCACAAACAGGGTCACCCATCCATGTATTACCCACGCCTAGCGTTGCTTAACTTCGGTGATCTTGCTGGTACCGGTGTGTCATGCGCTACAAGGCCATCATTGAAGGTCAAATTCAAGGTCATCACTCAAACCGCATTATATGATTTCCCATTTGAATGTGCCAATACTTAGGCTCTATTTTGAAGTCTTCTATGAGTTTACTCCGCACAGCTCCCATTATGAAGGAAAAATTGGGTGAAATTTTCCAAGTCCAAAAAATTTCTCAATGGCCAAAAAAATTTTTTTTTTGCTGGAAATGGCTCAAAATGAATAGTGACTTGATTTTGGACAAAAAAAATTTTTTTTGCTGACCCGTCAAAAATTTAAAATGGCCGCCACACGCAGACAGGCGATTCAAGGGTAACTAAACTTATACACGTCATAGAGGTACATGAGGGGAATGTTTTAAAACAAAAATCTCGAAACTGATCACACAGTTTTTGAGAAAATGGCCATCAAGTCCAGAATTGGTCATTTTTCGACAAAAAAAGGTCGTTTTGACCTTCCAAGGTCATTGAAGGTCAAATTCAAGGTCATCACTCAAACCGCAATATATGGTTTCCCATTTGAATGTGCCATTACTTAGGCTCTATCTTCAAGTGTTCTATGAGTTTACTCTGCACAGCTCCCATTATGAAGGAAAGTTGGGTGAAATTTTCTAAGTCCAAAAAATTTTTCAATGGCCAAAAAAAAATTTTTTTTTTTTTGCTGGAAATGGCTCAAAACGAATAGTGACTTGATTTGGGACAAAAAAATTTTTTTTCGCCGACCCGTCAAAAAATCAAAATGGCCGCCACACGCAGACCGGCAATTCAAGGGCAACGAAACTTATACACATCATAGAGGTACATGAGGGGAATGTTTTAAAACAAAAATCTCAAAACTGATCAGACAGTTTTTGAGAAAATGGCCATCAAGTCCAGAATTGGTCATTTTTCGACAAAAAAAGGTCGTTTTGACCTTCCAAGGTCATTGAAGGTCAAATTCAAGGTCATCACTCAAACCGCAATATATGGTTTCCCATTTGAATGTGCCATTACTTAGGCTCTATCTTCAAGTGTTCTATGAGTTTACTCTGCACAGCTCCCATTATGAAGGAAAATTGGGGGAAATTTTCTAAGTCCAAAAAATTTTTCAATGGGCAAAAAAATTTTTTTTTTTTTTTTTGCTGGAAATGGCTCAAAACGAATAGTGACTTGATTTGGGACAAAAAAATTTTTTTTCGCCGACCCGTCAAAAAATCAAAATGGCCGCCACACGCAGACCGGCGATTCAAGGGCAACGAAACTTATACACATCATAAAGGTACATAAGAGGAATGTTTTGAAACAAAAATCTCAAAACTGATCAGACAGTTTTTGAGAAAATGGCCTCCAAAGTCCAAAATTGGCAATTTTTCGTCAAAAATGGCCGCCAAATCGGCAAAAACGATTCAATCAAAAAAATTAAAAAAACGTCTTTAGATACTGGCCCAAGGTATGTTCTGACAAATTTATGGGGAAATTCATCACGTCAAAAAAAAGTTACAGACCCGGACGGACGACGGACGGACGACGGACGACGGACGACGGACGACGGACGGACGACGGACGACGGACGACGGACGAAATACCATGACAATAGCTTATCGGCCCAAAGGGCCGGTAAGCTAAAAATGTGTACCGTGTTTCCACAGATATGAAGCATAATGTCAGGAACAAAATTTGGGTACTTTCGTGAAACTCGAAAGGTCGAACGCTACAATGGCTCTTAAAGACTGGACTCTGTGAAGGTAATTTTACAGTGTACCGTGTTTCCACAGATATGAAGCATAATGTCAGGAACAAAATTTGGGTACTTTTGTGAAACTCGAAAGGTCGAACGCTACAATGGCTCTTGAAGACTGGACTCTGTGAAGGTAATTTTACATTTTAATATTTCACGATATACAAATGCTAATCATTGGAAAATTAGCCCAAGCCCCAAAGGCTAAGATAGGTTACCGGACAATTTTGGTTTGGTCATGGCAGCATAGGCAGGTAACAGACCTTGAGATTTACCAATCAAGGTTCGCAGTGTGAACATATGACCTTGAGATTTACCAATCCACGTCATCCGTGTGAACTTCAATGTCACCATTACATGCATGGGTGCGGCATTTGATATTCTATATGTTCATAATACAAAGATATATCTGGGTGGAATCGTTTAGGCCGCTCAGGTCAATTTACACATTCCGAGTCAGACATTTGGCACTCAAGGTCATCTGACATCAAGTTCAAGGTCATCATTAGTTGTGCCATATATGTCTTCCTATATGTTCATAATGCAAACATGAGGTCTATCTGCAAGCATTTCATCTACAGAGGCAAATCTGGGCATTTTTTTACCCCAAAATGGCTGTTTTGACCTTTCAAGGTCATCCAAGGTCAAATTCAAGGTCAACACACAAATCGCCATATATGACTTCCCATTTGAAAGTGCCAATTTCTAAGCTGTATCTTCAAGTGTTCTATGAGTACAGTCCCGACAGCTCCCATTATGAAGGAAGTGCCGAAAATTTTCCAAGTCCCAAATTTTTCTCAAAGGGTGAAAAAATTTTTTTCCCTAGAAATGGCCCAAAATGGATAGTAATGCGATTTGGGGCGAAAACATTTTTTTCGCCGACTCGTCAAAAATTCAAAATGGCCGCCACACGGAGATAGGCGATTCAAGGGCAACAAAACTTATACACGTCACAGAGGTATATAGGAGGAATCTTTTTAAACAAAAATCTCAAAACTGATCAGATAGTTTTCGAGAAAATACAGACCAGGTGCAAATTTGGGCATTTTTCGACCCAAAAGTGGCTGTTTTGACCTTTCAAGGTCATCCAAGGTCAAATTCAAGGTCACCACACAAGTCGCCATATATGACTTCCCATTTGAAAGTGCCAATTTCTAAGCTGTATCTTCAAGTGTTCTATGAGAACAGTCCTGATTGCTCCCATTATGAAGGAAAAATTAGCCCAATGGGCTAGTAAGGTTACCGGAGAAATATACAGAGTTAAGCCGAGAAAGTTGAAAGTCAAATTCAAGGTGACCACTGAAATCGCCATATCTCAAACCGTGAAAATGGGATCAAAGGTTAAATTCTAGATCACCAAACTATTCAGCATACATCATTTCCTATATGTTCACTATGGACCCCTAAGTTGTAAATTTGATAATAAGCGAGATATAAGCCATTTTGTAATCTGACTTTGAAAATAAAATGACTGACCTTGAAATTTAGGTCAAAGGTCAAATTCAATATCATTAAAATATTCAGAATATATCATTTCCTATATGTTCACAATTGATTCCTAAGCTGTAAAGTCGATAATAAGCAAGATATTAGCCATTTTGTCCTGTTGACCTTGAAAATGAGGTCAAAGGTCAAATTCAAGGTCATGAGAATTTTCAGCATATATCATTTCCTATATGTTCACAATTAATTCCTAAGCTGTAAAGTCGCTAATAAGCAAGATATTGACCATTTTGTCCTGTGACCTTGAAAATAGGTCAAAGGTAAAATTCAAGGTCACGAGCATTTTCAGCATATATCATTTCCTATATGTTCACAATTGATTCCTAAGTTGTAAAGTCGCTAATAAGCAAGATATTGGCCATTTTGTCCTGTGACCTTGAAAATAGGTCAAAGGTCAAATTCAAGGTCACGAGAATATTCAGCATATATCATTTCCTATATGTTCACAATTGATTCCTAAGCTGTAAAGTCGATAATAAGCGAGATATTAGCAATTTTGTCCTGTGACCTTGGAAATGAGGTCAAAGGTCAAATTCAAGGTCACGAAAATATTCAGCATATATCCTTTCCTATATGTTCACAATTGATTCCTAAACTGTAAAGTCGATAATAAGCAAGATATTAGCCATTTTGTTATGTGACCTTGAAAATGAGGTCAAAGGTCAAATTCAAGGTCACGAGAATATTCAGCATATATCATTTCCTATATGTTCACAATTGATTCCTAAACTGTAAAGTCGATAACAAGCGAGATATTAGCCATTTTGTCCTGTGACCTTGAAAATGGGGTCAAAGGTCAAATTCAAGGTCATCAGAATATTCAGTATATATCATTTCCTATATGTCCACAATTGATTCCTAAGCTGTAGAGTCGATAATAAGCGATATATAAGCCATTTTGTGGTCTGACCTTGAAACTGAGGTCAGAGGTCAAATTCAAGGTCACGAGAATATTCAGCATATATTATTCCCTATATGTCCACAATTGATTCCTAAGCTGTAGAGTCGATAATAAGCGAGATATAAGCCATTTTGTGCTCTGACCTTGAAACTGAGGTCAGAGGTCAAATTCAAGGTTACGAGAATATTCAGCATATATCATTTCCTATATGTTCACAATTGATTCCTAGTCTCTAATCTCAATATCAAGTGAGATATTAGGCATAATGTGTCCCATTATAAAGCATAGGAGAATTTAACATGGGAAAGTCCCATTTGGGCCGAGTTTGGGCCAAAATGGCTCACTTCGAGCGATTCAAGCGCAACGAAATTTATAGACATCATAGAAGTACATATGAGGAGTCTTATGTATCAAAAAGAAAAAAAGTTACTGAACAGATTTTGAGAAAATGGCCGCCAAAGTCCAAAATCAGGCATTTTTCGTCGAAAACGGCCGCCATTTTGAAAAAAATGCGAAAATCAAAAAACTAAAAAATACCTCCTTCTTGAATTATTTTTAAGTATTTTTCTGCAAAATTTCAGAAAAATTCGCCTGTAAACAAAAAAGATAAAAATGTGGACGACGACGACGGACGACGGACGACGACAGACGACGGACGCAACGCCATGCCAATAGGTTATCGGACCATAGGTCCGGTAACCTAAAAACTAAAAAATACCTCCTTCTTGAATTATTTTTAAGTATTTTTGTGCAAAATTTCAGAAAAATTCGCCTGTAAACAAAAGATAAAAATGTGGATGACGACGACGGACGACGACGGGCGACAGACGACGCAACGCCATGCCAATAGGTTATCGGACCATTGGTCCGGTAACCTAAAAATGGCCGCCAAAGTCCAAAATCAGGCATTTTTCGTCGAAAACGGCCGCCATTTTGAAAAAAATGCGAAAATCAAAAAATTAGCCCAAGGGCTAAGATAGGTTACCGGACAACTTTAGTTGAAACAGGACAGGTGAGATATGACGTTAAGATAAACCAATCATCTTCGTGAACTTCAATGTCATCATTAAGTGTGCAGCATATAACCTTGTATTCATGTATGTTCAAAATACAAATACAAGCCTAGGTCTATCTACAAGTCTTTTGTCTATAAACGAAATTTACACATTTCTTGTTGGACGTGACACTGAGATATAGCACTCAATGTCATCTGACGTCAAGTTCAACGTCACCCAAAAAAGCCACATATATATGTGGTATACATCTATATGACTTCCAATTCCAGCTATACCTACAAACATTTTTTGGCTGTAGAGGCCAATTTACACACTCAAGGGGCCTTTTAAGCAATTCAAAGCACTCCATCTTTATACACAATGTCAGGGACCCCAATTAGCATGTTTTATAACAAAAATCTCAAAACTGATCAGATAAATTTGAAGGAAAACGACCAAAAATTAAATTTGGGGCCTATTCAGCCTAAATTTCTAGCCTTTTGAGCAATTCAAGGCACTTTATACACTATATACATATTTATACACATCATGTCAAAAACCCCAATTACTATGTTTTGAAATAAAAATCTCAAAAGTGATCAGACAGTTTTCGATTAAAGACAAACAAGGTGCAAATTTGGGCATTTTTCGACTCAAAAATGGCTGTTTTGACATTTCAAGGTCATCCAAGGTCAAATTCAAGGTCACCACACAAGTCTTCATATATGACTTCCCATTTGAAAGTGCTAATTTCTAAGCTCTATCTTCAAGCATTCTATGAGTACAGTCTAGGCAGCTCCCATTATGAAGGAAAAAAGTGCCGAAAATTTTCTAAGTCCCAAATTTTTTTCAAAGGGTGAAAAAATTTTTTTTGCCTAGAAATGGCCCAAAATGGATAGTAACGCAATTTGGGGCAAAAAATTTTTTTTTCGTCGACCCGTCAAAAATTCAAAATGGCCGCCACACGGAGACCAGCGATTCAAGGGCAACAAAACTTATACACATCATAAAGGTACATAGAGGGAATCTTCTGAAACGAAAATCTCAAAACTGATCAGACAGTTTTCGAGAAAAGACAGAAAAGCTGCAAATTTGGGCATTTTTCGACACAAAAATGGCTATTTTGACCTTTCAAGGTCATCCAAGGTCAAATTCAAGGTCACCACACAAGTCGCCATATATGACTTCCCATTTGAAAGTGCCAATATCTAAGCTCTATCTTTAAGCGTTCTATGAGTACAGTCCGGGCAGCTCCCATTATGAAGGAAAAAAGTGCCGAAAATTTTCTAAGTCCAAAATTTTTTTCAAAGGGTGAAAAATTTTTTTTTGCCTAGAAATGGCCCGAAGTGGATAATAACGCGATTTGGGGCAAAAAAAATTTTTTTCGCCGACCCGTCAAAAATTCAAAATGGCCGCCACACGGAGACCGGCGATTCAAGGGCAACAAAACTTATACACATCATAAAGGTAGATAAGGGGAATCTTCTGAAACGAAAATCTCAAAACTGATCAGACAGTTTTCGAGAAAAGACAGAAAAGATGCAAATTTGGGCATTTTTCGACCCAAAAATGGCTATTTTGACCTTTCAAGGTCATCCAAGGTCAAATTCAAGGTCACCACACAAGTCGCCATATATGACTTCCCATTTGAAAGTGCCAATATCTAAGCTCTATCTTCAAGCGTTCTATGAGTACAGTCCTGACAGCTCCCATTATGAAGGAAAAAAGTGCCGAAAATTTTCTAAGTCCAAAATTTTTTTCAAAGGGTGAAAATTTTTTTTTGCCTAGAAATGGCCCAAAATGGATAGTAATGTTATTTGGGGTGAAAAAATTTTTTTTCGCCGACTCGTCAAAAATTCAAAATGGCCGCCACACTGAGATCGGCGATTCAAGGGCAACAAAACTTATACACGTCGCAGCGGTATATAAGAGGAATCTTTTTAAGCAAAAATCTCAAAACTGATCAGAGAGTTTTTGAGAAAATACAGACCAGGTGCAAATTTGAGCGTTTTTCGACCCAAAAATGGCTGTTTTGACCTTTCAAGGTCATCCAAGGTCAAATTCAAGGTCACCACACAAGTCGCCATATATGACTTCTCATTTGAAAGTGCCAATTTCTAAGCTCTATCTTCAAGCGTTCTATGAGTACAGTCCGGACAGCTCCCATTATGAAGGGAAAAAGTGCCGAAAATTTTCTAAGTCCAAAATTTTTTTCAAAGGGTGAAAATTTTTTTTTGCTCTAGAAATGGCCCAAAATGGATAGTAATGCGATCTGGGGCGAAAAATTTTTTTTTCGCCGACCCGCCAAAAATTCAAAATGGCCGCCACACGAAAACCGGCAGATTTAGGGCAACCAAACTTATACATATCCCAGAGGTATATGAGGGGAATCTTTTGAAACCAAAAACTCAAAACTGATCAGACAGTTTTTGAGAAAATGGCCGTCAAAGTCCAAAATTGAGCGTTTTTCGACAAAAACGGCCGCCATTTTGAAAAAAATGCGAAAATCAAAAAACAAAAAAATACCTCCTTCTCAAAATATTTTTAGGCATTTTTGTGCAAAATTTCAGAAAGATTCGATCGTTAACTTTAAAGATAAAAATGTTAACGCCGGACGGACGGACGGACGGACGTGCGGACGAGACCTTCTTGTGTGCCTTTTACATGTTAAATTTCCTATCTAAAATAGGCACACAACTCCCCAAAATAGGCACACAAGAAGAAATTTCCTCACAACTTATGGTTGTGTGCCTTTTCTAGTCACACAACCATACTCTCGTCCGCCCGGACGGACGGACGGACGGACGGACGACGGACGCAACGCCATGCCAATAGGTTATCGGACCAAAGGTCCGGTAACCTAAAAAAGGGCCGAAAATTTTCCAAAATTTTTTTCAAAGGGTGAAAAAAATTTTTTTGTCTAGAAATGGCCCAAAATGGATAGTAATTGGATTTGGGCCGGAAAATTTTTTTTTCGTCGACCCGTCGAAAATTCAAAATGGCCACCATACGCAGACCGGCGATTCAAGGGCAACCAAACTTATACACATCACAGAGGTACATAAGGAAAATCTTTTGAAACAAAAATCTCAAATCTGATCAGACAGTTTTCGAGAAAACGACCGTCAAAGTCTAAAATTAGCTGTTTTTCGTCAAAAATGGCCGCCATTTTGAAAATAATTCGAAAATCAAAAAAATCAAAAATACCTCCCTCTCGAAATATTTTTAAGCATTTTTGTGCAAAATTTCAGGAAGATTCGATCATAAGCTTCAAAGATATGGATGTTGACGGACGACGGACGCCGGACGACGAACGCAACACCACGGCAATAGGTTATCGGACCAAAGGTCCGGTAACCTAAAAAATTAGCCCAAGGGCTAAGATAGGTTACCGGACAACTTTAGTTGAAACAGGACAGGTGAGATATGACGTTAAGATAAACCAATCATCTTCGTGAACTTCAATGTCATCATTAAGTGTGCAGCATATAACCTTGTATTCATGTATGTTCAAAATACAAATACAAGGTCTATCTACAAGTCTTTTGTCTATAAACGAAATTTACACATTTCTTGTTGGACGTGACACTGAGATATAGCACTCAATGTCATCTGACGTCAAGTTCAACGTCACCCAAAAAAGCCACATATATATGTGGTATACATGTATATGACTTCCAATTCCAGCTATACCTACAA
Organism: Terebella lapidaria; assembly: GCA_949152475.1. NCBI lineage: Eukaryota > Metazoa > Annelida > Polychaeta > Terebellida > Terebellidae > Terebella > Terebella lapidaria. The sequence goes on along the minus strand of OX424562.1, from coordinate 40,785,929 downwards.
ACATTTTTTGGCTGTAGAGGCCAATTTACACACTCAAGGGGCCTTTTAAGCAATTCAAAGCACTCCATCTTTATACACAATGTCAGGGACCCCAATTAGCATGTTTTATAACAAAAATCTCAAAACTGATCAGATAAATTTGAAGGAAAATGACCAAAAATTAAATTTGGGGCCTATTCAGCCTAAATTTCTAGCCTTTTGAGCAATTCAAGGCACTTTATACACTATATACATATTTATACACATCATGTCAAAAACCCCAATTACTATGTTTTGAAATAAAAATCTCAAAAGTGATCAGACAGTTTTCGATTAAAGACAAACAAGGTGCAAATTTGGGCATTTTTCGACTCAAAAATGGCTGTTTTGACATTTCAAGGTCATCCAAGGTCAAATTCAAGGTCACCACACAAGTCTTCATATATGACTTCCCATTTGAAAGTGCTAATTTCTAAGCTCTATCTTCAAGCATTCTATGAGTACAGTCTAGGCAGCTCCCTTAATGAAGGGAAAAAGTGCCGAAAATTTTCAGTCCCAAATTTTTTTCAAAGCGTGAAAAAAATTTTTTTGCCTAGAAATGGCCCAAAATGGATAGTAACGCAATTTGGGGCAAAAAAATTTTTTTTCGTCGACCCGTCAAAAATTCAAAATGGCCGCCACACGGAGACCAGCGATTCAAGGGCAACAAAACTTATACACATCATAAAGGTACATAGAGGGAATCTTCTGAAACGAAAATCTCAAAACTGATCGGACAGTTTTTGAGAAAAGACAGAAAAGCTGCAAATTTGGGCATTTTTCGACCCAAAAATGGCTATTTTGACCTTTCAAGGTCATCCAAGGTCAAATTCAAGGTCACCACACAAGTCGCCAAATATGACTTCCCATTTGAAAGTGCCAATATCTAAGCACTATCTTTAAGCGTTCTATGAGTACAGTCCGGGCAGCTCCCATTATAAAGGAAAAAAGTGCCGAAAATTTTCCAAGTCCAAAATTTTTTTCAAAGGGTGAAAAATTTTTTTTTGCCTAGAAATGGCCCGAAGTGGATAGTAACGCAATTTGGGGCAAAAAAAAATTTTTTCGCCGACCCGTCAAAAATTCAAAATGGCCGCCACACGGAGACCGGCGATTCAAGGGCAACAAAACTCATACACATCATAAAGGTACATAAGGGGAATCTTCTGAAACGAAAATCTCAAAACTGATCAGACAGTTTTCGAGAAAAGACAGAAAAGCTGCAAATTTGGGCATTTTTCGACCCAAAAATGGCTATTTTGACCTTTCAAGGTCATCCAAGGTCAAATTCAAGGTCACCACACAAGTCGCCATATATGACTTCCCATTTGAAAGTGCCAATATCTAAGCTCTATCTTTAAGCGTTCTATGAGTACAGTCCGGGCAGCTCCCATTATGAAGGAAAAAGGTGCCGAAAATTTTCAAAGTCCAAAATTTTTTTCAAAGGGTGAAAATTTTTTTTTGCCTAGAAATGGCCCGAAATGGATAGTAACGCGATTTGGGGCCAAAAAATTTTTTTTCGCCGACTCGTCAAAAATTCAAAATGGCCGCCACACGGAGACCAGCGATTCAAGGGCAACAAAACTTATACACATCATAAAGGTACATAAGGGGAATCTTTTGAAACAAAAATCTCAAAACTGATCAGACAGTTTTTGAGAAAATTAGCCCAAGGGCTAAGAAAGGTTACCGGACAATATACATTTTAGATATTAGCCTTTTGTCCAGTGACCTTGAAAATAAAGTCAATGATAAATTCAAGGCCATGAAATTTTCAACAAATATATCACTTCTAGTATGTCCACAATAAATTCCTAAGCTGTAAAGTCGATAATAAGTGAGACATTAGCCATTCTGTGATGTGACCTTGAAAATGAGGTCAAAGTTCAAGTTCAAGGTTATGAAAATATTTAGTATATATCATTCCTCTATATTCGCAATTGATTCCTATGCTGTAAATGTAAGTACCAATCTATTACCACCAATACAATCAGATTTTGATGATGCCAATAAGAAACGTAAAATACTACACTTTGCAATAGAAACAAACAAAGCCCGACCAAATAGTTTATCCAAAGACACACTGGCGTCTTCAGGGGCAGACAATGTGTTAAATGTAGTTGTTTCTACTGTACACCAGATGGAATTAGTATACAACTGCCCAACAACCTATGAAAATAATTTAGAAATCCGAATCTAACCCTATGGAATAGATACATGACAAGTACAAAAGTACCCAATCACAAGCCCGAAGGCTACTGAGTTGATGGTATCCTCGGGGACAGATTTAACGTCCGCCAGCAGTGACACCGACTCAGTGGTATAAATGTAAGTATCAATCTATTACCACCAATACAATCAAATTTTGATGATGCCAATAAGAAAGGTAAAATACAACATTTTGCAATAGAAACAAAGCCCGACCAAATAGTTTATCCAAAGACACACCGGCGTCATCAGGGGCAGATGTAAAGATGATAATAAGGGACATATTAGCCACTTTGTTCTCTGACCTTGAAAATGACATCAAAGGTCAAATTCTAGATCACCAAAATATTCAGCATACATCATTTCCTATATGTTCACTATGGACCCCTAAGCTGTAAATTTGATAATAAGCGAGATATAAGCCATTTTGTATTCTGACCTGAAAATAAAATGACTAACCTTGAAATTTAGGTCAAGGGTCAAATTCAAGGTCACGAGAATATTCAGCATTTATCATTTCCTATATGTTCACAATTGATTCCTAAGCTGCAAAGTCGCTAATAAGCAAGATATTGGCCATTTTGTCCTGTGACCTTGAAAATGAGGTCAAAGGTCAAATTCAAGGTCACGAGAATATTCAGCATATATCATTTCCTATATGTTCACAATTGATTCCTAAGCCGTAAAGTCGATAATAAGTGAGATATTAGCAATTTTGTCCTGTGACCTTGGAAATGAGGTCAAAGGTCAAATTCAAGGTCACGAGAATATTCAGCATATATCATTTCCTATATGTTCACAATTGATTCCTAAGCTGTAAAGTCGATAATAAGCGAGATATTAGCCATTTTGTCTTGTGACCTTGAAAATGAGGCCAAAGGTCAAATTCAAGGTCACAAGAATATTCAGCATATATCATTTCCTATATGTTCACAATGGATTCCTAAGCTGTAAAGTCGATAATAAGCGAGATATTAGCCATTTTGTCCTGTGACCTTGAAAATGAGGTCAAAGGTCAAATTCAAGGTCACGAGAATATTCAACATATATCATTGCCTATATGTTCACAATTGATTTCTAAGCTGTAAAGTCGATAATAAGCGAGATATTAGCCATTTTGTCCTGTGACCTTGAAAATGAGGTCAAAGGTCAAATTCAAGGTCACGAGAATATTCAGCATATATCATTTCCTATATGTCCACAATTGATTCCTAGTCTCTAATCTCAATATTAAGTGAGATATTAGGCTTGATGTGTCCCATTATAAAGCATGGGAAAATTTAACATGGGAAAGTCACATCTGGGCCGAGTTTGGGCCCAAAATGGCCCACTTCGAGTGATTCAAGCGCAACGAAACTTATACATGTCACAGAAGTACATATGAGGAGTGTTATGCATCAATAAGAAAAAAAGTTACTGAACAGATTTTGAGAAAACGACCATCAAAGTCCAAAATTAGCCATTTTCGATGAGAACGGCCGCTATGACCTTGAAACCAAGGTCAGAGGTCAAATTCAAGGTCGCGAGAATATTCAGCATATATCATTTCCTATATGTCCACAATTGATTCTTAGTCTCTAATTTCAATTTTAAGTGAGATATTAGGCTTAATGTGTCCCATTATAAAGCATAGGAGAATTTAACATGGGAAAGTCCCATTTGGGCCGAGTTTGGGCCCAAAATGGCCCACTTTGAGCGATTCAAGGGCAACGAAATTTATACATGTCAAAGGGGTACATAGGAGGAGTGTCATGCATCAATAAGAAAAAATTAGGCCAAGGGCCAAAGATAGGTTACCGGACAATGTTTAATATTTTAGATGTTAGCCAGGTCACTGGTTGAATTCAAGGTCAAGAGAATATTCAACATATATAACATTAAGCATATATCATGTCGACAGTTGATTGCTAAGCTGTAAATTCAATAATCAGCGAGATATTAGCAATTTTGTGCTGTGGCCTTGAAAATGAAGGGGCAAAGGTCAAATTCAAGGTCATCAAAATATTCAGTGTATATCATTTTCTATATCATGTCCACAATTGATTCCCAAGCCATACAGTCAATAGAGGAGCAAGATATGAGCCAGTTTGTCCTTGGACCTTGAGAATGAGGTCAGAGGTCAAATTCAAGGTCCGAGAATATTCAGCATATATCATTTCCTACATGTCCACAATTGATTGCTAAGCTGTAAAATCGATAATACGTGAGATATTAGCCATTTTGTCCTGTGACCTTGAAAATGAGGTGAAAGGTCAAATTCAAGGTCATGACAATAATCTGCATATATCATTTCCTATATGTTCATAACTGATTCCTAAGCTGTGAAGTCGATAACAAGCGAGATATTAGCCATTTTGTCCTATGACCTTGAAAATGCCGTCAAAGGTCAAATTCAAGGTCATCAGAATATTCAGCATATATCATTTCCTATATGTCCACAATTGATTCCTAAGCTGTAGAGTCGATAATAAGTGAGATATTAGCCATTTTGTCCTGTGACCTTGAAAATGAGGTCAAAGGTCAAATTCAAGGTCATGACAATAATCTGCATATATCATTTCCTATATGTTCATAATTGATTGCTAAGCTGTAAAGTCGATAACAAGCGAGATATTAGCCATTTTGTCCTGTGACCTTGAAAATGAGGTTGTAGGTCAAATTCAAGGTCATCAGAATATTCAGCATATATCATTTCCTATATGTCCACAATTGATTCCTAAGCTGTAGAGTCGATAATAAGCGAGATATAAGCCATTTTGTGCTCTGACCTTGAAACTGAGGTCAGAGGTCAAATTCAAGGTCACGAGAATATTCAGCATATATTATTTCCTATATGTCCACAATTGATTCCTAAGCTGTAGAGTCGATAATAAGCGAGATATAAGCCATTTTGTGCTCTGACCTTGAAACTGAGGTCAGAGGTCAAATTCAAGGTCATGAGAATATTCAGCATATATCATTTCCTATATGTCCACAATTGATTCCTAGTCTCTAATCTCAATATCAAGTGAGATATTAGGCATAATGTGTCCCATTATAAAGCATAGGAGAATTTAACATGGGAAAGTCCCATTTGGGCCGAGTTTAGGCCAAAATGGCCCACTTCGAGCGATTCAAGCCCAACGAAATTTATAGACATCATAGGAGTACATATGAGGAGTCTTATGTATCAAAAAGAAAAAAAGTTACTGAACAGATTTTGAGAAAATGGCCGCCAAAGTCCAAAATCAGGCATTTTTCGTCGAAAACGGCCGCCATTTTGAAAAAAAAGGGAAAATCAAAAAACTAAAAAATACCTCCTTCTTGAATTATTTTTAAGTATTTTTGTGCAAAATTTCAGAAAAATTCGCCCGTAAACCAAAAAGATAAAAATGTGGACGACGACGACGACGACGACGGACGACGACGACGACGACGACGACGACGGACGACGGACGACGGACGCAACGCCACGCCAATAGGTTATCGGACCATAGGTCCGGTAACCTAAAAAGTTACTGAACGGATTTTGAGAAAACGACCGTCAAATTCCAAAATTGGCCATTTTTCGACGAAAAAGGCCGCCATTTTGAAAAAAATGCGAAAATCAAAAAACTAAAAAAATTAGCCCAAGGGCTAAGAAAGGTTACCGGACAATATACATTTTAGATATTAGCCTTTTGTCCAGTGACCTTGAAAATAAAGTCACTGATAAATTCAAGGCCATGAAATTTTCAACAAATATATCACTTCTAGTATGTCCACAATAAATTCATAAGCTGTAAAGTCGATAATAAGTGAGACATTAGCCATTCTGTGATGTGACCTTGAAAATGAGGTCAAAGTTCAAGTTCAAGGTTATGAAAATATTCAGTATATATCATTCCTCTATATTCGTAATTGATTCCTATGCTGTAAATGTAAGTACCAATCTATTACCACCAATACAATCAGATTTTGATGATGCCAATAAGAAACGTAAAATACTACACTTTGCCATGGAAACAAACAAAGCCCGACCAAATAGTTTATCCAAAGACACACTGGCGTCTTCAGGGGCAGACAATGTGTTAAATGTAGTTGTTTCTACTGTACACCAGATGGAATTAGTACTATGAAAATAATTTAGAAATCCGAATCTAACCCCATGGAATAGATACATGACAAGTACAAAAGTACCCAATCACAAGCCCGAAGGCTACTGAGTTGATGGTATCCTCGGGGACAGATTTAACGTCCGCCAGCAGTGACACCGACTCAGTGGTATAAATGTAAGTATCAATCTATTACCACCAATACAATCAAATTTTGAAGTTGCCAATAAGGAAAGTAAAATACAACATTTTGCAATAGAAACAAAGCCCGACCAAATAGTTTATCCAAAGACACACTGGCGTCATCAGGGGCAGATGTAAAGATGATAATAAGGGACATATTAGCCATTTTGTTCTCTGACCTTGAAAATGAGATCAAAGGTCAAATTCTAGATCACCAAAATATTCAGCATACATCATTTCCTATATGTTCACTATGGACCCCTAAGCTGTAAATTTGATAATAAGCGAGATATAAGCCATTTTGTATTTTGACCTTGAAAATAAAATGACTAACCTTGAAATTTAGGTCAAGGGTCAAATTCAAGGTCACTAGAATATTCAGCATATATCATTTCCTATATGTTCACAATTGATTCCTAAGCTGCAAAGTCGCTAATAAGCAAGATATTGGCCATTTTGTCCTGTGACCTTGAAAATGAGGTCAAAGGTCAAATTCAAGGTCACGAGAATATTCAGCATATATCATTTCCTATATGTTCACAATTGATTCCTAAGCCGTAAAGTCAATAATAAGCGAGATATTAGCAATTTTGTCCTGTGACCTTGGAAATGAGGTCAAAGGTCAAATTCAAGGTCACGAGAATATTCAGCATATATCATTTCCTATATGTTCACAATTGATTCCTAAGCTGTAAAGTCGATAATAAGCGAGATATTAGCCATTTTGTCTTGTGACCTTGAAAATGAGGCCAAAGGTCAAATTCAAGGTCACGAGAATATTCAGCATATATCATTTCCTATATGTTCACAATGGATTCCTAAGCTGTAAAGTCGATAATAAGCGAGATATTAGCCATTTTGTCCTGTGACCTTGAAAATGAGGTCAAAGGTCAAATTCAAGGTCACGAGAATATTCAGCATATATCATTTCCTATATGTTCACAATTGATTTCTAAGCTGTAAAGTCGATAATAAGCGAGATATTAGCCATTTTGTCCTGTGACCTTGAAAATGAGGTCAAAGGTCAAATTCAAGGTCACGAGAATATTCAGCATATATCATTTCCTATATGTCCACAATTGATTCCTAGTCTCTAATCTCAATATTAAGTGAGATATTAGGCTTGATGTGTCCCATTATAAAGCATGGGAAAATTTAACATGGGAAAGTCACATCTGGGCCGAGTTTGGGCCCAAAATGGCCCACTTCGAGCGATTCAAGGGCAACGAAATTTATACATGTCAAAGGGGTACATAGGAGGAGTGTCATGCATCAATAAGAAAAAAAGTTACTGAACAGATTTTGAGAAAACGACCGTCAAAGTCCAAAATTGGCCATTTTTCGACGAAAAAGGCCGCCATTTTGAAAAAAATGCGAAAATCAAAAAACTAAAAAAAACCTTTCCTGGAAATATTTTTAGGTATTTTTGTGCAAAATTTCAGAAATATTCGACCATAAACTTTAAAGATAAAAATGTGAACGGACGACGGACGGACGGACGGACGGACGGACGGACGACGGACGACGGACGACGGACGCAACGCCACGGCAATAGGTTATCGGACCAAAGGTCCGGTAACCTAAAAAATCTTTCCTGGAAATATTTTTAGGTATTTTTATGCAAAATTTCAGAAATATTCGACCATAAACTTTAAAGATAAAAATGTGAACGGACGACGGACGGACGGACGGACAGACGGACGACGGACGCAACGCCACGGCAATAGGTTATCGGACCAAAGGTCCGGTAACCTAAAAATGGCCGCCAAAGTCCAAAATTGGCCATTTTTCGTCAAAAATTTTTGAGAAAAATGTGAAAACAAAAAACTAAAAAAAAACCCCCTCTTGAAATATTTTTAGGCATTTTTGTGCAAAATTTCAGAAAAATCCGCCTGTAAACTTTAAAGATACAGCTGTGGACGGACGACGGACGACGGACGCAACGTGACGGCAATAGGTTATCGGACCATAGGTCCGGTAACCTAAAAACTAGACGTCAAGGCCTAAAGATGCCTTGGAGGCATTTCGGTGTTAAGACTAATTAATAATGTTCATAACATGTTTACTATGGGATATCGCTGAAAATGAAAAATGTCAACTTAGACATGTTTGTCTAGCGGGACCAATCCGAAAATAATGTAGGTTTCATTCTAAAAAGCACTGTTTCCGAGATATCGCCGGAAACGAAAAATGCCGACTCGGCAAAAAAAATTTCAGGTCAAGGTCAAAGTTCATCCCATAGACATGTTTGTCTAGGGGGACGAGTCCAATAATAACGTCCGTTTCTCTCTACGACACACCGCTTCCGAGATATCGACGAAAACGAAAAATGCCGACTCTGCAGAATAGCTCAAGGTCAACGGTCATCCCTAATACCCCTTAGACATGTTTGTCTAGAGCTCTACGACACACCGTTTCCAAGATATGCAGGAAACCTCAAGGATGACTGGGCGAAAACTCTTCCAACCTCTAGGTCAAAGGTCGTCTGATGGATTGATCCCAAAATCAATAGGGTTCTTCCCTATTGATATATGAACCTCTGTGCAAAGTTCTGCAGCCATTGCCTACATACTTTTTGAGTTATCATGCGGAAACAAAGTCAAAAAAAAACATTGATTTCATCCTCACGGACCTCGGATCCGGCTGAAAAACAATAGGGTTCTTCCACATAATATGTCTGACCAATGCTGAAAATTTGGCGAAGATACATCGAGGCAAACTAAAGTTATCGATCGGAAACCTAAACGGCGAAAAAAAAAAAAAAAAAAAAAACCCTGCAAGTATTTTGCTAGTGTTTTTAAGATATTCCATGTGCAATAAGTTCGCGAAATTAGAACCCTGCTAAATGGCCAGACACCCAAATTTGCAAAATTTAACCATCCACAAATACATAAACTGTGAAAAAACAAACATTGACAGCTATCAAATTTCGCAGTTAACTAACAGTATTTGGCGGAGATCTTGGGGCTGCCAATACTTAAAGACCTAGTAGCATGCCGATGGAAGTGTTTTTCATTTAGTCTATTATGAATAGTTTTCCATAAATTCAAACAAATTTTACAAATACAATCAATGGGTTTCGAGGTATTGAATCAAATAGGCACTCCTTCCATAAATTGCCGAAGATTTTGATCCTGATTTTAGTGTGGGTCACGTGGTTGGTGACGTCATTTGAGGCAGAACTGAAAGTACATGTAGCCAGCAAGGTAAACTGCATGTCACATATCCATTCCCCTGATGTATGTTGACAACTCAGTGAACGGTTGAGATGGCGGCATTAGGGCATTTCTTGTCTTGATATTTAGAATTAGTACTATTTATTCACCCATAACGGAGGTTTGTTGAACTGCGAGGTCCCGTATTTGTTGGTTTTTGCGAGTTTTCTGTTGAATCGCATGCATTTTGTAGTGATTTTCTGTCGTTGAGCTAGCCACCAAATTACCTATTTTATGTTTTTGGCGAGCCATCAAAGCACTTTCTGCCTCAACTGACGTCACGATTATGGAACTTGCCAAAGCTATTTCTGTCATCGGCTGGAGAAGGCGATTGCAATACTGGCTCAATATACTCCATTACATGTCGCTGTTATTAGTTACCGATTAAGACGAACACCTTTTTTATCACCAAATGTCCACAATGTCTTTATGTGAACAGGAATAAAACCATAATGGTACCTTGCTACTATGACTTCAAGAGGTCGGTACCACATCTAATAGATTGACATTTATATCAATCATAATTCTCCAGCTTATAAACAGCCCACCAACTTTGCCTCTAAGTTTCATCTTGGATATCATATAGTGGGGGGGGGGGGGGGGGGGGGCACTTTTAGCTGCACAAAAAAGGAAACGAAGCATTGTTCCTCATCACATTGTTTTATTCTCCTCATTCACAATATTCATGATGGTACAGGGCTGTTCTCTAAGTGTCTGCCTATTTCTTCGTCTGAGATGAGGTGGATTCTGTTCTGGAGTCCCCTCGGCTCTTCGATGCAGTCCTACGACGTTCGGCCTTGCGTTCCTTGGCCTCCTTCATCCTCATTGCCAGCAGTTTGGCGTACTCGGCTGCCTCGTCTCGCTTCCTGGCTGCTCGGCGCTTCTTGAGGGCCAGTCGATGTCGCTTACGCTGAATCACCAGAGGAGTGACCAACCGCTGGATCTTGGGAGCCTTCGTCTGGGGTTTCTTGCCTGATAAGTACAAGAATATCGCTTGTGATATATCACTAAATATGCTAGATCGGCAAAAACAATGATCCTCACATTGATATTCTAAATCAGCATTTGGCAAACACAGCAATCCTCACAAACAGCAAATTCCATTAGCCACCTTTTGAGAGCAAATTTGGTTGTTTTTCAAGATTCAGACCATACTGGTATTATTCCACAAACAAATTTTGTTTTTCTTTCATCTCTATGGTATCAACCTTCCAATTGAAGGACAGTGTGTTGATGTCTAGCAGGCTAAATTATGCTCATTTATGACGGATCATGGACACTAGTCGTGATATTGAAGCCCCGGAGATCAGGTCACTTCTAACTGGATAATTAAGTCTGAATTTCAAAAGATGAATGAACCATATTCCACCTACCCTCCTTCTCAGGCAGTGGTCTCCTGACAACGTATTGTCGCACATCGTCATCTTTTGTCAAGTTGAACAACTTGCGGATCTTGCTGGCGCGCTTGGGGCCAAGACGCCGAGGGATGGTGGTGTCAGTCAGACCGGGGATCTCGTTAGCGCCTGCACAGGTGGAAGAAATTAAGCTTCTTGATTGGTGCAAACTGGCAAAGCAAGTGACTGGCATAAATAGTAAATTTTACTGGAGGTACCATTGCCAAATACAACATTCCTTTTACTGTTCAGTTCAACTTCTGTAATCCGTAAAACATACTGAACAAAAATATAAGTGATGTGCATCTCTTGTATGTCAATATTTGATGTGATCTGGTAATGACCCAGTGAACCACATTTCCAAGCTCGGCCTGGGTGGCTATTCACAAATTTGGCTATTTCTAAAGGCACACACCTTTCTTGATAATGACCAAGTTTAGAACACTGAGGTTAGAGTCGACAAGACAACCTCGCACAGACTTCCTCTTGCGCTCGCCACTGCGTCTGGGACGGAAGCAGGAGTGACCCTTGCTAAGCAGGAGTCGGACGCGACCAGCCGTCAGCACTCCTTGCTTCATGGGGAAGCCCTGCTTGTCGTTACCGCCGGAGATACGTACTACGTAACCCTGCCACGGAGAGAATCAGCAAAATATAGAGATTTATGTTTTGACTTGTAAGTATGTGTCTTTTACATTATACACCATGCATCAAATCCAAGTGATTAAGTTTATGGTAGCGAAGAGACGGTTACCATGTGATAAGGCCGCCAAAGCGATCAGGCCGCATATTATCATACCCATATGCACGAGTGTCATAACACTCTTCATCCATCACTTAACCTGTAGTTTGATAGTTTTCAATGATCACTTTGGCGGCCTTATCACCTGTACCCCGAAGAGACTTGTTTGTAAACTGACCTTCCATTCATCACCAAGGTGATCAGCCCCCATCTCGGTGGACATGCGCTTCTCATAAAAGGCTCGGAGACGGTGCTCATCGTCCACTTCGATCAGCTTCTGACAGCCCGTCGCCGGGTACGATATATTGAGCTAGAAAATGCAAGCACAAGTTCATTACCACAAAAAATAAGTTACCAATCCACCCATAATTAATGTTTCAATGAGACATAGATCTACTTTTGTAACCGGTTAGTGGCAGTTACCGAACGATAACCATTTGCTTGTCCTTTCTCAAGAGCAACACCAGTTGTTTTTTTTTTTGTCACAGTTCACATTCTAATCAGTCAATGGCGAAATAAATTGCACGTCATGCGCATCAGAAGTAACTTAAAGTTCCATGGAAGCGGAGCATGTGAAGTTGAATATTACAATGGGCAATTTTTGATTGCCATTTTATATTATTGGCAAATCATATATGATAGTGCACCCAGTAAGGCACACCATGATCAACTGACAATCAATTGTGAATTGAATCGAATCATGACAAATTTGACAAGTGAACAAGAAATTGCACTCGATTGTTTACCAGATTTCTATTCTATACCACAATCGAGATACATGCACAAAATTGGGATCATATGTAGTTTCATGTCGTTTAGAGAAACACCCATGTCAAAATCTGATGAACTTTACAGTAGAAATGTAGTCACTCCCTGATATAGAAACCCCGTCATGTTAGCACGGAACGCCGATGTAATCAAAATTTAATCCATACAATCGGCTTGTGTTCGTGCAAATGCACACGGACTCATGGGTATTGCTGAAAATCTTAATCAATATTCTATGTGTTTTAGACTCTATTTTCGTTATTTAGCTCTTAATCAAGGAAATATGAAAGTTTTTGTACCTTCATCTTGGACACAGCCCAATGTTTCTCTCATGTGGAGAACTGAAAAGAACGAGAACACGGAAGTCTCGCGAGAGGTTCGTTTGGAAAGTCGTAATTTGTGGATAGTGGTATGTGATTTTAAAAAAGCATTAAGTACAATTTCATCTGTATCCACCTGCATCTCACCGAAGTATATATAGGAATTATATTTCAATTATATTTTAGACGTGCCAGAAATATGTTCCAGTATTGCGACTTTTTCAAACCGGAAGACCAGAGAGTATAAAATGCGGATGTGAACTGGATCGATTGTGGACTAAAACCTCCTGATAGCATGGAACTCATAGGTGAATTCAACAAGCGCATCAGTGCTTGGCATCAGTACATCCTTGTGTAAACAGACCTGGGGTAGGCCTAATTGTGATTTGTAATTGAGTAGGCCTATAATTAAGGCATTTCGGCAGAAATGCCTTATGGTTTTAGCAGATTTTTTTCTTCTTCTTCTTTTTCCGCCAGTTTTGGTTTCCGGACGATAACTTTAGATTGCCTTGATGGATCCTTGCCAAATTTTCACCACTCGTCAGGGTGTAACCGGAAATCGGCCGCCACCAGCAATCGGCCGCTATGGTTGATTGAGAACATACACGACTCGTGTATGTGCGAAAACGCCCGAGCTTGAACGGCACTCATGCGGCGCGTCAGACATGCATGATAAGACATACTCGCGGCTCATGTATGTAGGAAAACGCGCACGCATCAACTTTTTGACGGTGCTAGATCTGTCATATGCACGAGTCGAGTCGTGTATGTGTGAAAACGCGCCGGCCCTGGCTAGACATTATTAGGCCTAAATGCAGAATTTATGGACTGACTTAATTACCAGCACGCGCACAAGAAAACACATCACTGATAAGATTAATTTACTGAATCAATTCATCTTCAGATTTATTGAATATATTTTCATAATTAAAAATAATTGGTATTTCAAAGACACAGAAAGAAATGGCCGCAAGATTTGTAGAATCGATAGCTTTTATTATTGGAGATATTTAGACAAATGACAATGACGTAAAAACACCTGCACAGAGAATACAAGTCATGAATTATGAATCGTACATATGCCTAGTAGAAGATGTCAACAGGTAGCCTACAGTCAAACATGAGTTATGAATCATAGTCCTATAACCAAAACAAACAATCACTCAGAGTCAGAGTCCGTGCTACTGTAGTCGTCGTTTGGCGCCGGAACTTGGGGCTGGGGATCGTCTGACTTCGGAAAAATGAGTTTTGAGCCCGCGGTCAATAATGACGAGGCCGTGCGCGACTTGGCCGCGTACTCGTCGCACAACTTGAGCAGGCGCGTCGTGGTTCGCGCTGCCCCGGATCGTTGCATTCGGGTAACCTCTTCTCTGAATACTAAGCGAGTAGTAATGTCGAACGGAGAGTGCGTTCATCTACCATCAACTCAGTAGCCTTTTGGCTTGTGATAAGGTACTTATGTACTTGTCATTTATCTATTCTATGGGGTTTGTTTCGGATTTGTAAATTATTTTCATAGGTTGTTGGGCAGTTGTATACTAATTCCATCAGGTGTACAGTAGAAACAACTACATTTACCACACTGTCTGCCCCTGATGACGCCAGTGTGTCATTTGATGAAGTATTTGGTCGGGCTTTGTTTCTATTGCAAAATGTTGTATTTTACGTTTGTTATTGGAATCATCAAAATTTGGCTGTTTTGGTGGTAATAGATTGATACTTACATTCAATGTCACGACCTAGAACCATTTTCGTCATGCAGATGTGTCAAGTAAAACAATGATTTATACGCTAAACCGAAGCCGCCTTTATAGGCCGCATTCTTCCAATGCGTCTACATGCAATTGACCAAGCACACTAATCAGCTCGAGCTTTCTTCATGTTTCTTGCTGGTGTTTTCGCTCTTGGCAGGTGACTCCGGGTTGTCTGCGGCTCTAGTCAGACATCTTCATCAATTGCACCCCACCGTGAAACTTTAAATACGAATGGGCCAAACGATCTTCAAAAATCATTACTTATCAAAATGTTACAAAAAGGAATAATAGAAAAGACAATTTGTAACTAACTCTTGGTACGTGTATGTTTACAGATCACGATGAAATGAATGACATGTTCATATACCACCAGGGAAGATCCCTATTGATTTTGGGATCAATCCGTGGAACGACCTTTGACCTAGAGGTCAAAATAATTTTTCGCTGATTCATCCTTGAGGCTTCCTGCATATCTTAGAAACGGTGCGTCATAGAGCGAAACGGACGTTATTTTCGGACTCGTCACACTAGACAATCATGTCTAAGGGGTATTTTTTTTTTTGATCCGGCTCCGAGGTCCGAGAGGTACGTGAGGATGAAATCAAGCCTGATTTTGAGACTTGGTTTCCGGACGATAACTCGAAAAATATTCAGGCAATAGTTGCCTGTTGCCCTATTTATTTTGGGATCGATATGTCGAACGACCTTTGACCTAGGGTTCGAAATAACTTTTTTGCTGAGTCATCCTTGAGGCTTCCTGCATATCTCAGAAAAATGGTACGTGGTAGAGTGAAACGGACGTTATTCTAGGACTCGTCGCCCTAGACCAACATGTCTAAGGGGTATTATGGATGAACTTTGACCTTGACCCGAAATTTTTTTGCCGAGTCGGCATTTTTCGTTTTCATCGATATCTCGGAAACATTGTGTCGCAGAGCGAAACGGACGTCACTTTCGTACTCGTCGCCCTAGACAAACCTGTCTTTAGAGTATTATTGATGAACTTTGACCTTGACCCGATATCCTTTTGCCGAGTCGGCATTTTTCGTTTTCGTCGATATCTCGGAAACAGTGTGTGTGGTAGAGCGAAACGGACGTTATTTTGTGGCTCTAGACCAGCATGTCTAAGGTATTACAGATGAACTAGACCAGCATGTCTAAGGTATTACAGATGAACTTTGACCTTGACTTTTTTTGCCGAGTCAGCAATTTTTGTTTGCGACGATATCTCAGAAACGGTGCGTCATAGAGCGAAACTGACATTATTTTTGGACTCAAGGTCAAATGAACTTTGACCTTGACCTGAATTTTTTTTGCTGAGTCGACATTTTTCATTTTCGTCGATATCTAGGAAATGGTGTGTCGTGGCAAACATGTTTTAAATATTACGAATTAGTCTTAACACCGAAATGCCTCTAAGGCATCTTTAGGCCTTGATGTCTCGTTAATTGCAAATTTTAGTGTAGACTAATTGAATGCAATTTGTAGTTGACTAATCATCAATTACAAGTAATTGTAATTGTAATGAAATACATCTATATTTGCCTGTAATTTCAATTACTTTCCAAATAGACTTCAATTACATTAATTTAAATGGTTGACATTTTTATTTCTGTTGCTTGGTTCCAGTTTTTTTTCACGACTTTTATGACAATTTTAAGTTGTCAACTGATTTCCCAATGTGGCAGCATGTGATATCCTAAAACATGAACATGGTGCGGACTGAATGGTCTACTAATAATATCCAGATGTTTTCAATGTTAGCATGAAACAATAATGCATTTTCTTGGACAGGATGTGTATTGTGTGATAATTCTTTGAATCAAATTGAAAAAAACCCAAACCACTTGTGTAGGTTCCCATGGAACCTACATCTATCCGTTGATCTCTGTTTTGACTAGCGACTTAATTACTGTCCAAACATCAATCCAGGTTGAATAGAACAAACTTTTCACCAGTGGCATATAAGTTTGGAACAATAGCTGCAGATCCATATGATAACAATATGAAAATTTAAAAGAATAAATGCACCTGGTGAGTTATTATACATGTGGGTGGGAGCCAATAATAATTGAAAAAAACTGGTATTCCAATCCCGATGAAGATTTATATATTGTTTGAGATTGTGCCTTGTTCTAAGATAATCTGCATATGTGGTCCCCCTTGAAGACGAGGCAGCATCAGATTTCAAAAATCTTTTCCAATCAATCAAGATGCCACAAAAACTAGGACTTTTAGCCACTATGATGTCCCAGAAATCAAGGACTGCAATTTCAAGGACAAGTGCAGATATTGTGTATCACAGATATCTGGAGCAAAGCGGGCTACATCCAATCTTGTTACGCATCTCAAGGTATGTTGCAGCTCTTTTGTATATCATGTACTCAAAATACTCATGTTATATTTTTTGTGAACACTTGTGTATTGAACCGATGATACCTATTATTAAACCTCACACAGTTTAACTGAAGATCCCTATGAGTACTCAGACGCTGTGTACTGACTCATTTAATAAATAATGAAAATATATCTCCCCATCTATCTCCTCATCTATCTATCTCCCCATCTCCCCATCTATCTATCTATCTATATTTGTATTCAGAGAAAACATCTGCCTTGAGTACAAGGCGATGACTGACACAGGCTCATCATCACCGATGTCCAAATCCGATAGCACTAGTCAGGCGTCCATGCAAGATTTCATCAACAACACCAAGAAATACAGCAGTAACTTCTACCGGCAAGTGATGATCACTAGCGCTTTGATCGCCTTCATCGTAGGAGACCTCATGCCCATCTCGATCATCGAAAGCCAACATTTCCGACAGTTCGTCCATGCGCTTGATCCAAAGTATATGCTTCCAAGTCGAAAGCATGTCTCCACGAAACTTTTCGTAGACAAGGCCTCAGATATCGCGAGCAAAGTGAAGGATGCACTGAAATTAGCATCAAATGTTTGTTTGACCATTGATCTGCGGTCAAATCGGGACATGCGCAGCTACATTGGGATCACAGTTTACTACATATACAACTATACCATGAAATCTGCAATGCTGGCCTGCAGCAGGTTCCTGGGACGTCACATTGCCGACAACATTTTCTTATAGTTTGAAAATACTGCTAGTTCCTTTGAGATTATCAGTAAGATATGCAACATCGTTACTGACAATGCATTAAATATGGTAAAGGCCTCAGGCTTTCGCCTCCCTGGATTTCAAAACATAGACTACAACGAAAATGAAGGAGGTGGAGTTTTTGAGAATGTCACCGATCCCAAACTGATGGAGTTTCTGGCCGAAATGATCCTTGCTTCACACACACATAGAATCTGGTTGTGAGAGATGACCTCAAAGAAGCTGATGTTATTGACAAAGTGATAAGTAAAGCTTCACAAATCGTCAATCATGTTCGCAAATCGACACACGCAACAGAGATCCTTGATGGGGAGGTGAAACTCCATTCCGCCAATGAAACGCGATGGAATTCACAGCTGAAAATGGTTTGCTCAGTACTACGAGTTCCAAGTCAGAAGTTACAGAAACTAGACACTGTACAGCTGACAGAGTATGTGCGAAACACCCTGCCAAATTCTGTTGTCGATTGAATCAACGGATCTTGCTCAAAACGAAAGTTCTGTGTCAGCAAGTTTAGTAATTCCATGCATTCGTGGTTTGAAGAAGCAGCTTGAATCCATGAGTTCGAAGTACGACTGCAATCTTTTCACCACATTGAAGGCATCAGTGCAGAAGCAGCCGGTTGTGTTTGATGACAAAGAGGAACTAAGGATAGCCACAACACTAGATCCACATTTCAAAACCCAGTGGTGCAAAAGGAACGAGGTTGCAAATGTTTGTGAAGTTCTGTCGACCAAGGCACGATCTCACAACACAGCTGAAGCACAGGACACCAATGGACCTGGCACCAGTACTTCCATCACTGACTGCCCATATTCGCCTCCACACAAACGATGTCACCTATTCAGTTTCATGGATACAAACATCCAGTCTGTGATCAATGACAGGTCAGCAGATCATCAAGTGGAAGCTTATCTGTCAAAGACATGTGTGCCTGAAGGCTGCGACCCATTGCTCTTCTGGAAAAACGCTGAAGTACATGTAGATTTCCCAAACCTAGCGAAACTTGCACATCGGTATCTGTCCATCCCTGAGTTATCTGCTCCTGTGGAACGACTATACAGCATTGCTGGGAAAGTATTCAGACCCATACAATGCTCCCTGAAGGACAATACATTTGAACAGTTGATGTTTATCATATGTAGTCAAAATATCTGAACATGCGACACTGAGTGCAATGTCTGAACATATTCCCCTCACACTTCAGTAGTTACGTGTATAGTAAATATTGTAACGGTTCTACAGTCGATTTTTGCTTAGATTTCCTTAGCCAACCGGATATCTGGATGTTAGTTGTGATTCGCCGACTTTGATCTTTCGGCTGTAGGGATCCTTCGGGAAGCTCCAATGCTCTGGCTGCAGGCTGTCTCAGTCGACTCTGGTACTTCGGCTGCAGGGCCCCTTTGGAAGGCTGCGGCTGCAGGCCATCTTGGTTGATTTCGGCTACAGGGTAGTTTCGGGAGACTCCGTCACTCTGGCTGCAGGGGTGCTTTGGGAAGCTCCTGTGCTCCGGCTGCAGGCCGTCTCGGTCGACTCTGGTACTTCGGTTGCAGGGGCGCTGTGGTGCTTCGGCTGCAGGCTGTCTCAGTGTTGTCGTGCTCGGGGCTGCAGCTCCTCTGGTGCCCGGAGTAGGGAACGCCGATCATGCAGTCCAGAGTTCGTCTTCTTCTATTGACCACTCTCCTTTGGCTGGATGTTCGGTAGATAG
This sequence comes from Terebella lapidaria, assembly GCA_949152475.1. NCBI lineage: Eukaryota > Metazoa > Annelida > Polychaeta > Terebellida > Terebellidae > Terebella > Terebella lapidaria. Next base: position 40,766,418 of record OX424562.1, on the reverse strand, counting down.
CCTGGGTTCTTAGCTATCCCAGATGTTATCAGCTTTGATTTCAACCTGACTGGTCTTCCAGTCTCTTTCTTATTACTTCGGGAGACTTAACTTATCCAAGTTCAACTTCGGGCTCATTTCATATGTATACCTGTACACGGAGTTGGCTGGGCTTGCTCAAAGATCAACTCTTGGCTACAGTTCAAGGTCTATTGATGAAACATACAGTCTGTTGAAATCGTTGTGAATTCATTTAGGGATGACATTTCAACTGCTTTTCTGTTTTCAGCCAATTGACATGTTCGGCTGAACCATGATGTGTACTAGTGGGTGTCCCAAGGTCAAAAGGTGCTGACAACCTCGAGTCGGCAGTATTTATACTTTTGGGGTAGGTGTCACGTGATCCAACCCAGCCAATCAAAACTGACTATTTTACCAAATTTTTTCTTTATGATTGATAACCAATCAGGAACCACCACGTAACACTGTGCATTGTTCCAGAACCGCTTCGTGTATTTTGACTACCAAGGTCTGAGTTCAGCAGAAGAGCAACTGAAGCCGCCGAAATCACCTCGAACTTCAATGAACGTATTTACACTTATAAGATCAATTTCAAACTTATTTAATGACCGAAAAACATCGGGTAACCACGATTATCAATCAACAAACAAGTATTAAAACTGGCCAACACAATTTTCAGCTTAAAAACGGAAAATTTTTGGCGAGACTCCCTGATATCTCTGAAGTAATCCCTGATATCTCTTAAGTAATTCTAACGTCACTGGGAGTCCCTGATCTTGACCGGACTTGACTTGCGATGACGACGACTTGACTTGCGACAACTTGATTTGCGACGCTTGGTTTTCATTGAACTTCAGCTACCGACTGCTCCCAGAAGAATCTGTTTGGTGTGGACGATGCATGGGCATTCCCGGATCCACAGTCATTCGGGTCATGCGCACCGGGCAATGGCACCGAGGAGATCTGGCTGATGAAGAGACCACTGAGGAGGGACATAGAAGCCGTTCTTGAGTCGGTCGTCGCTCACGTTCATGTCGATGATTCGGTGCAGATGATGGCAGGGTACCACACACCCCAAGTAGTCTCTCATACTTCAAAGGTCTTGGCGTAGACTCCCGATTCTCGGATTTCGGACGGACCCCACTGTATGGGCCCCCACTGAACTGGGATATACTGTGCATATAGAGGAGGAGATGGCATGATGGCAGTGGTGAAGCCTCCTCCAAGGTCGCCATAGATGGGATGACAGCCGGCATGCACAGGAAGTCAGTTAGAATCGTCAGCCGGGAGAAGAGTACCTCCGGTAGTAGGAATGGTGATGAAGAAAAAAGATGCCCTAGGAGATTGAAACTCTGATGGCCAATTACCAATTGGACCCCCAGAAAGACGTGAGTCCAAGAAAACATTGCACTGATTCCTACGACAGCCTAACGTTAATCATCAGATCCAGATCTATGAGGAAATTTTGGCAAATATACATAAAAAAAAAAAATAAAAGACAGATATACTGACTTCAAGTCTTCTGACGATTTATTTGCTTCTAGGACCTCCATAATTAGGAGGTCATAATAGCATACTCACTGATGCGTTCTGGTTTCCCTGGCCTCAGCAGGATCTCACCAAGACACTCACTAACATCATACATGACATACATTGTTCCAAGACTCCTATTTTGTCTATTTGGACTGTAGACATGACTCTAAAGGAGAATTGCATGCGCCGCATTGAACAATACCAGAAAAACACCCTGAGACAGCTACATGTGCAGTCTCTGCCAGACCGAACTACAACATCAGCAGTGTTTTCCTCATGAATGACCCCCCTGTTTGGAGCTCTAGTGGACACACAAATCCTATTGATATCATGCCAGATCAGTCGTCATGATGACTATATACCGGTACTGAGGCCGATTGGGACAGCAAACCTTGCCGTGAAGAACCTGACCTCCCAACCTTGGTTATACAGGGTGAGGCGCCTGTCAAGATATGACATTGATTCCCTCATAGTGCTGCAGGACCAACTTAAAAGGTGATTAAACCCAGAATTTTTAACCTTTGGACCATCCAACTTCAAGGTAACTGGACAACTGATAGTGTAACCTCGACAACCCCCATGGTATATGGACATCAACACGGAATATACCAGCAATGCTCGAGACTCCAAGTGATACAGAAGGCAAGGCTGTTGACTAGAATCAAAAAGGCAGTTTTCAAACAGTACATATTTGTGCATTTGTCCCTGTGCAAGTCTGCACATGTAGAGCACCAAGACAATCAGAGAGAAGAAAATGACTAAAGCTGGCTATACACTACACAATGCGACCACGATGCGACAACCCGTCGTATAGACTACATAGCGACCCACGACGGGTTCACAACGAATGAGAACCACTTCACGACTATATTTTGGAAATGAGAATACAATGACAAAACTAGTCAAGTGTGGTTTCCGGCAAGTGGGAAAGATCAAGTTTGAACTGGCAGAAGAATACAAGAGAGCACAAGACCGGATGTCGGGTGCTTTCTGGTGTTCTTCGGCCATCTCATACGAGATCTTCCCGTATGCTGGAAAAAGACACGAAACAGGTTTTGTTTTATCACATGCTACATTGTATGAATTTATGATTCTGAAATATTTGAAAACCCAACACCTTACCCAAGGACCCCTTCTACTGATTAGATGACTCGTGAACACGGTGTTGCCAGGAAATAGTAGCAACAATGCAGATCATCCTGTCGTCAAGTACGTACATGTACGATGACGACCCCTCAAATTGCTTATCTAGAACACTGGCAGATCCAGGCGGGGTACACCGGGCGTGTATTCCCCCCTATTGCATGGGTGAATAATTTTGTAGAAGGCAAGAAGGCATTTTAAGAAGTACTGCAAGACGTGTCGCAAAAATTACTCTATTGTACGAATTAAGTTGTGAAAAACACCTCAGGAGTCAGGTGAAATATTCTCTTTAGTACGGCGACCCAGACCCCCAGACTGGAATGTCCATACATTTAAAAATACTCCAACTGCATAAAAACTTATGTAAACTACACCTCAGGAATCATCTGGAATGCTACCAAATCCTCAAATTTTCTCAAGGGTCTTGTGGCACCCCCGGACCAAAGTGTCAATAAACTTTAAGGTATCCAAACTGCACAGACTCGAGAAACAATCAGAATTTACTACAAACAACTAAATTGTCTCAGGAGGCTTCTGACGCTCCCCGGACCCTGGACTGAAATAAGTGTCCATCAATTTCTAAATATCGAATTGCATAAATGTAATTGTGAACTATGCCTCAGAATTAATCAAATGGGCTATTGCCAAATCTCAACATTTTTTCAAGCGGTGGGGTTGGAGAAAGAGAGAGAGAGGGGGATTTGTAGGGGGGGGGGTGGAGCTTATGGCGCCCCTGAACTCCCTGATGTGCTTTCCAAATTCAAAATTGTCATCCGACGGGAGATGGGGATGACAGGCAGAATTGCTTATATGCATGGACCGTCGTTGAACAAAAATGTTTATTATTATTATTATGACCGGCAGGAGCTCCACTCACTTGCATCTCTCAAGAAAATTCACAATATCCAAACTACACCCCCTTAACAGCAAATTCCTGGATCCGCCCCTACTCTACCCCCAACAAAAACTCAAAAGTATCTTAGATTCACACCAATATTCATTCACAACTTGGGACTGGACTGATGAGCTATATGATGCCTCAAGACATATCATCTTTTTATATATCCTATATAATATATATAACATTTACGGGCTGTATATATAGCCAGAGGATTCGGATGACCAGTTAACCAGGCCAAAGTCGCTGGGTTATACAAAGCGAATATAATTTCCCCACGAGAGCATTCAATGCTTAGTTCTGGATTAAGATGTTTAACCACGGAAACGAATATAAATCCGTGAATCTGTGACATGAAAATGTGGCGATTTCGCCCAAAGATCACGGCAGGAGATTCTTTATAAACACTACTCTTGTTTCTGGCCGATTCGTGTTCGAAGCACGTGCGCTGCATAGCAACGCCCTCTAATCCTCTCGCCCGTTTGTACTGTAACAATGGTCTCACGTCACTTCCCTCATTTCTCGTGTTTTGGGGTTATAAATACTCTGCAGCCGTGTTGTTCAGTGGAGTTGTCTCAGAGCTGAGCAAGGCGAGAGGACGACGGAGGGCTCGGCCATGAGCTCTACATCCTCACTTACCGGCTAAGGCCCACGATGGCCCTGGGGACAATTCTCATAGGGGGCCCAGGAGGGGGACCTTAATGATTCGGGGCTCGTCCCTGTGATCACAGGTCTATCGCCACAGGCTCTGGCAGCCCATCAGGCTGTACGGGGGTTCCGTCCCTCGTGCGGGCTGTTGGCGAGCCGGCCACAGTTAACACCACGGTGATGATCCAGTATCTGAGTGGTGTCCGTATGTCTGGGCTTGCTGGACGGGCTAGCTGCTACCTGGTTAACGTTCTAAAGTAATACTGCGCCAGCAGTGACCCTCGGTGAGCGGACTATCCGCGAGGATCCGAGATAGCGGGCGTGCGTCCGCCGTGACCCACGGTGAGCGGCTTGATCTATCCGCGAAGATCCAGGATAGCGGACGACGTCAAACTTTACAACTATCCAAGTGAAACAGCCAAAACTATTCCGTATTTTAGTTGGACTTTATTGCCTGAAATGGGCTCGTATGTAAACAAAAATATTATTATCAGCTAAAAATATTTTACTTTTCCATATCATTCACCAGTGTTCGTGTCTTCCAATAAATATCATGGGGAATAAACAAACAACCTTTTCGGAGGATCAACTGGATGGATATCAAGTGAGGGAGAATAGCTATAGGTTTATCCATGGAGCAGTGCTCATTCGATCATATAGAATCTAGCATGTGATTTGATGACAGCCAAAAAAGCCAGCATGAGCATCGTCACCGATCGTGTGTCAAGCACATATTGGTCCATATATACGGTTGCCTGATTCGCCTCATTTTCTTATTTCAAGGTTTTATAAATGATTTGCAGATGATGTCTCGAAATCAGGCGCGCCCGCAAATAGAAGCACTAGAAGCACATGCTTCCAGTAATTTTTTTGAGAAAAAAATTATGGTAAATATATTCATTATCTGATTATAGAGAGCTCTTTTGATTGGATCAATGAGATCGTGAAAACTGCTGAGCTTTCTGAAAATAACCGTAGTGCTATCATGTGAAATAAGTAGATAATAACTCCAGAGATTGGGCGGGCCCTAGACCTAGGTGTCCCACTCTCTCGAACGCCGGAGGCGTGAGTGGCCCATACCCCACGCCAACACATTCTGACCCAATCGCATTGGTCTTTTGTGCTTCCAGTTTAGTGAATAGTGCTACTTCCAGGTTTTCAACTTCTGGGGGCGTGCCTGCTCGAAATCCTGTTTTGAGAAGAGGATTATTGTATTGCCATCCACTCAAGGTGTTGCCTTCCAGTCAATTATTTTATTACATAGTGTTGAGTTGAACGCAATAACAAACCATCTAAAACACTGTAAAACATATTTAGGGTATCACACCTGGGATTCCTCCGATGAACATTCGTGTACCCAATCAAATAGTGCCTAAAAAAACCTTGGATTTCAGGCATGTATGCAGTCTTTGTGGATATTGAATATATAACTAGTGGTGTTTTGCAGCTACAAAGCTTCGAACATTGCACTACGTGTCGTTTTGACAAAACATTAAATGTCTGGTATTCCTACGCCGAACACACATGTTTCGAGGGGACCTCGGCTGTCAGACGCTCGTCGGCAAAACGGGCGGAAACTGTGGTGATTTTTTTCATTTAGATTTAGCGAAAAAACGAGCGTGTGACCATATGACGAAATGACATTTTTGTTACAGCCCAGTGATGTAGCTGTCAGAAAAAATGAACAATGAGTTTATTTTCTTCCCCTTTGATAGAGATCAGAGGGTCCGAAGTGGGAAAGTTTACATTGATTTATATAGGGCCTTCTAACCCAGGTGTGCAGCCTTAGGCTATTTTTTTTTACTGTTTTTGAGCTGTTTTGGAACACGTGTGCTTAGCCCCAGTGGTGACCCTGTACACAACTATTTTATATCTGATGTTTATGTTGTTGTGTACATAACATCAGATATGAAATAGTTGTGTACAGGGTCACCACTGGGGCTACGTGTGCTGATGCTGAATGACGTGCTGTGTCATCATGCTGAATGACGTACTGTGTTTTTAGGTTACCGGACCTATGGTCGGCGAAAAAATTTTTTTTTGTCCCAAATCACGTTACTATCCATTTTGGGTCATTTCTAGACAAAAAAAATTTTTCACCCTTTGAAAAAAATTTTGGACTTGGAAAATTTTCGGCACTTTTTTCCTTCATAATGAGAGCTGCCGGGACTGTACTCATAGAACGCTTGAAGATAGAGCTTAGATATTGGCACTTTCAAATGGAAAGTCATATATGGCGACTTGTGTGGTGACCTTGAATTTGACCTTGGATGACCTTGAAAGGTCAAAACAGCCATTTTTGGGTCGAGAAATGCTCAAATTTGTACCTGGCCTGTTTTTTCTCGAAAACTGTCTGATCAGTTTTGAGATTATTGTTTCAAAATAATCCCCTTATGTACCTTTATGATGTTTATAAGTTTTGTTGCCCTTGAATCGCCGGTCTCCGTGTGGCGGCCATTTTGAATTTTTGACTGGTTGGCGAAAAAAATTTTGTTTACCCCAAATCGCGTTACTATTCATTTTCGGTCATTTCTAGACAAAAAAAAAAATTTCACCCTTTGAAACAAATTTTGGACTTAGAAAATTTTCGGCACTTTTCTCCTTCATAATGGGAGCTGCCAGGACTGTACTCCTAATACGCTTGAAGATAGAGCTTAGATATTGGCCATTTCAAATAGGAAGTCATATATAGCGAGTTGGGAGGTGACCTTGAATTTGACCTTTGATGACCTTGAAAGGTCAAAACAGCCATTTTTGGGTAAAAAAATGCCCAAATTTGCCTCTACAGATGAAATGCATGTGGATAGAGCTTCAGTTTGCATTATGAACATATAGGAAGTCATATATGGAACAACTAATGATGACCTTGGATGACCTTGAGTGCTAAATGTCTGACTTGAAATCTTGAAAGTGGCCTCTGAAGCATAAACTTTTGCACATACAGGTTAGGATTGTGTATAAGCCTGTGAAAAAGTCATGTATAAATGGCACATTTTTTGGTGACCTTGAACTTGACCTTAAAGAACTTGAAGGGCGAATCTCAAAATCTGAAATTGGCCTCTACACACGGAATACTTGTTGATAAAACTTATATGTTTTGTTATGAACATACGAAGTCATATGCAGCATACCTGATGGTGACATTGAGATTCACAAAGATGACCTTAACTGGTAAATCTCAAAATCATATGTCACCTACAATGCTTGAAACCAAAATTGTCCAGTAACCTATCTTAGCCCTTGGGCTAATTTTTTATTATGACCAATATGGCATGGGTTGAAAAAAAATTACATATATACCGGTACTAATGGTTGGTTGCTTTCTTTGGGCTGACATAAACCCAGGTGCTGCGCAGGGTTTAGGTTGCATAGATTTAATCTGTAATCTTACTCTTGTATACTATTGATTGTATAAACATATTTTTATCAAATTGAAAATGTCAAAACTAAAAATGTCAAATTTCTGTTACAAGGACTGCACATTTTTTACCCGGAAGGAGATACTGAGGTGACGGGATGATTATCATTTTCTACATGTTTTTGTCATATCTGTACTTGTATGTAGAGTAGATCCGTCTTTTTACATCCATTTCTCTAACCTCTATGTGTACATTTTATTCAAATGAGTTTATCATCATGACCAGATTGAGTGAGGATCATACAATAATTAACTAGGGAAATGGATAAGTTGTGGGAAACAGAAACATGCACATGTCATGTGTGAACTGTACATGTAGATAGCTCATCGTCACGATGTTTTATTTAATACATCTACATGTTTGCATGTATGGTAATGTGTCGAGGTGTATTTCTCCAAATGAATATCGGCATGAGAGTTATAATAAATGTCCCCAACAATTTAAAAACAGGAGTGAATTCTTGCTCAATTATTATAAACTCAATTATTAGTTGAGATTTACATGTATGTATCTTCAGATTTTACATGTATCTCTAAACTTTTCTGTGTTTTGTTCACTCATATCATACAATTTTAATTTTAATGTTTTATTTTATATTTTATGCAAGTACATGTATGTACAGCATGCCTTCTTGAAATGCAAAGTGCAAATAGTTACAGACTGATTTTTCTGGAATCTTCACACAGTTCAGGATTGTTGTATGGAATGATTATGATTAACACTTGAAGGAGAAACAGGATCTTAATCTTAATATAGACCTGTGGAAATTTAGCTTGCCCTCATATTTCACTTTGTAAAAGTCAAACAATTGAAATGATATATCGTAGATTGATCTCGGGCTGCAGCACTCGTTCTTATAACTGGAAATCTTGCAGATTGTACAAGCGATATCAAGAATTGGACCCAGAGCTGGTGCCCAAATACATGGTCGGAAACACTGCTTCCAGCTTCAAGGTCGGACGCAGACAAGTGGAGCGAATGCAGGAATTTAGGGTTCGTTCCCAAATCGTTACCAAATGTATAATAAATCAGTGTAAAACATGATCAGTGTATGAAATAAAATTTAACATTTTTCGTTTCATACCTTGGGAGCGATCTCGAAGTGCAGATTTGAGTTAAATTGTTTCATTTTTGTCACAGTTGTTTTTCAAAAACCTAGAAAAAGTTCCATGCTCATACAATTTCCAGGAGAACCCCTTCAAGCGTCGGATCTGTGAGGTGTTCTCTGAGGACGGACGAGGTGATTTGAGCTTCAACGACTTCCTGGACATGTTCTCGGTGTTTAGCGAGGCTGCACCGAGGAGTGTCAAAGCAACATTTGCGTTCAAAATCTACGGTAAACTGTTATATATGTGCAGTTTAGAATGGCGCTTATCATGTATCTTCTGCCATGTACCCCTTATATTCTCCTCATCTGTTTCAAAATTTTACATTTTGAATATAATGTATAAACATGATAAGTTGACAAAGCCACAGTTGACAGCCGGATTAAGAGATCCCAGTTCATTAGTATTTGTGTACTGTACATGGTCATTGTATTGCAGACTTTGACGGTGACGACCACCTAGGTAAAGAAGATTTGGTTCAGACAATCAATTGTCTCACAAAAAGCGAGCTGTCGGAAAGCGAGATTGAATTCATCATTGACAAGGTCCCAGTGATGTGATAATATCTATAACAGTGCTAACAATAAATACACTTTTATATGGTACTGTAATTAAACAATTGGAAAAAGAAAAAAAAAATACTGATGCTGGTGATACCAGAAATTTTTGACCAAAACAAAATTCACAAAACACTAAAATCATTGTGATGCTACATTGCCACAATGATTGGTTGTTGTGCGTGACGTGGAGAGAGATCTGTGTCCTGTGTGGCAGGTGATGGAGGAAGCCGACCTGGATGACGACGGACAGCTCTCCATACATGAGTTTGAGCATGTCATCTCCCGCGCTCCAGAGTTCCTCAAGTAAGCAAACACTCTTTAAATCTCATAAATATGTAACTTATGTACATGTATACAAATGATATATGTTTATATGACCATATATATCCTGTGACTGGTCAAATACAATCTTTTCATTCTTTCTATGTTACATACCAGACATTCCATAAATACCGCCTAATGTACACGGCTTCAACAACATTTCTCTTTTTTCCAGTACATTTCACATCCGGATTTAGAGTTCGCTACGCTGGTGGAAAAACCACATGTTCAGATTCTACTACAGTTAACCTTATTTAAAACTTGAACACTTTACGCTTTTATGAAAATCCTAATTTCCTGCTTGTTGTGAATACTGGCCAGAATATAGAGTTTGAGAAAACTTTCCCTGTAACTTCTTAATGAATATTTAACTGAAACAACAGACTTCTCTGAGAAATCCCAAGTTTCTGGTATTACATAAGTATCATGTTTAATCTTGATTGTAACGTATGTTTGAGTACAAAACATAACGAAAAACAAAAATCATGTATCATGGAAATGCCTGTAAATGATGTCACAAGTATATGCCTTCCTACAGAACATTTTACGATATATTAGTCGTAGTTATGTGTATTTACTCTATCAGTGCCTCCACAAGCTATGCAAAAATGATCTTAATAAATTTTCTTCCAAAGAGAACTGGTGTTAATTCTAGCATCCATCCTTAAAGTACTACTAAAGTGCAAATATGATGTGGAGTCATATGAAAGATCTCATTGATTTGAGCAAAATGGTTTTTTACAGTATATCAATATCACTATCCGTTCAAAAGTTACAGCCATTTGAAACTGCCATTCCGGCACTACATTACAGAAGCCATTTGAAAAGTTTTAGCAACTCATTAATATGCAAATTAGATGCTAATGAGATTTCATGACGTCATGGGGGAAACAAATATCAATTAGAATATTTAAAGAATGATATAATGATTCTTATTATATGTCTCATCAGTACGCTCCTTATTCAATGTAATATGGCGAGTGCAATAAATATCCATATTGCACTGTTGTCATTACTGCACTGGTCAGAATTCGTTACTATGACGTCACCCATTGTGATTTTACGTTATTTTTTGTACTGGAAAACGTTATTGTAGACATATAATAAATCAAATACTGCATTGTACTGGGCTTTATGCCGCACTTGGTCCTTTCGCGGAGCACTCGTAAACTTGTGCTCCGTGAAAGGACCCGTGCGGAATAAAACCCAGTACAATGCAGTATTTGCTTATTATTGAAGGTTCTGACGATCTGACTAGTGCATATTATTACGTACCGTACATAGTCAATATCCGCACAAACTGTACTGTTGATATGGTTACCAGTTGTTCCCTAGAGTCGTAGTTATACCCATGGTTGCCATGGCCGTTATCTGCCAAGTCAAGCTATCCACATACTTCCTGTCGATTATTTATGAATTAAACTAATATAGATGTGGCGATTTTGCCCTAAGCACGCGGCAGGTGATTGTAAACATACATGCCATTTATGTGGCCTTTTCGTTCTTGGCCTTGTTTTGACACGCTCCGTTCGAGCAACGCATTGTAATTTACGCTCCAGTAAACTATAAAAATGGTTTGATTATACCTCGAGTGCGTCCTACAGCTTGGGGTGTATTATATATACACTGGAAGCTACTCGATCGAGGAGATTGTCCGAGAGAGAGTGAACAGGACGCACGTAAGGCTCGCCATGAGCTTTGCGATCCCTGGTCGCGAGTAGTGGGCTCCTAGAGCCCTGGGGACGATTTCCATGGGGAGGCCCGGGCTGGGAGAGACAAGTTGCTGACTCGGGGGCGCAAGACCTGTGGATCGCCAGTTCTCTCCCTTCCCGGGACGTGTGACATAGGCTCTGGCCAGCATGTCAGGCTGTACGGGGTTCCGTCCCCGAGGCAGACCGCGGCTCGCCAGGCCCCTCCAGTTAACACCGTGGTGATGAACCAGTGTCTGAACGGTGTCCGTAGGCCTGGGAGTGTCGGGTGGGCTGTTACCTGGTTACCGTTAATGCTAGAGTGGTTACCGTGTCCGCAGCGACCTCCGGTGAGCGGCGCCGCCACAAGGATCCGGAATAGCGGATGCGCGTCCGCAAGGACTCGTTGGTGAGAGGACTATCCTCGAGGATCCCGAAGAGCGGACGATAGTCAATAACTTTACATAGAGCTGAAGTTGGCACCATTTTTTTGTGCATACCCTGTTCTAAGTGGGTTTCTGGCACTAGCAACCATGGTTGCTATGGGCCGTACCAGGTCACTGATTACCTTGACAACAGAAAAAGTGAAAACACTGATTATTCATATTGAAAACTGTATGGAATAAGTCTTGATGAATAATCATAACATTAAATGGATGAATAACACATATCAAAGTACCTAATTAAAAAAGGCTCTCCCGATGACGTTCATGAATATCTCATTTGCATAATTAGCTAAATTGTTTTGAAAAAGCAACTTTGCCGATTTCAGTCTTCAAAATGCTGTGACTTTTGAACGGATTGTGATATTCACATGCCATAATGACCGTTTTGCTCAGATCAATGAGATCTTTCATATAAGATTACATCATAGTTGGATCACATCAAGAACAAAATCCCGACTATGCTATAGAGGCGAAAGTTCAAGTATAATGTTAAAGTTGTATGGTAAGAAAACTGTTTGTTCCAAATCAACAAAAATATGCCCAGTGGCCTCAGAAAAATTGGTTATACAAAATGTAAAACAAATCGAAGTTAATTAGTTGGATGAATCAAACACTTAATAGTATTGGCAGTTGGATTTGTTTTGTGTGCCACTCACTTGACTCCGAGTTATCTCATGAACCTGACGTAGTTTATGCTCAATATATATAACCGGTCAGAAATGTATGGCAAAATCTGTAACTTTCTCCCAATGTCACTTTAAGACAAAAACATATCATTTACACATAAAGCACATGTAAATATAAAATACACTGTTCATCTGACAATGTATTTCCATCATGCTTGAGCCGGCTGTAAAATCTACATGACACAATATTATCAAGACACTGACAGCGTGGTACAGCCAGCCTGAGCGATTACAGTATATGTACAAATACGTACAAGATTCGGTCATAAAAATGCAGACTCACTACATGTACCTTTACGACACCCGGTCTGAAGATCATTATAGAGAATGACATCCGATACGGATGAATGGACTGGGGATTTTCCGATGGGTTTTCCCGACAATTTCTATTTACATCTTTCGAAGTTGACAAACTTTAAATTGGTGTAAATAATGAAAGTTTTGCTGGCATGTACAGGCAGTGTGGCTTCAATTAAGGTTCCTGCCTTGGTTGAAGGCATACAGAATCTACATCATGAGGTATTCTTTGAAGATTGAGTGATCAGCTCGTAACTTAAGTCACCGTAGGCGTAGTAGCCTACGAAGGAGTAGCCTATAGCTATAGTCATCACCAATTCTATTCATACCAATTATAAAACGAGCTATTCCAATAATTTTCAATGTTTATGCATCACAAATAGATTGTAGATCTATGTCGTGGCTAAATTTATGAGGTCCATCAGTGGTCATTCAAACCAGTAAACATGCTAACACAACAAAGGGCTAGTGGCATTGAAACAGTCAGTCTACTAGTAGGTATGTACTAATACATGTACATGCATATCAAAACATGTACATGCACAGAGGTATTTTATCTGCATGAAAACTTCTCATGATGACAATTGTTCCTGATTCCTTGTACAGACTGAGGTCCAAGTCATAGCCACGAACAAAGCCACACACTTTTTTGACGCTGCTTCGCTGTCCGTGCCTGTAATACGAGACGATGATGAATGGAAGGTTAACTTCCCTGATGATCTTGAACTCTGAATGATTTCAAAAATTTATGTTCAAGTTCCAAAGAGTTTCAAGCTGTTAAAACTAACATGCTAATTATTAATACTTATACCTGTACAATAAACATTACAGTATTGTTGATGGTTGTTTATTATAGAGGTTAATGTGTGGATATAATGACTTGTTATATTTGTGCACGACCAGTGGCAGAAGAGAGGAGATCCAGTGCTGCACATAGAGTTACGACGATGGGCCGATGTTCTTGTTATAGCTCCACTAGACGCAAACACCCTTGCCAAGATGGCCGCCGGAATGTGTGACAATTTGTTGGTAAGATCCACTGTACATGTAACTGCCAGTGTATCTCAACAGTGGGAATTCAAACATCCAATTTTATATTTTCAAAGACGGAAAATGTCCCTCAATTTATTTCTTCATGCATTTGCATATAAAATACAACTTACACTCACAAGGAAGGTACATTAATGAACCTCTTCAGGTATCGTGCATCCAGTGATGTCAGATATTGAACATTCTGTGTTGTAGACGTGCGTGGTCAGAGCATGGGACACGAGCAAGCCCCTGTATTTCGCTCCGGCAATGAACACGATGATGTGGGACCATCCACTGACCGGGCAGCACATAGAGCAGCTGAAAGCTCTCGGCTACCGGGAAATCCCCTGTATTGAGAAGCTGCTTGAGTGCAAAGATAAAGGTAGGTCTGGCTCGCACTGTGGGATATGAAAAGTATTCTGTATTTGAGACAAAAAAATTGTGTGAAGCAAATATCCACACCGAACAACTAAATTTAGCCATTACACTATTACAGAATATAGTACTTAAATATCGTAATTCAGTGATTTTTCCCCTATGTTCATTGCAGGATATGGAGCAATGGCCGAAGTGGACACAATTATCAAGGTTTTGAAGGGTCTTCAGGAAGCAGAATTAGCTCCATCAAACAACACCAGAGACTGTTCTGCTTGACTTGTTTGATCTGTATGAACTTATCTCAATACAATGGTCTTTCATATTTTGAGTAACCAGAGTGATATCAGTGTCAGTTTCACATCTTTACAGAGAACTACATGTATGTAAAAAAGTATCAATTATGATTCTGTTACTTCAATGTCAGGATGTTAGATTATGTATAAATGCATTTGAAGACATAATTTTGTCTTGTCAAAAATTGTGTTAGCATCTATAGGTTATTTGTTTCATTGTACAAAAGATATAGACACCAACCGGAACTAGCTCATTTTGTTCATGTCTCAGAACAATATTTATCTCTACAAATAAATATAATTTGCAGCTATCAAATTGTGAATTTGAGAACATTTGAGGATGTTGAATAAGAGGTTTTTTTCCTGACACAGAGGATTAAATGACCATAAAACGAATGCGGGCGCCTTTTTATGGCGCCGCGGCCAACTGATGAGGGATCTGGTCAGGGCCTGCTGTATCCGTGCCAGAATATTATGGGCCAAATATAACTGCTGCCACTTTAGTAACAATAATATACAGTTATGGGCAGTTGGTGAGCCCACTATGAGATTTGTAGGGGTGAATTCATCTACGGCCTCACCCACTATGTGCTTGCTGAACCAAATCTCATGATGGTCAAACCAACTACTCATAACTATTATATTATACTTTTCATTTATATATTGAGCAACTGGTTCGATCATAAAAATGCAGATTACACTGGTGAATGAGTCGTTGGCTATGCAAAAAAGGTGATACTGTATCAACTCTGCATTGTATAGCATACTATAAAGTTTGACGCCCAGTATCTAGGGTCACTGCGGATAACCGCTACCCAGGGTCACGGCGGGCATAGGTCATTACTTTAGAACTATAACCAGGTAACAGTCTGCTGAACAAGTCTGGCCGTCATACATTAGTAAGACATTGCATCATCACTGTAAAGTAGCCTGCGATGACGAGCCCTGCATGCCATGGGCGTGACACCCGGAACCCGTGCACTTAGACGTGTTGCTGGCCGGCCTCGCAGACGGCACTGCCGCGGGGATAGAACCCCGGACAGCCCGACGAGAGCCTACCGTTCCAGGGGGCATGTGCCCCCAGATCTAAGTAGCCCCTCTCCTGGGCCCCCAATTGGAAATTGTCCCCCCCTCCCCTGCTTTAACCAGGAAAAGGGGACGTGGAGCACTTGGCCATGCTCGCCGTTGTCCTCTCGCCTTGACTGCTCTGACAACTTTGACTAAGCAAGGCGGGCTGGCAGCTTATATAGCTGCCAGCATGCGAGAGTATAGTGCTAGGATTAGCAGTGCGTTGCTAAGCAGGGCACAGGCTTCGAACTTGAAGCAGAAAACAAGGATAGTATGTGAAAAACCAAAAACCAAACTCTCATGGTCCCCAACATGCTCCGCCTCGGCCCAAAACCAGTCGAATCTCGACCAAAGCATCACCGGGCGGATCAGAAGGAAGCAAGGTGAGCGGTACATGAAAGTTGAGACGCAAAAGACTCAGACCTTAGGGGTCTGTTTTGGAAGAAAGGGGGGCGACCCTGGGTATTACGGACCATACTCTAATGCTCCAAAATTTTGAATAAACCCTAATAAACAAGCTAAAATTTTGTCTCGTCGACGGCCTACCACCTGGCCTACAGACTCACAGAAAGTCTCGTAGGCCCTGTTTCTCCTAAACCAGATCCACTGGGTCTATGCCCAGGGTGGCTGTGCTCTGCCAGCCCACGGATACCACATCAGAAAAGATTGATAAGCCGGACGCCGACCTCGCGAGAGGGGGCGCATGGCTAGAACTGCTTGCCATGGAAGGAGCAGTGGCAGGCACCTTAGGTCTGGTTCCTTGCGTCGTGCTCGAGAGAGCGCTGGTCTCTGAACTCACCACGCGTCCCTCTGACGGACCTGCAGTTACCATCACTCCCGACAAGTGTGGATACGCTTTGTCAGTGACCGCATCAGGCGACTGACAAGGGGCCTCGGTCCCCAGAGCTATTCCGGAAGATGGGTTCTTCTTCGTAGTCACTGCACGCGGGTCCATGCCACAATCTGCGGCATCTCGGACACCACCCTGGTAATCTGCTGCCGGTCTTCTTGTTGGCGGACCGGAGGTTGGTGTTCGGCCTCTGATGCCGACACATACTCCTCCAGGGTCTGACTCATCGTGGCGGACAGGTTAGCTGCGTAGCTCAAACTCATCAACACCAAGCCAGACTCTTTCCAACTATCGTCCATGACTTGCTGTGCAAAGCGCCATGGACCGAAGTAGAAGATCATGTTTGCTCGAAGCCATCCTGGGTGGGATGTATCCATAGTTGGATACATACAGGCCCCGCCTCATCACTGTTAGTGTTGAGGGACTTACCGCAGTGTACTTTCACATGGTGAGCATTCAGAGTCTCAAAGCTGGAGAAATAGTGTTCGCGGGGGCCACGGGAGTAGCACCTCCGGCAAATGAACAATCTCATCCTTCGGGAGTAGGCATCCCTAGCCTAGCGTGCGCGAAGCAGTTCACCCTGTTGGCAGTTCGGGGCCCATGTTGGCCCGCAGCCTCTTAGAAGGGGGCTGCCCGCCACTCTCAGTGGTGTCAGTACTACTGACAACACTCGGCATCGCTACTGGAGCCGTTTCCTGCAGAACCCTTAATACTATCCGCCTTGGAAGCAGCCAGCTGGCCGCTGTTTGTGGGGGTAAGATTGTCCCGAATGTGTGCTACCATTCTCAAAGGACTCATCCTCGGACGTGACCTCGCGATCACTATCCTGAGGAACCTTCCCTCCCATATCCTCCCCGTTAGACTGCTCTGACATATCCAAAAACTATTAGCTGTAAACACTGGGGAGTCAAGATCCGCAGATCTGTCTCCACCAGTGCCGAGCTTTTGAATGACCAGCGAGCGCTGGCTACATAGCTCATACAGCACAGATACTGGCAGCTGTTTTACACGTGCAGCAGTGTATAGCGCCTCTCCGATGAAACGTCTATTCCTAACAGACAAACCCGCAGCACAACAAACGAATTACGTTTTCTATGCAGCCTCTGGTGGCTCATATCACACCATGTATACGAGTGACCAAAAATTAAGTAAGTCATCCCGGGGGATCTTGCAATCACATACAGTAACTAGACATAAAAGCCTATAGGCTTTGTGGCATCCCCCAATTTGTTCTTATCATTTCAAATGGTCATACTGGACTGAGAAAAAAGGATACATAGGCCATTGTATGTGGGTAAGAGTGAGAGCTCATCAGACAGTTTCTTACCAGAACTGCTTTCTATCATCTTGACAACTTGGCCCACCAGACATTTGCCACCCAGAATGAATGGACAATTACCCAGCAAATATTCAGAGTACTACCCAGCCAATATTCAGAATACTAGTATATTTAATCAGGCTGTTCGTGATATATTTCAGGTGCTCCTGTCAAATGTAAAATGATACGTGACTAAAAGAATGCTGTGTCATCTTGGCCAATTTTGTGATTCAAAACTTGTACAATACAGCGGAATTTTCGCATTCACATTATAACCAAAGCCAAACATTTCCCAGCTAACTAAAACAATGATGATTTGGTCATTGCATGTGAAATAGAGTTGAATAACAAAACATTCAAACAATACATGTTTGTACAATATAAATGCAGACAGGGCAAATCATCCCCCAAGCATGTTGTGTCATGTGTGTTGGCTTATTAACCAACTATTGTATTCTGTGGGGTGGAACTTCATTCTTTTACCATGTACACACACTAGTAAACCAGGCTTTGGAGGGGGGAGTGAGGGATTATGCATGGATATGAGTCTGGGGTCAAGTTGGACATGCTAGCTGTATCACTTGTCAGGCATGACTGAGCAGGGCTGGCTGAGAGGGCGGAGCCTATTGCTGTGCTGGACAGACTGGCTGATCTTGTAAGGCATGACTGAGCAGGGCTGGCTGAGAGGGGCGGAGCCTATCGCTGTGCTGGACAGAGTGGCTGATCTTGTAAGGCATTACTGAGCAGGGCTCTCCTGCACTGGCTGAGAGGGCAGAGCCTAGCCTCATGCTGAACATGCAGGCTGCAGTCAGTGAATACAGTAGCATGGCTCAGTTACAGTATTACATCTGCATGGGGGCAGGCGAGGGAAAAATTCCAAAAAAAAAAAAAATACACCCAAAAAATTTTTTTCTCCTGGAAATTGCCTGAATCAAATTATGACATTGATAGGAATCGCCCAATTTTTTCTTCCAAAATGGCCGCTGGCGGCCATCTTGGATTTCGGATCTCGACGAAAAACAATAGGGGTTAGGAGCAAAGTATTTCGGATGAGCTGTGAAAATTTCGGAAAGATAGATCAAGGCGTTCAAGAGTTATGATCCGGAAACCAAACGGCGGAAGAAAAAAAAAAAAAAAAAAGAAGAAAAAAAAAAAAAAAAACCAGACAAAAACATAAGGCCTCTCGATTTTCAATCGGGATGCCTAATTAAAAAATGTCATTAGCTATTGCTGCTGCACTGAAGGTCAGTGACGATAAATTAATCACCCCAGCAGGATAGAGATTGTATGCAAACTGACGCAAGCCAACCACTTGTGGTTCAAACAAATATGATCAGTCGAAAGCAGCAATAAAAATAAATTTACCACCATTCTGCAAACTTTTGGTCATCCCGAACTGCCCGCGGATGGAGTCCAGAAACGGACAATCACCATAGCATGGCATATTGACCTTATATAATGTGACGATAGGGAAAAATCCACAAAGTATGCTACACAAGTCGAATAAAACTCCCTTCTTAGAAATAGGGTCGGGGTTCCGGTCTTTCCGGCTGGACTGCGTTATGTAACATGCAATCCGGATGGAATAAGCGTCCCCCACTGCCGCGGCTGGCCCGCACACACGGGCTTAACAACCGGTACATTAAAATTAATGGTATAACGGTTTTCTGCCGTTAGAAACGTGGGGTGTTTTATATGCAATATTCATGCACACAATAAACCACACCAATTGATTAAACATTGTATTTTATTTAAATGGTTACACTGAATAAATCTAAATTAAACCTCACTCGGTCATCGGTGACCTAAACCCCCATGTATATGCATAACAACAGTTCCCACTTAGCATCTCAATGTCAGAACGACTTGCGACGATTACTAGTACTGGCTCGAAGACGACGCATGTCCTATGTGCTCTTGCTGTCTTTACACGTAGCGATGTAGCCTCAGAATGTCGTCCCAACCTGTCCGCCTCCCCCGGATCTGTTCCACACAGTTTGGTGTCAGCTGAACTCCTCAAGGGGAAGGTTGTGTAATACTCCTGTGTATCAGGCATAAATCCAATAATACTTCAATCTCAAATATGTTTCGACAGCAAAAGCTTCAAATGGCATAAACACAGCTTCAATTATATCAGCATAATATTCTCCAAACAACAATCCAGCTTCTATAAAATACCACATGGCCTACAGCCCTGCCACTCAGAAAAAAGTCTCTATATCAGCTATTTTACACACAGCACACAGCCCAGCAATGACTAGCAGGACTCACTGCATACAGTCAAACTCCCTGCTCAACTCACTATGTGTTGGACAACCCTAAGCATCACTGGGGTTGATCAGCCTCTTGCAGAAATAATATTATACAGATAGTGGTATTCTATATATACAAACCCTATGTTCAGCAACATATATGACAAATCGTGACAATATAATACTTAACTATAGTTGTGGCGCCCGGGTGATGACACACCAAGGTATGTCACATAAAAGCGTCCCGTACATCAATCCACACATCCGGACAAGCTGCAGACATCAATCTGCACATCCTGACACTAACACACTATCAATCCGCAGAGCCAGTTTTCCCGTTACGGTGGGAAGGGTGCATCCCTCGTAGTGGACGAAAGCTGTCACGGGACTCCGGGGTGTCCGGCAAATCCGCAAAAATGTTCCGGCCAGCGTAGGCATTGGGTAAACTATGCCGGACAGCAGTCCACATGATGCGGCTAGGTATGCCGCACGTCTCTAGTACTAGAAACTATGCAAGGGCGGATACGGAGCGGCAGCGTAACGACGCAAAGTGTCTAAACCACTCAACCTACGGACCACCACAAAGTACAGGAGAACTCCAGCCTGCGGTCACTCCAGAAATGTGGTCAACCCATGCATTGTGGTCAGATGCATTGGTCCCGAACGCCAGCATAGGCATTTACATGTTAAGGTTACTCCTAAAATGTGGCCACTCCCCTTATCCACAATGCGGTCAGTGTATCTGGTCCCAAAAAGACCATAAAATCACACAATACGGCCACCAAGCAGCCAACGTACCCCCCCCCCCCCCTCCTCAAGCTCACTGATGCGGTGATGTAGTGATCATCATGATGTAGGTGATGTAGTGATCATGCCTTCCCTCACAGTGATTCGCTAGCACCGATATACAGATTCACCTCCCTTAATGTCGAGAATGTCCATACAAACTGTCACTACCTGAAAGAACTGGCAGAGTCCTCCACCTTCCTTGTGGTCCAAGAGCACTGGCTGTTTTCCTTTGAAGTTAAGGACATCTTTAGATACGTACCAGAGCATGATAAACATTTGACATCTACTGACATCCTAGAACCACTTCCACCCCTTCAACGCCCACGAGGCTACGGCGGAGTCGGAATCCTCTGGCACAAGTCACTTACGCCACAAGTCACCAAACTCCCGGACATATCCCCACGACTGATCGCTGTATCAATAGCAGGTATCACCAGTCACAAAGTCTGCCTGATAGGCGCCTATCTCCCATGCCGCGGTTCGAAGAATGGCGAGACCGAGTTCGATGACTGTGTTGCCCAGCTGGCAGAGATCTGCTCAAAGTACCATGTCTCTCACCACATTGTCATAGCAGCCGACTTCAACACCAATCTCCACAAACCCTCTACAAGGACTGCCAAGGTTCTCAAGGCGTTGAGAGACTACAACCTGTCCCTAGCCAACACCCCAGAAAGGCCAACGTTCCAACATCATAATGCCCTTGGAAGCTCTCAGATCGACTTCATTCTCGCACCAGAGTGTCTGAAGATGAACGTCACCGTCTGTGAGGCATCCTCATCCAACACGTCAACACACGTCCCCGTCCAGGCGACAATGGAAGGCATCTCTTCCCCTACCAGAGCTACCCACAGCAAACCTGTGCCCAAGGCCCCAAGGCTCCGATGGGACTTAGCAGATACCCTGGCCTACCGTAACCACATCACTAAACATGCACACAATCTGCCTGAACCCTCCCCAGCACAGGCTGACATTGACGCGGCACTGACCGCCCTGGTTTTCTCTCTTCAACAAGCGGCTACAGTGACTGTCCCCTCCACAAAACCGAGGAAGAAGCCAAAATCTGCTCCATGGTCACCAGAAATCTCCAGTGCTCTGAAAGCCAGCCGCGTAGCACACAACTCATGGGTCAAGGCTGGGAAACCAGATCCGCAACACCAAGAGTCAGTAGCACGCAGAGAAGCCAAGAGACGGTTTCGTAGCCAGATGCGCTCAGAGGCTGCCAGTAGAAGAAACAGGCTGTACGATGCTGTCATGGACTCCCACTCCAACCACGATAAACTTTTCTTCAAACTGGTGCAGGCACAGCGCTCACCCTCCAACATCTCAACCAATCAGATCCAAGTAGATGGTTCCCTCCTCACAGACGAGACAGAAATACTAGATGCCTGGGCTACCCACTTTCAGCGTCTTGGCTCACCGCTTGACGATGAGTCTTTCAATGTCAACTACTTCACTCAAGTGACGGAGGACCTCAAGATCATCAGTCAGCTCTCAAGGTCGACTCAACCACCAGTCTTCTCACCGCAGGAAGTCTCTGAGGCCATCAACAAGCTCAACAATAACCGAGCAGCAGACCCACAAAGGCTCATGGCAGAACACCTCAAACACGCCCCTCCAGCGATTCACAGTTATTTAGCTAACCTCATCAACTACATCTCAGAAACCCTGTACATCCCGGATGTCCTGACATGTGGCGATGTCATCACCATCCCAAAGAAGGGCAAGGATCCCTTGATCATGAACAACCACAGAGGCATTACCATCACGTCTATACTGGGGAAAGTGATGGAGCATGTCTTGATCACAAGAGTGAAGTCGGCCCTTCGCCAAACCCAACATGACCTCCAGTTTGGGTTCACTGAAGGCCTGTCCCCAAGCTTAGCAGCTCTACTGTGCACGGAAGTCCTTGCTAACAACAAAGATCGTGCATCCGACACCTTTGTCGCCACCATCGATGTCCAAAAGGCCTTTGACTCTGTGTGGCACGACTCAGTTCTCAGGAAGTTGTTCCTAGCGGCCAACAGAGATGAAACCTGGTCCCTCCTTGCACAGTTGATGCGAAACATACGGATCCAAGTACGGCTGGGAGAAGAACGTAGTCGCACAGTTACACTACACCAGGGCGTGGGACAAGGGCGTATACCATCTACCGAAGAGTACAAGTTACACCTCAATGCGGTCCTCCACATCCTCGAGTCAACTGGAGCTGGTTCCCACATCGGCCCTTTCGACTGTGGATCACCGACCTGTGCCGACGACGTCATGCTTTTAGCTGACACGCACGACAGTCTGCAGACCCAGCTCACAGCTGTTCTTCTGTACTCCAAGATGGAGAGATACATCATCAACCCCTCCAAGACCACCATCTCCATCTACCCAGGTCGTAGAGGCAAACGTGACAACGCAGAAACATGGGAATTGGATCGGAAACAAGTTACCGCCACAACTGAGTTTACACACCTCGGCCTCTCACGGGAAGCAGGGAAGCTCTCTCCAGACACAACCATCTCTGACCGGATAGGCCTGGCCCAGAGGACCCGCTACGCCCTGATGGGTGTTGGCCTACACGGAGCGAACGGGATCTCCCCTGTGGTAGCGTGGACCATGTATAACACTTATGTCCTGCCTCGACTCCTGTACAACCTGGAGACAGTTCCCATCACAGCCGGGCAGTTAACAGCTCTTGAACAGTTCCAGCGCTCCACCCTAAGAGCCATCCAGGGCCTACCCACAAGATGCTCCGTGGCAGCGACCCATCTCTTGCTGGGGGCCCTCCCAGTTGAGGCGGTTCTCGACACCCGTGTCCTACTGATGGCCCCGTCAAACAGCGTATACGTTCGTCTGGGGTCCGCGGAAGCGGATGTAACCAAAAGTGAAATGTCATCTGGTTCAGCATCCTGAATGAGTGGATCCATGACGAGCGGGTCCTCGTACTGTTTCAGGTTGTCTATGTGGACCACCAAAACTCTGTTCGGATTGGAATCCCAATTAATCTGGTAGTATACCTCGGTCACCTACTTCAGTAAAGTGAACGAGCTGATCCACGGCTGTGCAAACTTGTTGCTCTGTTTGGCCGGTGGATAGTAATAGCACACCGTGTCGCCCTCCCGCAAAAGCGGGTCTACCCTTAGCATGGGTGTCATAGCCACGCTTCTACCGGATAGCAGACTTATCCAGGCGCACTTGTACTTGGGTCCACACTGTGGTACTGTGGTGGTTTCTGCCGCAGTTGGATACATAATATCCACGGGCAGATTGAGTTCCCGGCCGTACAGCATCTCGTGTTGCGTCACCCCGGTGGAGGCATGGACCGACGACCTATACGCCATTAAGACATACGGGAGTCATCTCAGTTGGTTGTAAGGGGTGGTCCGGACCTTGGTACTACCTAGCATCTGTGCTAGGTCCCGGAACATGCTGCTTTCAAATTGTGTGCCCTGATCTGAGTGTACCTGCTGTACCTGCAGTCTGGCCCGGCAGCCAGTCCGAGATCACCAGAATGTATCGGAACCCATGAGGAGTAACCCGGTGAGTATCCAGAATATCCAAGGCGATCCGGTATAATGGCGTGCCAGCCTTAAACGTGGTCAAGGGGTGGCGAGCCTGACACCATAGACAAGCTGCGCACCACCTCTGCACGTCCAAGCCGCTGCCAGGCCAGTGAAAGCGCTGTTGCAGCCGATCGATGGTCCTCCAGATATCTAGGTGACCGATCACCCGGATTTCATGCAGTTTATGGAGCAATTCTTTGCACAGCTCCGCCAGAAGCACCAGCCGCCGAATAACGGGCAGCGAGCGCGGAGGCTCATAACGCTGGTAAAGTAGGCCTTCCCGGAGGGCGAGCCATTCCCACTGGGAGACTAGGGATTGTGTTTCCTCCTTGTAGGTCTTCCGCTCAAACTTGGAAGGTTTCTGTTCGGCCTCAAGGACCTTGATCACCGGCGCAAGGGCGCTGTCCGCCCTTTGCTTCGCAGCCAGTTTCTCAGGAGAGTAGTCGCCTAAGTAGATCGGTTCCTCGTCCATCATGTCCGGCTGCACGCCAGCGGCCATTACCACAAGGGTCAACTGCCACTCGTACTCAGACTCGACCGAGGACGCGGAGGGTACCAACAAGGAGCACTCCGCCGGGCTCGGGGAGGACTCGCTGGAACTGATTAGCATATCCGTGTCGAACGTTGACCGGTTACGTCGATACCGGCGAGTCCGCACAAAGGGGTGAACTGTGGCTCGCACCGCCATGGTGCTAAAGGGTGCGGTGGCCTGCGGCCTCCCTGGAAGATCCAGTTCCAAGTCTGAGGTAGAATCCTCGCCATGCTGGAACGGTGTCATCCCCGTGCAGTCGAGATTCTTGCACTTGTGATATTAAACACGACAGTCTGTCAGCGTTGCTGTGCAGCTTTCCGGCACGTCGCTCAACTTTCATGACATACTCCTGTAGTGTGACGAGGCACCGGGCCACCAAGCCATCGGCTTCACTGTAGTTGAGCAGCGATCGGAGCGAACTGTTAACAGTCCGCAACCGGAAATGCCGCCCCAACAAGTAATGCCGGAAGCACTTGGTCATAGTTACAACCACGAGGAGCTCGCGGTGAGTCATGCAGTAGTTCATTTGAGAGCTGCTAAGAGCCACACTCGCATAAGTCACCACACGCTACTGCCCGTCCACGACCTGTTAGAGGACACCGCCGAGCGCGAAGTTACATCCATGTCCAGAATGAACTCACAATCTGGAAGGGGGTGCCGGAGTACAAGTGCTACCACCAAGGCTTTCCGGAGGTATGCAAAAGCAACCTCCTGCGAAGCCTCCCAGACAAAATTGGCACCCTTTTCCGTGAGGATAGTTAGGGGGCACGCGATCTCCGTGAAGCCTCATATGAACCAGCGGTGGTAGCTTTAGAAGGACCTCATGTCCGCCACGTTACAAGGCCGGAGCCAGTGCTGTATGACCTCGATCTTCGCAGGGTCCGGACGAACACCTGTACCTGTCACCATGAAGCCCAACTACGAGATCTCCTGGGCAAAGAGCTCGCACTTGTTAGACTCAAGTTTAAGGCCTGCACCGTGAATGCGATGGAGCACCATTTGGAGGTTGGTGGGGGTTTCCTCGAACGACTGGCCGTACACGATGATAATCGTCGATACACACCATACACCATTTGGAGGTTGGTGGGAGTTTCCTCGAATGACCGGCCGTACACGATGATAATCGTCGATATACACCATACATCGCTTCCACAGGAACCCTTTCCATGAGGTGCTCGAACGTCGCGGGGGCGTTGCAGAGCCCGAACGGCTTTACCTTAAATTGGTAGAGCACGTTCTTGGTGACAAAAGCTGTTTTGGCTCTATCACTCTCGACCTGCCAATACCCAGAGGCCAGGTCTAGAGCACAGAAATAGGGCCACCCAGCCAGGGCATGGAAGATGTCCCCGATGTGAGGGAGAGGATATGAGTCCTTCCGCGTGACATCGTTAAGTTAATGATAATCCACGCAGAACCTCCACGAGCCATCCTTCTTCTTCAACATAACCACAGGACTGGCCCAAGGGTATCACTGGGTCCGATGATGTCTAGCTCGAGCATATTCTGCACCTTCTGGTCAATGATCCCTTGGTGCACAATAGCTGCTGTAGACAGCACAATAGACAGTACATAACCTGGAGATCCTTGCCCTCCAGGCTGGCTGAGAGGATGTGCCCAGCTTCGGTTAGGGTCCAACCCTCGTAGATTCCAACCCTCGGCAGTTCGCTAGAGCTGCAGGAGATAGTCCTGAAGATCAGAGTTATCTCGTTTGAACCACTCATGCCATGATGACTGGTCTGGCTTCCGGTCGTGCCTGGAGTACTCCCAGGTGTCTGATCCGGATCCAAAGTTGACCGCGTAAGAAGGTGCACCCAAGCTCCAGCCCTACTCGTGGCGGGACCCACAGGAACGGATCCGTACACCACGGACGTGTGCGGAGGGTAGCTAGGGGCTGCAGACGGGTATGTACCCGTGTACATCCCACTCTAACTGAGTGAGGAGGCAACCTCCTACGAATCTATTGGATACGATGTAGGCGAGATGGGGTAGCCGGGGTAACTTGGGCCGAAGCCACTGGTTGCCAGTTGCTTCCGGAGCACGCGGCCATGATTCCAGCTGCTGGAACAGCGAAGGCTGTAGCCGATGTGGTGCCTCCAAGCTGTGGCACAGGCGCACGTCCCAAGGCATGGGTCACCGCCACCTGTGGGCATGGATGAACCGAGGGTAAGACCGGCGGGCCGGCCATCCCTGGGCTGCAGGGGACCATAAGAGTCAAACACGGTGTGCCGGGCTGATTGCACTTGTACTCGTCCAGCACAATCTATATCAAGTGCCGCTCCCTCTCCGACAGCCGCTCCGTAGAGGGCTGGTGTCGCGAAGAAGGCGAGAAATCCTGCAGTCAGGTCGTCCCGCATTGGCCGGAGGGGACTAGCTCATTGAGCAAGTCACAGAGCTGATGACCACACTTCTGATACACTGGTCAACATCCGGGCCGGGGGTCCGCGAGGGAATCGACAAGGAAGGCGATACTGCCTACTTGGCCGTGCTCGATGTCGACCTCTCCCTCCGAGTAAGTGAGGTGGGCTAGCACACGAGAGCGAGGGTTGACGTCAGACAATTGTTACAGTATAGTGAGCTAGCATTTACAGTGTGTTGCTATATAAGCAGCGCACGGGCTTCGAACTTGAAGCGGCCAAAACAAGAATAGTGTGTGAAAATCCAAACTCCTATCGAAATCTTTAGGCAAAATCGCCACAATACCTTTACGGCACCCGCCCTGAAAATTATTAACGCAGCGAGGCGCGCGAAGCGCGCCGAACTGCGTCTAATGGTATTGCATGTCCGAGAAATTAACACCAAACTGTGACCAAAGCAGCAGAAACTAAAGATAGTCCCAACTACTATGATCACAATTTTCATCTCTGCGAGATTTGACCGGAAGTTTTTTTAGACAGGAAACCCCTAGCGATCTGGGAGCAATTTTCACCGCTCAGTGATTTTTTTTTTTTGAAGCACCGTTTCGCGATATGGTTTCACGAGCGTTCCTCAATCGGTTATTGCAATTTTTATTGGAGTATATAACATGAACACGGCAGCTAGATGACATTTATCAGTCCTTTTTTTTGTGTCGTGGACAACCAACGAGACTGCATCTGCGCGACATCACAACGCGACTCCATGACAACGGCCGCCCGGTACCGTAATTTCACGCAAGCAGAAAAGTAGATTTCTGTATAGCGTCACGCGAACATGCATGCATACATGAATCAGTATGCCTACTACTGTATACGAGTAGGCCTATATGATAGTGAGTTATGCCGTATTCGTGCGTATTATAGAACTTTGGCGCCTTCTGTTCAAAACGCAAAGGGCTTTTGAATGCCTGATGCTGGATGGTGAATAGTTCAAATTATGCAATTTTCGCTCAAATTAATGCTTGCAAGCACAGAAAAAAATACTCTTTAAATATTGCCCAACATTATTTTCTTCCAAATATTGAAGTGGTACAATGATATATCTCTGCTTATTAATGAATTCACTTGTTGAACATTTATACAAGAACATAATTTTTTCCTTACCACGGCTATAGGTATTTTCCACATGTTAACAGATTTATTTGAATGCATCAGAAACATTTTGATATCCACAAAAGACTGGAGTCAGACATACACTTGGCGATACACACAGTTATTCTAGTATAGGGAAGAAAATTAAACACCCATTACTTTATAAGTAATTCCATTCATGCCGAGTTGTACAGTGAACATGCTGGACAAAATATAACCTCCCCATGTCAAATAGGCTCATTTTTTCGTTTATATTATTTTATTCAGTATAGGTTATTGTACATGAAACCGTGTTCTTTGCTGATCAAATAAAAAAGACTTCGGTCAGTATTTCACTCAATTTTATTTTCACAATAGGAAGCCAGACTGATAACATGGATAACAACAAAAAGATATGCGCTGTCAAAATTATACTGACATAATTGTGTATCTCTACACATTCAGTCAACCACTCTGATATTGACGAGTGATGAATATATCAGAGTGAAATTATTCTGTTTGGTACATGCAATATGTAATAGTCACAAATAATAATGACGATAAAATGTGTCCATTGTATACATGATATTAATGAAATAATTTAATAATATGCTACAACCACGATTTTACAGATACAATGTTATGCAGAGGTATGTTCAGTGTGACCCACACTTTCACACCTTCAAATTGAATAGTCATCCAGTAGGCATTGTTTCCACAATATTGTGCAGTAAAATCAATGTTTGATGTAATCCGCAGCACTGCCATCGCTCATAATTTCATTCGTTTTTAATTTTCCTGTGCGTGTATGTGATGCTTGACACTACATAGGCATATTGTTGGCTCAAAGAGATATATTGTCTTGATCTGTTTTCTTGAATTGGCAGGTCATCAGATGAATCTCCCAGGCAATTTTGATCTCAGTTATTCCTCTATAGTTAGTGGTTGCACTGGTTGGATATAAATATGACAATTGGTTATGAAAGAAAGGTTTTTGTTGGAAAGTTTATTCACAACACAACAAGTATGGGGTTGTCTGTATCTGCCTTTATCACTTTGTGTTACTGATATATTCTTATCGTTGATTATCACAGTTCACAGAAGTTAGTTTCCTATCAAAACGGTTATGAAAAATGTGTGTGTTTTTTTTAAATTCAACTAAAGAACTTCATTATGTGATACAGCTGTAATTACCGTTTTAAGTGTATTTCGCTCATGAAATTCTAGTCACATAATATCCATTGAATCTCATGCAGTTAGTCTTGGGCAATATGTATTCCCAGTTAGTTTCTTATAGTAAGTTGTCAAGTTCAGAAATAATAGTGGTCATGATGAATTTTCTGCATTTATGATTTTGTGTTACTCATAAACTCAATCATTATATTGATTATCTAGAGGGACAAATATCGCCCATAATGGGTCACCTTTCTTACCTATCAAACCTCATGTCAGAAGTCTTGAGTAATTTGACTCCCATTTAATCTCCTATAGTAACTGTTGCATCTTGAGGTTACAGCTATCTTCCCGTTCGTTCTCACCGCGTCTTAATTGAGGTTACAGTGCTGCTGAATCAGTGAATTGATTATCTGCATGCGAGCCAAATGTCCTAAATTCGTGAACATTTCGGGATGTAGCATTTAACACACCTACATATTAATATGTTATTATGCAGACCATAGGGACGCAGCTAGTGGAAGAGGAGCCTTCTGAATATGTAGATACAATAACAACAATTGGTTATGATGAAAGCTTTTTTTTAAGTTTTATTGTTACACACATAGATCTAGGCCCACTGACTGTCCATGAGCCTGATTCAGACAGTTTTTTTATTCAACCGCTTGCAAGTATTCGTCAATATTTTTTGGCAATCTTCTAGGCCTAGATCTATCAGCATCATTGCAGTGTATTTATATCATATACATACAGTAATACACCGGCATACATATGCCCATTAACATGATAATAATTAATACGACTATAATACTTGTTTAGAGGAATATACACAAGAAATCTGCATTTCCACTCGCTGCGTCTCTATGCTCTGCATAATAACATATTATAGAGAATGACCTCCGATACGGATGGATACGGATGAATTGACAGGGATTTCCCAATGGGTTTTCCCGACAATTTCTATTCCATCTTTCTTAAGGACTGGTCGGTCTGCAACATCAGCGATCATAGATAAGAATTGTAGGTACTGCAGAGGTAAAAGAATTGGATGTATCGATAAATCGCCTCTGTAAGTGATCGATTCTTCACAAAAAATCATATCCTCATTCCCGGGTCAGGTGAGACGTCGGGTCAGTATGTCCTCATATCTGGACATCGGTCAGACACGCGTCCTGTGCATGTGCACGTGCAGAAGTGTACGCGCCTGTGTTATGTGACTGCTGTACATGTGACTGTACATGTATATTATGTCTCTGTCTTGTAATGAGGCCCGTTCTTTAACAGCTTACAGCTGGAGGCACGGCATGTGTGCAAACCAGGCGTGTTCTGTTGCCTTACGACTTCACTTCAATGGTGAATAGCTATGATATATCTGTGAAATTATGCATACAACATCGGTTACATTTCATTACAGCTGAGGCTGTGAGTAAAAAGTAAAAATAAAATAAATGTTAAACACCATAAAATGCAGTTAAATAGGTGTGTTGGTAGATGCCTTTTATTTGTAGATGCCTTTATTTGATCACACCAGTTCACAGGTTCACGTAAAACTTCATTTAGCCGTTGTAACCTTAAGACATTTATGAACAAAGATACCCTTTTAAACTTTTCGAACCATTTTTTCTCGTAAAACAAAACCCACATGCAGAAACTTAATCGCTAGGTGGCGCAGCCCTGCCTAGTTATATCCGCCTATCGCTAGGGGGCAGCACTGGATAAAAATAAAGCGGTGTTCGCACCTTTACATGGCTCCTCTAAATTTGGTACATGCAGTGAACAAATTTATCAACATGATTATGGCGAAACATCATTTAACCAAAACATCATCAGTTATGAAAGTCCATATCAAAGATAGTTCATCATGTTCATGGTGTTGGCTCCTTGACGGGGGTCCCCGGTGAATACAACAGCACCAGCTTGTGTATTGGTCTCTCGTAGACGGAACCACCCATGGCCACCTTGACCTTGCGAACGAGTCCGTCTTGACTCGGTTGTGTGTCAGTGACACGCGCCAAGGGCCATCGACAGCGCGGCAAGTTCTCGTCCTTCACGAGAACAACATCATCCATTCTCAGGTTTGGAGCACACTTGTTCCACTTTGATCGTTCCTGAAGCGCGAGCAGATATTCCGTCTTCCACCTGTTCCAAAACTGGTCCGCCAGAAACTGAACTGTACGCCAACGCTTCCGACAATACAGGTCCTCCTTCGCAAAGATTCCTGGGGGTGGCAGCACCAGTTTTGACTTGAAAGTCAGGATCTGGCTTGGCGTGAGCGGCTCTCCTGTGTCTGGCGCATTGGTGTCTGTGTAGGTGATTGGTCGACTGTTGATGACGGCCTCGGCCTCAACCATGAATGTCCGTAGCTGTTCATCATCCAGCCGGTCTCCATGTGCGTCAAGCAAGTTTGACAGGACACTTCGAACTGAGCGGATCATCCGCTCCCATATGCCCCCCATATGGCTAGCGTGGGGCGGGTTCATCTTGAAGATCACCCAGTCACACTTTTCCTTCAAGAGCTCGGCCTTGATCCGTTTATCGTCCATTTCAGACAATGCTGCTTCAAGCTCTGACTGAGCGCCGACAAAGTTTGTTCCGTGGTCGGACCGGAGCTGTCTGACTTGTCCGCGTCGTCCCACGAAACGCCGATATGCATTAATGAATGCATCTGACGTCAGTGAGTTGGCCGTCTCTATGTGCACAGCACGGCTGGCCATGCACGTGAACAAGACGCCCCATCGTTTCTTCTCGCTACGTCCTTCCTTGACGTAGAAGGGGCCGAAATAGTCCACGGCACTGTATGTGAATGGTCCTGTTGGCTCCATCCTGTCTTCTGGCAAGTCTGCCATTTTCTGTGACGAGGCTTTTCCTCGTACCTTCTTGCATGTCACGCACCTTCCAATGTATGACGTGATGGTGGCGCGTGCATGCACGATCCAGTAACCTGACGCTCGGATCTCGTTCAACGTGATGCCACGGCCTGCATGATGTGTCCTTTCATGATGATGACCTACCAGTAAGCGAGTCACGGGACTGTCCTTTGGCAACACCACTGGGTGAGCCAAATCTCGGGGCACATTTGCCCGACGGATCCTGCCGCCAACACGGATCAGTCCACTGTCATCCAAGTATGGATCTAGACGGTATAAGTTGCTGGAGGCCTTCAGAGATTGATTTCGCTCTCTGCAGTGTTTCCTGTCTGTGTGATCGTTCGCTAAATTCTGTAGGATGACACGTTCTCCTGCAAATTTCTCGGCCTGAGCAGCTGCGATCAACACAGCCTCGGCCCTCTGCAGCTCCTCAACTTTCACGGGCACATATTTTGTGGCTACCATTGTCTTGAGCTCTTTTCTGGAAGGCTTCCTGGTTGGCTTTTTTGTAGCCCTTGTCAACAGTAAGCCCTTGAATCTGAGGCACACGGCTATCGCTCGCCTGGCACGATGCCAACTGGAAAAGCGTTTGATCATGTCCATCACGCCCGAGCCGAGTGTCACTCGAGTTTGGTGCGTATTAGCCCTTTTCACCTCTGGATCCTGAGAATTGAGTGCCGGATTGTTGGAATCCAGTGGAAGTGGGTCAGGCAGTGAGAGGAATGCTGGTCCTCTCCACCAGTGTTCAGCAGTCCTGAGTTTGACAGCAGACAATCCACGCGATGCTGTGTCCGCGGGATTTTCTTTGGTGTCCACGTGGTTCCACCTGGATACATCCGAATTGTTTCTGATTTGCTGCACCCTGTTTGCGACGAAGATATGGAATCTTCGGGCTTCATTGCTGATGTAGCCGAGGACTACCTTACTGTCGGTCCAGAAATATTCTTCCACGTTCTTGTAGCTCAGCTCCTTCCTCAGAAACTTGCTTATTTTGATGGACACGACTGCCGCCGTGAGCTCCAGGCGGGGCACTGTTATTGACTTGGACGGGGCCACACGTGATTTGGCCATCACCAGTGATGTCGTGATGTCACCACGGTCGTTGATCAGTCGCACGTAGCTGCACTGCCCGTATCCATCTAGACTTGCATCTGAGAAATGGTGGATCTCCACTTTTATGACTGGCCCAAAATCCTTGTCCTTGTAGCATCGTGGTATCTGGATGTCTTGTAGTGTGGGCAGCTCACTGCACCATGCCTGCCACCTGGTGTTCAGCTCCTCGGGGATGGGGTCATCCCAGCCCTGCCCGTCTCGGACGAGTTCTTGCAGTATTCGTTTGCCCAGCAGCACGAATGGGCAAACAAGTCCCAGGGGGTCAAATAATGAGCTTACTGTAGACAACACCCCTCTTCTTGTGAATGGCCGTTCAAT
This sequence comes from Terebella lapidaria, assembly GCA_949152475.1. Classification (NCBI taxonomy): domain Eukaryota; kingdom Metazoa; phylum Annelida; class Polychaeta; order Terebellida; family Terebellidae; genus Terebella; species Terebella lapidaria. Next base: position 40,732,654 of record OX424562.1, on the reverse strand, counting down.
CTTTATTCTGAATCCGATGTTGTCTGCCTTGATGCACCAGTAAACACCCAGAGTTCGCTCGATCGATGGAGTGTTCTGGTTGAAGTCCAGGTTCTGTGTACTTGCGGCTCTGAGCTTCGGTGGGATGGCTTCCATGACAGTGTAGTCATTGGAGATGTACTTGTGTAGGTTGAAGCCGCCCTTTTTGCATAGCCTGTGGCTACTCTCCACCAGGTCGATTGCCTCTGCTGCGGATGCCACTGATTTCAGTCCATCGTCAACATAAAAATCGTCACGAATGAAGTCCGCCGCTGCCTTGCCACATTCGTGTTCATGCTGATCTGCAGTTGCCTTCAAGGCAAAGTTCGAGCAGCCAGGTGACGACGTCGCCCCAAAAAGGTGAACAGTCATTCTGTACTGTTGGGGTTCCTGGCTGGTATCGCCGTTCTCCCACCAAAGGAAGCGCAGGAGATCTCTGTCTTCTCTGTTCACACCAACCTGGTGGAACATTGCCTCTATGTCGCAGCTGATAGCTATGCTATTCTCACGAAATCTGCACAGCACACCTGTCAGATTGTTCATCAGATCTGGGCCTTGAAGCAGGTGTTTGTTCAGGATTTCTCCTCGGTACTCACAGCTGCAGTCGAATACTATTCTGAGTTTTTCAGGTTTTTTCGGGTGGTACACCCCATGGTGGGGTAAATACCAAACTTTCCCATCATTCCGGTTGATTTCCTCTGGTGGCACCAACTGTGCATACCCATGACTGATCAGGTCGCTCATGAACTTGGTGTAGTCATGCCTGTACCTCTGGTCTCGTTGCAGTCTGATCTTCAAGCCAGCTAATCGTCTTAGCACCATCGGCTGGTTATTTGGCAGCTTGACGTCCGACTTCAATGGAAGTGGCATTTCAAAATGACCATCGTCACGTTGATGAATGCCAGTGGACGCTTTCTCCAGAAATCTGAAGTCCTCTGTTGACATCTTCTCATCTGATGCACGTTCATTGAAATCCATGTCGAACATCCTCGTCACGGCGAGAGGGCTGATCTCGGTGACCTGGGTGCGGAAGGCGATGTGGCATGCCTTGTCGTCGATCATGTTCATCAGCTGAACACCCTGCTTGTCTATCATGCCAGCTACGCCCCAGCCAAGTGATGTTCGTATCGCCCATGGATCGTTGTCTGCTCCAGGTATTACTTCTCTGGGCTTGATTGCAGCTGGACAGTCAAGCCCGATGAGTAGGCCGACTTCTAGCTGCTCCTGATACTCATGTAGCTGAGGTGCCACGTGCCGCAAGTGATCCCATTGTTTGGCTGTTTCTGGGCGTGGGATCAAGCCTTTTTCTGCTGGGATTGTGTCCCGCACATATGTTCCTGGAAGCCTGATGTGGTCACTGCTGCCTTGTGCACACACAGATAACCCCTGTATAACCTGACTGTCGACAATCTGTTCATCAAGCATTGTTGCCAGCTTTATCTGCACAGATTGGCCTGTGATGTCCAGCTTCTGCAAAGTGGACCGTGTGATGAATGTTGAGTTTGACTGGTCGTCGAGTAGGGCATACACCTGGACCTGTATGCCTGGCCTGTCCTTGTGTTGTAGCGTCACCGGTAGAATCAGGGAGTTGTAGTGACCAGCATGAGTTGTACTGGCCTCTGTACGGTGTACAGTTGCTGTGGAAGTGATGTTTGCATTCTCACTGGAGGTGTCACTTTCCTCAGTGCTGCCTGGCTGTCTTGGCATTCTGTCTGTGTGGAGCAGGGTTGGATGCTGTGACTTGCAGATCTCACACTGCTTCCTTTTCATGCAGTTCTGTGCCAAGTGGCGTCCACTCATGCATGCATAGCAGTAGCCCCTTTTCTTGAGAAAGTCCTTTCTCTCAGAAATGTTCATTTTCTTGAAATGGTTGCACACCTCCAGATGATGGTACGGCTCTTGGCACAATGGACACGTCCTGACTGTGTTGCTCTGTGTCTGGACTTGTGTTGTGGCCATTACTGTGGCACTGCTTGTGGTGGGTTCCACGTTACTGCGCTGTGTTGCCAGGCTGCGTGATGTCTTGTGCCACTTACTTTTCCCGTCCTTTTTTTCCAAACTTGTTGATGGCCTGTAGTTGACAGAGTTACATGCCACACGAGCCTCCTTTTCAAGGAATTCACAAAATTCCATGAATGGCGGGAAGCAAGACTCTGAGCTGTTGAGCCATCTGTCAACTACTCGGCTCCATCTGTCGAGTAGTCGACTGGGTAGCTTCTCGAGCATGCGTGCGTTCTCTTCCTCAGAGTCCAGACAGCTCAAGTGCCTGGTGTGCATCATACTGGCCTTGCAGTTGTTGAGGAAATCAGAGAATTCACGCAGTCCCTTTCCATCACCTGTTTTAATGACTGGCCAGTCTCTAATTTTCATCTTGCATACCTTTGCAAGGAGGTACTTATCGCCATACCTCTTGTGCAAGACTTCCTTCGCCTTCCTGTAGGCGTCTTCTGACTCCAAAGCCAACAGTCCCTGTATAGCTGTGTGTGCTTCTCCCGTCGTGTACTTCCCAAGGAAATACAGCTTTTGGCAAACATCTAGTGCGTTCCGCTCGACGATTGACTCAAATGATTTGATCCAGTGAGGGTACTGCATGAAGTCTCCTCCAAACTTGTCTGGTGTCAGCTTTGGGAGGCTGTCTTGTTTATTCAGGCGACTGGCCAGGTTGTCGAGAGCTGATGCCAGTATCCCAGCTGTATCCTGTGTCTGCAGTACCTGTGGCGTCACTGGCGTTTGTTGACTGTACTGTGCTCCTGTGTTTTCACTTGGTGAGCCATGATTCTCATGTTCACTGAACACTGCACTGTCACGTGGTGCACTGTATTCTCGCACAGTCACTGTTTCTGGTATTGTGAATCTCACATTGTCACCTGTTGAAGATGTCACTCTGTTCGTGCTCGTCATAGGTGACACGTTATCAGTATAGCCGGGAGAGATCTCAGAATGTTCAGTCACATCTGCTTCTCTGTGTACTTGAGCCAAAGTTCTTCTTGAGTTGCCTCCGAATATGTATGATAATGTCTCTTCATTGTCAGTGTCATACTTGTTCAAAACCTCTAGACGAGCAACACTTGCCTTGATCTCTGTTTGTAACTCTAACTCGTCCTCGTCAGCCTTCAAATCAGTCAGAGTTTGTTCCAATTTTTCCTTGAGTTGTTGATGTTCCTGGTTGAGTCTCAACTCCATGGCTTTAACTTCTGCTTGAGCCCTACGGCGATCTGCTTCCAGCCTGCGCTTCTCACGCAAGCTCTCTGCCTTTGCTATCAACTCTGCTTGCCTTTGTTCTTCTTGAATTCTCATCTGAGTAGACCTTGTACTTCGTGCGCTTACTTGTGACGCGCTGTCACATGGTTCTATGTTGGGATTTGTTGTGGATGTGCCGGTATTGGGCCTATCGTTCTGGGCTGCCATCTTTTCATTCATTGATGCAACGTCTATGAAGTTTTACTGTGTTGGTAGATGCCTTTTATTTGTAGATGCCTTTATTTGATCACACCAGTTCACAGGTTCACGTAAAACTTCATTTAGCCGTTGTAACCTTAAGACATTTATGAACAAAGATACCCTTTTAAACTTTTCGAACCATTTTTTCTCGTAAAACAAAACCCACATGCAGAAACTTAATCGCTAGGTGGCGCAGCCCTGCCTAGTTATATCCGCCTATCGCTAGGGGGCAGCACTGGATAAAAATAAAGCGGTGTTCGCACCTTTACAATAGGAGTAGGAGGGCAAATACCTATGTTAGGAGAACAATGTCCGTGTAAGCGAATCATGAGTTTGGGGGAAACCCTGACGGTGACATAGCACATATAATACAGCAATCGGAGCATATAGGACTCAGAAGCGAATTCATAGTTGAGCAATTGGAGGGGGGGGGGGGGGGGGGTGGGGGGGTGGGAGGGTGGAGGAGCAGTAACCAGTTATTGCCTAATTAGATGCAGGTTGTGGTAGGGAGGGGAAGTTCGTAATGGTGACACGGGGAAAGTGGGTTATAAGGGCGCAGTACGGTTCCGATAGGGTCAGAAGGGCATGAGTTATCGCGGCTAGGGTAAGGTTATGGTCCGAGAGGGGAAGTTCTAGATTCTATATAAGGGGAATGGTGTGGGGGGGGGGGGGGGAGGGGTAGAAGGGGAGCAGTCCTAGTAATACAGGGACTGCAAGCACATTAGAAGGGTGGCTAGACGAGGTAGAATATGCTTGAGGCATAAGTAACCACCGTCGGGTTTATTGGTTTATTGGGAGGGGTTAGGGGGTTTGTGGGGGGGTAGCATGTATGACGAATGCTGGTACGAGAGGAAGTTACAAATGGGGGGGGGGGGGGGGGTGGAGTTTCTTGTTATTGCAATGTTGGCGCTGTACGGGGTAAAACCCCCAAGGTAGGGGTAGGGCACTTCAGCGTTCTGGGAGGCGTGTAGACGGGTGGGTTGTTTTAGGTGGGTTGGAACGGGCAGTGGGAGGTGCCAAAGGGTCGGCCTTTGGCAAACATGTATCGAGTAGGGGGGGATCTAAATAATTAGTAAGGTAAGGGTAAGGTTAGCCTAAAGGTTACTAGGAGTGTTTATTGTTTCAGTGCCGCTCCCCAAAGGGTGAGCCCCGTCGACACGGGACAGGGCAGATAGCCAAGGCTTTATGCCGGGCTCGTCACACCCACCATACCATACCATACCATCAACAACTACCATACCATACCATACCATAGACAAAATGAAAGTTTTGCTGGCATGTACAGGCAGTGTGGCTTCAACTAATATTCCTGCCTTGGTTGAGGGCATACAGAATCTACATCATGAGGTACTCTTGGAAAATATGTACCGTAATCCCGCGCATACAGGCGCATGCGCCTATAAATGAAGGTGCGCCATACCTCGTATATAGGCGCATGCGCTAATAGATGAGGTATATTTTTTCTCCAGCAGAATGTGTGGATATCACGGTATCGTTTATGAGCGCACCTCTCAGAATTTGTTTTTGCGATACATTATTATTGGTATAAGTGATATCCCGTACATGGAAGGGTCCGACCCACCTAAAATGCATGCGACATCCACCTGGAAAGCTTGTGTTCGAAAGAAAGTGAATTCATATATAGGTGCATGCGCCTTACCTCACATAAAGGCGCATGCGCCATATATGAGGCATAATTATAATTCTGTGTGTGTCCAAAAAAGCGCTGTTTCATTTATAGGCGCATGCGCCTGTATGCGCGGGAATACGGTATGAGTGAGGTACAAGGTCAAACTCAAGGTCATCAGAATATTCAGCGTATCATTTTCTATATGTCTACAATTGGTTCCCAAGCTATGAAGTCGATAAGAAGCGAGATATTAGCCATCTTGTCCTGTGACCTTGAAAATGAGGTCAAACTCAAAGGTCGAAATCAAGGTCACGACAATATTCAGCATATACTACCGGTAGTATAATTTCCTATATATGTTCATGTTTGATTCCTATAAGCTGTGAAATTTATAATGAGTGAGATATTAGCCATTTTGTCCTTTGACCTTGAAAATGAGGTCACAGGTCGAAGTATCTAGTATCTCGATAATATCGAGTTAGTATCTCGATAATATCGACTTAGTAACTCGATAATATCGACTTATTATCTCGACTTAAATCACAGCACATGTATAGTCTGCCTGTGCATATGCATAATGAGAAAACAAATAAACATTACTGAATTTATATGAGGGTCAAATACTGTTAGAACTCTAATATGTAATTAATGTAATTGATATTTACATCAGAGGGGAAAGTTTTCATTTTAGATATCATTTATTTCAAAGTTCATACGGGGACATATCCGCCAATTGACACAGTCGTTATTGGTTACCCACGTACATTATACATACATATACACATGGGCCGGACAGCCCTGGTATATTAAGTCGATATTATCGAGTTACTAAGTCGATATTATCTAGTTACTAACTCGATATTGTCGAGTTACTAAGTCGATATTATCTAGTTACTAAATCGGGAAAAAAAAAAAAAAATCTCCTTCCTGTGCCTGTTCCACGTTTAAGTCGATATTATCGAGATACTAACTCGATATTATCGAGTTATAAGTCGATATTATCGAGATACTAAGTCGATATTATCGAGTTACTAAGTCGGGAATTTAAAAAAAAATAATTTTCCTGGGTGGCCTTTCTACGCTTCCGTACAATGTTAAGTGAGTACACATATTAGAATTGATTTCCCGCCTAACCCATCTGCAAAATGAAAGTGGTAAAATAAAAAGACGTCAAGGCCTAAAGGCCTTGGAGGCATTTCAGGGTGAAGCATGAAAAAAACAAAATGCTAACTCAAGAAAAACATGACGAAGCTCCCAATGAAACCTCTAAGACATTTATGCCATTACATGTATGTGAAGGACAAACTTGATAACCCTAAGATTATCTGTCTAATGTCTGATTTGCTCTAGGTCACACCGTTACCGAGATATCGACAAAAATGAAAAATGCCGACTTGACGAAAAAATTTCAGGTCAAGGTCAAAGTTTATCCCTAATACCCCTAAGATATGTTTCGCTAGGGCCATGAGTCCCAAAATAACATCCGTTTCGCTCTACGACGCACAGTTTCCGAGATATCAACGAGAATGAAAAATGCCGACTCGGAAAAAAAATTCAAGTCAAGGTGAAAGTTCATCCCTAGTTCCCCTTGGATATGTTTGTCTAGGGCAATGAGTCCGAAAATAACGTCCGTTTCGCTCTACTACGCACCGTTTCCGAGATCTACAAAAACGAAGATAAAAATCGGCATAAAAATTTTTCATCCCTAAAACCCTTAAGACGTGTTTGTCTAGGGCGATAAGTCTGAAAATAACGTCCGTTTCGCTCTACGATGCACCGTTTCCGAGATATTGATGAAAACAAAAAATGCCGTCTCAGCATAAAACTTTCAGGTCATGGTCGAAGTTCATCCCTAATACCCCTTAGACATGCTTGTCTGGGGTGACGTGTCCAAAAGTAAGGTTCATTTCCGAGATATCGACGAAAAAGAAAAATGCTGACTCGACAAAAAAAAATTCAGGTCAATGTCAAAGTTCATCCCTAGTACCCCCTTGATATGTTCAAATAATGTCCGTTTCGCTCTATGACACACCGTTTCGAGATATCGATGATAATCAAAAAAGCTGACTCTGCATGAAGATTTCAGGTCAAGGTCAAAGTTCATCCATACTACCCCTTAGACATATTTGTCTAGGGTGGCGAGTCCGAAAATAAGGTCCGTTTCGCTCTAGGACGCACCGTTATTGTGCGGAAACCAGAAACATTGACTTCATCCTCACGGACCTCACGGACCCCGGAGCCAGCTCAAAAACAATAGGCTTCTTTCTGACCAGTGGAGAAAATTTGGCATAGATACATCGAGGCAAACTGAAGTTATTGTGCGAAAACCAAAAAGTGAAAGAAAAAAAAAGAAAAACAAAATTTTGACAAAACCATAAACAGATAAAGGCATTTCTGCTGAAATGCCTTAATTATTCCACAAATATAAGCCCATGGGCCTATAATTTATATTTATATTAAATTTCATTTGGCACAGTTACACCCTTCTCCCAATTATAAGCCCAGGGCTTAAATACGGGGATCCCCGTGGCCCGTAAACAGCTGTTCGATGTGATGTACGACATATATATGACATAACCCATGGCATCATCGTTATGTACCTCTCTGCCTATATATTGAAAGTAGGATCGAATAGTCAACATCAATTCCATTCAGACCAATTATAAATCGACCTGTTTTCACTAATTTCCAATGCTTATGGATCACAATTAGGTGATTGTATGGTGTGGCTAAAGAAATATGAGTCATCAATGTTCACCCTAACGATGCTAACTAAACAAAGGGTGCTTTGAAACAGTAAATTACATGAACATGCACATCAAAACATGCACAGTACACTAGGTGTGTAATCTGGATTCATGATCATTTCTCATGATGATGTCACACAAGTTGATGTTCCTGATTACTCGCACAGACTGAGGTCCAAGTCATAGCCACGAACACAGCCACACACTTTTTTGACGCTACTTCGCTGTCCGTGCCTGTGATTCGAGACGATGATCACTGGAAGGTTGACTTTCTTGATGATCTTAACTCTGAATGATTTCAAAAACATATGTGGTAGCCCCAAATAGGGAGTTATACCTTTTGATAGTGGTATTTTGGTAATACATACTGCTATAATAAACATTACAGTATTGTTGATGGTTGTTTATTATAGAGGTTAATGTGTGGATATAATGACTTGTTATATTTGCGCACGACCAGTGGCAGAAGAGAGGAGATCCAGTGCTGCACATAGAGTTACGACGATGGGCCGATGTTCTTGTTATAGCTCCACTGGACGCAAACACCCTTGCCAAGATGGCCGCCGGAATGTGTGACAATTTGTTGGTAAACTTTTAATCATGAAGTTTCTTGTTTTATTGAACATTTGTGGTGCAACAAAATACTTGCATTGGTTCTATACCACTGTATCTCAATGTTGTATACACCATACCAGAAACACATATACTTGTCATGTATTTTTGACTGTATGTACTCGGGGAATTTAAACATAATATATGCTGAGATTTTCAAAGACAAATTAGTAAGTTTCTGCATGCTTATGCAACCTTCACTTGCAAGGAAGGACCATGCATCAATGGGGATCTTCAGGAATTAACTGTGTATTAATTGCCAGATATTGAACATTCTGTGTTGTAGACGTGCGTGGTCAGAGCATGGGACGCGAGCAAGCCACTGTATTTCGCTCCGGCAATGAACACGATGATGTGGGAACATCCGCTGACCGGGCAGCACATAGAGCAGCTGAAAGCTCTCGGCTACCGGGAAATCCCCTGTATTGAGAAGCTGCTCTATTGCAATGATATAGGTAGGTCTGGCTCGGCACTGCAGGACTTGAAAAATTCTGTATTCTGTAAGTCGGATTGAGAATTATACGACACAAATATTGTACTGAAATATTGTAATTCAGTCTTCCTACCCCAATGTTCATTGCAGGATATGGAGCAATGGCCGAAGTGGACACAATTATCAAGGTTTTGAAGGGTCTTCAGGAAGCAGAATTGGCTCCATAAAACAACACCAGAGACTGTTCTGCTTTACTTGTTTGATCTATTACACTATATTATGAACTTATACTCTGATTTTTAGGTTACCGGACCTATGGTCCGATAACCTATTGCCGTCACGTTGCGTCCGTCGTCCGTCCGTCGTCCGTCGTCCGTCGTCCGTCCACATTTTTATCTTTAAAGTTTACAGGCGGATTTTCCTGAAATTTTGCACAAAGTTGCCTAAAAATATTTCAAGAGGGGATTATTTTTTAGTTTTTTGATTTTCGCATTTTTCTCAAAATGGCGGCCATTTTTGACGAAAAATGGCCAATTTTGGACTTTGGCGGCCATTTTCTCAAAAACTGTCTGATCAGTTTTGAGATTTTTGTTTCAAAAGATTCCCCTTATGTACCTTTATGATGTGTATAAGTTTTGTTGCCCTTGAATCGCCGGTCTCCGTGTGGCGGCCATTTTGAATTTTTGACGGGTCGGCGAAAAAAATTTTATTTGTCCCAAATCGCGTTACTATCCATTTTGGGTCATTTCTAGACAAAAAAAAAATTTTCACCCTTTGAAAAAATTTTGGACTTAGAAAATTTTCGGCACTTTTTTCCTTCATAATGGGAGCTGCCAGGACTGTACTCATAGTACGCTTGAAGATAGAGCTTAGATATTGGCACTTTCAAATAGGAAGTCATATATAGCGAGTTGGGAGGTGACCTTGAATTTGACCTTTGATGACCTTGAAAGGTCAAAACAGCCATTTTTGGGTGAAAAAATGCCCAAATTTGCCTCTACAGATGAAATGCATGTAGATAGAGCTTCAGTTTGCATTATGAACATATAGGAAGCCATATATGAAACAACTGATGATGACCTTGATTTTGACCTTGGATGACCTTGAGTGCTAAATGTCTGACTTGAAATCTTGAAAGTGGCCTCTGAAGCATAAACTTTTGCACATACAGGTTAGGATTGTGTATAAGCCTGTAAAAGAGTCATGTATAAATGGCACATTTCTTGGTGACCTTGAACTTGACCTTAAAGACCTTGAAGGGCGAATCTCAAAATCTGAAATTGGCCTCTACACACGAAATACTTGTCGATAAAACTTTTTTTTTTGCCGACTCGGCACTTCCTGTTTGGCCGTATCTCGGAAACGGTGAGTCATAGAGCGAAACGGAGCTCAATTCCGGCCTTCTGTATTATGAACATACGAAGTCATATGCAGCATACCTGATGGAGACATTGAGATTCACAAAGATGACCTTGACTGGTAAATCTCAAAATCATATGTCACCTACAATGCTTGAAACCAAAATTGTCCGGTAACCTATCTTAGCCCTTGGGCTAATTTTTAAAACTAATTTACACAGTTTTTTGCTGATATTTTTGTGATGCTAAATGGTATCATATTATAACTTGGTATACTTCACCTGGAAGTCTAACAGCAATTTTCTACAGAATTTCAGACTTATATCACGAAAATTGAAAAACTTGGCAATCTACCCCAATCTTAAATTTAGCCCAGTCATTTAATTTCTGGGTCTGCACACAATTTTGTGCATTTGCTCACTTTTGTAGCGGTGCAATCTTTCAAATCGACATAGAATACACCCCAATGTGCCTTCTGGTTCAAAATCCTGATGGATGTAAACAGGACCAAATCCTCGATATACATGTACTCAGATTCTCGAGATTCCGTTTTGGGCTGAAATTCAAAATTGGAGCAGATAGCCATCTTCCCCAATTTTTGCGCTAGAAATCCAAAATTCGGCAGAAAATTGTTGTCCGACTCCTAGGTGAAGAATGTCAAGTTATGGAATGATACCATTTAGCATCGCAGAAATATGTTCCAAAACCGGTGGAAACAAGTTAGAAAAATCAAACTATATCTTGATACCATGGTCTTTCAAATCATCTATATCCGGTGATATCGGTTTCAGTTTCATATCTTCACAAAGAACTACATGACATTTGTATAGAGGATCTTTAATGAGTGCCCATTTAATATCAGATTTATTAAACGAGCCAGAGAACTTTTGCTAGCCTTGGTGAGCAAAAATAAAAGTTCTTGGCAAGTTTAATAAATTTGATATCAAATGGGCACTCATTAGAGATCCTATTTATCACACGAAACATCATGCGGCATTTTGATCGCATTTTTCCTGGATTTACATCAGATTTTACAGTGGTTTTGCACTTAATTAGGCGTCTTTTATTAGACGTGTGTACTATCGAAAATATTAAATGATGTTATGAGATTGGATAATACCAGTGTCATGTGATAAATATAAACGTGTTTCAATTATGAATCTCAATTTTCTCAGATTGAGGGCGAGATGGCCGAGTGGTTACGTGCGAGCGCTCAGTCACTCAATTTGAACCGATAGCTATCGCCGGCGTGGGTTCGATCCCACGTCGGGCCGCATGTGTAGTATTTATAGGGGGATTTTCTCCCTGCCCTCACACCTGGCACTGGGCCTGTGTCTCGGATATCACATAAATGGAGGTCCCATCTCTAAAAAATGTTGTAAAGGGATGTAAAATACCCCTGTGAGTACGACATGTACCCTGGCAGTGACCACTCTCAGAGGACTAAATTCCAAATTGTGAAGCGCTTTGATGATGTGTGTAATGACGATAAAGCACTATATAAGAACCGGTTATTATTATTATTATCAATTATGAATCTGTTACTTCAATGTCAGGATGTTAGAATATGTATGAATGGATTTGAAGAAATAATTTTGTCTTGTCAAAATTTGTGTTTCATTGTTCTACATGTGTGTTTAAACAATTTGTTTCATTGTACAAAAGACAATGAAAGATGCAGGCGCCAACTGGAACTAGCTCATTTTGTTCATCCCTCAGAACAATACAAATGTATTCATCTCTATAAATAAATATAACTTTAGCAACAAATATCATTTACAATAACATAACATAAAAGTAAAACAGAAGTATGAGATTCACACAGTATTGCACAATCAGAATTACTTTTACCTTGAGTTTTGCTTTACCAGAATATTACATAATACATTTTGTTGGATGGATACGGAAGTTTGACAAATAATGGTGTAGCCGTTATGTGTTGTCAAAACATGAATATCATAAACATATAGAGTAAGGCAAATATGCCATCAAATGCAGAAGTTTGGCTGAAACACTTGGCTGAATAATGTGGCAAGACTGATATAATATCGTACACATTGTTCCTAAAAAATCCAAGCAGCAAAAAATGACTAGACTACTAATTCCAACAACATTTCATATTTTGGCACAAAAGTATCCAAAACTCAACATTTTCAAGTCTCTCATGATAATTTTACAGTTGAACACTCTACATAATCACGCCCACACATAAAACACAACCAATACAACAGAAGATCAATCTACAGATAACATCAGGTACAAACAACATGGTTTATGGTACCATTTCAAGACTGCTACATAACAATATCATGATCGTGTGGAGTTTATCACTAGAGATTCAAACTTGTGAATGTGATTTACATGTACATGTATGTAGGTATTCTTATCTAGATAATCAACACCATAGTGATGAATACAATACATATATCCAATCTACACTATACTTCCATGAACACAACGATCTACATTGTATACTCCACACCATTTATGACATTCACACGGTAAAGAACTGGGTGGCCGCGGAGCTCTGGACCTCGATCTGGCCGAGTTTGAACTGTAGTCGTTTGAGCCACGTCAGCAATGTGTCTGAGTCTAGCTGTGACGCGTCGTTCTTTTGTTCCCTCGGTTCCCAGTTGTGGCAGATCTGCAGTCGAACCTGCATGTGGCCGGGCAGCTGTGACACACAGAGTCAGACGGAGGAATAGATGTGGTGAAATACATGTATGGGTAAGTCTGAGAGGGATGGTGAGTTATTGATCAAATGACTGAGCTTATTCAACGTGTGGATAGATTGCTTTGAGCTCAAAACATCTGGCAGATGGTTCAAACAGTTTAGAAGAAATGAGTTCCATGCATCCAAACGGCTCCAGTTCAAAATTTGCATAAGTCCTAAAGTCTAAATCTATGTTATTATCTAGGTTTATTCTGGAGTGAGAACATGATGTACTGACCTGACTGTGATGTGAGAACAGTATAGGTGTCCACATCGGGAAGAGCTACAGAATAGAAGTACACCAGAATCCTCAGTATAAACAACCATCTGGATCATGTCCTCTCTCTTGAATTTATTAATCATCCATGCAAATATCTGGAGTCGAATATAACTCATATCACTCCAGTAACAATATTATCTAACAAAGTACCACAAACCTTAGCGAGAGCTGTGGAGTTACACTCCTGAAGCGCTTCCATCAACCCTAGGAAGTGAAGATTCACCATCTCAGCCAACTGCAAGAAACACAGTGTACACTACATGTTACATCCAGGCAATTCATGCTTGTTTTTCCCCCAGAAAATCCCTTGTGAAAATAGTAGCATTGAAGTACATTATTATTCCCCAGGAGGAAAGCATATATCTACTCATCTATTCCAAATTGATTCTACTTTGATACCAGGTACATGTACCGACACATGCACTGAATTATGGTCTTGACTGTTACTGTATGATCAAGTAATGTTTATCGAGAACACGTAGATCAGACAATGCGGCCGTACCACTTTAGAGTGTGAGAGGAGCTGGAGCACACCCGGCGTGACTCGCCCCCAGAAGTCCATGATGGTGTTGTGGGCGGTTAGGTAGTTGTCACTGCCGCAGGGGGAGAGGTTAGCATACGACTCGCAGTACATCGTCCACAGCTGACAGGCGGGACAGAGAATGGTCAGAAAGAATCATTACCCGAAAGGCATCCATTATAGAACTATTGCCAAAAATATATCTGTCTTCTGAAAATATGCGTATCAAGTTTTAAAATATTATAAATACCTGACAGAGGATGAAAGCATGGAATAGGGATGACATGTGCAAAACTGACACCTGAAAAGCAAGATAAATTCATAACAACATTGATATCAACCATGGGGCACAGAAAGGCAGTTTTTCAGTGTCTAGATGTGAGTTTTATTCCAAATTTCTTGGTTTTTTTTTGCTGACATCATGCTAGAGGTGTTACGTCACTACACATCCTGGACATTGCTCTGACCTTGGACTGCTCCGCGAAGCCTGACATGATGACCATGACATGGTCTGCGATGTAAGAGCTAGCCTCCAGGGGGAGTGGCTGACACGCCATGTGTTCCAGCTCCCGGGTAAGTGCCGTGTGTGTCAGGGAGCCCAGGATCAGCCACGACAACAGGCGGATATGTCCAACACAGTCTGTGAACTCCTTCGGCCTGGATGTGATAAACTCTCTATCAATTTTTGTTTGTCAATTGAGTTAAGAGCATTATACATATGGAGCATTGTGACATTCTGTGGCTACACAAGCAGTGACACCACAGTTATAGCACACAGATGCTGGTGCATTTATAAGACAATCAGTGACACTCCAGTAAAGGGAAATGCATCTTTATCGTGGGGTCGCTGAACTTTACACACATAAAGGCGTATAATCATGTACTCGCTGTATCCAAATCATTAGTATATTGACATGAACATACACACTGCATCCTGTTTAGACTGACCCCAATTGGAGGGAGCATTATCTTACTGACCCCCCATCGGAGGGGGCATTGTGTTACTGACTGCCGTCGGAGAGAGCATTGTGTTACTGACCCCCGTCGGAGGGAGCATTGTGTTACTGACCCCCGTCGGAAGGAGCACTGTGTTACTGACCCCCGTCGGAGGGAGCATTGTGTTACTGACCCCCGTCGGAGGGAGCATTGTGTTACTGACCCCCGTCAGAGGGAGCATTGTGTTACTGCCCCCTGTCGGAAGGAGCATTGTGTTACCGACCCCTGTCGGAGGGAGCATTGTGTTACTGACCCCTGTTGGAGGGAGGAGGACGGGTGGTAGAGCCAGGGCAGGTAGCGGCCGATCGCTCGGTTGTCTCGACTGCTCAGACGGTTGAACTCTAGCGCCACATACTGCGCGATGGCACACTTCAGCAGGCTCCCAAGGGTGTCCTCATTCAAATTCTGGGTCCCGGCTTTCGTATTCGCCTGCAAGTGTCAGTGACAAGGTGTCGGAAAATGCCATATTCTGTTAGTAGGAGTCAGTGGTGACAGGTCGTTGCGGACACATTGCAGTTTCAACACCTTTCATGAATATTTTCACCATAATGAAATCTGCTACGATGAGTGTGGGTGTATTCCCTAACCTTGAGTTTGTTGATGGTGTGTATGTCCTCGATGAAGCCGATACACTCGTTGATGTGCTGCTTCATGCACTCGGCTGCGTTAGTGGAGGAGAGGGTCTGGCTGTACGATGTGTAGTTATAGTTACACAACTCCTCCACGATGTTTGTGGGGCCAATCGTCCCGCCCGCGTCCAGAACTAACAGCTACAGGCACAGTGGGGGCAGGGGGACGGGTGTTGTTATGTATTCTAGCCACATAATGTTTCATCTACCATAATTACAGTTGCCCAGAAGAAGTGAAGTAGGCTCATTTTGTGCATGTAATTGCTCGTCTATAAACCTTGCACATCAAGCTTTTCAACCGATATTGAAGTTTTATCTGAAGATTCCTAAGTATACATCTTACACTGTGAACAATCCCTCTATCCCTAGCAATATGCTGACAGGACAAGTCTTTCTATCAATATAGGAAGGGAGACGAGGCAGATTATCGTCCTTGTTTACCTGGACCATAAGCACCAGGTTTTCGTCTGGCAGTGACGTCTTGAACTTGAGAGCTTGTATCAGCTCAAAGATGACACAGCGTGACAGGAACATCTTATCCCTCTCCTGGAGTCACAACAAACATCCAAGTCTTACATGACAGTGATGATATACAGGGTAACATGTGTAAGTCGTCGCATTTTTGAGTCAAACAGCTCTATTGAACATTTACTGAACAATGATAATAGACTACAAAGATGTGACTACCTAGACGGTGAATTCATCGGAACCTTTGAAAGATTTACCCAGTATGACATTATGACCGTACCTTGGAGAATGCTCGACCACACAGACAGCAGATGTCAACCAGCTGCTGAAGCTTGAAGGAGCAGTGCTGAATCGTGAAGCTCATCAACTTGGAAAATGGCTCCAATATACCCTAGAACATCAAATATCTCCTTGTGATCATGGTGATAGAGAACATAAGGGAAACATTACCCAAACTGCTTATAATAGAGAAATAGCACTCAACCCCCTGGAACATCAGGGGGAAATATATTCTACCGGGTATTGATATTTATTTACTTTATTTTGTTCCATGGCTGAGACCTTGAGAACTTACCTTGACGGCTCCCAAGCCTGGAATCTTTAGAACACAAGTCATGATTTTCAGCACTGGGTTGATATCACAAGGATTGGGAAGTAGTCCCGGCAGCCGGCGGAAGAATATATCAAACTGAGTAAGGATATTACTCCAGGTAGGTGCTGAGGTCTCCAGGCCTATGTAGTCCATGTACAGAGCCAGGTTCTTCACCACATTGACGATCTGCTCATTGCTTACATTCTTCATCTCGTTGACTCCCTTTGGAGATAAAAGGATCAATTTTTTTTTTTTACAGATTTAGTTTTGTTGCACCTTGCAGTTGAGTAATGATTTTGCAGTATTTAGGAGTGAATTGCATGCATTAGCAAGGCTTCCATACCTCGAGCAGCAGCTGCAGAGCGGAGTACGAGTTGAGATCAGAGAAGTCCATCAGAGACGTCGCCATCGTCTTCAGAAAGTCCGGATCTGTCACATACAATCCATCATACCTGGTAGATCATTTGGTTACCATATTTGATAATATAGAATTGCTATACATTCTCCAAGACAGGGATGAATTTAGAGGAGGGTCTTGGAGTATGAACAAACCTCTGACGAACCCACCTAAATATGACTCTAGAAGTACGCATATTGCCAAATTTACTCAGGCCGCTTATGAATCGCCCCCTGAATCCCCCAAACCACAGCCTTCAACAACTTCACAAATGAACCCCCCATCCCTAAATTCTGAATCCACCCCTGCAAGATACACCCAGGTTATTCTGCAGTGAAGACTGAAAATTCTTTAAAAAAATTCAACTTTATTTTATCAAGGATTTTATCAGTTTACCGTCGAGTTCGGTCATGAAGATCTGCGGGAAGATCCCGTTAGGAGCCAGCTGGTGGAGGGTGCATCGGAGAAACTGTCGAGCAACACTAACGCTGTTCCCGGGAATGATGACGGGTCTGGAAATAAACATGTGTGGGTGTGAATAGTACGAAATGATCATGTCTTTTGTGGAAATATATCTGCAATATGCTTAGCAATTATATACATATAATTGGTGAATTATTGTACAAAGCATACATTACACTACAGTGTTGTTGTACTTACACCTCAGTCTGCCAGGGATAAGGATTGCTGGAGGCTATCCTGAAAACACAGACACATGATTCAAACCATACACAAAATACTGTGCTACAATATATATTGACACAAATTACTTCCCAACATCATACAGCATACAAGAACAATGTCTAGTATAGTCCCAGTAACTGAGCAGCAAGTTCCAATTTGGACGAACAAAAGCCAAAATTTCATCACAAATGTATAAGTTGTTTCCACTTATGTACTCTACGGCCTGTCTACAGACCCGCGTGTCTCACCTGGCAACAGCCTGCAGCATGTAGGTGAGGAGCGGCGCGGCGAGGCCCGGCTCTCGGTGGATATACGTAGCAAGACAGACGATGGACAGACTGATCGTGTCCTCGTCATACTGCTCGAGTACCGCGTTACAGTCCGGACACCGGTCCACCAGGATTTGTTCCGTCGCTCGCATCGCGGACATCGACTTCTTCTGGGCACTCATCGCGCTCTTGTTCAGCAGCTCAGACCGCCGCGACTTGCGACTGTACCAAGCAAAAATTGGAACATTCAAGTGTGGTTAAGGAGACAAGTTATAGTTCTGGCTTAGTGTCTGGAGGATTTGACACGAGCAGGATAATGATGTGGGAACTGTATTGTTCTCATATATAACTCTTTTTTGAAAAGTATTTGGCGACTAAAACCATGGCTGACGGTGTATTAGCTACAACAAAAATCAGGTGAATCGAATCACTTTGATTGAATCAATCAATCAGCTCAATTACGGCATGAGTTCATTATCCACACACCTGGACGTGGGTGACCGTCTCTCCGAGGTGGAGCTGAGATCTCCAAGGTCTGTTAGCTTCTGGAGCTCCACACTAGACAGTCCCATCTTGCGCTCTTTCTTATGGCGATAGTGGGGCTTCATACGAGGCTGTGTCGCGGGACTTGTCGATGGACTCTCGTCTAAGTCGCCTGCGGGGGAATCATTTGTTGTGAGCACTCTTCACATTACTGAATTTGCTAGTAATCAAGAGGCCATTATAGGCTTTGCACTTCTCCTTATGGAAGGCAATTACACAATGTTCAACAGAATAAACTCCCATAGCAGGAAGCATAGTTTACCGCTAATACATGTATGGAAAATTTGGATCTGTTGATGCCAAAGTCTGAACCAAACTCACTCTCTGTGTGTTGTGCATCCATCTTATCGGTAGTTCGATCAGTTCCGATGCTCGTCAGCTGCTCGTTGACAGAGCTCTGCGTGCGACTTGTGCTGCCCTCCGTCAGGTCATCTTGAACCTGCGCCTGCCGAGAATTATTCACAGGATCAATAACTTGAATGAATCATTATTTCTCAGTTCTTTTAATAACATTTACAAGATTTGTAGTTGCATCTAGTATGGTACGAGTACATAATGATACCAGGAATGGTCCTATTCCAGATAACTTGCAACTTAGGCAAATAACGTTCTGGTAAGTGTATGGCAATGAATACGCAATGATTTCCCTTTCATTACAAAGAACTACACTTGACAAGACAAAAGGTGCATTTGTCTTACAAGGATCACTCTATATACATTTCCCTGTCACTAGTGACTTACACTGCTCCCCTTGCCCCCGTCAGACGTTTAGGAGACTCACTCTGTATACATTTCCCCATCACTAGTGACTTACACTGCTCCCCTTGCCTCCGTCCTCCGTCAGACGTTTAGGAGACTCACTCTATATACATTTCCCCATCACTAGTGACTTACACTGCTCCCCTTGCCTCCGTCCTCCGTCAGACGTTTAGGAGACTCACTCTGTATACATTTCCCCATCACTAGTGACTTACACTGCTCCCCTTGCCTCCGTCCTCCGTCAGACGTTTAGGAGACCCACTCTATATACATTTCCCCATCACTAGTGACTTACACTGCTCCCCTTGCCTCCGTCAGACGTTTAGGAGACTCACTCTGTATACATTTCCCCATCACTAGTGACTTACACTGCTCCCCTTGCCTCCGTCCTCCGTCAGACGTTTAGGAGACCCACTCTATATACATTTCCCCATCACTAGTGACTTACACTGCTCCCCTTGCCTCCGTCCTCCGTCAGACGTTTAGGAAACTCACTCTATATACATTTCCCCATCACTAGTGACTTACACTGCTCCCCTTGCCTCCGTCAGACGTTTAGGAGACTCACTCTGTATACATTTCCCCATCACTAGTGACTTACACTGCTCCCCTTGCCTCCGTCCTCCGTCAGACGTTTAGGAGACTCACTCTATATACATTTCCCCATCACTAGTGACTTACACTGCTCCCCTTGCCTCCGTCCTCCGTCAGACGTTTAGGAGACCCACTCTATATACATTTCCCCATCACTATTGACTTACACTGCTCCCCTTGCCTCCGTCAGACGTTTAGGAGACTCACTCTATATACATTTCCCCATCACTAGTGACTTACACTGCTCCCCTTGCCTCCGTCAGACGTTTAGGAGACCCACTCTATATACATTTCCCCATCACTAGTGACTTACACTGCTCCCCTTGCCTCCGTCAGACGTTTAGGAGACTCACTCTATATACATTTCCCCATCACTAGTGACTTACACTGCTCCCCTTGCCTCCGTCAGACGTTTAGGAGACCCACTCTATATACATTTCCCCATCACTAGTGACTTACACTGCTCCCCTTGCCTCCGTCAGACGTTTAGGAGACTCACTCTATATACATTTCCCCATCACTAGTGACTTACACTGCTCCCCTTGCCTCCGTCCTCCGTCAGACGTTTAGGAGACTCACTCTATATACATTTCCCCATCACTAGTGACTTACACTGCTCCCCTTGCCTCCGTCAGACGTTTAGGAGACCCACTCTATATACATTTCCCCATCACTAGTGACTTACACTGCTCCCCTTGCCTCCGTCAGACGTTTAGGAGACTCACTCTATATACATTTCCCCATCACTAGTGACTTACACTGCTCCCCTTGCCTCCGTCAGACGTTTAGGAGACCCACTCTATATACATTTCCCCATCACTAGTGACTTACACTGCTCCCCTTGCCTCCGTCAGACGTTTAGGAGACTCACTCTATATACATTTCCCCATCACTAGTGACTTACACTGCTCCCCTTGCCTCCGTCCTCCGTCAGACGTTTAGGAGACTCACTCTATATACATTTCCCCATCACTAGTGACTTACACTGCTCCCCTTGCCTCCGTCAGACGTTTAGGAGACTCACTCTATATACATTTCCCCATCACTAGTGACTTACACTGCTCCCCTTGCCCCCGTCAGACGTTTAGGAGACTCACTCTATATACATTTCCCCATCACTAGTGACTTACACTGCTCCCCTTGCCTCCGTCCTCCGTCAGACGTTTAGGAGACTCACTCTATATACATTTCCCCATCACTAGTGACTTACACTGCTCCCCTTGCCTCCGTCAGACGTTTAGGAGACCCACTCTATATACATTTCCCCATCACTAGTGACTTACACTGCTCCCCTTGCCTCCGTCCTCCGTCAGACGTTTAGGAGACTCACTCTATATACATTTCCCCATCACTAGTGACTTACACTGCTCCCCTTGCCTCCGTCCTCCGTCAGACGTTTAGGAGACTCACTCTATATACATTTCCCCATCACTAGTGACTTACACTGCTCCCCTTGCCTCCGTCAGACGTTTAGGAGACCCACTCTATATACATTTCCCCATCACTAGTGACTTACACTGCTCCCCTTGCCTCCGTCAGACGTTTAGGAGACCCACTCTATATACATTTCCCCATCACTAGTGACTTACACTGCTCCCCTTGCCTCCGTCAGACGTTTAGGAGACTCACTCTATATACATTTCCCCATCACTAGTGACTTACACTGCTCCCCTTGCCTCCGTCAGACGTTTAGGAGACTCACTCTATATACATTTCCCCATCACTAGTGACTTACACTGCTCCCCTTGCCTCCGTCCTCCGTCAGACGTTTAGGAGACCCACTCTATATACATTTCCCCATCACTAGTGACTTACACTGCTCCCCTTGCCTCCGTCAGACGTTTAGGAGACCCACTCTATATACATTTCCCCATCACTAGTGACTTACACTGCTCCCCTTGCCTCCGTCCTCCGTCAGACGTTTAGGAGACCCACTCTATATACATTTCCCCATCACTAGTGACTTACACTGCTCCCCTTGCCTCCGTCAGACGTTTAGGAGACCCACTCTATATACATTTCCCCATCACTAGTGACTTACACTGCTCCCCTTGCCTCCGTCCTCCGTCAGACGTTTAGGAGACTCACTCTATATACATTTCCCCATCACTAGTGACTTACACTGCTCCCCTTGCCTCCGTCAGACGTTTAGGAGACCCACTCTATATACATTTCCCCATCACTAGTGACTTACACTGCTCCCCTTGCCTCCGTCAGACGTTTAGGAGACTCACTCTATATACATTTCCCCATCACTAGTGACTTACACTGCTCCCCTTGCCTCCGTCCTCCGTCAGACGTTTAGGAGACTCACTCTATATACATTTCCCCATCACTAGTGACTTACACTGCTCCCCTTGCCTCCGTCCTCCGTCAGACGTTTAGGAGACCCACTCTATATACATTTCCCCATCACTAGTGACTTACACTGCTCCCCTTGCCTCCGTCCTCCGTCAGACGTTTAGGAGACTCACTCTATATACATTTCCCCATCACTAGTGACTTACACTGCTCCCCTTGCCTCCGTCAGACGTTTAGGAGACCCACTCTATATACATTTCCCCATCACTAGTGACTTACACTGCTCCCCTTGCCTCCGTCAGACGTTTAGGAGACTCACTCTATATACATTTCCCCATCACTAGTGACTTACACTGCTCCCCTTGCCTCCGTCCTCCGTCAGACGTTTAGGAGACCCACTCTATATACATTTCCCCATCACTAGTGACTTACACTGCTCCCCTTGCCTCCGTCCCCCGTCAGACGTTTAGGAGACCCACTCTATATACATTTCCCCATCACTAGTGACTTACACTGCTCCCCTTGCCCCCGTCAGACGTTTAGGAGACCCACTCTATATACATTTCCCCATCACTAGTGACTTACACTGCTCCCCTTGCCTCCGTCAGACGTTTAGGAGACTCACTCTATATACATTTCCCCGTCACTAGTGACTTACACTGCTCCCCTTGCCTCCGTCCTCCGTCAGACGTTTAGGAGACCCACTCTATATACATTTCCCCATCACTAGTGACTTACACTGCTCCCCTTGCCTCCGTCAGACGTTTAGGAGACCCACTCTATATACATTTCCCCATCACTAGTGACTTACACTGCTCCCCTTGCCTCCGTCAGACGTTTAGGAGACCCACTCTATATACATTCCCCCATCACTAGTGACTTACACTGCTCCCCTTGCCTCCGTCAGACGTTTAGGAGACCCACTCTATATACATTTCCCCATCACTAGTGACTTACACTGCTCCCCTTGCCTCCGTCAGACGTTTAGGAGACTCACTCTATATACATTTCCCCATCACTAGTGACTTACACTGCTCCCCTTGCCTCCGTCAGACGTTTAGGAGACTCACTCTATATACATTTCCCCATCACTAGTGACTTACACTGCTCCCCTTGCCTCCGTCCTCCGTCAGACGTTTAGGAGACCCACTCTATATACATTTCCCCATCACTAGTGACTTACACTGCTCCCCTTGCCTCCGTCCTCCGTCAGACGTTTAGGAGACCCACTCTATATACATTTCCCCATCACTAGTGACTTACACTGCTCCCCTTGCCTCCGTCCTCCGTCAGACGTTTAGGAGACCCACTCTATATACATTTCCCCGTCACTAGTGACTTACACTGTTCCCCTTGCCTCCGTCAGACGTTTAGGAGACTCACTCTATATACATTTCCCCATCACTAGTGACTTACACTGCTCCCCTTGCCCCCGTCCTCCGTCAGACGTTTAGGAGACTCACTCTATATACATTTCCCCATCACTAGTGACTTACACTGCTCCCCTTGCCTCCGTCCTCCGTCAGACGTTTAGGAGACCCACTCTATATACATTTCCCCATCACTAGTGACTTACACTGCTCCCCTTGCCTCCGTCAGACGTTTAGGAGACTCACTCTATATACATTTCCCCATCACTAGTGACTTACACTGCTCCCCTTGCCTCCGTCCTCCGTCAGACGTTTAGGAGACTCACTCTATATACATTTCCCCATCACTAGTGACTTACACTGCTCCCCTTGCCTCCGTCCTCCGTCAGACGTTTAGGAGACTCACTCTATATACATTTCCCCATCACTAGTGACTTACACTGCTCCCCTTGCCCCCGTCCTCCGTCAGACGTTTAGGAGACTCACTCTATATACATTTCCCCATCACTAGTGACTTACACTGCTCCCCTTGCCTCCGTCAGACGTTTAGGAGACTCACTCTATATACATTTCCCCATCACTAGTGACTTACACTGCTCCCCTTGCCTCCGTCCTCCGTCAGACGTTTAGGAGACCCACTCTATATACATTTCCCCATCACTAGTGACTTACACTGCTCCCCTTGCCTCCGTCCTCCGTCAGACGTTTAGGAGACTCACTCTATATACATTTCCCCATCACTAGTGACTTACACTGCTCCCCTTGCCTCCGTCAGACGTTTAGGAGACTCACTCTATATACATTTCCCCATCACTAGTGACTTACACTGCTCCCCTTGCCTCCGTCCTCCGTCAGACGTTTAGGAGACTCACTCTATATACATTTCCCCATCACTAGTGACTTACACTGCTCCCCTTGCCTCCGTCCTCCGTCAGACGTTTAGGAGACTCACTCTATATACATTTCCCCATCACTAGTGACTTACACTGCTCCCCTTGCCTCCGTCAGACGTTTAGGAGACCCACTCTATATACATTTCCCCATCACTAGTGACTTACACTGCTCCCCTTGCCTCCGTCAGACGTTTAGGAGACTCACTCTATATACATTTCCCCATCACTAGTGACTTACACTGCTCCCCTTGCCTCCGTCCTCCGTCAGACGTTTAGGAGACCCACTCTATATACATTTCCCCATCACTAGTGACTTACACTGCTCCCCTTGCCTCCGTCAGACGTTTAGGAGACTCACTCTATATACATTTCCCCATCACTAGTGACTTACACTGCTCCCCTTGCCTCCGTCCTCCGTCAGACGTTTAGGAGACTCACTCTATATACATTTCCCCATCACTAGTGACTTACACTGCTCCCCTTGCCTCCGTCAGACGTTTAGGAGACTCACTCTATATACATTTCCCCATCACTAGTGACTTACACTGCTCCCCTTGCCTCCGTCCTCCGTCAGACGTTTAGGAGACCCACTCTATATACATTTCCCCATCAGTAGTGACTTACACTTCTCCCCTTGCCCCCGTCCTCCGTCAGACGTTTAGGAGACCCACTCTATATACATTTCCCCATCACTAGTGACTTACACTGCTCCCCTTGCCTCCGTCCTCCGTCAGACGTTTAGGAGACTCACTCTATATACATTTCCCCATCACTAGTGACTTACACTGCTCCCCTTGCCTCCGTCAGACGTTTAGGAGACCCACTCTATATACATTTCCCCATCACTAGTGACTTACACTGCTCCCCTTGCCTCCGTCAGACGTTTAGGAGACCCACTCTATATACATTTCCCCATCACTAGTGACTTACACTGCTCCCCTTGCCTCCGTCAGACGTTTAGGAGACTCACTCTATATACATTTCCCCATCACTAGTGACTTACACTGCTCCCCTTGCCTCCGTCAGACGTTTAGGAGACTCACTCTATATACATTTCCCCATCACTAGTGACTTACACTGCTCCCCTTGCCTCCGTCCTCCGTCAGACGTTTAGGAGACCCACTCTATATACATTTCCCCATCACTAGTGACTTACACTGCTCCCCTTGCCTCCGTCCTCCGTCAGACGTTTAGGAGACCCACTCTATATACATTTCCCCATCACTAGTGACTTACACTGCTCCCCTTGCCTCCGTCCTCCGTCAGACGTTTAGGAGACCCACTCTATATACATTTCCCCATCACTAGTGACTTACACTGCTCCCCTTGCCTCCGTCCTCCGTCAGACGTTTAGGAGACTCACTCTATATACATTTCCCCATCACTAGTGACTTACACTGCTCCCCTTGCCTCCGTCAGACGTTTAGGAGACCCACTCTATATACATTTCCCCATCACTAGTGACTTACACTGCTCCCCTTGCCTCCGTCAGACGTTTAGGAGACCCACTCTATATACATTTCCCCATCACTAGTGACTTACACTGCTCCCCTTGCCTCCGTCAGACGTTTAGGAGACTCACTCTATATACATTTCCCCATCACTAGTGACTTACACTGCTCCCCTTGCCTCCGTCCTCCGTCAGACGTTTAGGAGACCCACTCTATATACATTTCCCCGTCACTAGTGACTTACACTGCTCCCCTTGCCTCCGTCAGACGTTTAGGAGACTCACTCTATATACATTTCCCCCTCACTAGTGACTTACACTGCTCCCCTTGCCTCCGTCAGACGTTTAGGAGACCCACTCTATATACATTTCCCCATCACTAGTGACTTACACTGCTCCCCTTGCCTCCGTCCTCCGTCAGACGTTTAGGAGACCCACTCTATATACATTTCCCCATCACTAGTGACTTACACTGCTCCCCTTGCCCCCGTCAGACGTTTAGGAGACCCACTCTATATACATTTCCCCATCACTAGTGACTTACACTGCTCCCCTTGCCCCCGTCCTCCGTCAGACGTTTAGGAGACTCACTCTATATACATTTCCCCATCACTAGTGACTTACACTGCTCCCCTTGCCTCCGTCCTCCGTCAGACGTTTAGGAGACTCACTCTATATACATTTCCCCATCACTAGTGACTTACACTGCTCCCCTTGCCTCCGTCCTCCGTCAGACGTTTAGGAGACCCACTCTATATACATTTCCCCATCACTAGTGACTTACACTGCTCCCCTTGCCTCCGTCCTCCGTCAGACGTTTAGGAGACCCACTCTATATACATTTCCCCATCACTAGTGACTTACACTGCTCCCCTTGCCTCCGTCAGACGTTTAGGAGACCCACTCTATATACATTTCCCCATCACTAGTGACTTACACTGCTCCCCTTGCCTCCGGCCTCCGTCAGACGTTTAGGAGACCCACTCTATATACATTTCCCCATCACTAGTGACTTACACTGCTCCCCTTGCCTCCGTCAGACGTTTAGGAGACCCACTCTATATACATTTCCCCATCACTAGTGACTTACACTGCTCCCCTTGCCTCCGTCCTCCGTCAGACGTTTAGGAGACTCACTCTATATACATTTCCCCATCACTAGTGACTTACACTGCTCCCCTTGCCTCCGTCAGACGTTTAGGAGACTCACTCTATATACATTTCCCCATCACTAGTGACTTACACTGCTCCCCTTGCCTCCGTCCTCCGTCAGACGTTTAGGAGACCCACTCTATATACATTTCCCCATCACTAGTGACTTACACTGCTCCCCTTGCCTCCGTCAGACGTTTAGGAGACTCACTCTATATACATTTCCCCATCACTAGTGACTTACACTGCTCCCCTTGCCTCCGTCAGACGTTTAGGAGACTCACTCTATATACATTTCCCCATCACTAGTGACTTACACTGCTCCCCTTGCCTCCGTCCTCCGTCAGACGTTTAGGAGACTCACTCTATATACATTTCCCCATCACTAGTGACTTACACTGCTCCCCTTGCCTCCGTCCTCCGTCAGACGTTTAGGAGACCCACTCTATATACATTTCCCCATCACTAGTGACTTACACTGCTCCCCTTGCCTCCGTCAGACGTTTAGGAGACCCACTCTATATACATTTCCCCATCACTAGTGACTTACACTGCTCCCCTTGCCTCCGTCCTCCGTCAGACGTTTAGGAGACTCACTCTATATACATTTCCCCATCACTAGTGACTTACACTGCTCCCCTTGCCTCCGTCCTCCGTCAGACGTTTAGGAGACCCACTCTATATACATTTCCCCATCACTAGTGACTTACACTGCTCCCCTTGCCTCCGTCCTCCGTCAGACGTTTAGGAGACTCACTCTATATACATTTCCCCATCACTAGTGACTTACACTGCTCCCCTTGCCTCCGTCCTCCGTCAGACGTTTAGGAGACCCACTCTATATACATTTCCCCATCACTAGTGACTTACACTGCTCCCCTTGCCTCCGTCCTCCGTCAGACGTTTAGGAGACCCACTCTATATACATTTCCCCATCACTAGTGACTTACACTGCTCCCCTTGCCTCCGTCCTCCGTCAGACGTTTAGGAGACTCACTCTATATACATTTCCCCATCACTAGTGACTTACACTGCTCCCCTTGCCTCCGTCCTCCGTCAGACGTTTAGGAGACTCACTCTATATACATTTCCCCATCACTAGTGACTTACACTGCTCCCCTTGCCTCCGTCAGACGTTTAGGAGACTCACTCTATATACATTTCCCCATCACTAGTGACTTACACTGCTCCCCTTGCCTCCGTCCTCCGTCAGACGTTTAGGAGACCCACTCTATATACATTTCCCCATCACTAGTGACTTACACTGCTCCCCTTGCCTCCGTCCTCCGTCAGACGTTTGGGAGACTCCAGCGATTCCTCCTCGGTCTCTTTGACCTCCTCCAGGACCGTCTCGAACCTGTCGATGCCGAGTCCGTGAGGCTTGTCCCACAGCGTGCTGCTCGTCCCGTGGAACGCCCGCAGCTTCTCCAGGTTGATGTCCACACTGGCTCCGTGGACCTTCGCTGAGATGTCACCGAGGATCGTTTTCTTGAGGTCGCTCCCCGACTCAAACTGCTGGATTTGCTCAGCGATCTTCTTGTCGACATCCTGTGGGGGGTGCGTGGGGGAGGTGGGCGGTGACTTGTGGTGACCGGTTGAGGTGGTGGAGGTGGTCTCCACGCGGGAGGACGTGAGACTCGTGGTAGTCGTCCGTCGGCCACCGTGGTCCGAGCGAGAGCTGACCTGCTCCAACATGTACTCCTCTACACTCTGCTCGAGCGTCCGCTGTAAACATCAACGACAACAGACTATGTAAACTACATGTGTATGATAACAGGTGATTTATTGGAGAAATGTTGATTAGAGTTCATTTATGCATCAGGAATCTTCACATAATGTTATGCACTAATTGAAATAATGCCACAGCAAAACACAACATGATTACTAGTACACATACACTGTACACGCAGTAGGCTAAATGACCCCCAAAGTGACAACATCGCGCACCACAGATATGTAGTACAGTCAACACCAGTGGAATACAACAGGTTGACTGATGAGGTTGCCTCGACACAAGTATAAACATTGCAAGCTTTCCATATCACATCATGAACAGTGCCAAGCTTTGTTAACAAGTAGCATGTTTGACCCAGAGCACATAATGGCCTGCAGCATAAATAATCTACGAAATGTGTTGGTGTTAAAATCATACTTCAAATAAATTCCACAATGCTCTTGACGGGTTTGACTGATTTTATATTTTGTTCTTACATGTACTGTTATGATACTAAAGTGTCTTTAACACATCTGGGTAGCCAAGCACAAAATACAAGAAAGGGCAAGCACACAAAACAGTTAATAACTTCAAGCCCCTCTCACTCTATCTGACACTCTATCAAAGTTTCCATTCCATTCAAGGTTAGTAATCCTTGTATTTTGGTTCATGAAAACCCTTCAAAATCGCACAATTGCATTTCTAGCAACAGTAGTTCCCATGACAACCATGTAAATCATAGCCAGAATCCACTGACTGTTCAGAACGGCTCAGCCCAAAGCACAACATCAACCATACCATGGAGAAGACAACATCACAGCACAGCAAGTTTTACTCGTCAAAATTGCGGTCCAAGAACAGGCCGCCACCATCAGCACCAGAGCTACAACGAATGCAAGGGCTAAACAGATGCACACGAAGATTGAACAAACCGACAGTCACATGCTTAGAAGTGCATACAGTGTCGCCACCTGTTGGAATGGTTTGTACTTGAGAGCGGGTTCAGTCTTCTGTTTGATGAGAGGAGGCGGAGCCATGCCTCTGTATGCCAGGCGCTCGAGGCCGGTAGCCTGGCCACCCTCCATCATACCCTCCACCACGGAGTTCCGATGGTACTCGGCGATTCTCCGAGGCTGGTCACGTTGCATTGCGGCAATTGTCTCCGTCGGGGAGCTGACCTTGGCGCTACTGGACGTCGAAGCCCGCGTCAAGGCGTCCATGGCCCCACGCAGAGGCAAGACCCTTGAGAGAGATGAGGATTTAGGTATGACACATGGGGGCTCGTGTGACCTCTGACCTACCGGTGAGGATGGTTTGGACGCTGATGGCGGGGACCCGGGCGGGGACCTGGCCTGGGCCGTCCCTGGTGTATCTGTGGACTGGGTCGGCGGTGGCGACATGGAGTCCAGCTCTGTCTCCTCCGTGCGGCCGCTGCTGCTGTCACCCTTGCGGTAGTGGACAGTGGTGCTGGATGGAGACGTGACGCTGATCGTTACGGTGTCACCTGTGGAGTTGGTGGGACTCTGTGGCGGCGTGTCCGTCTCCTGAATGTTCTCAAGGTCGCCTACTGACACATTGCTTGTGTCTGGCAGCAAGAAACATAACATAGGTTCATGATCATCATCACAACATGATAGCATATTTTACATGAGGAAGTAATTGAACGGTACTAGGGTATAACCCAATGTATTTAAAGTACAACTTAGAGTTCAAAAACTGAAAGTGGTCCAATAATAGTTCTGGAGAACAGCTCATGTCTTTCATTAAGGTATACAATGGTCCAAAGACCGACTGTTACCTCTAGTCCTGGGAATGATAGGACTAGCTGGTCCAATCATCTCCTCCTGAGCCTTACAGCGGTGCAGCTGAGCATCCACGGTGTTTATGGCGAGCTGAACCATGGTGTGCACCATCTCCGAGGCCGGAGCGGTGTTGTACTGGTACTGCGACACATCAAATATATGGTGAATGTTGGTAATAGGTGTGGGAATATCTTGATAAACAATGTGCATGCCTGACCAGTCATGACGTTTTTTTCAAATATTGGATACTACATGTAGGTCAATGTGCTCAGAAGTGACTACCAGTCAAGAGTCTAGAGAGCACGATAATTGATAAAGTTAGCTCATATAAAACACCTGACATTGAATGGTCTTCTTGAAAATTATTCAGGACCACTGTTGTACATTGTAATACCTTGTAGAGGATGATGAGCAGGGAGCGCAGCCAGTATTGACGGATGTGTGGGTCAAGGTACCACAGTGTGTAGTTCGGGGGCTGGAAGTCGCTGGCGTATCTCTGGGGAGACGGGCAGTACTGGAGCAGCGACATCGACACCGACAGAATCATGTTACCCAGCTCAAAGTTCTTGTCCAAAACCTGCATCGGGAGAATTTGGTGGTGAGTGAAGTGAAGATGAGTGAAGATGTCTAGTTTCATGGCCAGATTGGATTTTTCCAACAATGAGATATATTTACAGATAGATGCACATTGAAACGTGAAGGCAAGTCCTACCATTGGTAGCCCGGATATGTAGGCATTGACAACGGCAGAATATCTGAAACAACAAACAGAAGGATTGTCAGGTCAGGGTCAAGAGAGGAGCCTAATTAAAGAGCAACAAGTTAATGAATATTTATTATGTTCATGAATCTGTCAGCACACTAACCTGAGTTTGTATGGTGGGACACTGAATGCCTTCTCTGTTTGGTTGTATCCTAGCAAAACATTCAGGTGTCGTAGAACTATGTTCTAGAAAAAGCAAAATGTACACTCATTAATGGCTCAATTTCACTGTTGTCTTCAGTCTTTCTATTGACATGATTGAGGTCTACTTGTGATTAGTAGTTCTTGAGCTTTGCGAAAGAGACTTTGTAAGGCTTTGGTACCTGAGCCTTGAATGTGCTTCGGTCTTCCATAACATCATGTTGTTTACTGTAAACCATAAACTGCAAAAAAGAAGAAGATTGCTTTAGCAACTTAATTTTAGTTACTGTAGCAGCAAAATTGAAATACTGAAAATACACTATGTTAAAAGTAAAATTTTACCAAAACTGTATGTTCTCTTCATGGGAAGAGCCTTGAGTAGAGACTGGTTAGATTCATTGTACTGTACTGGTGAAGGTTGGTGCGACCAGTACTGTACTGGTGAAGTTTGGTGCGACCAGTACTGTACTGGTGAAGCTTGGTGCGACCAGTACTGTACTGGTGAAGTTTGGTGCGACCAGTACTGTACTGGTGAAGCTTGGTGCGACCAGTACTGTACTGGTGAAGTGTGGTGTGATCAGTACTGTACTGGTGAAGTTTGGTACGACCAGTACTGTACTGGTGAAGTTTGGTGCGACCAGTACTGTACTGGTGAAGCTTGGTGCGACCAGTACTGTACTGGTGAAGTTTGGTGCGACCAGTACTGTACTGGTGAAGCTTGGTGCGACCAGTACTGTACTGGTGAAGTGTGGTGTGATCAGTACTGTACTGGTGAAGTTTGGTACGACCAGTACTGTACTGGTGAAGTTTGGTATGACCAGTACTGTACTGGTGAAGTTTGGTACGACCAGTACTGTACTGGTGGAGTGTGGTGTGACCAGTACTGTACTGGTGAAGTTTGGTGCGACCAGTACTGTACTGGTGAAGCTTGGTGCGACCAGTACTGTACTGGTGGAGTGTGGTGTGACCAGTACTGTACTGGTGAAGTTTGGTGCGACCAGTACTGTACTGGTGAAGCTTGGTGCGACCAGTACTGTACTGGTGGAGTGTGGTGCGACCAGTACTGTACTGGTGAAGCTTGGTGCGACCAGTACTGTACTGGTGAAGTTTGGTGCGACCAGTACTGTACTGGTGAAGCTTGGTGCGACCAGTACTGTACTGGTGAAGTGTGGTGTGATCAGTACTGTACTGGTGAAGTTTGGTACGACCAGTACTGTACTGGTGAAGTTTGGTACGACCAGTACTGTACTGGTGGAGTGTGGTGTGACCAGTACTGTACGGGTGGAGCTTGGTGCGACCAGTACTGTACTGGTGAAGTGTGGTGTGATCAGTACTGTACTGGTGAAGTTTGGTACGACCAGTACTGTACTGGTGAAGTTTGGTACGACCAGTACTGTACTGGTGGAGTGTGGTGCGACCAGTACTGTACTGGTGGAGTGTGGTGCGACCAGTACTGTACCTTCATGAGTAGAGACACGAGGTGGTGCAGTGTCTCCCGGTCCACTCCCTCCAAGTCCATCGCCCTCTGGAGGAGCGCGGCGAAGTTACTCTCCTCGTCCGTGTATTCGCGCAGGTGTCCGTCTGAAGGAAAAGTAACCAGCAATCTCACGAGATGTGTTTATTAGAAGATTAGAAGTACACAATACTAGTGATATATACGTTAACATATGGCATGTGTGTATTTCAAAGGATTAAAATGCAGTTGTTGACATTAATGGCCAAAAGTAACTTTCAGACGATACACACTCACCTGGGAACATGTAGTTACTGAACATGCCGAGCCCAAAGCGGGAGCCACGACTGCGGAACTGTGGAGCTGACTGCTGCCGTGTGTACGGACCCTTGTCCTTCTCTGTGTGACAGTCATACACGCATACTCATTACTGGAGTTATGAAAAGTTGTTGCAAGCTGATGCAAAACTGAACACTCTACAAGTTTATTTTATCAGAGTTATATTCGAATAGACTGTCTCTATAATTATGGAACCATATAAATTAACAGGTGACAATAGTTGTCCCTTTGAACATGTTGAAGAAAAATCATTTGCTTTCTCTACACTAAACTAAAACAAAAGAAATAGAGAAGAACAAATCGTATATGGCAACCAAAAAGTTCATGCCTCATCACAGCAGTATATTGTCAACTACCTGCTCAAACAAATCTACATCAGGAAAAAAATTTATCCAAAACACAACTCAAGATGCAGCTCGTAAAAAAATAATAATATGGGTTTCAACGGCATTATCATAACTCTTCATAATTAAAATATTTGAGACAAGCTTATTGCTCGTCACATCTACGTTTTGACTTCAGTCGAAAATGAACTTAAACTGAAGTTTGATCAAGAGTGATCAACTTTAACTCTGCTATTCCAAGTACATGTAAAAGGTTCCAACCAAAGCATTGAGCAGGTGCTCAGTTTTAGACAAAGATCCGTCCCATTGTTGTTGAATAAACATGGGCAGAAATCCTGAAAACACGCAGTAAGCACGAAGGTCAAGGGAAAGGTCAAACTGTTAGTAGTGGCGGTGCACGAACACACACAAGACGGCAGTGTGAGTCAAATATTGATTGTTAGCCTCTCAACAATGTCACTCTTGGAAAGTCTGATTCTGAACTTGATCCTGAAAATTCCTCACTTGCTGGTATGTACACATAGTAAGCCCAGTAATTGCAATTCAGAATATTTAATCCAATGCTATATCCTCTCAGAATCAGATCTTTCCAGATCAGAACAGTTCACTAGCTATGCTTATATGTAGACATGTACTTCTCTATTTGAGCAGATCTAGATGCTAGTCGTTATGTTATGGCTTGTATATGAATTTTCTCCTACCTTCCCTCGAGTCAGAGTGAGTAGACTTTTTATGACTTTCAGCCAGGAGAATTTCATGGGACAGTTTATGGGCTTGGAAGATACGACTTGGGAAGACTAGAATGTTACCATGGTTACGCATTGGTGTACATACATGTACAATATGGTGGGATTGCGAAAGGGGGAAAGGAAACAAAATTACAACATTTTTATAATGCAAGAATTGATTAAGGAATCATCGTATGTATTCACCACAAAAATATTGCACAACACGAATATTCTCATGCGAATCCATCGCCCTTGTTCATATCAAACACGACTAGTATTTCAACCTTCCACACACACAAATAGACATTATGTTAGCATCGTGCAAAACTTGGATAAAAAAGTAATTCATACATGCAAACAGCAACTGTTGTTTAGCATATTCTCAATTGGAGGTACATGTACATTTGTATTTTCACTTTCAATCATGCAATGTTGATTAATGTATCAACCTCATGTTGATCAGCCTCTAGCGGTGAGTTACGCCAGAACCACAATCTGTCTGCCGACGGTTTATTAACAGTCCATGCAACAGCCATGATACATGTATCAATCAGGGGGTGAACATTCACGACAATGTGGGGGTTCTGTGCCTAATATCTTCATTCTGATTGGTCAACGGATGAACTTTTGTCCACTAACAAAATAATAACAATGAATTCTGTGCTATCATTTTCTACATGGAGTTATCTAACGGCAAGTGCACATGTAGAGAAAATGAAAATCCACCGAACATACTTCTCAACTTATCCAACATCGCTGAAATATATCAAGAACAAGAACATGTTTTTGTTGTTGAAATTTTCAGGTACTTTCACTGGGAATAAACCGCTCATTCGATATGTTCAATGCTGATAAATACACACACTTCAAATCTCCCCCATCAACCTTGCACAGCTTTATAGATTTGTGACTGATATAGTTTATTTTCACTTGAAAATTCTGACAAATATTTTCTCAATGACTTCTGTAGCATCAGCTCCAATGAAAAGCCAAAATGCATAGAGGTGTTTAATTTAATTGATTAGAGTTAGTTAAGTGGCAGTTAGTGTAACAAGCAATTAAAGACCAGAGCATGGCATTAGGAAATTGGCCCTCTTGGTAAATATTAAAGTCCCATGCTCGTAACCTTGAATGCAGTAGTGACATGTTACCTATCATCCAAAATGCACAGAAATGCCTTGAAATAAGGCACATGCAGAGTACTAAAAAATACAAAGTCATCACAACTTAGCACCAAAAAAAGTTACTAAAATTTGAAATAAATTCCTCTAGAAATGTGTACTTATTAAATACCAAAAATTACCATTTCACTACATACCATTTTCTTTTTTCAATGCTAGTTTAAGCACTGTGCAGCATCATAGTATTTGCACAGATATGAAGTGAAAGAACTTTACCATAATTACCCTACACAATGTGAAAACATTAGTACTTGAACAGTTATCACATACAGGTACTACAAGTAGTATACTAATACATAATCAGTTAACTTCTACCACTGCTACAATGTATTTCAAGCCCTCCACCTATAGATCATCAACACCACTGACCCCTGCACACCAAGCCCCCGGCACTGACTCCTACCTTTCATGGCTTGCTGGTTGGGAAGTGTCTTAGTCAGCAGGTGCATGGGCACGCTAGCGGCCCTGCGATACGGCGGCTTGGCATAGATACTGAAGCTGACGGATCGTATACTATCAGTCCTGGCCAGTGCGAACCTCGCCCGGTTGATCTTCCGCAGAAAGTGATCACTCTGTCGGTCACTGCTGTGTAGATCTGCATAAATATACCAGCAAATGAAACATATGCACATATGTACTTGATGAAATCAACACTTCAATACATGCTGTTATTTGGAATTTGTACTGAAGCCCCCATAAGAAAAGAAACATCTTGAATAAGACTTCTGATCAGATGAAAATGAACAAATTTGCATGTAGATGAACTGGTTAAACAAGACTTCCTGTCAGGTCAGACCTCGTTCCTTTTCGGTAAAAAAGAAGTTCCTATTTTACAGGGAAAGTTTGCCTGAATGAGATCTGTCCTGCCCATACTCACCCTGTAGGGAGGTGATATCCCCTGTGTGCTCCAGGTCGAGCTGAGCCTCCAGACACAGCGTGTCGAAGCGATTCAGGAAGAACTCCCAGCTGAAGATCTTGTGGTCCCTCAGCACCGTGAACAGGAGGTAGACCTTCCGCAGAACCATCGTACGGTCGTTAATCACCGAGTCAAACTGGAACTCCAGGCACTGCCGCATACACTGCATACAGAGGGACGGTCAGTGTAAGGTCATTAGCTGTGTCAAGCAGATGTTCTCTAATGACATATGAATGAAAAATACTATAGCTGTCACAGAACATTGTAATAAGAAGCAAGAATATTTGCACATGATTATTACGATTTGATCAAACGGATCACAATTAATTTCTGCCAAAGGTTTCTGACCTTGAGAGCAGAACCCTTGATGGTCTCCAGGTAGACCATAGTACGTTGTACGACCGAGGAGTTGATGTCATTCAGTGAGCCAATCAGGTAGCAGAATGCGTGTGCGAGAGACGTCTTTATCTGTTGATTCTTCTGAATGGACTTGGCGTCCAGCAGCCTCGCTAGCATCGTCACCTTCTCAACTGCAGAACAACAGCAGGCAATTCAGATAGTAACAGGTCAGTTCTGAGTATCACAGACCTACCTCTAGAATAAACATATTTGCCCAGAGGTGTTCATTGTCTAGACACTCGGGACTAAAATCTGAAATAGGGCTATGGCTATAATCATATCATCCAAAAGGACTGACCTGCACAGAACCTTGCCTTCCAGTCCTCGTCGTTGAAGTCGTCCTCGACCAGGTTCCAGAAGATGTCAGCACCAGGAGGCAGGGTG
Source organism: Terebella lapidaria (assembly GCA_949152475.1). Lineage (NCBI taxonomy): Eukaryota > Metazoa > Annelida > Polychaeta > Terebellida > Terebellidae > Terebella > Terebella lapidaria. Next base: position 40,695,641 of record OX424562.1, on the reverse strand, counting down.
AGGCAGTACAGGATCAGAGGGGCGCACAGCGTGGCGATCTGAGAGTGCTCAGCCTGCAGCAGCTTCCACACGCTGTGAGCAAACGGTAGAATAGTTTCATCATGCATTGTATCAGACACTAGTGTCAATGATCAGTGGAGTCTACAGTTGAAAATATCCTTGGTTAATTGTATCAATTGATATCTAGCTTTCCAACTGAATTTCCTTGCAGTTAAAGTCAAGTTACTACATAAACAGCAGCAGCTTACTTTGGAAGCATGAGGCGTTTCAGCAGATACTTGATAAAGTCCTCGTGTTCAGGGCTAGCGCAGTCGAGCGTCTCCGAGTGCAGACAGAGGAACTTCAGCGACTGTAGCAGGTAGTAAAGGCAGTCCGCATCCTCCAACTTGTCCAAAACCTGTCAACGAGATGGGTAGCTTTCTACTACAAATGATTGAAATATTGGTTAAATATTGGTTATCAATTGATAATTAATAGTTGATATATTAATAACATATATTTGTGAATAGAATATAGTGTATAGAAACTTTAAAACTAGACGCATCAACTTCTTGAAGACGGTGTTTATGACATAATTGCCTCTAAATTAACCATGATTTTCATGGTTATATATGGGGAATACAATATTATTCTATGACTGATGGTCTCAGACCTTGAGAAAGGACAGTAACAGCTGGAGATGTACTGGCAGGGAGTCAACATCAAACTCCGGGTCTGGTTCTGGCTCGGCCTCCTCCTCTCCCGACTTCTTGGCTGTAACAGCGATCTCATATAGTAACAGTAAAACACACAGGTTGTGAAGTGATTAGAGCCTTAATGTGTCTCAATTCCAATTCATTTCATGTATACATCACTAATATTCTCTGTTATTACCATCATCATAGATCATATTACATTAACAATGTTATTACCATAATTACATACACTTTAAATTTATAGAAAACAGCTTTAAGCATGTTATTTGTTAGAAAGTTTTTATACATATTCAAGTAGCTGGAAAGTTGGAAACAAATGCACCTAACATTTCAGATAATAAATTATTGTGGTCAAGTGAGTCAGAGCGGTGAGTGCAGTGAAATTTGAAGTGCAGCATGTGATTGAATAAAAACACTGTTATTATATATAATATGGAAATTCACATCTCTCGTAATATGACACAAATGAATATATAAGTGAATGAAACAAAATTTGTGTTAGTATACAGACACTAAATCTAGCATCAATGTGATAAGTGCGTATTTTCAGAAGGATACCTCCAACAAAAATGTGAAAAATTATATCAGTTCTACTTCTAATCCTTTAGCTCATGCAAGAAGCTATCTAAAGTCCGAATTTATAAAAAAAAAACATTTTCTGTTTAGCAAAATAAGAAGAAATGAAAACAAATTTCAATTTGTTTCAAACCAGTATTAGACATATTTTGTACTTCCCTCTATTACAAACACCCGGATGTGTTCATTATAGAGGTGAAAATGTAGCAAAGTAAAAATCTGTGTGTGAAAGTGTTACTAAAAGCGTGCAAAGAATACTCACTAAGGGATGACTGACTACAATTCTCACTCTGTTTACGTCCGTGAAGCTCGTCAACTTTAGGGAGGTCTTTCTCGGGGAGCTGTAGCTGGAACCTCGGAGCTATGAACTCCATGAGTTGAGAGGCGAGCTGGAACCAGAGCGAGCTGACGTCACACAGGGAGCAGTCGTTGACGTCGTCCTCCTTGTCGCAGGAGTGCATGCCGTCCCACTCCAGCTGTAGCATGCTGGTCATCAGGCGCAGGATTCCCTGGCATGTCTCGTTGTAGATCCCCTGGTGCGGCAGCATGTCATGCAGCTCCGTCTGACAAACAAGGATTACAGAAAATAGTTTGTCAACTGATAAATTTGAAATCCTAGAGCGACAGAATCATCAAAGAAGTCAGACCTGTTTGAGGAGGACGTCGAGCATCATGATGATACAGGTCGTGTTTGGGATCTCTGTGTCCTCCTTCCCCTCCGAGTCCTGGCCCTTGTCAAAGCTGAAGGCAACCCCAGCACTTGCCGTGCCATCGCCTGCTGATGTAAAGAGAGGGCAAGTAAGCAACAGGACTTGATTGCTAATCCCCACACTGTACCAGAACTCTCACACCGACCACTGACCTGCCTCGCCGCCGAGGGACATGGGCGAGCCCGGCAGGTAGTCCTCGAAGGAGAAGCGCTGAGCCAGTGGTGGCTTATGGGGCAGGGAGGCCGCTGGGGGAGGCGGCTCAGGCACAGGGGGTGGGGGCTTAGTCAGAGACTCCACCCCCTCCTGAAACATCCTTAGCAACAGCGGCAAGGGCACTAGGATCCCTAGTGAAGACAGGATCTGAAAATATAAGCGATTATTTGTAAACTGCTGTAATATCATCAAAATCGGCAATGACATTGCACTCAACAATATATTGGCATATTGAGTTCATCCAAAGTGATACCAATGAAGAACACATCACCCCAGTGTGTCAGTTCAGGTTGTGCCATAGCACACTCGTACAGACCTGTAACCAAGCGAGGTTCTGTTCCTGGACCGGAGTTCCCGTATTCTCAAACCGCTCCATGATAAACTGGTAGACTTTGTCCGCAGGGAACGGCAGAGGACTCATGTCAACATCAAATATCTTACTGCAATGTAGATGTTACAAATTGGTTATCTCTTCAATACCAATGATTGATTCGCACATAAAACTTGTTTCTACTATAATATTCTCCATGCCATTCTCTTCAGACTTTTGTCAGCAAATTTTCCAGCCAAAATATTGCTGCGATCAGTTCCAATATAGATTTCCGAAAGCCTCTGGGTACTTCCTATGAACCGCTGCACCCCTCTGAGTATATGCCATGGATACTGACCAGAGAAGGACCTTGAGTTCGGTTCTCTCGTCCTCAGGGACCTCCGTCCTGATGGCTTCCAGCCAAAACGGCATCACGTAGTCCCAGACCTGCCAGCGGCAACAGTTACACAAAATGTAATATTTCAGGAAAAAACAAGAGTGTTCAGTATTCTGCCATTCCTATACATGTATAGGAGTGTCTAGTGTGATATAGAGTCATGCTCAAATTTCCCCTATAAACACTCGAATATATGGCAAATATTATTGAAGGGAAGCTTTATTTATAAATGAGGATTTTTGCAGGAAATTGAAGAAAGTTTTCACCTGGAAAGTGATGATATCATAAGGGATGAGACAGAAGAGTCGGTTGAGTCCCTCCTTAATTTGACTAGTTCGGCTCGCCAGTGTGTCCCTGTAGTCATGATACAGAATAAACACTTCCATTCTAATCAGAAGACATCATGAGACTGTGTGAGGATGAAACTCTTGTCACATATTCACCTATAAACCAACGATCTCACATTTGTGTAACATACTACCAAGCTCACCAGTAGCCGCCGACCTTGGCGTACTCAGGGGGGTGAGGTAACAGACAGGACAGTACAACTTCCAGGTGGTTCTTAGCAGCCTCTTTGATCCAACCATTCACATACTGTATAGAGAGGAGAGTTCATCCAATATTTTTATCCGGGTCTGATGATGACCAAACATACCTCTGATCAGGTATCATTTGTAAAGAGGTTTTTACTAGTAATATATAGTTGATTACTTACCTCAGGCTTTAGTTTCTCCAGTGCACTCCCGACATTATCTGCAATGATGATCGAAAGTTTTATGAATATTTTCTGGTAAATATAAAGTGTAGTTTAAGAGGTTGTAGGTTACCCCCCAGTAGTGTGTTTTAGTCACCAGCCTGCAGAACTTTGTGACTACTAACCATCAGGCAAGTAGGCCGTCGCATCATACCACTGGAACAGCATTGCTAACAGTCTTCCCAGAATCGTCTGCGGAACATTTCATTGCATTAGATATTTAACCTCGGAAGTAAACTTTATACAGTAACATTGGTATCTGAGAAAATATTAGCGAGAATTTGAGTTTGTTTTTTTAAGAACTGTCATATTTGGTATGGTAATCCTAGAAAAGAGGTCTTCAGTTTTGAAATCAATACCAACTGAAGAAGCAACAAAAGAATCCTGAACACAGAAGGTTCCTTTTTATATGAGATGCTTGATCAATGCCATATCAACACTACAGGCCCCTTGCAACAATAATCGTCTCCCACCAATTTGATGGCCCCTTACCACATTGATGTTTTCTCGTGGTGGACAGAGCTCGACCAGAAGCCAGATCCCGTATCGACTGAGAAGTTTCCTCTCGTCCGCGTCCTCGCTTTCATCCAAACTGTCCTCGTCTGGGTGAAGAGTGTTCCTCACACGCTCCTCGCCCATCTCAACCGTCCGCTTCTCATGCAGGGGCTGGGCCTCCTTCAGCAGACTGTCACCACGGAAACACACAGAGGTTATAATGTCCGACACAGTTCTATTTGTTAGTATAGCTAGTGGCAAATGATCCAAATTTCATGCAATTCTCGGTCAAAAATTGCATTGGAATCATCATCTAACATCATCTTGAAGTAATCTAACACGTTATTAGGTGACATAAGCCAGAGATTGGAAATACAGTCTCTGCTATAATTATGAGGTTCCAGTTTGCAACAATCAAGTCTCACCTGACGATTGCCTCTGTCATGAAGTTCTGTATGTCGGGCTCACATGTCCAGATCTGTGGCAGAGACAGCTGACAGACATGCTTGTCGCCGCCCACCTCCTGTTCATGACGGTGGGTGTGGCACCCCCGACAGTACCTCATTGGTCGGTAGCTGTTGAAGCGGATACACTCCCCCGAGAAGCAGGTACATACGGCCTGGCGGTGAGACGCTCCACAGTTCTGGTGGAGAGGACAAGGTTCATACATTACATGGGTACATCTTATTGTTGATATTGTTGATAACGGAAGTTATTATTGAGGAGAATCTTATCCAAGGAATATTTCTAGTGTGATACATTCTTGAAAAAAGCTTGACTTTTCGGGGAAAGAAAGACAGAAATCACATAAATACATGACTGATGTTTAGATTATCTTATTCCATCTTGCACTAACTTTGTTTTCACAGATGATGGAGACGTTGTCGAGCGGCTGGACGAGGTTGACGAGGAAGTGGTTGCCGTCTCTCTGGAGCTCGTTGGAGCAGTCCATGCACACGTAGAGCGGGGGGGAGTGGTCACCGCACTCCTGGGCCACGGACGGGTCTATGCATACCTGGGGGGGGGGGGGGGGGATGGAACAGGTAAGTTATATATGTACCTTATTCAAGAGCTGTTCAGTGATACCATTCACGTACCGTCTTACTGTGTGTAGTAATTTGGCTGGGAATTTCCCATGATTATACATACCTTGACAGCACTAACATTGCCAGAGTGTGGACACTTCTCTCGTCGACAGCTCACAGGAGTCCAGCCTGATTGGAATAGAACAGAATGTCCAAGTGATATTCCAGCTGTTAGCTGTCCGGTAAAATGTACACAGAATGAATCTAACTCTCCAATGCACATTGAATCAGATAAGAAATTTACAGAGCTAGGTGAGGATTGTGAGACAAAGAAGGTTCAACAATTTGTTTCAGTTAGTCTTCATTCTTAGACACATTTTTTCATGACCATTTGTTCTTCTTTTTCAAACAGTCAGGTTATCCAACTTAGAAATATATGTACTGTATATATATCCATATCTTATATGATAATCATGACAATACATATTCTTCCTTGATTCCTCATCAGGTTTTGAATACCAATCAAATTTTAACAAGATTGCTAAATTTTAACAAAATTTTAACAAGATTGAAATATTCAATGTATATCATTTTCTATATCATGTCCACAATTCATAGTTCCGATGATACATAAGCCCCGCCCACTTCCATATTTTTTACCCAATCAAAAGACGTCAAAAAACGCGCCAAAACGTAAAAGTCCCACAAACAAAACCGGCGTGTTTAACAGCCCAACCTCTTGAATGAAGTGGGATGATAGTGTACTTCTGATGCACTCACGGCCAAGTAAAGCTAAATAAGTTAAAAATTTAAGCTTACAATATATTCTCCATCCCCTTATGAGTATAGACATGTGAAATATGGTGTATTATTTTACAAAACGATTGTGTAAACAGAAGCAAGCGAAAGTTACATTATTCCCGACTTGCTCAAGCAAAAGCACATGGTATGTTTGTGGGACTTTTCCTGCGGTTGCCAAGGGGCGTGGCCTGTTGGGATGTCGTCGGAACTATGAATTGATTCCCAAGCCATACAGTCAATAGAGGAATAAGATATGTGCCAGTTTGTCCTTGGACCTTGAAAATGAGGTCAGAGGTCAAATTCAAGGTCATGAGAATATTCAGCATATATCATTTCCTATATGTCCACAATTGATTCCTAAGCTGTAAAATCGATAATGAGTGAGATATTAGCCTGTTTGTCCTGTGACCTTGAAAATGAGGTCAAAGGTCAAATTCAAGTTCATGACAGTAATCTGCATATATCATTTCCTATATGTTCATAATTGATTGCTAAGCTGTAAAGTCGATAACAAGCGAGATATTAGCCATTTTGTCCTGTGACCTTGAAAATGAGGTCGAAGGTCAAATTCAAGGTCATCAGAATATTCAGCATATATCATTTCCTATATGTCCACAATTGATTCCTAAGCTGTAGAGTCGATAATAAGCGAGATATAAGCCATTTTGTGCTCTGACCTTGAAACTGAGGTCAGAGGTCAAATTCAAGGTCACGAGAATATTCAGCATATATTATTTCCTATATGTCCACAATTGATTCCTAAGCTGTAGAGTCGATAATAAGCGAGATATAAGCCATTTTGTGCTCTGACCTTGAAACTGAGGTCAGAGGTCAAATTCAAGGTCACGAGAATATTCAGCATATATCATTTCCTATATGTCCACAATTGATTCCTAGTCTCTAATCTCAATATCAAGTGAGATATTAGGCATAATGTGTCCCATTATAAAGCATAGGAGAATTTAACATGGGAAAGTCCCATTTGGGCCGAGTTTGGGCCAAAATGGCCCACTTCGGGCGATTCAAGCGCAACGAAATTTATAGACATCATAGGAGTACATATGAGGAGTGTTATGTATCAAAAAGAAAAAAAGTTACTGAACAGATTTTGAGAAAATGGCCGCCAAAGTCCAAAATCAGGCATTTTTCGTCGAAAACGGCCGCCATTTTGAAAAAAAATGCGGAAATCAAAAAACTAAAAAATACCTCCTTCTTGAATTATTTTTGTGTATTTTTGTGCAAAATTTCAGAAAAATTCGCTTGTAAACAAAAAAGATAAAAATGTGGACGACGACGACGACGGACGCCGACGGACGACGGACGCAACGCCATGCCAATAGGTTATCGGACCATAGGTCCGGTAACCTAAAAATGTCATGGTCAATCTCATTATTGAGGATAATATAAATGGTAGGACAATAAACAGTCAACACTACAACACATCAATTCATGTATCAAGGTATGTGTAATAGATTCATGGAACAGCCATCTTTCCTGGAGCACTGACCACACACATCCTCAACTTTACAAGTGCCATTCAAACTTCCCATTGTGCCCATGGCAACGGGAGGTCCTTGTCGTACAAACCTGTGTACTTGTAGTGTACAGCCTTGCGGTCTGTCAACACGGGGTTCAGCTGGGGCCAGTAGTAGAACAGGTGGTTGACAGCTGGTGCCTTGGCAGCTGGAGGCCCGAACGCAATGATGCTCAGTATGTCCTAGACAAGAAAAACGTATACATGTACTTGAAGTGAGTGAATGAGATTTACATGTTTTATCAGATATCATGGAGTTTTTGAATCACAATTTTCTTTGTTACATGTTCCATAAATCATTGACTTACCTTAGAGATATTCTTCTTCATGCTCATGATACACTCAGTGACTTCTGAATGGAATGCTGTAAAATGTCAAAATACCAAAAATTTCTGAACATAATAAACATACCATGCATAGATTAGTTACATCGAGTCCATGGTATTGAGAAAGGTCACATTAATACTTGTAATAGAATGATTAGGGGCCATTAGCTGTGCACATACCTCCTTTGTCGATGTACTGGAAAACCATCATCAGCATTGCGGAGGTGGATTCTGTGGCGTAAGTCGGCACCTCGTTGGCAGTGTCATAACCTGAAGCAATAGCATAGTTGTTACTCCATCAGTGCCAAAGAATGATTCATACTTGTATATTCCAGCAATGAGAGGGTCAATCTATTGAACAAATCAATGTATTATAGGCTGATTAATGCTGAGCCCGTGCTGTGTTGTACCGAGTGTGACGGGGAGGAGGTTGGTACAGAGCAGCTCTATCGTCTCCGCGTGCAGGGTGTCCGGGAAGACAGCGAGCGTGGAGGCCACGGTGTACGGCAGAGTGTCCTGGAGGTCGTGCTCCAGGAACAGCACCAGACAGCCCAGCACATTCAGGATAGACTCTCCTAAAGCTAAACCATAAACAGGAGACGGAGATTGTGTCAGATTCAAAATATCAATCATTTATGTTTTCTTAATATTTTTTGTTATAATTTGTATCAGTGAAGTTGGAGATACTAGCACATAATATGAGAACAAATAACCTTCACAAAAACAGTCTCAAACTTGGAATTATTAATTATTTTATCACAAGATTTTATCACAAGATTTTATCATATTTAGATATGGACTACTTCAAAAGGCAGCAGCTACTTACTGTGTTGCCCCTGCTGCACAAGTCCTACGACATCGATGATGTTGATGATTGCCTCGTACAGACCGGAGTAGTTGAGGTTCGGGAAGAGGGACAAGTGTACACTGTCGCGGTGTCGTTGGCCGTACACACCTGCTGGTGTACATCCCTCGGAGCGGGAGCCGTACACCTCAGCCGGGTTAAATGGTACATCCTTCAGAACACTGTACAGGTGTACATGAAGACTGCTATAGTTTGTAAAGTTATTGGTATATATAGTGAATATCAGCAGTAGTAGATATATATGAATATCATATTGCAGAATATTTATGTTGTTTTTGTTTCTCAGTGAAACGCAATGAATGGTATCAAAGAATTTCTATTATTGACAATGAGAGTTCATGAATGTTTACTGATGAATGACTGGTACATATTCAGCAGACAGACCTGAGCAGAGTTTGTGAGAAGTACTTGAGCGTGTTTGCGATGTCCACTCCTGATGGCAAAGGTGATATGTTGTTGATCATACGAGAGTGGTAATCCTTCAAGTTACGGATCTTCGCAGTGACTGAAAACAATATCAAAACAAGCCTTTGTCTTCAACTTGATATGTTATCAGGGTTATAGGATTCTGAATCAGACAGGGTATCTCAATTTTGGAATTCAAATGCATGTCTCAGTGAACTGCTCAATTAACATGATTAATGCTGGCGACAATGTTTATTTCACGAAAAATTCATATGCTGCTCACATGACCATACATACATGTCGCTGCTTTGGTTCCCATCCTGAAGCTGTGATCGCTAACCCGCTACTGAATAATTGTCCTGAAATACATATAAATAATTCTTTTTATTGTACGTAGGTCTCTATTTAATATTTGACAGCTGGCATTTCCAGTAGCCCTCTTCAATGATACACCCGGAACAGTGGAATTACCCAGCGGCTTGATAACTAGAAATTCAAAATACACTTCATGGCGCAGCAGTATGAATGCGATGGCGATTAACTTGTTACAAAGATTATAACCGATTACGCAACCAATTCAAACTTAAAGTATTCATTGAAGATGTATAATGTACCCAATAAGGCGTCCCATGTTATAACAGGAGTCAATTGTTGCAAAAAAATTACCATAATATTATTGTGCATTCAGTACAAGTGAAGTGATGTAGGCCAAACGAGAAACACTGGGATAACACGAATAATTAGTGCGTGCTATGTGATGTACGAGTCATCCGTCCTAAATTCGCCGCATCCCAAAATTCGCCAAGTCAATATTATCAGAGCTAAGAAACTTGTTTTATGGAAAACAAACTGCTGTAACAAATATTGAATATCAGAGTCTCGATTGATGATAGAACTAACTGCTTGGTTTCATTCGCATTACAAGGTCTGAAAACGGACGAATTTGGGAATGCGGCGAATTTAGGACGGACGGCTCGTACACTTGGCACATGCAGAGTATGTGCTTGGTAATGTGTTCATTCCCTGCAATTGCACATGATATTAGACGAGGACTGCATGATGAGTGACCAGGTCTAAAAGGTCACCGGTGACTGAGCGATGTGAGCATGATGATCAGTGATGATGATGGACCCAGGACTCGTCATAACAATGACTGGCAGCTTATTCTCTATGAGCGCTCATAGAGAATAAGCCAGTCATTTTTATGGCTACGCAGGAGTCAGGACTGAGCAGCTGTCAAACCTTCAACGTTGAATTAGAGAAGACACGGACCGCAGTTGGGCTGAATATGGTACAAATGAAATGCATATGACCTTTTGATTTATGCATTCAACATTCTCCACAATACCAGAATATGCAACAACCAGAAAACCCAGATTACATTTTATGTTGATCAGTTTGCCTCCTCGGTGTCCCTCCATTTGTTTTTGTAGGGAGCAATAATTTTCTGACACACGACATGTACTGGGGACCGGCAAGTTTTCGATAACGTATTTAGTATGGAACGTTAACCTGAACAAAAGTACATAATATTGGTATAGACCACGGGCGGATCCAGAGGGGGACCCGCAAAGTCAAATAGTAATTAAAATATTCGAGAAAGGGGTGTTGAATTATTTCACCAAATTATTCACCAAAATTACACTTAAATCATCAAAATTTCCCGGGGGGGGGGGATACCCCCGTACCCCCTACCCCCTTGGACTTTGCCGCTCGTGAAAATAAACCAAACTGCTCCCACCAATAAAAAATCCTAGATCCACCAGTGGTATAGACGTGTATTTTTTTTTAACAATAATAAGATGTAATATATATGGTAACATGTGTGACGTCGTGAATTCGATGGAAGGGCTAACATTTACATAAAAATATACCACATAAGTTCAATAGAAGATGTGTAATTTGTGGATTACTAAACTCATAAAGTATCTGGAAATGTTCCCGACGACTCTCACAACAATTTTACATGTGCTTTGTCTGAAATTCCAATGGTGTGTCTTGAGAAATCATATACACCCAATCGCAGGAGACACCCAGAGGAATCACACATAATTACAGGAGAAGCAAACATTATATTTGTTTATATACCATAAGAAAAATCAGCTGAGAAAATATACATTGCACGCACAAACATTGGACTATATATAGTCAAGTACTACACAAAACCTCGAATGATTTTGCCCATCCAACTTTTTTGTCCACACTCAGAATTTTTATTTGTTTCCATTTGACCTAAACCATATTATTTCACATTTCTATCTTTAGAAGCCAACCCCGGGAGGGGGGGGGGGGGGGAGTCACTCTTGGGACAGAAGTACACGTATGTTCGAAAATGACTTCCAGTTTGACCCCCTTTCCAAGGATCCAAGGCCATATGACCCCCTTTTCTAGGATTTTGCGACAAAAATAACCCCCATTTTTAACGGCTTTATGTGTTCATATTTTGTGCTATAGTGAAACAGTCTTGACGGATAGGCCTACAAATACACAACACAACTATCATGGTAAATACAAGGGAATTACTGGACAAATATTGACCACCAATCACACAAATAATTAAAACACAGAACCACAATAACTATTTAAGATCTAGTGAATTATGTGATATTATATCACAACTTATTTACCCCCCTTATCGCGGCCAGCGTTTCCCGCGCTTGGGCTGTAAAAACACCCACTTTTCCCGCGTTTTCTCTTTCGAGCATACGTGTACTTCTGTCCCGAGAGTGACCCCCCCCCCCCCCCCGGGAAGCCAACCAATGGCAGGATACCCTTTCTTCAAGGATGATACTAATAGTCAATCATATATGACAATGTGTGTTTTATCTAGCATGCACTAGCTTTGTTTGGCATGACATAAAATCAATGTTCATTTAACAAGATTGGTTGCCAAGGTAACTATACTTGAGATAGGCCTATGTTATGGTTTCTGAGGCCCACTCGCCATAAATATTGATTATGAGCCACAGAAGTGACCAAAATTTGTATAAGATTCTTTTTAGAAATATTTTTGGTAATTTAAAACTTACACGGTTTGCGCACTACAACCACATTGATATGGGCCGTATCAGAAACCCAAAATTCTCTTATGCGTTTCTGGCCGTATGTATGGCCATGGTTGCCACGTTGACTGGATACATGGTTGCTATGTTGACTGGATAATCTTACGAGTTTGACATATTTTCTATAATCAGCTTTTATGTGATATCATCTTTCAAAACTAAGTGGATGATGTTAAAAAGGTGGGGGGAGGGGGGGGGGGGGTGAGGCGAGCAAGGCAAGCTCATTTCAGCCAGGGGACAGGGGCCCGGCCAAAGGGCCCCAGAAGCCAGACTCTTTCCCATGTTCTGTGGTAGCTTCACGGCATCTCCTGAGTATTAACCATTGATGCCCCTACTATCAACATAATTGTAAACATTTTGAGGCGAATTCAGCCCGTCTTGGCTCTGAAGCCAAAGCCTTTTTATATTGTATGATAACTTTCTGGCCTCTCTTTGGTATAAGGTCCACTTAAATAGCCATTAAATGCATTTACTCTGGATTTCTTTCTTAAGCGAGCATGCGTTATGTGAGACGAGCATGTTTCTGCTGGCAGGGGCGGATCCAGGATTTGTCTAACGGGAGGGGGGGGGGGGGAGTGGGCAGAGACTTTTGAAGCGAGTGAAACTAGTGAGGTCTGGGGGTCGGAGCGCCATAAGCTCCCCCCCCCCCCCCCCCCCCCGAGAAAATGTTGCATTTTGTACTCTGTACCAAGTTGTGAATTTGAGAACATTTTAGGAAGTCTTTTCCTTACACTGCGGATAAACTGTAGCATAGACATAGAACAGAGATGGACTGCCAACTCGTACTCTGTGACCTTGAGCTTGCGTCCAGAGGAAGAGGGGTACTTTATTTCCGGTTTGGCGTTTTCATGGAAAATTGAATTGTCAAAATGCGTCAAATATCGTACGTGACATCATCACTCAGAAGATCGTCAAGATTGAACAATGGCAATACGACGTTATAGGTTAACAACGGAAGTGTAACTACCCTCTTCCTCTGACCTTTTGTGACCTCAAGTTCAATAACTACAAACAGAGAGATTGATATCAGAGTTGGCAGTCCATCTCTGTTCTATGTCTATGACTGTAGTAAGCTGCTTGGCCCTGGCTATTACCTTGCACTTGACTTGAAACCGGGCGCCTGTTCATGGCGCCGGGTCCGACAGACGAGGGGCGTGTGCCTGCTGTGCCCCCTCTATTCTAAATATGCGCCTGGTTGGGGGTCTGAGGCCCGCTAAAAGTTCTCATCAGCCAGAGCCTGATTGACTTTCTGTGGTAGCTTAAATGCCTCTCCTGAGTATAAAATCCACACAAGTACATTATGATCACCATGTTCTCGATATATTCTCCATATTTCAACATTAATTTTTGGAGGAGGCCAAATTAATATCAATTATAATAGCTAATGAGCTTTAAAAATTTAGGTAGAAAAATCCCAGAAGTTTGACACAAAATTAATCACTTGAAATTCATTTTGACATGAGTTAGATTTTTAACTAAAAATGTTGTTTGTTGTTGAGCGAACGATACATTCTATCTTTGCGCCATACAGTAGATCATGTATGCAAATAATAATGTATATGTTATGTAAAAGACATGAAATTATGAATTAAAATCGGTTTCAAAGAGTTCGAATATGGAATGTTGATCTCCGAGCCGACATATTCGACCTAAATGGTCTGGGTGATTTTTTTTTTCCAGGTAGAGTGCATCTTTTTTCACCTTGATCCAGTAGGTCTTCAACGGATTTCAGTCATTTAAACTAAATTGATGATATGGAGTTTATGTCACATATATAATCATTATATATGAACAGTTGCCCATTGTACAATACGTATGACCAAAACGATTTAATAAAAACGATACAATCATTTTATGAGCCTTGCTTTCTGGACACTGCGGATTGAGTGTATGATCATATTGAAGCTTTAATTTTTCACAGTTGACAGTTTATACTTTCCTGAGAGAAAACTGAGAGAAGCGTAACTGGAATAGCTTACATTTTTAGTGAGCATACCCTCAGAGACGCTTCAGGTTTTACGCAAGCATGTTTCGTCATCTTGTTTTGGTATTGCTGATTCATTTTATTGCAATGTAAACATCACTGGGTTAGACAAAGTTCTCCAGGTCTGTAGCTGGCCAGACATTATAGGCTACTGTATTGACTATCAGAAGGATTCTGCTTACTGCGCAGTTTCCAAATGATGTCATGTTTTTATTGTTCTTTGTCTTGTGGGATATATAAACCCCACGCATTTTGTCGAGGGGATTCGGATTTCACACTAGGTACACGAAATATTGGAAGTTATTACCGGACACGTAGGGCTTGTGCCCTCCGTGCCGGCACGTGTTGTGTCGGTACGGGAATGTGACGATGCCTGATCTGGATATGACGCACATGTACCTATTTGGGGTATATATTAGTTTTAATGGATTTGTTTAATCGAATGATTTGGAATGATTTCTTTGATTGATCGTGGATTAATAAAAATGTTAATTTCACCGGGATTCACGAGTTTGCCATCCACCAGATTCAATGAGCAAGAACTCGGAATGCGTTTGAAAGTGGACTAATTTGTGAAGCTAGCCCAGCGCACACGACCCAACTTGGAAGGGCTAGACTTTACAACTGAACCCATGCTGAATGCTCAATTTCCGAATTTAATGTATTTTCCATCCAATTTAAGAAATGGCCACACAAACATGTGAACCCAGAAAACCCGCTACGGCAACTTTGGATAATTGAAGATCATGACATATCCATGATACCAGTCTAATCAGATTATAAAAGGCGGCACACGCCAGAGATGAGAACATTATACATCTCTAAATTGCCTATGGAGATCGAGGGACGGCCTCTGATTACTCCAAGGTCGTTCCATACTTCAGTCAGCCGGTCACATGATCAATCTTGTTTCAAGATGGCGAGTGACAGGGAACCACCTCCTCTTTTCGGAGACGACGATGAGGAAATAGAAGAAAAGGACGAAGACAAGGACGATATATTTGCCTCAGTTTCAGAGGTATATTGCCAGCGTATCTGAATACAACAATTAAACTTGATGCACCAAAGTACGACACTAAATAACAGAATCCACAGATCCATCCCACGAAGACTCGAGTGCAAAATCGCCGACAACATCCGATCACTGATCACGCCCCCAACAATAACCATAGGCCTAAGGCATGACCGATAATCAGGCAACTCGTGCAACACTTTTTGGCTAGGATGTACAATAACGTGGGTAATTTTATCAACAACTAATTTCCCATACTTAGGATCCGGAATGACGTAGAAAAATGTTCTTTTTATCTGTATTTGTCATTTTGTGCCACTGATTAACTCATCATTGTCATTGATTATCATAGAGAACCAGGATTACCCACTAAATTGTACCTTTGCTCTCACTTTTTGAGCGGTTCCAGTTGTCTTTTACATCTGAAACCAAAAATTATCATTTAGCCACTTGGTCTACGTTTCGACCTGATGCATTTAGCCTATTAGCGTGTACATAGACACAGAGTCACCACCCTTTTTGAGTGTACACTGCTCCTCACTCACCTGGCATAATCTTCAGCCCGATGGAGGAGGCCAGTACAAGGCAGAAGCAGAAGCGTGTTCAAATCGTTTCTTCTTTATCCTTTCAGAATTGAAAAATTAGATCCTAGATTAACTGTATTACCTGTGTTGAACCTAGTTCAGCCCAATAACAGAGTTAAGTGCTAGTCCCTTCCTGAGCCGACAACGGTATTCGCCTGACACCATGTCACAGTGGGTCAGGATTTATGAACTTATTTCAGAACAAAACATGGTTTGAATGCATGAAATACACAATGTGTATCATTTTCTTCCCATCTCAGTTGTTTCCAACGATTTATGTCCCTCACTTTTAAGTTAATTCCATACTTTGTCACATGACAGCTGTTTGTTTACATTGTCATCATGGTGCAGTTTTGTCATGCTACAAAGCTTCCACTCAAATTAGCCAATCAGGGAGCATCATGCAATCAGCTGATGATGGGTGTGATGTCATAACCCGGGAAATATCCCCTTTTGGGACTTTTGGCGCCAAATCTTAGATTGAAACATTTTAGCCTGTGGTGCAATAGGGCTCTGCCCGTGAATAGTGCTAGTGTTGAACCTCCTCAGGAAGTTTTGTTTAATTCCCCTATAGTGGAGGGACTTATCGTTGAGATTTGAGAGATCGGACCTAACAATAAAACAGCCAATCAACATCAACACTTGTAAACTTAAACAAAAGATTGGTCGATCTTAAGCCTAACAGCCACAATAAACTTTGTATAAACAATGGTTGATCATTGTACCGGGCCGATCAAAGGTATCCTAATGCTATATTCAGGTTCCTAATTTTGAGTAATGTTCCTGTTACTCATCATCTTATTTCCCATGTACACACCTCCATGATAGAGATGGCACTTTGTAGTCAAGTAATATGGTCTAGCTCGTATCTTCATGACTTTTATTCATTAAACATGCATCATTGATTTGTACAAAATGTATAAAAGATGTCATGCACGGTTTACAGCCTTCAAAGTCCCCACAGTCGCTGCCAGCTAAAGAAGAAGATGAAAATGAAGATATATTTGCTGGTAATTATTTATGCATATTGTATGCCAAAATACAAAACAACTTGATGAGTATTGACACAATTCAAATGTAAAGAGTTGCAAATTAAATTTTTTGTAGTATGTGTCCCTTAAGGCTCAACTGTTATTTTGATTGTGCTATGATAGAGGCACATGACGAGGTTCCTCTGGACACTCCTGAAGAGAAGCAAGACCCTCCCAAACCTGACCCAGAACCGGAGCCTGAAGATGATCCGGAGCCGTTGTTTGACGACGCTGATCCAGAACCGGAGTCGGAACCTGTCCGTTCTTCTCCTGCCACCGTCAAGGCAGAGACGACCTCGTCAACCATCACACCGTATGCCGTCACCACGGCAGCAGGGGCGCAAAGCAACCAAGTCACACACTCCAAGTCAGCAGAGGAGGTTAGCTTACCAGAAAATTGAACAAATCCCAGTGCTTCTGGATTGATAATAGATAATTTCCCGGTACGTTCATAGCTTTTATGGTCATAACTGTGATAAGAACTAAAGTTGTACATGCTGTTTGTTCACCAGATTGTGGAAGAAGCGAGTGGTGACAAGTTCAGTATGGAGATTACTATCACAGAGCCCCGGAAGATGGGTGATGGGATGAACGCTTACATGGCTTATAAAGTCAACACCAAGGTTTGCATCGACTACAACAATCATACTGTAAACATGTACATGTACAATGAAAACATGTTGTAGGAAGATTCAACTCATCTTGATCTGTAACAGCAGCATCAATAATGTATATTCAAAAGAATTTGAATATTGGTGAGGTTGTACGGTATGTTACATTTGCAGACGACGTACCCTGAGTTCAAGCAGTCGGAGGCAGGTGTTTACCGGCGCTTCAGTGACTTCCTGGGTCTGCACACCAAACTGCTTGAAGAACATCAGCATCTTGGCGTTATCATACCCCCACCGCCAGAGAAAAGCGTCATTGGTAGGACTGACTGCTCAAATTCCAGTTGATTCTTTCAGCTTATCCCTGTCAGATCTTGTTTTGAAGATCTACATAATCACATTTTTCTATCAAAAATTGTTTATTCAAGCAAGAATTATTCTCCACTCTCACTTTGTTGAAAATATTTATTTTCTTGTTGTCTTAGGAATGACCAAGATCAAGATGTCGAAAGAAGAAGCAGGTTCTGCAGACTTTGTGGAGAAGAGGAGGGCTGCCTTGGAAAGGTCAGGACTCAGGAGAGAAAGTGGCAACATTATACATGTTACATTTAAAACTGCACACCTACTACCCGAAAGGACATGTATTGTACATACTTGTACACAAGACTGTGGTATGTGTTTCCCTGTTGCTGAATTCAGTTCTCGCAAGTTATGGCAAGTTCTCACAAGTTATGTCAATCATACTGTAATTAAAATGGTGGTGGATGCTTTAACTGCAATGTGAGCACATATCCTCCGGGCTCACAGGTTTCTGACGCGGACCGCGAAGCACCCCACCCTGCGGAAGGACCCCAACTTTGTGGACTTTCTGATGCGGGACGGCGACTTGCCGAAGTCCACAAGTACGTCTGCGCTGTCTGGGGCCGGAGTGATGCGACTCTTCAACAAAGTTGGCGACAGCTTCGGAAAGATGACTTTCAAGATGGACGAGACCGATCAGGTTTGTATGCCGGAATGTTGGATTGATTACTGGTCATAGTGGATGGTTCTTTGGGCAGATTTGGATGTTGCAGGCTGTGAATTACGGTGTTCACTTTGTTTCATGGAGTTTGATGTAATTCAACAATCACTCGATAGTTCATCAAAATTTTGTAACATTGAGTAGAAAAAACATCTTGGCATTGCTCTGTTCATATTGTTCTTTGAGATACAGATCGATATTTTGGTTGACCTTGTGTAAAACTGCTACTTGTCATGTCCTTTCTTTTGATGTTGTGCAAATTAGTGGCAAACTATTTTCAGCTGGTTTCAATAGTAATAATGACAAGAATCATGCAGCTAAATTTAGGAAACACATTTCCAATATTAAAAATGCTAAACACACAGTGCTAAAAATACAGTCTTATATTCATTTCTTGGATATTTATGCTTGCATAAATACTTTTTTGAGTTATTTCTTCATCATCAGCAATATCTTTTGCGCACTTATTTTTGCCAACTGATACCAACTTCTGATGAACCACAGTGGAGTGAGGATCTTGAGGTAAAATCGTTACTTCAAAATTTTGTCTGTATGTCAATACTTGTGTGTGTTTCTTGTTCATACACTATTTTTGTTGCTATTTCGCTCAAACTGAACATTTTATTTCAAAATTATGTTTTGTTGATTGTAAGTGGATTATTTCTAGATGTGTAGAAAATTCGCTGTCCTGACAGTTGCATGATTTTTGTCAAAAGTTTTTTTGGGGCATACCAGTAGGTTCCAGAATGGACTAGCAATATTGTCATAATTTGTAGGAATAGACAACCTTAGTTCAATAATTTTCGAGTGCAAGGTTGTCATTGATCATTCTACATTCACAATTCTTCCCAGTACTGTTTTTCAACTCTTAGTTTTGCCATTTTACTGTTGCAAATGTTGCATTTGGCCAATTGATTCATGTTAACCATCAGTTCAATGCTGCTATGATCATGAGGATCTGATGTTGTTGACGTGTATTCAGTCTAGAAACACACCTGTCTATCATGAAATTTGATATCATTATCAATTCTCAGACTGTATATGTTGATAACAAATATTTAGTTTGCAATCTTTCTCAGTGGTTTGAAGAAAAACAACAGCAGATAGAATCTATGGAACACCAACTGCGGAAACTACATGCAAGCATCGAGGCTCTTGTCCAACACAGGAAAGGTAATCTGGCTGATTAGGGAATTACCAGCACCAGTGTGAATATGTAACTGTAAATTTGATAGCTAATTCCAGTAGTTTTATTAGGACACTCGTTGCATTTGCACTCTACCATCTGATATATTTGCAATGTACCCACATAACCTTTCCTGACCCGTTTATGTGACCCAGATCTGGCCCAGAACACGGGATCGTTTGCCAAGAGCGCAACGATGTTGGCTAACGCGGAGGAGCACACGGCGCTGTCCCGGGCCCTGTCACAGCTCGGGGAGGTTGAGGAGAAAGTGGACCTTCTTCACATGGACCAGGCCGACAACGACTTCTTTGTCCTTGCAGAACTTGTCAAGGACTACGTCAACCTCATCGGGTCCATCAAGGTACAGGCTTTCTCAACTGGCGTATCAGCATACTTTGTTTGATATCTGGATTTGGAAATCGCTGGAGCAAATTCTGTGTCCTGTACCAGTATCAGTGGCGTGCCAGAACAATAAAATATGATATATACAATTTCCCTGTCCTGAGCAGGATGTATTCCAAGAACGTGTCAAGATCTGTAAGAACTGGAAGGAGGCCGAGTCAAATCTGACCAAGAAAAAAGAAGTACGCGCCAAGCTGGAACAACAGCGGAAACTGGATAAAATCCCTGCCGTCAGTCAGGAAATCACCGCGGTATGCCTCCGAGAGTGGTGGTCTATGTGTACTGTACAGCCACAGTCATCCAAGTGGTGTGAGTTAGTTTTATTGGTGTCGTGTAATTCTCACTTTGTCTATTACCAGCTGGAGGAGAAGGTGGAGAAGGGACAAGAAGACTTTGAGACCATTTCCAAGAACATCCGACGGGAAATGTCTCGCTTTGAGAAGCAACGTGTGAAAGACTTCAAAGCCACCATCATACATTACCTAGAATCTTTAATGAATAGCCAACAGCAGGTGGGTCTGAGTTCATGTTTAGTGCTTAGTGAATTTCATGTAAAAAAATGTATTTGATTTTGCTATTGTCATTCAATGAAGTATTCAGATGATGAAATGTTTTCTTCTTTCTTTTGTTTTCAGCTTATAAAATATTGGGATACATTCCTTCCAGAAGCCAAAGCTATTGCTTAGTATCTACTGAACTGACAACTGCCTCAAACTTGATATCTGAGCAAGTCTAGTTGTATAGAAAGTTTTATATTGTTCCTTTTGTAAATCGTCTTGCGAGATATGTCTTGTGTGTCATCACATACATCTTTTCTAGTTGTGATCATATTGCATTGTTTTATAATGCTGGTTAGAAGTTTGAATGCCGACTAAATATGACATGTTGAACTGTATCTGTACTTTTGAATGAGCTGATAACTAGCAAAAATCCTGCAATGGTTTCATTGTTAATGTTCACTTTGCTCCTGAAGTAGAGCCATGGAATATTTTAGGGCAGATCGGAGAGAAATGTCAAGTTGAATTGTTATCGTGCTGGGCAATGTCGAGGAAAAATCCTTGCAGTACCGTAATACACTATGCAGGCTGATCAAAATATCAAAATAATTGACTGTAGGTTCCAGACTATACAACTAGCTTAGATAGTTGGATTACAGCTGCAGTTCTGGGTGTATTTGAAAGTATATTTCATATCACTCAGTCTGTTCAGGAACAACTGTACTATTTTTTTCGAAATTGTTTCCATCTAAATGACTGTGTTTGTTGATTTTGAACAATTGTTCGTCATAATGTATGTATGAACGTTATGACTGTAGTTACTAATTGTTTGTTCGCACACCGTAACTTTGCTGAACTATTGAAGTTACGTGATGATTGTGATGATGTTGGAGAGATAATTATGTTTGTGGTGTGTGTTGACTCAAATTTAGTTAATTCAAGACATTCCCCACATGTTAATTGGTTAGGAGTATTATTATGTATCCATGCTGGGTCCTAGTACTAGATGGCAGCATTGATATGTTAAACAGATACGAGTGAAGTCACTGCAGACAGCGAAGTCAATAAAGTCAAGTTCATCCATCGGTGAAACACACATTTTTGGCCGTAGTTTTGTTTTGGGTAATCGGATCAACTTGAAATTTTGTGTTTCTCATTTTGGCGTCATGCCGTAATTTTTCACGAAATTTCAGAATTCTATCAAAAATTGAAAAAGTTGGCAATCTAACCCAATGTTAAATTTCAGTCGGAAAAGGGATCAAATTCATCAAATTCAGGGCTTTTATCATGTTTATGCCCATGTACCTATTGTGTTGATTTAGAGTCGTAAGGCATAGTCGATGTATATTAAGTAAATATGTACATTCTGAAGCAATATATAACTTGTACATCGAAAAAAAATTGTTGTTTTTTTGTGCAGACTGCATGTTGGGGCCGAAATTTAACATTGGGTTAGATTACTAACTTTCTCAATTTTTGAGATAGAACTCGGAAATTTGGTTAAAAATTACGGATTGATGCCCAATTAAAACACACAAAATTTCAAGTTGATCTGATTATTTAAAACAAAACTACGGCCAAAAACCACGTTTCACTGATGGGTGAACTTGAGTTATCAAGACTCCTGCATAAAACAAGTTTAGCTCGCCTTGCTTACATCCGCCCGAAAGATGTTTGAGCTGTGTGGTTGTTTCCCAAAGACCTAATTTGTATGACTTGTCCTTTATTGTCTTTTGTCCAAAGTTGCCCATGTATTTTTACTGGTTGCTGTATTAACTGGTAATATTATGTATTTTATCGATTGGGTCTGTTGCGAATTTGTATATCTAAATGCTACACCATGCTTAAATATATTATTAAACAGTTCAAAAAGAACTGGCTCCGTAGTTATTCCTCATCTTTATAATTTCCCTGATCAGTGTACTTGCATTTATGTCCACACTTTGACCTCTATAATAAACACTCTTGGGTAATCTTACCTGGCTTTCAAAAAAGAGGGTAATAATGCCATCAAATTTTAGGTTACCGGACCTTTGGTCCGATAACCTATTGCCATGGCGTTGCGTCCGGCGTCCGTCGTCCGTCGTCCGTCGTCCGTCCGTCCGTTCACATTTTTATCTTTAAAGTTTATGATGGAATATTTCTGAAATTTTGCACAAAAATACCTAAAAATATTTCCAGGAAAGGTTTTTTTTAGTTTTCTGATTTTCGATTTTTTTTCAAAATGGCGGCCGCTTTCGTCGAAAAATGGCCAATTTTGGACTTTGACGGTCGTTTTCTCAAAATCTGTTCAGTAACTTTTTTTCTTATCGATGCATAACACTCCTCATATGTACCCCTGTGACATGTATAAATTTCGTTGCCCTTGAATCGCTCGAAGTGGGCCATTTTGGGCCCAAACTCGGCCCAAATGGGACTTTCCCATGTTAAATTCTCCTATGCTTTATAATGGGACACATTAAGCCTAATATCTCACTTAATATTGAGATTAGAGACTAGGAATCCATTGTGAACATATAGGTAATGATATGTGCTGAATATTCTCGTGACCTTGAATTTGACGTTTGACCTCATTTTCAAGGTCACAGGACAAAATGGCTAATATCTCGCTTATTATCGACTTTACAGCTTAGAAATCAATTGTGAACATATAGGAAATGATATATGCTGAATATTCTCGTGACTTTGAATTTGACCTTTGACCTCATTTTCAAGGTCACAGGACAAAATGGCTAATATCTCGCTTATTATCGACTTTACAGCTTAGGAATCCATTGTGAACATATAGGAAATGATATGTGCTGAATATTCTCGTGACCTTGAATTTGACCTTTGACCTCATTTTCAAGGTCACAGGACAAAATGGCTAATATCTCGCTTATTATCGACTTTACAGCTTAGGAATCCATTGTGAACATATAGGAAATGATATGTGCTGATTATTCTCGTGACCTTGAATTTGACCTTTGACCTCATTTTCAAGGTCACAGGACAAAATTGCTAATATCTCGCTTATTATCGACTTTACAGCTTAGAAATCAATTGTGAACATATAGGAAATGATATATGCTGAATATTCTCGTGACCTTGAATTTGACCTTTGACCTCATTTCCAAGGTCACAGGACAAAATTGCTAATATCTCGCTTATTATCGACTTTACGGCTTAGGAGTCAATTGTGAACATATAGGAAATGATATATGCTGAATATTCTCGTGACCTTGAATTTGACCTTTGACCTCATTTTCAAGGTCACAGGACAAATTGGCCAATATCTTGCTTATTAGCGACTTTGCAGCTTAGGAATCAATTGTGAACATATAGGAAATGGTATATGCTGAATATTCTAGTGACCTTGAATTTGACCCTTGACCTAAATTTCAAGGTTAGTCATTTTATTTTCAAGGTCAGAATACAAAATGGCTTATATCTCGCTTATTATCAAATTTACAGCTTAGGGGTCCATAGTGAACATATGGGAAATGATGTATGCTGAATATTTTGGTGATCTAGAATTTGACCTTTGATCTCATTTTCAAGGTCAGAGAACAAAATGGCTAATATATCGCTTATTATCATCTTTACATCTGCCCATGATGACGCCAGTGTGTCTTTGGATAAACTATTTGGTCGGGCTTTGTTTCTATTGCAAAATGTTGTATTTTACGTTTCTTATTGGCATCATCAAAATTTGATTGTATTGGTGGTAATAGATTGATACTTACATTTATACCACTGAGTCGGTGTCACTGCTGGCGGACGTTAAATCTGTCCCCGAGGATACCATCAACTCAGTAGCCTTCGGGCCTGTGATTGGATACTTTTGTACTTGTCATGTATCTATTCCATGGGGTTAGATTCGGATTTCTAGATTATTTTCATAGGTTGTTGGGCAGTTGTATACTAATTCCATCTGGTGTACAGTAGAAACAACTACATTTAACACATTGTCTGCCCCTGAAGACGCCAGTGTGTCTTTGGATAAACTGTTTGGTCGGGCTTTGTTTGTTTCTATTGCAAAATGTAGTATTTTACGTTTCTTATTGGCATCATCAAAATCTGATTGTATTGGTGGTAATAGATTGATACTTACATTTTACAGCATAGGAATCAATTGCGAATATAGAGGAATGATATATACTGAATATTTTCATGACCTTGAACTTGAACTTTGACCTCATTTTCAAGGTCACATCACAGAATGGCTAATGTCTCACTTATTATCGACTTTACAGCTTAGGAATTTATTGTGGACATACTAGAAGTGATATATTTGTTGAAAATTTCATGGCCTTGAATTTATCAGTGACTTTATTTTCAAGGTCACTGGACAAAAGGCTAATATCTAAAATGTATATTGTCCGGTAACCTTTCTTAGCCCTTGGGCTAATTTTTTAATGGCAAACTCTCAAACTGGTCGTTCTATGCCCCTCAGACAGCAGTCATTCATAAAGGTTTCTTGACGAAACCTGACCTCAGCAGTGGTCTCTGAGAAATGTTTCTTGACGAAACTGTTCCCCCGGAACCGCCATTACCTTTGTGGTATCACAGTAGTAATTGCGTCACATCCGGGTTGAATGGTAAATAAACAAAATTTCGAAACATGCGTATTTTCGAACTGTGGTTATTTGTGTCAAGAAAACAGAAAAAAATCCACGTTTTTGTATTTGTTTGGAAAGCACACAAGACAACTACGTGATTCATGAGCGTTTTGATGTGAATAATGCTAGAAAAAATGTGAGTTTGACCGAAATTCCCATATGGTGTCTGTTTCTACACATTTTTTTCTCGGCGGCAAATTCTAGTGCGGTTCAACTTTCAGTCCATAGTTCGAAAACGAATCACACAACATATATCTTAAACTTGATAGAAAATATCCCAGAGAGTACGGCTTTCCGATGATATATTACAGTAATGGGTCAGGAAATTTTAACATGCACTAAAACGCTGATATTTGGACGATGATCTTGAAATTTCGTCTAAACCGAAAATATTTACTACTGTGACACCTTAATTAGCTCAGTTATCGTCTAATAATCGGGAAAATACCAGCCTTACAAACCTCCTGGATGATATATCGGATTTATTTTTGTAAAATATGTTTAATTGCTCAGATAAAAATGCTCATTTGAATATAGGTTATGTGTTTGGATTTTTTTATATTGACCATTTCAATACATGTGTCAGTTTTTGCGTGATTTTCGTCAAAATGTAGCGTCGGAATGTGATTTTGTAGCTGATCTTTCCCTTCTGCACCAAATTTTGTTGTATACCAAGTGAAATGTGTCATGTCTTATTCATTTGCATTAACAGCTGGGCAAAATAATGAAAAAAATAAGTTCATTATCTACAAGTTAGTTACTCATTAAGGTATCACAGTAGTAATTGCGTCACATCCGGGTTGAATGGTAAATAAACAAAATTTCGAAACATGCGTATTTTCGAACTGTGGTTATTTGTGTCAAGAAAACAGAAAAAAATCCACGTTTTTGTATTTGTTTGGAAAGCACACAAGACAACTACGTGATTCATGAGCGTTTTGATGTGAATAATGCTAGAAAAAATGTGAGTTTGACCGAAATTCCCATATGGTGTCTGTTTCTACAATTTTTTTCTCGGCGGCAAATTCTAGTGCGGTTCAACTTTCAGTCCATAGTTCGAAAACGAATCACACAACATATATCTTAAACTTGATAGAAAATATCCCAGAGAGTACGGCTTTCCGATGATATATTACAGTAATGGGTCAGGAAATTTTAACATGCACTAAAACGCTGATATTTGGACGATGATCTTGAAATTTCGTCTAAACCGAAAATATTTACTACTGTGACACCTTAATTAGCTCAGTTATCGTCTAATAATCGGGAAAATACCAGCCTTACAAACCTCCTGGATGATATATCGGATTTATTTTTGTAAAATATGTTTAATTGCTCAGATAAAAATGCTCATTTGAATATAGGTTATGTGTTTGGATTTTTTTATATTGACCATTTCAATACATGTGTCAGTTTTTGCGTGATTTTCGTCAAAATGTAGCGTCGGAATGTGATTTTGTAGCTGATCTTTCCCTTCTGCACCAAATTTTGTTGTATACCAAGTGAAATGTGTCATGTCTTATTCATTTGCATTAACAGCTGGGCAAAATAATGAAAAAAATAAGTTCATTATCTACAAGTTAGTTACTCATTAAGGTATCACAGTAGTAATTGCGTCACATCCGGGTTGAATGGTAAATAAACAAAATTTCGAAACATGCGTATTTTCGAACTGTGGTTATTTGTGTCAAGAAAACAGAAAAAAATCCACGTTTTTGTATTTGTTTGGAAAGCACACAAGACAACTACGTGATTCATGAGCGTTTTGATGTGAATAATGCTAGAAAAAATGTGAGTTTGACCGAAATTCCCATATGGTGTCTGTTTCTACAATTTTTTTCTCGGCGGCAAATTCTAGTGCGGTTCAACTTTCAGTCCATAGTTAGAAAACGAATCACACAACATATATCTTAAACTTGATAGAAAATATCCCAGAGAGTACGGCTTTCCGATGATATATTACAGTAATGGGTCAGGAAATTTTAACATGCACTAAAACGCTGATATTTGGACGATGATCTTGAAATTTCGTCTAAACCGAAAATATTTACTACTGTGACACCTTAATTAGCTCAGTTATCGTCTAATAATCGGGAAAATACCAGCCTTACAAACCTCCTGGATGATATATCAGATTTATTTTTGTAAAATATGTTTAATTGCTCAGATAAAAATGCTCATTTGAATATAGGTTATGTGTTTGGATTTTTTTATATTGACCATTTCAATACATGTGTCAGTTTTTGCGTGATTTTCGTCAAAATGTAGCGTCGGAATGTGATTTTGTAGCTGATCTTTCCCTTCTGCACCAAATTTTGTTGTATACCAAGTGAAATGTGTCATGTCTTATTCATTTGCATTAACAGCTGGGCAAAATAATGAAAAAAATAAGTTCATTATCTACAAGTTAGTTACTCATTAAGGTATCACAGTAGTAATTGCGTCACATCCGGGTTGAATGGTAAATAAACAAAATTTCGAAACATGCGTATTTTCGAACTGTGGTTATTTGTGTCAAGAAAACAGAAAAAAATCCACGTTTTTGTATTTGTTTGGAAAGCACACAAGACAACTACGTGATTCATGAGCGTTTTGATGTGAATAATGCTAGAAAAAATGTGAGTTTGACCGAAATTCCCATATGGTGTCTGTTTCTACAATTTTTTTCTCGGCGGCAAATTCTAGTGCGGTTCAACTTTCAGTCCATAGTTAGAAAACGAATCACACAACATATATCTTAAACTTGATAGAAAATATCCCAGAGAGTACGGCTTTCCGATGATATATTACAGTAATGGGTCAGGAAATTTTAACATGCACTAAAACGCTGATATTTGGACGATGATCTTGAAATTTCGTCTAAACCGAAAATATTTACTACTGTGACACCTTAATTAGCTCAGTTATCGTCTAATAATCGGGAAAATACCAGCCTTACAAACCTCCTGGATGATATATCGGATTTATTTTTGTAAAATATGTTTAATTGCTCAGATAAAAATGCTCATTTGAATATAGGTTATGTGTTTGGATTTTTTTATATTGACCATTTCAATACATGTGTCAGTTTTTGCGTGATTTTCGTCAAAATGTAGCGTCGGAATGTGATTTTGTAGCTGATCTTTCCCTTCTGCACCAAATTTTGTTGTATACCAAGTGAAATGTGTCATGTCTTATTCATTTGCATTAACAGCTGGGCAAAATAATGAAAAAAATAAGTTCATTATCTACAAGTTAGTTACTCATTAAGGTATCACAGTAGTAATTGCGTCACATCCGGGTTGAATGGTAAATAAACAAAATTTCGAAACATGCGTATTTTCGAACTGTGGTTATTTGTGTCAAGAAAACAGAAAAAAATCCACGTTTTTGTATTTGTTTGGAAAGCACACAAGACAACTACGTGATTCATGAGCGTTTTGATGTGAATAATGCTAGAAAAAATGTGAGTTTGACCGAAATTCCCATATGGTGTCTGTTTCTACAATTTTTTTCTCGGCGGCAAATTCTAGTGCGGTTCAACTTTCAGTCCATAGTTAGAAAACGAATCACACAACATATATCTTAAACTTGATAGAAAATATCCCAGAGAGTACGGCTTTCCGATGATATATTACAGTAATGGGTCAGGAAATTTTAACATGCACTAAAACGCTGATATTTGGACGATGATCTTGAAATTTCGTCTAAACCGAAAATATTTACTACTGTGACACCTTGTCAGAGAGTATAGAACAGAGAGGTGTCACTCCACTGGTACCATTTTGTATTTTGAACTGGTGGCACTCCTGGCGGACGTATGCGCCTTATGAATGAAAGTGTTTACTATTATTACTACGACATGAATTTATGAATGAAATAATATGTTAGCAAAACGTAATGACGTAATTCACAATCGTCCCTGAGGACGACAAAATACAACACCGCATCCAACCACCAGGATTACAGGGCTCCATGAGACAAAATGGTAGACAATAGAAATTGAGTGAAACCTCTCTGTTCTATAATCTCGGCCTTTGTCCCTGTTTTTGACAGCAGACAGAGGATCTTACTTCAGGCTTTCATTTTGCAGTTTCTTCTTTTCTCCACGAATTTCCTTGGATTTTCTTGGCTTACCAGCCACTAATATATCATCAAGATTCACGACAACATTGGGAATACCCTGAAGCAAGCTATCAATACCTCTCAGAAAGATCGACAAAGATGAAGAAATACCAAAGAGTAGGCCGAATTTATTGTACTGGCACAAACCTCGACGTGTGTTGATAGTTGTGTACTTCTTAAGACTCTTCAGCGCTAGGAGACTGGAGATATGCCTGATTAAAATCCAGCTTACTGAAGGTTTGACCACCAGAAAACGTAGCATAGAGATCTTCGATACGTGGCGTAGCTGTTGGCAGTCACGCGATAGTCACCACAAATCCTCAAACTAACACCATCAGAATTAACAACTGCAACAATGGGAGCTGCCCACTCTGAGAACTGCACAGGCTCAAATATACCACTAACTTGCAGACGCTAAAATTCGTCTTCAACCTTTACCGCATGAGATGAGGCAAAGGACGAAATTTTGGTTGTGCATTTCCATCCACGTAGAAGTTATCTGACCAATTTTTCAACATCCATTTTTCAACACTCATCACAGAACACATCACTATGCTTATCCAGAACTTAGTTATAAGTACCCAGTCTGACATGTTTGAGTCTGACATGTGTAAAGTTATTGACTGTCGTCCGCTCTTCGGGATCCTCGAGGATAGTCCTCTCACCACGAGTCCTTGCGGACGCGCATCCGCTATTCCGGATCCTTGCGGCGGCGCCGGTCACTGCGGACACGGTAACCACTCTAACATTTACGGTAACCAGGTAACAGCCCACCCGACACGCCCAGGCCTACGGACACCGTTCAGAAACTAGTTCATCACCACGGTGTTAGCTGGAGAGGCCTGGCGAGCCGCGGTCTGCCTCGGGGACGGAACCCCGTACAGTCCGACGAACTAGCCAGAGCCTACGTCACACCGTTCTGGGAAGGGAGAGAACTGGCGATCCACAGGGCTTGCACCCCCGAGTCAGCAACTCGTCTCTCCCAGCCCGGGCCCCCCTATGGAAATTGTCCCCAGGGCCCCAAGGGGCCTCTACTCGTGACTCGGGACCTCAAAGCTCATGGCAAGCTCCGAGTGCATCCTCGCCACTCGATCGTGAACAATCTCCCCGATCAAGTCGCTTCCAGTGTATATATAATACACCAGAAACTAGAGGCTGCACGCGAAGCGTAATCAAACCATTGTTATAGTTTACTGGATAACGTAAATTACAATGCGTCGCCGTAGCAACGCCCGCTCGAACGAAGCGTGTCAAAACAAGGCCAAGACAGAAAAGGCCACATAAATGGCATGTAGTTTTACAATCACCTGCCGCGATCTTAGGGCAAAATCGCCACATTACCCCCTTCTTACAATGTTGGTCCCCAACATGCTCCGCCTGCGCCCAAAACCTACACGACGAGGGCATCGCATGGCGGACCGAAGGAAGCAAGGTGAACGGTACCCAGAAGTCACGGCGCAAAACACTAGGACTTTAAGAGTCCCTTTTGGAAGAATGGGGAACTACCCCCGGACTTACGGAGTAAACTATAACGCGCTTTGGAATTTTGAATAAACCCTCATAAACAAGCTAAAATTTTGACCGAGGTGGTCCAAAACCGTGTGGTGACCTTGGAAGGTCATCCGCCGAAAGGGACGGTGTGTCGAGTCTTTAGAATATCTTTAAGGTTAAACTTTAAATTTAGAAATTTTGTAAAACGACACACCGGGTGATCAAAAGTAGTAGTACCTCTAAAAAGTGTTGCCGACCGCCCTGCCGGCCGGCTCCTCAGATCCGCAGAACGGGTCTGAGGCAGGGCGGAGCCGCGGGAGCGACTCCGGCGTGCCGCCGCGCACCTAGCCTTCCCCCTCTGTCATTGGCTCCTCGTCCGGGCCGCCTGTCCTGGGGTTTGGTGGCGGAGACGGGTCCCTACGTTGCGGAAGCAGCGGAGCCGGCAGTGAGTAAGCCGGCTGCGCGGGCGGACAAGCAAGCCCGGTGGCGCTTGCAGGGGCTTCTGCGGGGAGCCCTGCAAACCGGGTCCTGACGGAGCCATGGCAACGGAGGCCGGTAGAGCTGTGGTGCCGAGATTTGCGATGGCGCCAAACATCTCTACCGTATCGCGGGTGCGATGAGGACCGGCCGTGCGTTCTCCCCATACCTGGAGTAGATATGGGTAGATGGCCAGCTCCAAAGCGGCATCCGCCCGCTGGAGAGCCGCCTGGTTCCGGGCGGACGACTCGAGGTCATCGACGCCCTGGAGTAGGCGAGTCCGAGCGGCCTCGGCTTCGTCAAGACGACGCCGTAGCTGCTCATTCTCAGCCTCCAGGTGCTCCATCCTAGCGGTCACCTCTGGAGAGATGGAGGGTCCCTCGGACTGCTCGGCTAGAGCGGCGGTTCGACCCTGCTCAATGTCGGCCGACAAAGTCCGGAAGTTCTCAAGGCTCCGCCGGGTGCCTTCCATGAGGCCTTGGTCGTATGCAAGATCGCATGCGACACGAGAGGCCTCGGCGCGGCACCGGCTGAACCGGTCCAGAGAGCTGTCCATCTCTGCCACAAGGTACTCCGCAGCTTGAGTGAGTCTACCACGCTGGGGGTGATCCCAGGGGTGCTCTTCTCTCGCGCGGACCAGCGCGGCCACGCCTGCGGACCCCAAGTCACGGATGGCTCGGGGCACTGGCAGGTTCACCAACGCCGGATCACCAGGGATCTGGTCCAAACCATCGCGACGATGGCCGACCGCCTGGCCTACGGACTCGCGGAAAGTCTCGTAGGCGCTGGCGGTCGTGGAACCGAACCTCCGGCGTACGTCCGCCGTGGCGTCAAGGGGATCCATGTCCAGGGAGGCGATACTTTGCCATCCCGTGGACGTCGTCTCAACCACCAACGAGGATACGGACGTCGACCTCGAGAGAGGTGCCGCACGTCCGCTACTGCTTGCAACAGAGGGAGTTACACGCGGGGTCCTTGGCCGGACCACCGACGTGGCACTCGAGGAGGCGGAGGTGTCCGCCACCACCCGTCCCTCAGACGGACCCGCAGGTACCGTCACCTCTAGCAAGCCCGGGTAATCCTCCTGAGTCAACGCGCCCGGGGACTGCAGGGGTGTCGTCCTAGCCGGAGACGTTCCAGCGGACGAACCCTGCCCCTGAGTCCTTGGCGGGGCGCGCGGCTTAGGGGAAGCCACGCGTGTCATGGCCGCAATCTGCGGCATCTCAGACACGATCATGGTGACCCGGTGCCGATCTTCCACTGCCGGAGTAGCCGGCGGTTGACGGACAGCCTCTGCTGCTGTCCGGGCAGCTTCCGCCGCCTGGTACTCCGCCGCAGTCTTGTCCATCGAGGCCGTCAGGTGAGCTGTATAGTTCCGAGCCCGCGGACACGACGCCAGACTCTTTCCATGCATCGTCCATGACGTGCTGTGCGAAGCGCCACGGACCCCAGTGGAAGAACCGGTTCCTCGACGTCCCTGACGTAGTCATGGACGTCGCCACCCGCGGTGGAATGTATCCAAAGTTGAATACAGGCCCCGCTTCTTCACCAACGGTTTGAAGTCCCTCACTGCGGTGTGCACCCGCGCAGTGAGTGTTCAGGGCCTCCAAACTGGGGAAGTAACGCTGCTCTGGGCTACGAGAGTAGCACCGCTTGCAGACGAACATCTTCACCCAGGGGTAATGGTACCCCGTAACGTGTCGACTCAGATGGTCGTAGGAAGGATACCTACGATCCCGGGTGAGCGCACGATGCAGGTCCTTATACCCGACCAGGGATGGCGGACAGAGGAGGCAAGTTACCCCGTCCTCCGTCTCGGGCCGAGTGGACGAGGCCGTGTAAAAGGCGTGTCGGCCGCCGTACCCGCGTCCGCCGTGCGGCGGGCACGCGGATCCCTGCCATAACGCGCGAGGAACATGTGTCCCTGATGTATCCCAGGGAGGTCGGGGCCCATTCCGGCCCGCAGCCTCTGGATAGATGGCTGCTCCGAGGACGACAGCTTTTTCTTGGCCGCCCCCGAATGATTCTCCGACCTGGGTTGTCGGGGCACACTCTGCGCGCGTTGGGCCGCGGCTTTCTGTTGCTGCGCAACAAAAGCCTGGCGCCCCGCGTCCAGTGCGGCATCAGACAGGTTAGCCCCGTCTTGCGCTGCGCGCTTCCGGAGGAGTTCTAAACGCAGATCTCCCTTCGGCACGGGCCGCCCACGGTCCACTGGACTAGACCCCACCTCCGCAGCTCCGGTAGGTCTCGGCTTACCGGAGGAAGACGAAGAGGAGGTTCCTTCTGGTGCCTTGATCGGCACCCGCTGGCTGGAACCTCCCGCGCCCCTGCCGGACCCTTCGGAGGCGCCGCCCGCACCAGATCCAGAGGGATTAGGCGCCTTGGCGTCTCCGGGTTTGGCGGAGGACCATGACTGGCCGTCCGGCTTAGGCGCCAGCGGCTTAGGTCCTCCGGACTGTGGTCCAGACTGAGGCGGGGAACCACCGGACTTCTTTTTCCGGTGATTCCGCTTCTTCTTCTTCTGCGGAGGTGCGGAGACCGAATCCTGGTCGGACCCGGACTCAGATCGCCCGTGGTTGGCGGCCTCCAGTTGCTGCTGGGCCTGCCACAGCTTCTCGGCGATCTTCTTAGCCCGAAGGCAAGTGCGCCGGGAGATGGGAGATACAAACCCCTCATCCCGGTTCTCGGTATTCTTCGAGTCAGACTCCTGTTCCTGGGCCGGAGCTTGGGATGCGGCTTCCTCAGCCGCGTTAACCTGCTCCGCCCAAGTCCCAGGTGTCTTCCGGTCGTGCGGACCAGACTCCGCAGGTGCGGACACCGAGGAGTTCTCGGCGAAACCGGTGTCCAGACAGCCACGGCCATCCAGACGGGTTTCCGCATGAGTACTCTCATCCGGCCCAAGAGACGCAAGCAACTCCGAGGGCGGATGCAACTCAATGTCAACACGAGCGGGTCCCGCCTCACTGCAGTCCATCAACTCTTCCACGCGGAGAAAAGGAGACAGATTCAAGAGTTGCTCGGCGCCTAAAGCAGCCAAGTTACTCTCCACAGTGCGGTCCGCCGCAACCTCGCTCTCGGGCTCGGTCCCTGAGCAAGAACCGGAGCCGGAGCTGGGTTCCGCAGAACCCACATACGCGCCTTCGGGGACATCTGCCTTGTCGTCCTCCTCGGGCCGTGCGGGTCTCGAGTACGTGTTACCGCACTCGAGAGACTCATCTCCGGACTGGATCTCGCGATCACTGTCCGGAGGCTCCCTCCAACCTCACTCTCTTTCCACCTCTCTCCGTCACTACTTTCTGACATATTCGAGCGCTCTAAGCGTAAACACTGGGAGTCAGATCCGCAGATCTGTCTCCACCAGTGCCGAGTGCTCGAATGACCAGAGATTAGCAAGTTACATAGCTTTAAAGGCATCAAGTGTTGGCAGTTATACTGCATGCGCACCGCATGACGCGTTCCCGTGGAAACGTGTGTTCACTGCATCTATCAGATCGACAGACAAAAGAACGTTTTACACTAGCTCATACATATACACGCATCTCCCCCCGGTGACTCCTATCACTCCATGTATACGGGTGGCTTACATACACAAGCCATCCCGGGGGAACCCGCTAAAATACTTCAGTAATTAACAACATTCATTAGCTATAGCTTTCGCACTGGCGATCAATGACGTGAAGTTAATCACCCTCGCAGGTTAAAGATTGTATACAATGTATCAAAAGTCAAACTACTTGTGGGTGTCACGATTATGTCAACCTATCAGCAGCGATAAATAAAAATTTAACACCGCCCAAACAGCAATGGAAATAAAACCACCGCCACTTGCTTGCTTTTCATAGGTCACGGCATACAGCTTTCGATACAATGTACACAATCTCCTACAACCCTCTTGCGAAAGCAGAAATCTCCTGATTTCTTACTCTCTATTGCACCAGGAAAAAGAGATATATCACTAAACTTTCTCATATATTTGGTAAATGAGTAAGAATAGCGTTTCCACGGGAACACGCGCACACTTGTGGCTTATAATCCTCCCATAACTAATACATGAGATGGAAAATAAACAAAATCACTCCCCATAGCCGCTGGCACGCTTACAGGGTGATCGGACATACCCATGACGTCCGGACCGACAATCGGGCGCCCTATGGGCGTTAGCTAGACCCCTAGCAACCCCGACGTACAGCCCGGCCGCGGAGCGGTGCCCGGTCCAACCCAGAGCCTCCTCAAACGACTACCGGAGCACGGAGCCAATGGATTCGGACGCGGAGCCGACAGGGCCTTAACCTCAATGGTTAGGGGGAACGGATCCCTTCCTGCCGGCGCCCAATCCAGAGGCGCCCAAAGATGATGAAAGCAATAGCCGGTGGACGTCCGGAGCTGCCCGCGGACGGAGTCCAGGCCGGACGCCTACCATAGAATGGCGTATTGCCCTTATCCAATGAATATGATATTGGAATTAAAAGCCACCACAACTGTTGCGCATGTAATATACGACCCCCTTCTTAGAAGGAGGCCGGGGTTCCGGTCATTCCAGCCGGACCGCGTATTATAAGGTACGATCCGGACGAGAATGAGCGTCACCCGCCGCCGCGGCTGGTCCGCACACGCGGACTTAACAACCGCTCCATTATCATAATGGAAAGTCGGTTTCCTGCCGTTAGAAACCTAAACTTACTATAAACTTAATTATAGTAATTGCGCACGGGGGATAACTACACCGAAGTACGTCATCTTAAAGCGTGGCGGACGCCGGACGAGTCACGCGGACGAACCGCGGACGTCAGTCCTCACGTGCGGACACTATCCCCGCGTCCAAAGCCAGTTCCGCAAATCCGTGGGAAGGCGCTTCTCCCGTACGTGAATCCCAACCTCAGTCTGGCCACATAAGAGGTTGTCCCAGGACCAGGGGCGTCCGGCACATCCACAAAAGTCGTCCGGCCAGCGTAACCGCTGTGTTAACTACGGCGGACAACAGGCAAACTGATGTGGATAGGGTTGCCGCACGTCCCTAGCGCTGAAAACTACTAAATAGTGCATTCAACACAGACCACGGATATTCATCAGCTGATCATCTCCGAAGGTGGCCGGGTACCATTACCCATACATAGAGTTGTAACGGTGCTGACTGTTCGAAGTAAAATCGCCAGAAGCTGTACTCTCTATGATATCGACCGTTCGCCCATTTTGGGACTTCCATGAGCATCATGGATACATTTCCCGAAGGTGGCCATGACGGTCCATATTGGTTTGCGCATCGCAGAACCTGGCACTACGGTATCGATGGGTTCGAGTTTCAGGACTCCCCTATCCACTACTATGGCCGAGAGCTCTGTGAGTATACCATCATAGCAGATGCCTTGCAGCATGCTCATAGAGTTGTCCCACTGGTCCCCTGCACCAAGAGAATGTTCACTGCAGACTGAGTATCCAAGATGCCAGACATCACGTCTAGGACCTGTCTGGTCTCACTCCAGTGCCTCAATACTGCTTAGACCAGAGGACAAAGTGTGTCGACCAAGTCTACTTCAGCGACCACCCCGTGGACTGGCCAGCCTGTTGCCGCACCTGAGGGCTGTCATCCACACCGTGTGTCGGTGGTGCGAGTGACTCCCAGTTGCCAAATTTGGTAGCATTCGTCACATGCACAAAGTCCACAACCCCTGCGGCTACGACTTTGGCCCAGGATCGCTCTCCCTCACAAAGGGGAGTCATAACCAGGCACTTCACCTTGACAAAAAGACCATGCTCTGAATCCATTTATTGATCAGTAATCGTATGCATAATTATACATATATATTAAACAATCCGACAAAATTTGAGAAAATGGGAATTTGAGACAAGTCCAAAATTGGGCGTTTTCCGACGATAATGCCCGTCAGTTAGAAAGAATACAAAATTCCACTAAAATTATTCTAAATTATTTTACCAATATTTTGAGAGATTTAACCGTGAACTTGAAAAATAAAAATGTGGACGAACGAAGCCGATGAAAGATTACAATGCTACAGCAATAGGCTATCAGGCAATAAGTTAGGTAACCTAAAATGAGGTCCGTTTTGTCTGTGGAGAGAAGCGGATGTCAGTTCAGTAATAACCAAATACTGCATTGTAATGGGATTCATTTCACACGGGTCCTTTCACAGAGCACGAGTTCACCAGCATATACACGACATGGCACATCAACGCATCATTGATATATACAGTTGTATCAATACATTGACATAGAGTAATAATCAAATCTTCTTTTGTATACGGGGTTTGCCCAAGACTGCAGCAAGTTTTTGTTCAAAGAGATCCAGTTTATCTTCCCCGTATTCACACCAGTTAATGTAGTTTTTGCTCTTCAGTACAGGATCCATGTTACATGTTTTGTACTGGAGAATGACCAAGCTATCCACTGCAGCCCCTTGGCGTAGCATCCTCCTATAAGTCAAAGCAAACTCCATCTCTCTACACCAGTTGCTACGCCAGTATGATGGAGAAATCACCGCCAGTGTCTTGTGACTGCTGTATATCGCCTGAACAATATTTTGAATGGTGCAAATTCCAGGGTGGAAATCTCGCCTGTCAAAACAGTACTTGTAGCCACGTTTGTCGAGACATTTAGTAGTACACCCTCCACGAACGTAGAGTCTCTTGAGCTGTATGATACAAAAATATCATAGGAAAGTTTCGGCCGTTTCAGATCCATGGCCTTCAAAGCTTTCAATAGGTTAATTCTCTCACGCTGCCTCGATGCCAGGTATTTCTCGCTATATCTATACAAACAATACACTATCGCTAACACGATGAGTGCGCCGCACACAGGTGGTAACAATGTCTGTAAACGTGCTAGAATATTGAACAGTTTTGATAACCGTAATGTGTCATCCATTTTTCTCTCCCTGGATTGACTTATTTGTGTAGTTTTTTTCGCGAAGTCGGTCGTCTTCACAACCGCCCTGGAATTGTTGCTTTTATGTGGAAGTGATGAGAGAAATTCAATGTACCCAATGTAACCCTCGTCTGCGTAAACGTAACCGGAACAGCAAAAAATGTTATTTGTGTGCAAACTCATAATAACTTCTTGGTTGTTGTTCAGGAAAATCCACTCACAAGCATATATACCAGGAACCGCCAGGGTTAATTTGAACCACATAACCACCAAAAGTTCAGGCCCGGCCTGTTGATACCAATAGGTAACTTTGTACTCGGATGTAGTCAACTTCTCTTGATTTTTTGAACACTCAGTCCGCAGAATGACACCAGTGACCTTTTCTGTGCCTCGCGCATCCAGCAACCGTACGTTTGCCATTGAGGCTGTCACGTTAACTGAGCCCCCATCCGTGTCGCGAGGTACAGTGTAGTTGAATATTGGCACGAATTCAAAGCGCATCCAGCGTGTAGTAGCCCTGTGTACTACAAGAAGCCATACTTGTACTGATCTCCACGGCACAACAGGCTTCCATCGGCTCAAAGAGCAAGTGATATTGATTCCGGCAGGTTGCAGAGTTATTTTGCACATCGCATCAGCCTCTTGCTTTAGAAGTGTACAGAGTGTATGGACATTTTTTGTTGCTTCAGAGCATTTCGCATTCGTATATCCAGTGTCAGAAAGAAGGGTTTCCAGGGAAAGCTCAACGTTTCCAACATAAACCATACCGAGGTAATTTTCCCTGAACTTGTAAACTTCATAAAAAGCTGTATACGAATCAGTCAGCAACAGCTCCAACCTGTCAGGGGCGAAGCCGGGAAGGCAGAACTGTGTCACGAACTCCAATATGTAGACGTTTTGATCTGGGTAAACATGTACGACACGTTGGTTGTCATCCACGGTCCATAGTTCATTGCCTCCCAAGTCGCCCAGTACGTGGTCCTCGTTTGAGCACACACCATGTACAGACAGTACACTATAAACACATATAGCGTAGATGACGTAAATAGCCATACTCAGTGAGTAGCAGCAATCAGATACATATTCATAGCAAGTCGTGCGATGTGGCGTACGATGTTATGCACATGTAAACGTGATGAAACTGTAAAGATTGTACTCCGTGTCTGAACTTGAAATTCAGTGTTACGTAATATGTTGTGCGAACTTTCTGGAAAACTCTACCGTCCATGAAGATTCGGGCCATCCTGTCTTTACACACCCCATGTACAGTCCAAGCTGTCTGAGTCGGAAAAATTAAGCTTGATTCCATTGGGCCTTTTTTTCGGCCTTCCGAGTGATTCAGTTTCCTGATCTATTAGTCCAGTTCATTCAATGTTAAATTCCATGTAGTCACAGTGTTCGGTGACAAAGAAGTGATCATATAACCAATAATCCGAAGCACAATAGTCCACTCGTAGTCTAAGTGGCCCGAGTAACATGTGCTGCATGTTTTGTGCCTATGTTGAAGATGTGGGTCAACTCGGCCCATGTAACGCACTGTACTCTATTAATACTACTCACTCATTGAATGAATATCATATTAAATCCATCTGATCTATTTTTAATATTCAACTGAATTTAGAACAAAGAGTATACTGCGACACATGGACCGCTAACTCGAAGATTGAATCGATGTGTATTCGCCACACCACACGGCTGTTCTTGATCTGTTCAGCCTGAACATTCACCCACGTACACCATAGTTTGTACTGTCCCGTAAAACTACTGAAAATATACCGGTTTACCTGCTGGTACCGTTTTAATCCTCATTGAACATAGTAAACCAAGCAGCACACCCTATCTAGGCCGTGTGATCTATACGTACACAACAATCGCGACGTGACGTTGATATACATTATCATATGCCTCCAGCGAGCTTGCTAGAGGTTTATGATATGGTCGACTGATGCGGGAATCACTCGAATGGAACATTGTGAGTTGTGACAAAGCCACGCCGCTTCACGACATGTACATGACACTCAGTGAATAACTATCACACAGACATTTTGGCCACTGCAGGGCACTTTTATAGTGACACTAGCATAGAAGGTATTCGGTCAAGTTGCGTCATACCGCATCCTTTCCGCACCCCGCTCCCTTCCGACGTATGTACGGTGTGGAAAATATCTTCCTACCTGTAGTTAACTCGAGCTTTTGTACATAATTCGACCATGTTTG
The DNA here is from genome assembly GCA_949152475.1 of Terebella lapidaria. Lineage (NCBI taxonomy): Eukaryota > Metazoa > Annelida > Polychaeta > Terebellida > Terebellidae > Terebella > Terebella lapidaria. The sequence goes on along the minus strand of OX424562.1, from coordinate 40,655,378 downwards.
TACGTATTTTCCCAGCTATCTGTAATTTGTTGCCTGTTATCTTAGCGGTGGTTGGCTTCAATAGGCCTGCAGAAATAAGGACGGGAACCGAAAAGTATTCACCACAAGATCACAGCATTCATAAATACTTGGAATGTGGCGGAACAGTCACTATGTCAGTGGCACTGGAAAAGAGTGTGGCACCAGTGCGCTGTCATTACATGTTTGTCTGGACTGACAATGAAGCTGTCTTACAGTGTGATTCTCTCACAGAATATTACACCATGTATGAGGATGTTGACAGCGAGCAGCACGTGAGTCTTTCCAATCTACCAAAAGGTGTCGTCATTGCGGAAGAGGGGATAACATCATCCGAGAAAGGACTGACAGGCTACGTCACCCTACAGGACAGGGCGCGACGGAACTGCAACACTGACAGCAAACGACGACATATATTTTGTTTGACCATGCGAGATTGTTACCGAAATCAAAGACACAGGCAAAAAGAAGAAGAAGAGTATGAATCTTTCGTGCTACAGCGCTATCCTTTCCAGCAGACTCTCCCAGTTCATTGTTTAAATCTTGTGGGTTTGGGACAAGTGCGTGAAACAATTCATTTGCTAGGTATGGATACACCTGCGAGAGACCCTCGAGAGTATCATGTGGTTCAACATCAATGTTTCCAGGACGGAAAAACAATCAATATATCCGGTGATCAATACTCTACCGATATTGATGTTATAATATCGACTATCGACCTTATCATGTTGGACGTTACCCTGGCGATCAATGGTATTACTGTTGACGACATTGGAAAATACAACTGCAATATCCAATTCATTTCATCCTGGAATCAAACATTCGAAATCAAAACTGAAACAATCGAAATCGTGGTGGAATATGGCAATGGTGATGTGATTAATTTGTACATAAAACATTTAGAAAATATCAGTATCAATTTGAAAACATTGGAAATGGAGGAAGTGGTGGAGGGTGTGGTTTCGAAGAGTGTCTCACAGAGGATGCAAGATATAGTTCTCAGCATGGCAATGTTGGATATCATCCCTGGGATGTTGTTGAAGGTTTTTGGGAGTGTGGTTCTGATTGCTATAGTTGTTAAGTTCTTAGTCCTAGTAATCGTGGATGCCAAACGCAAACGTCAGTGTCTGAACCAGGTGAAGGAGCTGTTGGAGATCCATCACACACCTGCCACTCGAACACACCGTTCCTTCACTTACGACGTCTTCATCTCTCACGACCCTGCTGATGTTGACTTTGTGAAAACCACTCTCCTGTCAGGTCTAGAGAACAGAGGCTACAAAGTGTGCTTCGGGCCCAGAGATTTGGACCTTAACCAAAGCAGTCTGAAAAATTCTGGTGTCGCCATTGAAAATAGTCGAAAGACGTTGTGTGTGTTTTCTCCAGCCTACTTCAGGAATGCCGGGTGCACGGGGATGGAGCTGACTGCCGCCTTCACTGGGATTCTTGACGGTCAGGGATCCACAGCCAGCTTGCTGATTGTGCTGTACAAGCCGTGTAAGATCCCCGTGATTCTGGCGGAGACAACTTACCTGGACTGGACGGACGTCCCCAGGCGGGGGAACTTCTTGGGCAGACTCATCAAAAGTATCGGTAGACCTCAGACTGTGAGGAACAAGAGTCGGCAAAATAGTAGGAAACGACGTACGAAGAAAAAGGCCAGGCACATATGAAACAAACAGAAGTACCTATTTCTTGTGCCAATGAGTGACACGTAACGACTTTAGTCGATAGCTCAAAACTAATTAGGCCAATGGTCATGTCTCCAATGGTCATCACTAGAGAAGAAACTTGGTGAGGCCCACCTCCGAAATTCTATAGATACCACCGTTGGTGCTCTTCGTACCCTGAACGTCTGAGGGTTTACATCTCCTGAACTGAGCTCTAAAAGCTCAGTCGAAAGCTCAGTTTCACACGGGAAGCACGGGAAGTCATCTCTGTATCATCTTGTGTAAAATGTATTATTTTCATTTCAACCAAATGTAGATTCACCAATAAACTTTGAAGTTCAGTCGCGAGTTGTTTCTTGAGCCGACCCAACTGAATTGGTGTTTTGTAAAACCGATGAAGAATACTTCAAGAAAATCTGAACTTATGATCTAAGAGTTGTCCGTGTAAGCCGAAGAACCCAGGCAGACGGCAGAGATGGTGACCGAATAAGGAAGAAGCCTAAGGCATCAACTCCACCCTCAATGAGACAGCCGATGATGAGCACAATACATCTGGAAGACGATCGAAAATCAGGATCCTGACTCATCAAGCATCCTGATAGTTCGAGAGCCGACCGTGACCGAAGTCGACAGCCGGTTCCGAAGTCTTTCTGAACTGAAGAACAGAGGGCACGTCCGATACGTGACCGAATTCACCGGGGGACAAAGATAAAAAATAGTCATACACTGTAACCAGAATGGTTGCAATATGGTAATTGAATTTTCGTACATACTGTAAAGGATGTTCATATATTTCCTTTTGTTATTTTGTGATTTTATGTGGTGTTTTCACGTATAATTCAATATACATACCTACGACAAGGCTTGTTTGTTCAAGTTGAAAAAAAAGATGTCTTCGCGTTGTGCTAGAATAGATGAATGTATCGATCTGTTACCACCATAGCTCAGTGTGTGCTGAGCTTGACGCACTGAATGCTATAATTAGTATTATTAATAGCTACTACATTAGGAATTATCTTGTAGTGTCAGTGTTTGTAACAACGCCACATGAAAATAGTGTGTTTACTCCATGCCCAACGTTCGTTCAAAGTTCAATCGAAGGAAGTATGAAGAATGGGAAGCAGTGGACGACTTTATAGCTGATCTCTATGCACTATGAGTTTGGTGTGCTTCATGATGGAATGATTCGTGATAGGATCGTCGTGGAAGTGAGGGATCACAAGCCAGCTGAGAAACTCCAGCTATACAGAAAGCTGTGACGCTGAAAGAAGGCACGACAGAGTAAAGCTGTAAGAATACAAACAAACCCGAGGAATGATGCCCAGGAAACTGGTCATATCTAAACAACAGCAGCAGCCAGAAAGGAAAGAGGTCCTGTTACAAAATAAAGGAAGAGCAGTTGACCACAGCCAAAGCAAAAAGAGCACACAAAAGGATGCATTACATGCGGGAAAAACTGCGGCACAAAAGAATATATGATCAGCATTGACAGACGAGCCATCAATTTTCCCTGGTGGCTCCGCCGATCATACGAAAAATGAGCTGCATTTACAGCATAAAACTCCAAGATGACAGCAAGCCTTTCGCCTTGACGACTACAAGCACAGTTGCTAGTCCACTACTTCTGAAGGTCAAGAAATAACTCGGACGAATAGAGAGAACTGGGGTCATCACACATGTAAAAAAACCAACCAGTATTTTTGTCAACCTCTTCAAATTGAATGAGATTGTACAAAGAAATTGTACAAAATTCCAGCTGTGGACCACTTCCTGGGTCAACATAGGGGAGCAAAGGTTTCTCCAACCTGGAAGAAAATTCAGGATTCTGGCAGACACAAAACCAATCACAAAATCAATTTCCTTGGACACAACATAAAAGCAATATCAAAGGTACATCCATGGACAAGGAGCTCATAAACATCATACTCGACATGGATGCCCCAACAGATATGTCTGGAGTGCGTAGGTTCCTGGGCATGGCAAACCAGCTTGGGAAGTTCACAAATAGTCTCATCAAATGCCTCAGCCTACTCCTACCGACTGGGAGCAGTCATAATGCAAAAGTTCAAAACAGGAAGTCAATGGAGACCAATTACATTCGCATCTTGATCCATGACAGCCACAGACCAGCATTATGCACGAATCGCAGAGGCGCCAGCTGCATGGGCGTGCGAATGATTTGAAGACGGACTGCCATGAATAAACTCAGCAAAAACTATCGTTTTGAGCTCATACTTCGTGGAGCGGTGTATTTCATCGCCACATTCATTTGCAAACTCAGAGAAAACTCCCTCTGAAATTCAAACGTGGCGGATTGGTTCATGAAGTATCTGGCAGCATAGGGCCACTACTGATACTGATTGCCTACACACAACAATCATGGAGTTGATATGGACACATTGAATGTGTAGAATACTACACGACTTGTTCATCGCTTGCGAGGGCATGCGCAAATGGGAAATGTATCATGAGTGATCCTCCAACTTCCCAGAAGTATGATCTAGAAGCACTCACGAAATTTCCTGCCCTTCAGAACCAACCCCTGAATGTTTGATACTATTCTGTTCTGAATCGCTAGATATGAAAGGGAAAACATGTTACCACAAGAGCGTAACTCTTCTATACGTGAACCTCTTGTGACCAATTTACAAACTACAATCCAATTTTTTGACAGCTTTATATTTTCACATTGTAGTCGATATTGATACTTCGAAAACACAGTGTATTTCACTGAATTATATGTATTTAACTTATGCCACAAACGTACTATTATATACCGAACAGCCCAGGTAAGATATGCTACTTGTTCTTCCAAATTCAGGAAGTCAATGGAGACCAATTGCATTCGCATCTTGATCCATGACAGCAACAGACCAGCATTATGCACGAATCGCAGAGGCGCCAGCTGCATGGGCGTGCGAATGATTTGAAGACGGACTGGCATGAATAAACTCAGCAAAAACTATCGTTTTGAGCTCATACTTCGTGGAGCGGTGTATTTCATCGCCACATTCATTTGCAAACTCAGAGAAAACTCCCTCTGAAATTCAAACGTGGCGGATTGGTTCATGAAGTATCTGGCAGCATAGGGCCACTACTGATACTGATTGCCTACACACAACAATCATGGAGTTGATATGGACACATTGAATGTGTAGAATACTACACGACTTGTTCATCGCTTGCGAGGGCATGCGCAAATGGGAAATGTATCATGAGTGATCCTCCAACTTCCCAGAAGTATGATCTAGAAGCACTCACTAAATTTCCTGCCCTTCAGAACCAACCCCTGAATGTTTGATACTATTCTGTTCTGAATCGCTAGATATGAAAGGGAAAACATGTTACCACAAGAGCGTAACTCTTCTATACGTGAACCTCTTGTGACCAATTTACAAACTACAATCCAATTTTTTGACAGCTTTATATTTTCACATTGTAGTCGATATTGATACTTCGAAAACACAGTGTATTTCACTGAATTATATGTATTTAACTTATGCCACAAACGTACTATTATATACAGAACAGCCCAGGTAAGATATGCTACTTGTTCTTCCAAATTCAGGAATAATGAAAAAGATACCACACGGGATTGGTGAATTTTCAGTAGACCTGTCTCTGGCACTAGTGCTTAGTTAGATCACTGAGATTCGTTTGGACATATACAAAAATCATTGACACACTCTTCATGCATATAACATTCGAAAGCCCCGCCAAGGCCAAGGACATGATTGTGTAACACAAATACAGGGGCTAAAGTACCTAGTGAAATTGCTGAGTAAATAGTCTGGTCACACGAAACTTCAACTTGCTGTGGATCATCTTACAAAAGTGTGTGACTCATCTCATGATTGTGTAACTCATCTCGTGATTGTGTAACTTATCTCGTGATGTGTTTCAGAGACTGTTCCACATTTATGAAGATGAATCGGTTAACTGACAGGGTATCGGTTAACTGACACAAATACAGGGGCTAAAGTACCTAGTGAAATTGCTGAGTAAATAGTTGTTATCAATGCTAAGTTTGTTTTCGTATTGGTTTCCGTTGTACTGCTGAATCGATGTGTTGTGTTGTGGTGTGTTGATGTATTATGTATTCCTTTCTCACCATGACACCGGGCCATCGATATATTGTTGCCAGTGTGGTTTACATGAATAAATATGTCCAAACAAGGCTTACGATCAATGCGAGTCGCTTTTCTTGCGATTGAAATGAAAGAAAAGGAACCAAGTTTTCAGAGACGGACAATGCACATGTATACTGCTTCTGAACCAGGAACAAATCTGGAAAACTAGCACAAACTTCCAACAAAGTAATTGTGGGGGATGTTTTTTCTGATCAAGTTAAGTTTTGCATTTTTTATGACATTTCATGTTAAAGTGATATTGTACTGGACAATTGGAAATATGCCACTTTGGTGCAGATCATTTTGGTTTATTCTACTGTCACTGGCGGATTTAGGGGGGGGGGGTGCACCCGGCGCGAACCCCCCCCCCCCCCCCTATTGGGCCGTGAAAAAAGTGAAGAAAAAAAAAAAGCAAGAAGCTATAGGAAATGTGGGTATGCACCTACTTGTAAGGAAATATAAGTGTAATTTTCCTCGTTTGATATTTTTGACCGAGGGGGGGGGGGGGGGGGGGGGGGTGGGCAGGATATAATTTCAACCAAAAAATCTGTGACTCAGAAATATGTGAAGGTGCATTACAGCATTACATAGGCCTAACATTCGTTGGTAAATAATTATGCAATTGAGTGTCATTTTTCAGCAATTAAGTTCTATGACATATAATATGTAAAGTGGCAATGAATAGTTTTGGGATAAATACATTTAAATACCAGCAATATTTATATGCATGTGTGGAATGAAAAATACTCAATCTGAGCCAGAGAGAGCTCAGAATCAACCACAGAACATGAAAAAAGCTCTGGCTCTGGCTTCTGGGGCCCTTGATAATAAATCTAGTCAGACACACTTGACTTCATACTGAAACTGTCATTGAATATACACAGGGGATATTTTTATTTTATTCATTTGTTTGTTTCTGACAGAGTTCTGTATAACTCTGGATATAACTCTGGATGTCGGCATAACTTTGAAGATAATTATATCTCATCTTTATTATTAAACGATTGATCATCACCATGTCTGGTGCATAAGAACCTTAGAACAGCCTAAGAATGGTAGGACTATTAGACCTTCCTTTCTTTGAAAATTTATCCTTCATTTACAACAGAACTAAGCAGACTTCGAAAGTAAAATTCTACTTATTGATTTCACAAGGTACAGTTGTAAAATACACCTTAGAAACCATCTCAGAGACACGTGAATTCCAAAAATTTATCGGGGGGCTTACCCGCCCCCCCGAACACCCAGACCGCATAACGCTACGCTCGGTCACACAATTTCAAGCTTACGTACAGCTTGAATACATTTAAATACCAGCAATATTTATATGCATGTGTGGAATGAAAAATACTCAATCTGAGCCAGAGAGAGCTCAGAATCAACCACAGAACATGAAAAAAGCTCTGGCTCTGGCTTCTGGGGCCCTTGATAATAAATCTAGTCAGACACACTTGACTTCATACTGAAACTGTCATTGAATATACACAGGGGATATTTTTATTTTATTCATTTGTTTGTTTCTGACAGAGTTCTGTATAACTCTGGATATAACTCTGGATGTCGGCATAACTTTGAAGATAATTATATCTCATCTTTAGTATTAAACGATTGATCATCACCATGTCTGGTGCATAAGAACCTTAGAACAGCCTAAGAATGGTAGGACTATTAGACCTTCCTTTCTTTGAAAATTTATCCTTCATTTACAACAGAACTAAGCAGACTTCGAAAGTAAAATTCTACTTATTGATTTCACAAGGTACAGTTGTAAAATACACCTTAGAAACCATTTCAGAGACACGTGAATTCCAAAAATTTATCGGGGGGCTTACCCGCCCCCCCCCCCCCCGAACTCCCAGACCGCATAACGCTACGCTCGGTCACACAATTTCAAGCTTACGTACAGTTCAGATGAGCACCCCCCCCCCCTATTAAAAAATCCTGCATCCGCCCCTGACTGTACATAACATTGGCAGACGTAGCTGGTGAAACTGACTGGATCGGGAGAAATTACACGTCACTGCCTTGGCACGATCTCCAAAACACGGAAATTAGACTGACTGCGAGGCACAACAACATTGATAGGGTGGAGGCTCCACCTACAGGGAAAAGTCTTGAGAAGTTATACTTGGGATATATAAATATAGTCAACTTAATCATTTACCGGACTTGTTGAATCTGCATTCATCTCTCAATGTTCTGGGTCTAAACTTCAACAGTATTCAGGAGACACGCCCGTGTGTGTTACTGGAACAATTAGACAATTTACAGACATTGTATCTAGAGGGAAATCCTCTTGTAGCTTTCCCAGAACCGACGTTTTTTCCATCGACCCTGAGTCACAAAAGTATCCCTGGGAAATACATCTGTGGTGTTGCGCCCAAATTTCTGCCGCTTGAACACAACAGGAAGCACAACACTGATAGTGCTCCTGGGCGAGGGAAGTCTGCGATGTGATTTCCAAATGATATTTCTTCTATCGGCTAATTATTCCTCAATATGGAGAGAAACTAATGGAGTGTGCAAATCCCCAGAACACCTCGAGAATACTTTACTTGCAGACCTGCACTACGCGGGTTTAGAAGAACAGACAGGTGACCAATTTTATGGCAAGTAGTATGCAACTCCTATTGTAGAAATACTGCCAACTCACAATTGTGATATCAACTTTTTTCACAGCTGCGTGATATTATTAACGAACGTTTTCTATCGCTGTACGTTTGCAGATGTGTTTGAGCATAATCACTTTGAACTGTTGGGTGACCCTCACAACTTTTTCTGTTACCCGGTCATCCATATTGTCAACCCCTCAAGGTCTACAATGGACTGTGCCATGCAGTGCGCTCAGACTCCCGGATGTCTCCTGTTTACCAGAGACCACGGCCAGTGTGTTCTGACACAGTTCAGAGAAGGACAACTTGGAACCAGGGAACAGTACACACAATATTGTGACTGGTTTATCATGGTGTAACGTTAGTCACTTGGAATGATGAAACTACAGTAGAGCTTTGAAGTATATTCGTACATATCAGTGTATGGAACCCTTCTGGCAGCAATTGTTCTGCAATTTGTTGTCTGTTTTCTTCTTCCCCCGATATTGTCAAAGTGGCATAATCGGATTTAAGCAGCTTTACAGTGTTAAACTTCCAACACGCACACGAATTGATCACGCTCTAGTAATTTGCACTAACAAAATTGAACATAGCTCTATACGTCTTGTGTCCAGTTCCTGGACACACATCCAACTAGGATCGAATTTGACATATTCATATGATCACTGTGTTGTACTCGATATTGACACTCCAAAAAAGACATATACAGACCAGCACAAGTGGATTGTTCCGGTAGTTCTTTTATATTCTGTAATTATAGAGAATATACCAGATGGATTGGTATCTTTTCATTGGGTGTGTATCTGGAACACTATTAGTTGGATCATTGAGAGTCGTTTGAAAATATAAAGTATATTTAGCTGTACCGGGGGGTGCAACGCAGCAATGTAATAACCTACAAAAATCATTGACACACTGTTTTCTTTCACGTTTAACATCCTTGGAATGATCCTACGAATCATCTCACAAAAGTGTGCAAACCGATGTGTCGCGATGTGTTTCAGAGGCAGTTTCACATTTGTACATACAATAGATACATACAATAGATAAGTCATTTAGCGACTTCACAATTAAACAAATTTTCAAGAGCGCTTTGACGATAATGACAAATTTAGGAATAATAGAATTTGTACAAAATGCGTTTTGAGTTCAGCTTTGAATGTGTGGAGGTTGGTGTGTTCTCGGATAACGGTTATTGGTTGGGAGTGGGTTCCACAATGTGGGAGCGGCTGCACAAAAGGAGTTGTCGCCTGCTTTACATCGTGTGTGTACTGGGGTGAGGAGATAAGAGTTTGATAATTGGAGGACACGAGGAGGGGAATATTCCACTATGAGATTAGCGAGATAGAATGGTGCCAAACCGTGAAGAACCTTGAAGGTGAGCAAGAACAGTTTATACTCGATGCCAGTGTAGCTCCTTGCGTATTGGCGTGACATGATCATGCTTTCTTGCGCTAACTACTACTTTGGCAGCCATATCATGCATATTCAGGACTAATTGTAGCGGTCGAACAGTAGCATATGCTGGGCCGTAGAGGAGAGCGTTATTGGCATCAGGACGGGAATTGACCGAAGCAGGATGAGTTTTTCAAGAGCAGGTCTAGTCAAGCCGTTCCAGATGGATCTGACATTCCTGAGGTGGACAAAACTGACTTGCACATCGTGGTAATAAGACTCTTATGTTTTACGGGTGGAGGACTGGATCAGAAGTTGAGCAGAAGTGGCGAGATCTGTTATGAGCTGATGAGATAAACAACTCAGTCTTGTCATCATTTAGGCGTAGCGTATTTGTCGACATCCAATCCTTGACGTCACGTATGCAGGCGTCAAGCTTGGACGATATCTCATCATTAACATCAGGTATGTCGAAGGTGGCGCAAAGCTCAGCATCATCAGCGTATAGGTGAAAATCTACACCATGAGATTTGCGTATAATTGACAAAGGCTTAGTGTATGTAAATGTGAGTATCAATCTATTACCACCAATACAGCCAAATTTTGATGATTTCAATAACAAACATAAAATACAACATTTTGCAATAGAAACAAAGCCCGACTAATTACCTTATCAAAAGACACACTGGCGTCATCAGGGGCAGACAGTGTGGTTAATGAAGTTGTTTCTACTGTACACCTGATGGAATTAGTATACAACTGCCCAACAACCTATGAAAATAATTTAGAAATCCAAAACAAACCCCATGGAATAGATCTATGACAAGTACCTAATCACAAGCCAATGGGCTACTGAGTTGATGGTATATAATAGTATAATATATAATAATATAATATGGTATATAATAACATAATATATAATATAATAGTAATGAGTTGATAGTTGATGCATATAATAAATAAAATAGGATCAATTACCGATCCTTGTTGCACACCATATGTGAGATGTGCAAGGTTGGAGAGATGTCCGTCAATGACAAACGTTTTGGTTCGGTTTTCCAGGTACCTAATCCAGGACAGTGCTTAGCCGTCTATGCCCACATCTGGTAGGAGTCTGGACAAGAGCGCAGCATGATCGATGGTATCAAAAGCTGCGCTCAAGTCCAGAAGCACAACTTTCATGCACTTCCGTCCATCTATGGTTTAGAGAATATCATTTCCTACCTTCAATAATGTATTCTCGATAATATGACTTCTCTTGGAGATTGTTAGCCGTCATGTCATGGCGTCAATCTTTTGGATATTGTTGGATTAATGGAGATTGTTAGCCGTCATGTGGTCAAGACTTCGGCGAATCACCACCTTTTCAATGATTTTCGACAAGAAGGGGGTATTCGACATCGACCCGTAATTCTTCAGTTCTTCAGGGTCCATTAAGCAAAGACATTGGGAAAGCTTCCAGTGAGGATTTTTTTTTACAACCTTTGTGATAACTGGTGCCAGACTTTCACCACATTTTTTTAGTAGAAATGTGGGTAGAGGGTCAAGGTCACAGGTTGAGGGTTTTTGGATGTTTTGATGATCAAGGACAACATCTTTATGTCCGGGATGTCCCCATGTATCATGGTTCGATTGGTCCAGGTCTATTTGTCTTCTGGCAATTTTGTTGATAAAGAAGTCACTAAAATTGCATGCAAGGTCGACTGAAGAATCAAATATTGGAAGAGGTGAAGGCGCATTCGTATGTAGGAGTATGCTTATGACCTGAAACATTTTTTTCTGGCCACACAATCTTCTATTTTGGCAAAATAATATTGGGCTTTCCAGCGAACAACCACCTAGTTGTCATAGACTTTTTGTAATGCTTCTTTGTCTGCTGGAAGACGATTGCAATTCCATGTAGTTCACACTGTCACTGATGTCTCTTGGCGTCGGTGGTGTCATTTTGGAAGCATAGGGCAGTGGTACGGGAGGTAACATTTCGTGACACAAAGGGCGCCTGTTCATTGATGGTAGTCCCTATTGTAGGATTCTACCATTTCGTCAATGGTTCTAGTAGGCACACACTTGATATTGGAATTTGATATGTCTTGGGTAAACCTTGTTTTGTTGATCGATCGGTATTTCCTATTTTGTTTTTTTGCTCGTCCAACTTGAAGGTGAAAGAGAACAAATAGATGGTCTGATAACACTGAACCCACCAAGATATCGTGGATAAGACTGTCGTCATCAATGGCACACACAATTGTAAAGATGTATCCGTTAGCTATTGTTGATACAGGAACTACAGTACTACTAACACTGCTGTTGTGTTCTCAAGTTGAAGTTGGTAGTTTTATTGTTTTCCATTATACTGCTGATTTGATACTCTTTGTGGTGGGTTGAGGTATATTTTCTTCTCACCAGGACACCTGGCTATCAATGTATTGACACTAGTGTGGGTTACATGACTACATATGAACATGTCTAAACAAAACTTACGATTAATGTGAGTAGCCTTTCTTGTGATTGAAAAGAGAGAAAAAGAATATAATTTGATGTAACGCACATTTCACATGTATGCTGCTCATGGGAAAGGAACACATCCAGAAAAATAGATTAGAAGAGACTATCTCAGATCAAGTTTAGTTTTGAATCCTTCACGACATTCACCGATATATGATATCGTATTGGACATTCGGAAATATGTCACTTCGGTGCAGATCATGTTGTTTTTTATTACTGTACTTAGCATTGACAGGCGTAGCTGGTGGAACTGACTGGAAATGGAGAAATTACACTTCACTCCCTTGGAACGATCTCCAAGACACGGAAACAACACTGACTGCGAGTAACAACAATATTGTCACGGTGGAGGCTCCACCTCTAGGGAAAAGTCTCGAGAGGTTATTCTTGGCTTCTAATCAAATAAACGAATTCCCGGACTTGTTGAATCTCCATTCAACTCTCAATATTCTGGGTCTGAACTTTAACAGTATTCTGGAGATACGCCCATGTGCGTTACTGAAACAATTAGACAATTTACAGTCATTGTATCTACAGGGAAACCCTCTCGTGGCTTTCCCAGAACTGACGTTTTTTCCTTCGGGTCTCACACAACTGTCCCTGCGAGACACATCTGTGGCACTGCTCCCAAATTTCTGCCGCTTGAACAACACAGGACGCACAACACTGACCGTGTTTCTGGGCGAGGGAAAACTGCGATGTGATTCCCAAATGATATTTCTTCTATCTGCGAAATATTTCTCGATATGGAGAGAAACTAATGGAGTGTGTAATTCCCCGGGGATCCTCGAGAATACTTCACTTGCAGACCTGCAATACGCGGATTTAGAAGAAAAGACAGGTGACCACTTTAATGACAAACAGTATGCTAATATTTTTGTTGAAATAGTGCCAACTCGCAACTGAGATATCAGCTTGTTCACAGCTGTATTAGTTTATTAACGGGCGTTTTATACGTTTTTATACGTTATACGTTTGCAGATGTGTTTGAGCACAATCACTTTGAACTGATGGATGACCCTCACAACTTTTTCTGTTACCCGATCATCCATCTTGTCACCCCCTCAAGGTCTACAATGGACTGTGCCATGCAGTGCGCTCAGACTCCCGGATGTCTCCTGTTTGCCAGAGACCACGGCCAGTGTGTTCTGACACAGTTCAGAGAAGGACAACATGGAACCAGGGAACAGTACACACAGTATCATGACTGGTATATCATGGCGTAATGTGAGTCACTTGAAATGGTACCAGGGTATGTAATGTGATACATAAGTATAGAATAGTTTATATATCAATATATTCGCGTATAGAGCCCTTTGGGTGACGAAGATTACGCAATTTGCACGATTGTTTGTCTGTTTTCTCCCTTCCATTATTGTTGGAAGGGACCTAAAATGCACATAGTATTTCTATCCATTATGTATTGGAGTGAAGTTTGTTGGTTGGCTGCCATTTTGTTTTTAAGGTCTGTCGAGTGAAGCACCAATAAATATTGATAATCAATAAAATTCGAATAAATTCAAGTAAAGGGATTAAATTCAAGTGATGACGAAGGTACAGATATGATGCAAAGAAAGAGTGAGCTGGTGAACGTCACGATTTATGTTACATGTAACCGAGTGCGGAGCTCACACTTCAAGATAAATTGCCACTTTTTTCAAGTATCCATCTTTGCCAAAGTGTTCCTGAGCGAACAAGAAGTCAAATTCGGGACACAGAGCCAAAGCATAAGCATTTAAACAACATTCTGGGCATAGGAACGGGTACACATATATATCAGGAAAACATTGTTCAAGGCATTTCGTTGCCAGGAAGGAATAAATAAAGCATCTATAAATTGACTGGAGAATAAGTATCATTTGACCAGACCAAGAACGAAAGGTATACTTTTATGGAAATGAAAGTATACCATAATTTCATGGCATATACCATAGCAGCAGGAGTGTCAGAGAAATCCCGACAATGCACCAGGACGTGGGCAATGGTTAGCCAGTCTTGACAGGACACACACGAGCCTTCTCTCCACGGAGCAGGTAACCCTGAGTCAGGTATGTTTGCCCTATATATAAAAGCCTGGGTTATGACCAGCTTATGGAGGTTGTACAGGTACTGTATGTTTGCCCGATACAAGCCTGGGTTATGACCAAGGCTGTACATATCGTTTTCTTGGTGCACAAGGACCAAGTAATTTATGTGATGGAAGCTTGGTACAGCTTGGATTGCAATAAATAACGGAATTGTAAGTTTGCATAAAAGTGATATGTGAGATTCACCATGGCCCGTGTTGCTGGGAAATCCTATTCATAGTAAGGCATTATGGTATTATGCTTCCCTGTTGTTGGTATCACTTTGGCACCACAGATCAAATTGAGACACAATGTAGGCACGAACTGCTAGGAAGTGGCAAATAAATGTGTAATACCATGTGTATATGTTGTTGTATTGTTATTACAAATATATGTTTTGAATGAATTTATGACATCATGCTAGGGTTATCTGAATTTCTGGAGATGTTGTTGCGCTGGTATTTACAAACGAACTTCTTATCAAGTTCTATTTGTGGTGGGTTTCCTGGTACCGTAATATTGGAATGCAAAAGTAAACTATGTGTATAATATAGAGGAAAGAAAATATAGTGATATATACAGCAATAGCAAGTGCCTAAAGCAACATAGAATCTGGGTTTTTTTCAACAGGCGATGTTGTTTTTTTGGCAGCTATGTACGATGTATTTCCTTGTTATGTTCATGATTTAACATATCAAGTTTGTCACATAGAATAGATGCGAACAATATCAACGAGTGGTTGGCTGTTTGGTCTGTTATAGACGTGGAATCAATACCCAGTATTAAGTATTCAGAGCAAACAAAACAGGGTCCGTTTAATATCCAATCGCATAGTCCGGGGACAGAAAGTCATATCAGGCATACGAAGTGAGAGAAAACAAAAATGACAGGGAAACTCATGAACCCCCAAAAATGGCCATTAGGAGGTGAAATCGGGTCACATCTAGTCTTACTTAGTCTTAAATTACTCCAACTGTTCGATTGGAATAATCTGTCCAATCGAAAAACCAATGTTTCTTACATTGTAAACGTACTCAGGTATACCCGTATTTCATAATTGAGATCATCTTTCATTAATAGTCGAACACCATCCTTGCTACTGTCTTTTCTCGTACGAAAGATGAAATTGAAATCCCGGCAACTTATAAAGCCTCAAATCATTGTCACAGGTATAAACGTCACTCAGCCATAATTATGATATTAAGATTGAGTATCGAGTACGATCCACGTAATTTCAATGGTTTCATACCACGTGCAATTTTGGTTCATATCTCGGCCGTTTCATAACAAACTTACATGAAATTTGGAATATATATTCTGTATATATCTGTGAAGCTGATGTTAATAAGTGATTGAAGATTTCATTGATAAATTAGTATATAAATGGAGTTGAATGTCGCTTGAACAAATGTAACTTACTTTGCGTACACGAAGCATTGCATGGTGTAGTTTCTTAACTGCAACGAGTGCACATATCCGTGATCAATAACCTACCCTTAAATTTCAAGTATCCCATCGATAATCATGTCAAATTGATGTGCAAATGTGTATATCCATTGCGATCTGGCGAAAATGTCTTGTGCCGCTGGTCAGTGAAGCGCTAGGTACAGATCAGCGGATTATTCGTATGGCAAATACCGTCAATGCTCAGCTGTCGAGAACGTTGTACTCAGGAGTGAGATGTTGTTGTGATTTTGGTTCTATACTGCACTTAGAAAATATTAAGAGTCGCTGAATTTTTATGTAGTTTGCGGTTGAGTTTACAATGCCAACGGATATAGACGTTATTAATGCGATTGACAATCAATTTCTTTTGCCCAGTGTATTTTCAATGCGGATGATATATAACATGCTATTTTGACCATCAAACTCCCATCAAGTGTTTAGGAAAATCTCAAAACAGGCAGTAGGTTATTGTTCTATGATAGGTAATCTAACCATAGTCAAGAAACTGTACCCTAAAACGCTGTCAGTTTTCTATGTAAGTTACATTTGATTGGCGGTGTATAACGTTCAGGATCTGTATGAATATCGACTGGGTCTTCAATATGGCCATTGGACAAGCATTGTAGTCATGGATAGAACCTACACAACAATTTTCAGCGCAATCCATTACCAAACTGTTGAGTTATAAGCCAAACAAAACATACCAGAATTCTGCTGATAAGGCATGGATCTTGACTGATAAGCATCCTCAAAAGTGACGTCTTTGTCTGAAATGTTACTCATGAGCTCTGTGAAAGACGTCCAGTAGGCTGAAATGCCTTCACATTTCAAGTGTAAGTAGTGTAAGTATTCACTATTCTATTCACAACTATTCGCAATTGACGTAAAGTCAGGATCAGTTCCATCACTATATAAATTGGTGAGATCAAATTGAATATTGTTCCCCACCTGGTCAATGGATAAATCTGTCATGGATCATCACCCCCCCCCCCCCACCAGGACCATAGCACACAGAGCGACAGCGACAGACCCCATCCCATACAAAGTATGTACTAATCACATTGACATACCTTTTTGATGGATCATTTAATCAGAAAAAACAGAACAGCATAAAAGGAGATATTTTTCTCATTAACAGTAATTAGAAACACAAAATTACTGATTAATTCGAATATCTGAGGTATATTGAATGTATTGGATTCAGATAGGGATCTTATGTAGCAAAAAAAATCCAATGAATAGAATTTTTTTTCCCTACTCATCCAACAAACATACCTATATAAAGATATAATTGATGAATTCTATTGCATTCTTTGCAAATAATTGTTGTGCACCACTAATATAACAATAATATGTTTTAATATATTATTGTTATATTAGTGGTGCATAGTTTTAGTGGTAGTGGTATTTTTTAATATATTATTGTTATATTAGTGGTGCACAACTTCCACACCTTCCTAAGGAAATAACCCAGTGGTCCAGCATGAGTCTCGAATCCATGACCTCTGCGTTTCGAGACCAGCGCCTTATCTCTCACTTCGTATGAGCTACCCACTCCACAAACAAATTATGGGTGTTTGAATTCAAACGAACTAATCTGGATGTTAAATGAAAGATAACGTTTGATCTACACGCCAGTCTAGATGTTGCAGCTGAATATAGTGCTCGACTCCAAACAACCAATATAGATTGGTTTGATACAATCCAATGTATCAAACTTAATCTGGAGCTACAAGCGCAAATTATAATAAATGTTTGAATTCAAACAAGTCAATATGGATGATATATATATATATATATACGAGTTAATGTTTGAGTTCAAGGAACCCTATCCACTGGTTGAATTCAAACAATCCACTATTGATTTCACAGATGCAGGGTAGTGTTTCAATTCAAACAAATTTCAAACAACACAGTGTAGATAACGCAGATGCAAGTTAACGTTTCAATTCAAAGATTTTAGACACTATATCTACAATCAACTATTTGATTCCTAAGAATCCAATTTAGTATACAGCAGGTGAAAGTAAATTTGTGTATTCAAACAGTCTGGCGCCTCCTATGCAATTTGTGCACCACGCGGTCTGTGAACTTCTCAAGCTGGTTCGCCATGACCAGGAACCTGCGTACTCCAGACATATCTGTTGGGGCATCCATGTCCAATATGATCTAGGCACATGCTAGCAGTGACTCTACGAGATCATCGTGGTCCAAATCTGCATTATTAAATACCTGATCCTGGCACTGAATGATAGCCCGAAGCGGCCATGGACAGCCAACCCATTGCTGAGTTCATGCCCAGTTATAGCCGGAACAAATGCTGTATTTCCGCCATGGCAAATCCCGACAGATATACACATTTGTGCTTTAAAATTAGCCCAAGGACAAGATGTATTGTGTAGAGTTATCTGTGGGCAATGCCTTCTCCTATTGACAGTTGTGTTTGGAGGTATGTGATAATTTATGACATCTGCACAGAAGGGTGCATCCACATATGTGTTTCCCATGCAGAGACTGGCTTCAAAGACACAAAGTCCATCGAGCAGACCATACAAATATGATGTGTAATTGTGAGTCGATTGACCTACTTGGAATGCCTCAACATTGTTACTCGAAGTCTACCCTGGATGATATGACAAAAGTTTTGTGTGATGTTCGTCCAAAGTTTCGCTTTTACATCCTGGTAGAAAATTTATTGGTTTAGTTGTTCATGAGACACCGTGTAAAATGACTTCCTGACATCTAGAGTAGCAATGTATAGATGACATTCGTTGCTTTTCGATATCTTCTAGGGACTTCGCTAGAAATGGTGTGATCGTGATGCCGCTGTAGATGTTCTGATTGGTTCTTTGGCATAATTAAAGTTCTGCCTTCCTGGAATTGAGTTTAGAACAGGTCCCAATGACCTCAACTGCTCCTAGCATGACATCCTTCCTCCAATGTCATATTTCTGTATGGCCGTGATGTCTCCCGAAACTATTCTGTGGTGGGCGGAAACATTGGAGATGTCAGATATTATAGCGTGGCTGAAGTTGTATATCCAGTGCCTTGGGACCCCGACAGGTTCGTTCAGTTATAACGAGTTTACAACCTGTTATAATGTGTGATCCACTGACGTCTTGTCAGTTTATTGAAGAGTGCCAGGTCCCTGGAGCTGCTCTGAGTACTAGACATATACCGTCAGTTTCTTTTGCATAATACGCCTTAGACGTTTCTTCGGTTGTAGACGAGCTTTCGCAAGTGATGAGGCATAGCTGGTTGATATGAATTCCTCCAGTTTGTGAGGCCAGCTCCTCGTTCCACATATATAACTTCCTCATATATTTATAGCTTTATAACATTTAGGGATCATGGTGTGAGCTTTCGTCTTCTTGGTAGTGATGGAGAAGTGTTACTGCTGCAAAATCATCTGACAAGACTCCAGAAGGTGCCCCCATGCTTGAGACGTTCAGAACTTCTCTCATGCATTTATCGAGGTAAAGTTCGTGGTTGTGCTCCACTTAGACCAAGAATGTTATTATGTTGAAGATTGTCTCTTACGTTATGTGTGACATAAGGGAAGCTATTGCTTGGATGGGGCCATCCCAGCTAACACAAAACATTTTCAAAACGTTATGAGAATGTTATACAAAGGTTATAGTTCTGGAAACGTTTTAATAACGTTTCAAAAACATTATTGGTAGTATTTTCGTTTTTCAACCAACATCACATTTAAACTTGTAACGCCCATAAGGAATCGGCTAATATATGGCATGAGATAAGGGGAATCTCAAAACACAAATATTACCAACATATGATGAAAACGTTTTAAAAACATTTTTAAAATGTTACGAGAAATATATTTTCTGGATACATTATTATAACGTTTTTATAACATTTCTGCATAACTTTCGTATTTATTAGCTATATACACAATTTATGTTAGATTGCGCATTTGCTAAGAACACTGACCGTCCACTTCCCCTCTCGAGTATTGTTTTGCAGTATGAACAAGAATTTTCAGCGAATAATGAAAGATGTTCATGGTAATTATCCCACATGGTACAAGTAGCTTTCCCGCCTCAACAAGTCACGTGTTTCAATTCAGTGCCGCTCTTCAGATTTTTGAAAAGACGAGACATTCTCAACTGTTATCTCCTTGGATATACTGCTTTTACAACAATTTCCGTGAAATTGACTGCTGGTTTGGATTAACTACGTACAAGGTGAGTCAATTGGGATTACAAAGGCACTTTCTGCAGATCCAGAAGACTACATAAACATGTTTTCTTTACCATCTCACCTCAGTCAAAACGATCGAGCTTGGGTCGTTCGCTTAATTGTTTTATGGCCGCCATTGCCCTAGCCCAGAAACTGCACCCCATTAAACCAGCGCTCTGATCCCAGACAGCGACTCCCAAGCGATTAGATGCATATTACCACCTGATTATTGCTTGGTGTTGTGTGATGCTATCATGTTTGTAATTACACGCATTATGTTTATTGCAAGGTTTTGAATTTTAATAGTCTCTGGATCTACAAAAGGTGTGGTGATATTTGCACTGGGGTCGCCATTTTACACCCTTGCATGGCTGCCGCGTGACCTCATTTCAGCCCCCTCTGTATGAACAGATTAGTGGTGATAAGCTGCTTGCTGTGTGGGTGGTTAGTCAGAATCGGTCGCGGTTGGGAGAAGGGGGTGGGTAGTGGGGGGGGGGGTATGCGTGTGGGATGTTGGCACTGATGCAGAAGGCTGCAGCGGGGCCAGCCACTCAAATAAGTGTCTCTGCTCGTGTGCCAGGCGTAAGTTCTATACATGTACATGTAGATCTACAAGTTATGGTTAAATGACCATAACTTGTGTGTTGTTTTCTCGAAATATTAGTTATATTCACCCACCTGCTGATGGGAAACAAAGAAAAAAACATGGCCTCAATTTAATTGACCTATCGCCAAAGTGCCTAAAAGTTTTCCGAGTTTCACATTATTATGTCGGGAAAATATGTCACAAATAATGAATGCATCGAAAATGACGTAAAAAGACTCGGACAAATTGGTTCGGTGATAGGTTAATTATCTTGCAAAAGAATGTTTCTTGTGCTCAGTGTGTAACGTTTTTACTGGCCGTTTTTGACTTCATTTGCACTATCCATTCTGTTCTTTTTACCAGGAAAGACCTCAACCGAACCAGCAGACGGCGAGAAGACCTCAGGATTCAGACTCCGAGTCTGGTATGTTTGGTACATAGCATAGCAATTTATATATTTAGTGGTATACACAATACAATAATATGTGGTGTCCAAAACAATTTGATTTATCAAATTCACAGTCCCTTCCAATTTGCAATGTATTATTGTAACCATGTATCGTTGTTTTGCAGGTCTGTCTGAGTAAAGGAGACCAGCTGTGTCCAGGATGTAGATGTAGACATTGTAGAATACAATATATGTATGTATGGCGCCCCGCTCGTGCCACAAAAAAGATAATTTATTTATAGTATCTCATACGTATGAGTTACTAAGTCATACGTTTGAGATACTAAGTCATACGTATGAGATACTAAGTCATATGTATGAGATAATAAGTCATAGGTATGAGATAGTATCTCATACGTATGAGTATGAGTACGTCATAGTATCTCCTACATATGAGTTAGTATCTCCTACGTATGTCATAGTATCTCCTACGTAGGACTTAGTATTTCATTTGTATGTGTTAGTATCTCCTACGTATGACTTGTTATCTCATACGTATGTGTTAGTATCTCCTACGTATGACTTTTTATTTCATAATTATGAGATAAATAAAAAAATAACTTCCCTTTTTGGTGGCACGAACGGGGCGCCATAATGTATGTACATGTTTGACTGTAATTGTGAAATATGAACCATGATTATGAACCTTATTAATTATGAATTGGACATTGTTGATGGCATGTATCTCATCTCACATTGTACAGTATACTTTCATGAATGTCAATAAACAAAATTACTACTACTAGCCTAGGCCTGTGTAGAAAACAAATAAAAGTTTTTAGACACCCCAAGATGTTTTTTATTTATTTGATTCTTATGGTTTGAAATTTCTATGCCTGTCTAGTACATGCATGGGGAGGAAAGTAATATGAAGTTGTTCGGATAACATTTTCATAACGTTTTTAGAATGATACTATAATGTTTCCGAAACATTTCGATAACGTTTTCTCAAAACGTTTTAATAACATTATCAGGTGTCTACAAAATAACGTTATCAAAATGTTTTTTCAAAATGTTATGGGAACATTTGTATAATGTTTTTAAAACGTTATCATAATGTTTTTTTGTTAGCTGGGATAGGACTTTGTTCAAAATCGGCCCGAGTTCTTGTATCTATTGTTCTGTTATAGCTGTATGGATCTACATAGACTATAGACATAGAATCAATACCCAGTATTAAGTATTCCGAGCAAACCAAACAGGGTCCGCTGTCCAATCTCATAGTCCGGGGACAGAAAGTCATACCAGGCATACGAAGTGAGAAAAAACAAAAATGGCAGGGAAACTCACGAACCCCCCAAAATGGCAATTAGGAGGTGAATGTAAGTATCAATCTATTACCACCAATACAGCCAAATTTTGATGATTCCGATAACAAACGTAAAATACATTTTGCAATAGAAACAAAGCCCGACCACATACTTTATCAAAAGACACACTGGCGTCATCAGGGACAGACAGTGTGTTAAATGTAGTTGCTTCTACTGTACACCTGATGGAATTAACTGCCCAACAACCTATGAAAATACTTTAGAAATCTGAAACAAACCCCATGGATTAGATATATGACAAGTACATCAGTACCTAATCACAAACCAAAAGGCTACTGAGTTGATGGTATCATCGGGGACATACTTAACGTCCACCAGCAGTGACATCGGCTCAGTGGTGAGCATTTCCTGACTCACTAGTGGCACCCGTCATGAATGCCCCCAAAATTAACATGATAATGGATCTAGTTGCATGGTAGACATGTATTTGGTATATTTATCAACCAGATCATGATGACGTCCATAGAATTCCTTAAAGGCAGAATTAGCTGCCCCGTAAAACTACTCGCCTTCCATAAAAAACAACAAACTTTTCAATCCTAAAGCAGAACGACCTACCTGTACTGGGCCAAAGTACGTTTGTGACACTCATAAATATAGCATGGACCACACTGAGGGACCGGAGGAGTTTGTTTTCACAACCTTTGATCATTTTCTCATACAAGTCGCACTGACCGTAAGCCTTTACTTCTATGGCACCCACACTGATATCAATACATCGACGACCAGGTGTCCTGGTGAGAAGGAACTACATGAACCCCCCAGTACACTGTAAAGAGGGATCGATTCAGCAGGATGAAAAAGCGAGATCATCCCAGACTGATGAAACCGAATAAACATGGAACCAATGACCCAGTACAAAGTATACCGAGCGAACAGACCCGAGTCTATTAACCAATC
This sequence comes from Terebella lapidaria, assembly GCA_949152475.1. Taxonomy (NCBI): domain Eukaryota; kingdom Metazoa; phylum Annelida; class Polychaeta; order Terebellida; family Terebellidae; genus Terebella; species Terebella lapidaria. The sequence goes on along the minus strand of OX424562.1, from coordinate 40,632,071 downwards.
TCAAATTGTCAGGCAAAAAAAATTGTATGGAAATTTATGATCCCCCATATACCGCACTACCCCGCACATATCTTCTCCGATTGTGTAGAGCACTGGTTAACACAAAACTTTATTATGGTTCAGTAGTTTATGTATCAGCTAGACTCTTTTTCATCAAGCCATTGTCACTTTCCAGAATTAGGGTAATATGTTCATACCTCGGGTATTCAGGACCTCCTCCATGGAAAACTTTTGTGTCGAGGCCGATGAACCCTCACTTTATCATAGGAGGGAAAAATCACTCCTTTATAACATCAAGTTCAAGTCATTACCAAAAAAAACCTCCATACTACTCTTTTTTCTAAACTCATGGTATTCTTCTTGTTGAATCTGTGCCATGATACCAACATTTTCTACTCACATGCAACATCTGATGGTCGGTTCCCATATAGACTATGGGTGAATTGAATTGGTGATATCCAAATTATTAATTGCTTCGATACTGATGTCTCTCAGGTGAATAACAAATAGGCCACGTCTCCCTGTTGTGTATGTAAAGCATAAGTGGTGGAGTTGGAAGCTATTCTGCTGGAATTGTCCCATACCTGCCGACCTGGTGAACGGGGCTTTGTCATTTGCTCATATTCACTGTCAGGCTATATAAATCTTAAAACAGAGTACTCTCTACAGATATATTATCTGCAAATCAGAGCACAATGTCATAGCGTTTGCTCGTCCTGGCAAAGTGCGCAATGAGTGCAAAATGACCGAAAAATTCATTCTGTGATGAGCTATTTGATAACAGGTTACAGCCAACACTTGGGCCTTGTGCACCCCCCCCCCCCCGATATGTACGGCTTTTATCAGCTGATCAAAACACAAGCTTGCATGGTGCACACATACCTCACTCAGGGTTGTGTGTCATGTCATGCTCGTGTGAGTCATGTCAAAACTGGCTGACCATTGCCCACGTCCTGGTGCATTGTCGGAATTTCTCCGACCCTCATACATTGTGTCATGCATTGTATGATGGTTCTGACAGTCTAATTATGTGTGCGTTCCACAATTTCTGTAGTTAAATTGTGGACTACTTTTATTCTTACAACTTTTGTTATACAACTTTTGGTACACGTATTCCAGCCATTCTGCTTGTTATCTTATTCTTATTTTCCAGTGATTCAGATGCTCCATCTATTCCTTTCTGGTACTGAAATGCCGTGTTAAGTCTACAGTACCATTAAACAATATTCATTTATTCATATATGTATAGATCTATATTCATCTATGCCCAAAATGTTGCCCACCTGCTTATGCATTGACTTTATGCCCATAAATTAAATGTGACTTATTGCCCGAACAGGATTATGGCCCGAGTGCGGAACTCTAGGCGAAAGTAATATTTTGATAGATATATTGATATATTATGATAATATATTATTGATATATTATGATATGACAATTCATCTTAAAGTATGAGTTTTGCACTCGGCCATATGTGGTGTCCTTACTGGCCTCGACTTGCTCACTCTCCCGGAGCACCAAATCTGTAACTTTATCATTAATTTTTTCTTGGAATTTATTCCCTTACAAAGTAAATATATTCTGTGACATGTCGTATTAATATCTTTTGTTATCAATATTTATTCGTGCTTCACTCGTTCGGTCATATAACAAAATGTCAGACAAGCAACAAACGTTACTCAAAAATACAATACGGAGAAATACTTTGCCACCCAAAAGGTTCCATACACTGATATACGAATATACTTCAAATCTATACTGTAGTTATGTATCAAACACACTGGTACCATTTCAAGTGACTCAGGTTACGCCATGATATACCAGTCATAATATTGTGTGTACTGCTCCCTAGTTCCGATTTGTCCTCTGAACTGTGTCAGAACACACTGGCCGTGGTCTCCGGCAAACAGGAGACATCCGGGAGTCTGAGCGCACTGCACGGCACAGTCCATTGTAGACATTGAAGGGGTGACAAGATGGATGATCGGGTAACAGAAAAAGTTGTGCGGGTCGTCCATCAGTTCAAAGTGTTTCTGCTTAACCACCTCTGCAAACGTATAGTAAAAAACGTTGATTAATAATATCACACAACTGTGAAATTATTATATGACAATTGTGAGTTGGCAGTATTTCCTCATAGGAACTTCTGAGTTATTTAGTAGATACATTTACCTGACTGTTCTTCCAAATCCGCGTAGTGCAGGTCTGCGAGTAAAGTATTCTCGAGGTGTTCTGGAGAATTACAAACTCCATCACGTTCTCTCCATATTGAGGTATAATTAGCCGATAGAAGAAATATCATTTGGAAATCACATCGCAGATTTCCCTCTCCCAGGAGCACGGACAATGCTGTGCCTCCTGTGTTGTTCAAGCGGCAGAAATTTGGGAGAAATACGACAGCTGTGTCTCGCAGGGATATTTTTGTTAGAGTCGATGGGAAAAACGTGGGTTCTGGGAAAGCCACCAGAGGGTTTCCTTCTAGATACAAGGTCTGCAAGTTGTCTAATTGTTCCAGTAACACACACGAGCGTATCTCCTGAATACTGTTGAAGTTCAGACCCAGAATTGTCAGGGTTGAATGAACATTCAACAAATCCGGGAAATGTTTTATTTGATTAGAAGCCAAGAATAACTTCTCAAGACTTTTCCCTAGAGGAGGAGCCTCCACCGTGACAATATTGTTGTTACTCGCAGTCAGTGTTGTTTCCGTGTCTTGGAGATCGTTCCATGGGAGCGAAGTGTAATTTCTCCATTTCCAGTCAGTTCCACCAGCTACGTCTGTTATGTACAGTAGAAAGAACCAAACTGATCTGCACCAAAGTGGCATCCTCCCAGATATTTCCGTATAATATATGATGTGAAATGTCAATGTAAAACATGAAATGTCATCAAGAATGCAAAACTGAATATGATCGGAAATAATCCCTTCAATACTGTTTGCTGGGACTATTCCAAGTTTTCCCGATTTGTTCCTGTACCAGAAGCAGCATGTGGAGTGTCCGTCTCAGAAAACTATATTTCTTTTCTTTCATCTCAATCCCAAGAAAAGCGACTCACATTGATCGAAAGCCTTGTTTGGACTTTTTTATTTATTCAAACCACACTGGCATCAAAACATCGATGGCCAGGTGTCATGGTGAGAAAAAAATACATAATACATCAACACACCACAACACACCAGATCGATTCAGCAGTATAGCGGAAAACAATACAATAACAAACTTAGCATTGAAAACAACTATTTACTCAACAATGTCACTAGGTACATTAGCCCCTGAATTAGTGACAGTTAACCGATACCGTGCCAGTTAACCCATTCATCTTCATAAATGTGGAACAATCTCTGGAACACTTCACGAGATGAGTCACACAATCACGAGATGAGTCACACAATCACAAGATGAGTCACACAATCACAAGATGAGCCACACACTTGTAAGATGATCCACAGCAGGTGGAAGTTTCATATCACCAGACAGGAGCCCTTGGTCTAGACCGGGTCTTTGTATGTTGAAGAAATGATAAAAGAGTATGTCAATGATTCTTGTATATTTCCAAACGACTATCAGTGATCTGACTAAGCACTAGTCCCAGAAACCATGGAAACACGTCCACTGAAAATTCATTCACCAATCCCGTGTGGTATATTTTTTCATAATTGCTGAATTTGGAAGAACAAGAAGCATTACCTACCTGTGCTGTTCTGTATATAAGAGTACGTTTGTGGCATTGGTTAAATTCAGATAACTCTGTGACCTACACTGTGTTTTTGGGGTATCAATATCGACCACAATGCGAAATAAATTTGTCAAATAATTTTAATCGTATTTGAGGAATTGGTCACAAGACGTACATGTATAGAACAGTTAAGCGCTTGTGGTAACATCTTTTTCCTTTTAGATATAGGGATTCGCAACAGAAGAGTAGCACACATTCAATGGGTGGTTATGAAGGGCAGGAGTTCTCCGTTTTACATCCAAAGCGAGTAAAGATTAAATTCGTCAGTGCCTATAGATCATGCTCCAGCGAAGTTGGAGGATCACTCTTGGTTCTTTGCCATTTGTGCATGGCCTTTCAAGCGATGAACAAGTCGTATAGAATACATATAGTCGAATAGAAAACATACATATAATGAGCGCATTTCACAAGCACTGGTTCATATGAACTAGTTCATATGAACCAGTTCATACGAACCTGCGCGTTTCATAGAAAAGGTTCATATGAACTGGTTCAAGTAAAAGTTGGACCAAATCACAGAAAGTTGAACCAGTGGACCTATAACTGCTCAGAATTTGTAGAAGTAAAGACAATTGCCCATTGTTCACATGAATGGTTGCTATGGGGATATTTAATATTTTTAGAAAGTCAACAATGCACAGGTAGAAGTTCCAACATTCGAGAAGTGGTTCATATGAACCTGCACGTTTCACAGGAAAAGTTCATATGAACCAGTTTGTATTTGGTTCATCTTTTTGAGATTTGGTGCAAGTTTGAGATTTTTGGTTCAACTTTTTGGTCCAAAACATGAACCAGTTCATATGAACCTGTGACTGAGAAACGCGCTCAATGTGTCCAATTATCACATCTATGATTGTTGTATGGTTGCAATCAGTTTGGGTCGTGGCCCTATGCTGTCAATTAGTTCAGGAACCACTCCACCACGTTTGAATTTCTGGAGGAATTAACTCGCTTGAGTTTGTGAATCAATGCGGCGAGTTTACAGATCAATCTGCCAAGGTTGAACTCAAGAGGATAATTTTCACTGAGTTTGTTCACCATTCAGGAGAGCTTTTAACTTGGGCGGAAACGTTTCGCAGGTATTTCAGGATTCACCCCAATTCACCACGGAAGAGCCACCGAGTTGCTACGAATCGCCAAGGTGTCTACATGGTGTTCTACGGCCCCTCACCCGGACTCACTTGAACAACTCGAATATTCCACATATTGACAAGAATATACATGATGTATGGATGAGAATGTGCATGCGAATCTCATCAATCTCAGAGGGAAGTGTTGTACTCGTAGAGGCAGCTCCTCGAGCTTCTGCTTCCAAGCAGCGGCAGCAGTGGCTTGTGGTCAGTTTTTATATGACACATTATATGATGCTAGCAGCTGATGCCTCCTTCGTAATTTGTGCATCACGCGGTTCTGTTGCTGTCATGGTTTTTTTCTGCAATATCAAGATTGCAATATGACGTTTGCAATATGACTGCTCCCAGTCGGTAGGAGTCGAATTAGGCATTTGGTGAGACTATCTGTGAACTTCCCAAGCTGGTTTGTTATGCCCAGGAACCTACGCACTCTAGACATATCTGTTCTTGTCCATGGATATACCTTTGGAATCTACGGAGCCGCTGAGACGACCTAGAAGAATTTGTGTGGCACATTGTTATTGCCTTCCCTCGCGATCTTATTGCGTTCCACGCATTCCGAAAGTCATATATAAGGTAGTGTGTGGTGATCATGAATTTGACCCGTAAATCGTCCTTGAGAACTCGAAGTCAAAATTCTGTAATGTGTGTGATTTGGAGGATAAAATTGAATTGAACACGTTGTGCTTGTTTCCCTAATATGTTTGAAATTGTGGCTATTATACTTATAATTCATGATTGTACGGCATACATCAAAACCACGGGAAGTAATAACTGTTTTTCCCCAATGGTTGTTGGGCAATTGTACACCAATTCCATCTGGTGTACAGTAGAGACATCTATATTTCACACACTGTCTGCCTCTGATGAGGCCCATGTGATTTTGGCTGTGAATTCTCGGTCAAACTTTATATATTTTTCTTTCAAAAATGTATTTTAGGTTTGTTATTGCCATCATCAAAATCTGGTTGGAATAGCGGTAATCATGGTAATAGATTGATACCCACATTCCTACCACTGAGCCGGTGCCACTGCTGGTGGACGTTAAATCTGCCCTCGACGATATCATGAACTCAGTGGTCTTTTGGCTCGTGATTCATTACGTAGTTGTTTACTTGTTATACACATATTGCGGGGGTTCGTTTTGTATTTCTAAATTGTTCTGGTATGTTACTGTGCAGTGGTATACTAATTCCATTTGATATACAGTATAACCTATATTTCATACACTATCTGCCCCTGGTGATACCAAAATAGCTTTGGCTGTAGGTATTTCGGCGGGCTTTATTTTTGTTCACAATTTGTATTCCAGGTTTGTTATTGTAATGATCAAAATCTGGTTGGGTTGGTGGTAATATGTGGCTTCATGTATTCGGTGAAGCGAAAGCGACAGGAAACGAAAGAGCGAAACGAAACCCTATTATCACCGCCAACACCCCCCCCCCCCCCCCGGACCGTCACATGCTCGTCAGGAACATAGATTTGGAGTGAAATGGTATTAACACGATATCTAGTCAGTAATAAAATAGGAACATATCTGGGTAGGATACTGGGGAGTGCATGATTAGAATATTTCACTGATGTGAGCCTTATACCTACTTCTATTGAGCAATAAAGTATTCCTTCAGCGTGTTGGATGCAAAAATAATTTCAAGCTGTATATTTGCAAAAGTCAATGTAGACCAGCACAAAAATTGACAATCCGCAATCCTCTTAACTTTTGGTTTCGTTTCGCTCTTACATTACGTCTTCGGTTTCGTTTGGCCGAATACACGAAGTCTAATATGTTGATACTTCTAAATTTGAACTGAATCATGGAAGTTGAAGAGGTTTCTTCAAAACTATAATTGATTCAGATATCAGAACTACATGTATAAGCTTACAATTAGTGAGATTTTCGAATAGCATGATGTTGAACGACTGGGTCCATAGAGCATTTTTCAATACCGAATTTGTTTCGTCTTGGGTAGAAATGGATACCGACAAACATACAAATTCATATTCCAAGTCCGGATAACGGACAAATTTTACAAAATCAGTTCCAGTAGTTTCGTTTTGTGGCCATCTTGTTGTTCGAGACATAAAGATCAATTCCTATATTAGTAGAAATACAGCGAACATGTCAGTTTGGCAGTTTATTCGATTGAGAAACAACAACATAAAATTTTGTATTTTAAAAGGTCTAGGCAAACAATGCCTATGTAATTCATACCATATGGATAATAAAATGAGACACTCCAATCATATTCCTGTTCATCTGCGTCATCCACGTTCAGATATTTACCATGACATTCGGTATCATTTAATTCTCATATACCATTTACCATATTGCATATATTGATCCCTGGTTCCAATATTTCCATCCAAGAACTGAGTCAGGACACACTGTCCTTCATCTCGGGCAAACAGGAGACATCCAGGAGTCTGAGCGCATCGTCTGGAACAGTCCACTGTAGATCTCGAGGGGGTGACAGGATAGATGATCGGGTAACAGAAGAAGTTGTGAGGGTCGTTCATCATCTCGTACTTTTTCTCAGATAGTGACTTTTCCCAATCTGTAAAGACATGGATAATACAGAGGCATGTTAGAAGACTTGTCTGGATATTAATTCTCACCTCGGAACGAGGTTTCATTCCGCTCCTCCCCAAATTTTTTGTGACATCTCTGAAATGTGTGAAACTAGCTTGGCTAGTGCGATATCCCTTTAGCTATCTGATGTTAAAATGTCACGGGTTCGAATCCCAGTCTGGCCGATGCTCCTCGTTTGGTTACATTTAGATGCAGCCGAGATGTGTATTAACAAAGAGTGGTCCATTGACGATTGCTTATATGTACGTGTCCATCAAGCATACTTTCTCTAGTGATGTTCAGTTGCAATCAAATTCATTGTTTTGCTAAGTTGTTGTTATAGGGGCACAAAGACGAAATTAGTCCGGTCAAAAATATGTATTGCCACTCTCAGTGATCAACAATTCGTACATTCACGAAATGGAGATCGTGTGTGCCTGTCTTGAAAATAAGTTCAGTCCAAGGTGTGGTACAATAACCCGGTATTAAATTGAGTTCCAACTAAACTAGTACACTTGATAAATTGACAAATATTGTTGAGAAAACTGAATAAATTTCGATTACAATGTTGCCTGAGAAAAGACTAAAACTTTCCTGTGCTATGTAAGTATCAATCTATTACCACCAATACAACCAAATTTTGATGTACCAACCACAAACGTAAAAATACAATGGTTTTTGCAATAGAAACAAAGCCCGACCAAATAGTTTATCCAGAGACACACTGGCGTCATCAGGGGCAGCTATAGTTCGCGGCTAACACCGACTCTCTCACTTGTATAATTTCATAATTCAGGGTCCAACCATGATAGATCTGGTACAATGCTCGAAAATAAAATTTGAAGTTGATTATTGATCGTTCGATGGTTCTGATTTTTACAAATATGGAGAACAGTGAATGTCTCAAGAAGGTCCAGAGAGAGAGAGAGAGCATCAAAATAACAAAGTATGAAAACCTCAGTAAATAGTGAAATAAATAATGATTTGAGAAACCTCATGTTGTTGACAATAAATTAAGAAATTTTAGGTCTATGATTATAGTTTATTTAATTGACACTGAGGAAAGGGATGGGTCTTATTCAACAACATGTACGCCTGGAAGATAATGGTTGAACAAACGATGGTGAATTAGTTGGTAAACCGCACAGTAGTAGCAGCCAATTTTTCTTTGGTTTGTGCGCAAGTTACTTTCAAAGTGCATCGAGGAATTCAAACATTTTCCGAATACAACAAGTGCATATATTTTATAAATATAACTATTCCGTACGTGTTTTCTTGGTTCTGACCATAGGTTCTCACAGAAATGCACGACAATATACTAGTTTTTTTCCCCATTGCCACGCCATTTCAAGACTTGTGCATATGAAGTGTAGTATGATTTGTGCCGGTTTTATATTGTCAAACGAAGTAGCATGAGTTCATAATCTATTATAACGTCCTACGAAAGTACATGAATGTTACAGATTTCATAGAAGTTCGCCTTCTGCTGATAACTGCATTATTATTGACGAATGTTTTGTCAACTCGTCCACGATCAACTGTGTGTTTTACAACATTTACAAAACTTATTTTACCAGGCCATCGAAGACATCGACTGTGTTATGGTTCACTCCAGTTTTTAAGATGAAAAAGTAAGAAATTTATCAAAATCCTGCATTTATATGTTAGTTTCGGTAGTTACTAAAGCACCATACTTAACTACCATGTGTGATGATCTCCGGATATGTCAAGTCTTGTATCAGTATGTTATTCAGCTCAACTGGCAGTTGACATTTCCCACCATTATTGTTCCATATCTGTGAATCAAAGGCCAGTTTGGCCCAGACCATTCTGACATCGCAAACTAGAGGATCATCCCGCAGGTGGAGTGTAATTGGTTCACTCTCCGTGGTGTTCATTCGACACAAATTGGGCAGACGTGTCAGAGGTGTACCCAAAGCAGAGAACCTGCGAAGTCTAATGGGATAATAAACAGGTTCTGGCAATATCACAAGCGGATTATTGTCCAGGAACAGTTCTTCCAATTTAACCAGTTTTCGCAGTAGATCTATAGGGCTCACTGCGGCGATGTTGTTACCGTTCAAACCAAGTATACGAAGAGTGCTACTGATATTCAAGCACATGGGGAAGTCGGTAAGTTTGTTATTACTCATATATATCCTCTGGAACTGCTTGCCTTCGGGAACAAGTACTTCCTCTATGTTGTTATCCCCGATCTGTAGATTTGTGTCGCTGTCTGGAATTAGGTGCCATGGTATAGAGTCATAGCCTTTTCCGACTAGGTATGCTCCCTTAACTGATAGGACAGCAGAAGAAAGTAGACACAAACAAATTTTAATCCGTGGTATAGACTGTTGCTCCATCGATTTTATTGCTCCATCGATCTTAAGTTAATCTCTTTTAGAAGAAACATAGATGCGAACTCAGTGGCGACGGTTCCCTGTACGATAGTTTGAGGAAATTAGTATGCTGTAAAACATAGCTTATTTCCATGATTTTACTTTCCTGATCAAATTCCATGCCTGCGATCATATCTCTAATTGTTAGTGTCTGGTTGCTAATGTTCTTCAACAAAAAATCTTTCAGTGATCATTCCGGACTACAGCAACCATTGTCGCACCTGAATCATTGGCGAATCTCGCAATTCAACTGTTCAAATAAACGAACAAACGACGGTGAATGTGAAGATGAAAAGTAATTGTCGATAAATTGTTGTGTAGGTTTGATGTCGACGATGAAAATGCACGCAATGAAACGAGGCAGACAACAGCAGACACAATAAGATGAATTACTGTTATTCCCTTCTAAACAGGTCGTAAATAAGTTCCACCCTTCAGTCTCTTCTTCTTGTTTCGTTAATATGTTCAGCTATTGTGCTTCATGAATTGCCCATCCTATGCATATTGAAGACTTTAATGGTCCAAAGTAATCTAAATATATATTCGGTCTGCAAATGTCTCAGTTGACGAGGCGCTTGTGCTATTCACATAGCTTTGACGTTGCTGCTAATCGCCACTCGAATTTCACCACTTGCAATGATTTTGTTAAGGCTGTTTTCAGATTCGATGTTTGAATACGAATTTGTCTGTTCTTCTGTATCAATTTGTGCCCAATGAGACAACTAACTCTTGGGACATGTGTATAAGTCGTGAAATATAGGGACGTTTAGTAACTCTTGGGAAAAAGGAAATTATTATATTATGAAATTCGGAATGAATACGTAGACATACAGTCTGGGACTGAATGAATGCGATAGAATGATTTTCGCAAAACCCTCCATAAACCACGAAATATCAAACTACGAAATTATTATTTCCATTTCTAACATTTTTAGTTTTAAGAAGCGGTTTAGTTTTAAGAAACGGTAGCAGACCCTATTCCTCAATCACACCGGCGATATCATGTTTTGATGAACCACAATCTGGACCATCACATTCACTACATTTGCTTTTAGCAGTGTCCCTGTGGTCGAATTCGAGTCGTATCAATCAATATTTTGCTCTGATCAATCCAATTACTGCTGGTGCATGGCGAATGAGGGTATTTGTGAGTAGCATTAAGATTGCGTATCGGGTACGATCCATGTAATTTCAATGGTTTCACACCACGTGCAATTTTGGTTCATATCTCGGCCGGTTCATAACAAACTCAAATGAAATTTGGAATGTATATTCTGTATATATCTATGAAGCTGACGCGAATAAAAGATTGAAGATTTCATTGATAAATTAGTATATAATCGGAGTTGAATTTTGCTTGAACAAATGTAACTTACGTTGCGTACACGAAGCATTACATGGTGTAGTTTCTTAACTACATCGAGTGCACATATCCGTGATCAATAACCTATCCTTAATTTTTAAGTATCCCATCGATAATCATGCCAAATTGATGTGCAAATGTGTATATCTATTGCGATCCCCTGAAAATGTCTTGTGCGGCTGGTCAGTGAACCGCTAAGTACAGATCAGCGGATTATTCGTATGGCAAATACCGTCAATGCTCAGCTGGCAGCCATGTTGGGCCCAAGTACCGTACACTGCTCCTTAATACTACTCGTCCACTGAAAACATACCATTTAATCCATCTCGCGCCTTTTTAATCCTTATTGAATATAGAGGAAGGCGCAGGATATGATACTTGGGCCGAATGTTGTACTCAGGTGTGAGATGTCGTTGTGATTTTGGTTCTATACTGCTCTTAGAAATTATTCGAGTCGCTGAATTCTTGATAAAGTTTGAGGTTGAGTTTACAATGCCAACGGATATATACGTTATTAATGCGACTGACAATCAATTTCTTTTGCCCAGTGTATTTTCAATGCGGATGATATGTAGCATGCTATTTTGATCATCAAACTCCCATCAAGTGTTGACGTAAATCCCAAAACAGGCAGTAGGTTATTGTTCTATGGTATATAATTTAACCATAGTCAAGAAACTGTACCCTAAAACGCTGTCAGCTTTCTATGTAAGTTACATTTGATTGGCGGTGTATAACGTTCAGGATCTGTATGAATATCGACTGGGTCTTCAATCTGGCCATTGGACAAGCCTTGTAGTCATGGTCAGAACCTAGGCAAAAATATTCAGCGCAATCCATCACCAAACTGCAGAGTTATAAGCCAAACAAAACAGACCAGAATTCTGCTGACAAGGCATGGATCCTGACTGATAAGTATCCTTAAACATGGAAACAATAAGTATATAGTATCCGAGCAAACAAAACCGAGTCCATTATAGCATCTGATTTCAATTGGGCTAAACGCCCGAATAAAAGCCTAGAAATAATCGAATATGGTTTAAGGTATTTCGGACAGACCTCTAATTTCTTTCATGACCATGAGATGTTTATAAAAGCCAGACATATGAAATGAGACAGATGCAGGGGCTTCTGGGTGATGTATGACAAAACCGATTGGAAACACACCAATAGAATCGGGTGGGAATCCTGGTTGCTTCAATTATTCTGATGCGTTTGCAATCAAACTAATTGTCCGAGGGTCCGAGGTTGACATTGCAAGGGTCATTGTACACAATCTCAAGGGATGTCTCTTCACCTAGAGAATGTGACGAATCTATAGCTTAGGCCAAAAAAAAGTATTATGGTTCTGGTTAGGTGCGCGTGTCAGTTTCAACCCTGCGCATCACTCGTTTACTTAAAAAAAAAATGATGATGATCAAGTAAAATGGTCCCGAGTGACATTGACATTGCAAAACTTGGTGTATGACTGGCCAAATAGGGCAAATTCAACCGAGTCGCTTATCAACAGCCAGTTTTAGGGGAAAATGGTTTGACCGGATCAGTCATCGGCCGCCAATTTTAGCAAAAAAAAAAAAAGAAAAAAAAATCGGTTTTTTTTTTTTGGCCTTACAGGGACGACAGTATTTATCAAAGTATCAACTGTTGTGTTACAATTAATACTTTTTGCCCTGAATTATGTTAGATAATCCAAAGAGGTTTTGATCACTGTGTCTTTGATAACACTAATGAATGATGACTTGATGATTTCAAGTTCGGCACTGACAATACCCGTCAAGAGTGTGTTGAGATGATGAGTGTCAGTAAGTCCTGGCGTGGCAAGTCTTGTCACAACATGATGATACGTATCACGTGATGCGGTCACTTGTTTCTGATAAACGTTTCATCCACTAACTGATTAAAGAGCCTTTTGGTCACACCGGCCCTATAATACTGGTTCTTATAATTCCCATTGAGACCACCTTCTCCCTTTTTGACCAAATATGCTGAGGCCTATAACTTGCATAAAATACCATACACTGACTCTTCTAACGATGCGTTTATCAGTGAAGCCTTCCCTTGAAGCTTCAATAGAACAATGAAATACATGAACACATCAAAATAAGTTTTGGCTGATCCTTGATGGCTTATAGTCCATGGGCCAGATCATTATTTTATATCACCTAGAGGTACCAGATGTGACATACATTTTTAGGTAGCCCAAGACTTTTAGTTTATGAAAATGGTGGGGGGCCATTTTTAAAACGTAGCCATTGACGTTTTTTCCGTTGCTATGGTAACCATGGGGGTAACGCCGAAAATTGCCTCGCAGGCAAATACTGAACAGAAAATTGAATATAACTTTCCACAGAAACATGGTACATTAGTAATTTTGGTGTCTACACATATGTTTTCGCACCCAACGGATACAATGCCACGGTCAGAAATGTGTTTTCAGGCTTCCAAGCTACAAAAAATCGGAAGAAGGCGTTTTGAACTGCCTCATGTGTCAGATGCGAAAAATGTCATTTGCGAATGTACTGATAATATATGTCAAACAGATAAATCAAGATTCAATTTCAGGTGCGAAATCTAAATGTTTATTGAAACACAGATTATATATATAAAGTGGAAACTTTATACTATTATTTAATCTCATTTTGTGTCTTAATAAACGCAAATCTAGCATGAACAAAAAGTCCCTAAAATATAAAAATAAACGAATCTTCTTAATAAATCTTTATGGGAAACAAGATACAATAGATGGCATACATCGGTTATTAGGCACACATTATGTTATGAACCAACACGCAGGCCTATGTATGTCAGTACATGTACATAGGTTTTTTGTCATGTATATATGATGTTGTCATGTCGATAAGCAGATAAAACATGAACAACTGTAGGATTTAATAATTTTCGTCAATTCTAAGGCTGTGTTCGTTTATTGAAAACCGTTCAACATAACCAGAACTGGTTTGTCTGTTTGGTTCGAGGTTTTCTGGTCAATAAACGAACGCATGGTTAGGGTAACCGATTAATTTTCTTTCACCAGATGGCCAGTTTCGCCAGTTCCCGTTGTCTTGGATTGCTGTAGCCCTTTCAAGGAACTGGCTGTGCAAACGGGGGTAACATTAGGTTTGTATCCATATACCCTAGAAAGTTCATCGTAGTATGGGCAGGTTTTATTCTCATAACCAGAGACTTTATTGTAGTTCACTGTATAGCGAAATTTCCACGACAAAAATATCGTCTTCGGCGGATGGCGTTGCCGTTGCCATGTCGAGAAAATGTCGTCTTCGCAATGCATTGTGGGATACATAACCTGACAAAACCACAGTCAGCGACGGTTTCGAGTTTTCATTGAAACTGGTTTCGGTTTCGTGCAAATCGAACAGTTAGTTTCGGAAACTGGTTTTGGTTTTGTGATAAACGAACACGGCCTTAGAGATCAAGAATCAATAAGTAACCAATAATGTTTGTCAGCCTTCATTTGGTTGAGAATCCAGACAAATGTTGCCATGAGCAACAAAAGACGTTTTTGGCCTGAGATGATGTTCCCAAGTACTGCACTTTCACTACTGGATAGATACTGTAGTTAACAATCATTTAGAAGAGGAGACTTCAATAACAAAGATGCACACAGTGCAAGAATGTATTCCAATGAGGAGTATGAATGTTCTCCTATTAAGAGACGAAAACTAGAAAATGTTTGCATGATATGTGGGAAACAACATGATAAAACTACACCATTACTGGATGAAGATATTCAAAGTGGTATCCTGCAAGCAGCGAGGATCAAGAGAGATCAGAGAGTGTTATCTATTCTCGATGTCGAGGAAGTCTCCAGTAACCTAGTGTACAACAGTGACTGTAGAAAAAGGTATGTGCATAAGAAAACGCTTCGAAGTTTGCAGAACAAATTCACTGGCAAAGAAAATCACCAAGGAGAAATTGAAGATACAACAGTCAGATCTTCATTTTGCATTGCCACAAAAAAATACGACGGAGAGTGTATTTTTTGCCTCAAATTTGTACGGTATCTCCGCAAGAAACACGGTAGAAAAGACCCCTTGGTAGAATCCAGATGTCTCAATGCCAACATCAGTCTAAAAAATCGTGCATTGAACAACGGTGACATAAGACTCCTTGGCCATCTATGTTCTGACAGAGTGAATCAACCACTTTCTTATCATAAATCGTGTTTTAGAGCATACACAAGGCCTGTACATATACCAAGCACAACTGGCACTGGCAAGCATGTTAATGACCACGAAGACAACGGTGAGATATTTGCGAAAGTGTTTTTCTACATCAGGGAGGAGTTGTCTGATAAGAAATTTGTTTCCTTATCAAATATCCGTTCATTCTTGTGCGAAATCATGATTTCCCATGGATACCAAGTTCCTGAATCAACCAAAACTAACCTACGTAGGAAAATTGAAGAGGAATTCAAAGATTCAATAACTTTCGTAAAAGACCAAACGTGCCATATCTACCTCATCAACAGTGATAGTACCCGTGACCAGTTTGTCCAGAAGGTTATCGATTTGACTAGTCTGCTTGTAGATCTACAGAACCGGTTGGAGAGCTCACAGTGTCAGGAAACAGCGATGTTGCTTCACAATATGATTCAAAACATTACTAACGACAAGCCATGGCCCCCTCTACCTGAAGAGTTAGACGAAAACTATCTTGATGTACCTAATGAAGTGATGCGCTTCTTCGAAGTATTGATTGATGGGAAATCTGTGGGAACTTCAACAGCTACACACAGGAAAACACTCAGCTTGGTTCAAGACGTCATATTTGTGACCACTGCAGGAAGAGTCAAACCAGCCAAACATATATTGTTGCCCTGTGTGGTTAAAGCGATGACAGGAAACACAGAAATCATCACAATCCTCAATCGACTGGGTCATGGTATCTCACGCTCTAAACAAGAAGAGATAATAACATCCTTCGTAATGACCAAATGTAGTGAGCACATTGACAAAAGCACAGTCCCTTTGCCAAAGTTCGCACACAAAGGTGTAACAACGGTTCTGGGGTTCGACAACATCGACAGGAATGAAGAGACCCTAGATGGAGGCAGAACATCACACAGAGTGAACGGCATTATAACGCAGCAACGTGTTGACCAGGAAGAGACAGGCACATCTCCTGACAAGAGAGTTAATCAACCCAAATCAAAGAAACGCTCTTTCCCCCACAGGCCATCAGAACTGAAGCCATACATGAATCCCGGCCGCAAGTGTCCATCACCCATTGATGTGCAGTCAGAATCTGCCACTGAAGCCTCATGTACTGATTCTGCTCATCAGAAGAATACCCTATGGTTTGTCACAAGATACATAGGTTCTGCAGAACAAAAAATTCCATCATGGACAGGCTACAACATTCAGAGTCGAGAAAAGATGGTAGTCCAACCTGACAATATCGGTTACCTTCCAAGTGTTGACGCACCTGCAACACAGATGTCCATTGTACAGGAAATCCTACGCCAAACAATGTCAATCAAAGACCAGCTCAGTTTGAATAGCATCGTGTTGGTTGCTGATCAAGCCATTTATGCCAAGATTCTTGAGATCATCAACAGCAGTCCGGAGATGTACAAGTCAGTTGTACTCTGTATGGGAGGGTTCCACATTTGCTGTGTTCTCAACACCATAATAGGTTAGTTGTCGGAAACTTAAACTTTTTAGGTTACCGTACCTTTGTTCCGATAACTTATGGGCAAAGCGATGAGTCCGCAGTCTAGCCGCCCGTCCGTCTGTCTGTCACATTCTTATATTTTTTAAACGGTCTAATCTTTCTATCTCAAGAGAGTTTTTTTTCGTTTTTTGATTTTCGCATTTTTCTCAAAATGGTGGCAATTTTTGTCAAAAAAACGGCCATTTTGGGCTTTTTTTCCTAAAAAAATGTCTCATCAATTTTGACATTTTGAGATTTTTGTTTAAGAAGATTTCCCTTATGTACCTCTGTGATGTGTATAAATTTGGTCGCCTTTGAAGTGCTGGTCCGCACGTGGCGGCCATTTTGATTTTTTTACATTTCGAACTTATTTTTGAGTTCTTGGAAGTTTTAAGAAATTGTTTCCTTCATAATGGGAGCCGCCACCACTGTACTCATAGAACGCCTGAATATTTAGCTCAGATATTGGCACTTTCAAATAGGAAGTCATATATTATGGCAATTTGTGTGGCGATTTCGACTTTCGATGACCTTGAAAAAAAACCCAGCCATTTCTGGGACAAAAATACGGAAGCCCAGATAGGACATTTGCCCATTAAGTTAAGTTCGCCTCGGCGAACTACTAACTCGCCTCGGCGAACTGCTAACTCGCCTCGGCGACCTGTTGACTCGCCTCGACGAAATACTAACTCGCCTCGGCGAAATACTAAATGGTCTCTTATCAACCAACTGTTATCTCGCCTCGGCGAACTGTTATCTCGCCTCGGCCAATTGTTTTCTCGCCTCGGCGAACTGTTGTCTCGCCTGGGCCAATTGCTTTCTCGCCTCGGCGAACTGTTATCTCCCCTCAGCCAATTGTTTTCTCGCCTCGGCGAACTGTTATCTCGCCTGGGCCAATTGCTTTCTCGCCTCGGCGAACTGTTATCTCCCCTCAGCCAATTGTTTTCTCGCCTCGGCGAACTGTTATCTCGCCTGGGCCAATTGCTTTCTCGCCTCGGCGAACTGTTATCTCCCCTCAGCCAATTGTTTTCTCGCCTCGGCGAACTGTTATCTCGCCTGGGCCAATTGCTTTCTCGCCTCGGCGAACTGTTATCTCCCCTCAGCCAATTGTTTTCTCGCCTCGGCGAACTGTTATCTCGCCTGGGCCAATTGCTTTCTCGCCTCGGCGAACTGTTATCTCCCCTCAGCCAATTGTTTTCTCGCCTCGGCGAACTGTTAACTCGCCTCAGCGTACTGCTAACTTGCCTCGGCCAACTACTAAAATGCCAGTTGTGTAACACATCTAAATGGCAACCACAGTTCGCCGAGGCGAGTTATCAGTTCGCCGAGGCGAGTTAACAGTTCGCCGAGGCCAACTACTAAGTTGCCAGTTATGTAATCCTTACAAACGGCAGCCACAGTTCGCCGAGGCGAGTTAGCAGTTCGCCGAGGCGAGATAAACTATCGGGGCAAATGTCCTATCTGGGCTTCCGCACAAAAAAATATTCAAATTTGATTCTACAGGTACATCTTTTGGTGACCTTGAATTTGACCTTAGACGAATCTCAAAGTCTCGCCTGACCTGAAAGAAATGTGTAAATTGACCTCTACATACATAATACTTGTTAATGGAGTTTATATGTTTGTACTAAGTTATATGCAGCACACCAAATGGCTTTGGGTGGTAAATCTTAAGGTCACATGCAATGCTTTAAAACATATTTGTCCGGTAACTTATCTTAGTCCTCGGGCTATTATTTCGTTAGCCATAGCTTAATCTAAGTATACAACATATACCATACATTTATCAATTTCTCGTCTATATCTACATTTTTTTTCAAAATCTGTTTTCTATATCGGTAACTGCCAAACTTCAGAAAACAATATACATTATTGTATGGCAACATTTGGCCACAATGTAATGATTGTTGAATCGAGTTATTTACATGTACACAGGGAAACGATTCGGCGATGCTGGTTTGCGGGATCTCGCTGTGAGCACAGGCGTTATTGCAGAAGGAAGCATCACTGCCGTGTTGGAGGGTCGCCAGTACAATAGAGCTGTTAGACTTCTGAAAATAACATTTGAGGCCATGTCTCGCCTTCTACTTGACAGCTTCAAATCATGGCTTGAGAGCTGCGAACCAGACAAGATGAGCGTTCATACAGAATTTGTCACTCTGGTAGAAAACACAGACTTCTCTGATATGCAGCAGGTGACGTCTCATCCGTTGTTCGATGAGTGGTTAAAGATTTTCACTGAGTTCAAAGACAATCTCAGGTACGAATTTGGCGATATCTAATCAACATCGTATATCACAACATTTATAGATATGTCACTGAGATATAGTTATATCACATGCGTTTACTCAAAATTAAAGCTAGTGATAGTTAATTGCGCGATATTTGTCATACAGGTATAGATCAGGTCCTATGGCATTTCTCTGGATGAGTTTCTTGGATATGGTTGAGCTATTGCTGGATCTGATCAGATCATTCCGGGAAGGGCAATGGCAGCTGCACTTGAATGCTGTGAGGCGACTGATTCCGTGGTGTTTCGCGTATGATCATATTAATTATGCCAGGTACCTGTCCATCTACTATGCTCAAATGATGAGGCTTCCTGAAACCAATCCAGAAGTGTACGTTCATTTCACAACCAATGGGGGATTTGCCGTGCAGAGATCTGACAATCCTTTCGGGAAATTACCTGTCGACCAGGTAAAAACAATGTGATGCTTGTAAATTAGAAATGTACGATCCATATATATATATAAGGCTACCCATGTTACTGTGTCCATTTGTGTCACACGAAGGTATCCAACCTTTCACGCAATGATATACTATTGTGATGTGAAATGCAGGTTGTTGAAGAAACCGTTAACCGTGACACAAAAACTCCTGGAGGTACCACAGGCTTCAGCCTCAAACCCGCAGCTGTAACCAAGTACTACCTGTCCGCTGAATTTCGCAGTTCGTGTGTCGGGCAACTCCGAGAACTAACCGACCTGGTTCATACAAAAGCTGATCATCCTGACCTGAAGAAAAGCAGAATATCAAAAGATGAGCAAGACGTCTCCAGCTGCGTGGCATTGCTTCGGGATAGTTGGGTTAACCCTTTCCAAGGAAACAGTGAGGTGACCATGTGTGCCTCTGTAGATGTAATAAATTGCTGTTGTTTCATCCTTTTAGTAAAATATTGAGTTTTTTTTCTTCAATTTATACCACATAGTTAATGGATAATATGTAAAATTGTAGCTATTGTATCTTATTCTAAACAGGATATGACTAGTCTATCTTCGTGCGAGACATTGCCTTCTGATGTGAGAGAAGATATGCTCCAAGCATATAGTCATGGAGAAAGAGCATACACGACTTTCAAATCTCGAATCGTCAATGGAAAAGGGTTTTACGACCCTATATCACTCCTGAAACTCAAAACATTCACTTCCAACAAAAAGACGATGAAGATGAAGATGCCGGACAGTGAACTGGTTTTGAGGGCAGAACATTCGTTGTTCAGTCGCATGCTGTTCTTTGCGTCTCTCAGAGGTCTTGACATGAAGGATGTTCTGGCTTCACCTCTGAGTCCAATTCCGTGGTCCCTTGCAAATGGCGATGGCACGGTAAAAAAAACAAGCAAGGCGACACTGGGTACATTCCTGGAGAAACAAGTATCATCAACTCATGAGAGCGTTAAAACATTACCGGACAACAGTGTGGTAATAATTGACGGGGTGGTACACTTGCATCAGCTTAATGCCGATCACCTGACGTTTGAGGAGGTCTCCAGAACGGTTCTACTCCGGATTCTTTCCCAGTTACCATCAGCAAAAGCTCTGCACGTTGTCTTTGACGACTACAGTAAAACGCCGTCAATCAAAGACATTGAACGGTCATCAAGAGCAAAAGCAGGATCCATCAACTACTCCCGTATAGTTCCTGGACACAGTGTTCACAACTGGAAGAAGTTGCTCGGCTGTTCTTCGACAAAGCAGATGATCATTCAATTCCTCGCTGACGATTGGGAGAAGAATCATGCTCGGCGACAGATGTTGCAGGATAAAGTCGTGTTTGTGACAAGTGGAGAAATTTGCAGGCGCATCAGTATCACAGGCAAGCTAGGTTCAGTATAAAAAAAATCTCTTTCCCCGTTTCGAACGACACTATATTCATTTATCATTAATACTGTCATTCATATTTGATGTCACAATATCCATCACAACTTATCACTAAATCTGCAGAGTGTACCGATATCGAGGATTTGCGCAGCAGTCAGGAAGAAGCTGATACTCGTATGATGTTGCACGTACAATTCGCAGTGAAACAAGGCAGCTCCTCCATTGCAATGTTTGCTGATGACACAGATGTTCTGGTGATTGCGTTGTCATCGTTTGGTGATAATGGTTGCCAGTTGTATCTCGTTAGAGGTAACTCATCTTGCAAACGCATCGTCAATGTCAACGACCTGCAAAAAGCTCTCGGCCGTGACGTGTGCAAGGCCATCTGTGGGGTTCACGCTTTCACTGGCTGTGACTACACCAGTGCATTTGCCGGGCAAGGAAAGTTGAAAGCCATCAAACTGATGATAAAAGACAAAGATTACCAGGTGTAAAATATATTAGGTCCTTATAGATATGTACACTGTGCTTTTTGCCGTATGTGGACAAATATCAATTTATATGGTATATATATATCATAACACTAGTATACTGATTTATATAGTTGTAATAATGCTATTGGTGATTCTCAGGCTCTTTTCGCATCAATGGGAACCAACTGGGAGCTCTCGAATGCAGACTTGGAAAGGCTTGAGGAATTCACATGTCGGATATATTCCCCACGATCTACAGTGTGTTCCGTGAATCTTCTGAGGTACCAGATGTTCAGTGCTAAAAGAGGGGATATGAAAGGTCGATCCAGCTCGCTTCCTCCATCACAGAATCCCCTGCAACAACACTGTATCAGAGCCAATTATGTGACAGCCATGTGGAGACGATGTGATGAACAGCACCCGAAAATCCCCTCACCAACTGGCCATGGGTGGACACTTGAAGATGATAAGTTGGTTGTTTTGTGGATGACCTGCGCTGCAGCACCACAGGATGTCCTCAAGCTGATCTTGTGTGATTGCAAGACAAAATGCTCCAAACCAACCTGTCCTTGTGCGTCTGCCGGAATACGTTGTATTGATGCTTGCAGGCTGCGCAACTGTGACAACACTGTGGCTAGTGATCAGTCAGATTCACGATTTGATGAAACGGACTCGGAAGATGAAGAATCTACTTAAGAAAGTTAATTGATTCCATTTGTGATAGATCTATTTGAACATGAGGTGGGCAGGGGTTCAAGAATCATCATTGGTGGCTTTTTGCTTACTGTGTCTAATTCAAGTCTATTTTGACATGTTTGACCTGTCATACAACGTTATTGTATTTTATGCAAATTTACATGCACGTAACAATAACACATACAAG
Source organism: Terebella lapidaria (assembly GCA_949152475.1). Classification (NCBI taxonomy): domain Eukaryota; kingdom Metazoa; phylum Annelida; class Polychaeta; order Terebellida; family Terebellidae; genus Terebella; species Terebella lapidaria. The sequence goes on along the minus strand of OX424562.1, from coordinate 40,609,740 downwards.
GGATATGTTTTTCAAAAATAAAATAATAATACAGCATGTTAAAATGTATTCGATGACCATACTCTGTTAAGAAATATTAGGTCAAATAGCTTTTGGTACTATTGCGCCGGGCGCCTTTCATGGCTGACAGTTGCGTTTGTATAGCTGGGCCTGGTGATTTGCTGGATGCAATAATTTTGTTGGAAAAACAGTTACCAGGGCTCTGTACCTACACGAGAAAAGTGCAAACATGTCTGATTCAGCCGAACAATATTTTGTCGCGTGGAACTCACACTCTGCAAATGACTATTTTTGCATCCTAAATATGAGAAACTAGCACTCCTCTGAGTGAGATCTTCATTTTTTGTTGCTTGGCCACCTGAAAACACATTTTTTGACAGCGGCATTGTATCCGTTGGGTGCAAAAACATATGCGTAGACACCAAAATTATTGATGTACCATGTTTCTGTGGAAAGTTATATTCATTTTTCCGTTCATTATGTGCCTGCGAGGCAATTTTTGGCGTTACCCCCATGGTTACCATAGCAACGGAAAAAACGTCAATGGCTACGTTTTAAAAATGGCCCCCCACCATTTTCATAAACTAGAAGTCTTGGGCTACCTAAAAATGAATGTCACATCTGGTACCTAGGTGATATAAATCAACCCCTAAACCGCCTTTGGCCCAAGGACTATTAAGGATCCTGTCATTTTTGTTTTCTCTCACTTCGTATGCCTGATGACAGGGAAACTCATGAACCCCCAAAAATGGCCTTTAGGAGATGAAATCAGGTGTTCCAGAAAGAGTGAGCATTTCCTGCCCCACTAGTGGCACCCGTCATGAATTCCCCAAAATTAACATGAAAATAGATCTAGTTGCATGGTAGACATGGATTTGGTGTATTTATCAACCAGATCATGATGAGGTCCATAGAATTTTTTAAACGCAGCTATAAGTCTTGGTGTAACACATCCTTGTCAGGGATGTCCAGCCCATGTGTACATATATGTATAATGTATGTGGGTAACCAACAACGACTGTGTCAATTGGCATATATGTCCACCTGTGAACATTGAAATAAACGATATCTAAAATGAAAACTTTCCCCTCTGATGTAAATATAAATTACCAATTATAAATTAATGTTAACAAAAAAATCAATTAATTACATATTAGAGTTCTAACAGTATTTGACCCTTAAATAAAATCAGTAATGTTTATTCGTTTTCTCACTATGTATATGCACATGCAGACTATACATCATGTGCTGTGATTTAAGTCGAGATACTGAGTCGATATTATCGAGTTACTATGTCGATATTATCGAGATACTAACTCAATATTATCGAGATACTGAGTCGATATTATCGAGTTACTAACTCGATATTATCGAGTTACTAAGTCGATATTATGGAGTTACTAACTCGATATTATCGAGATACTGAGTCGATATCATCGAGTTACTAACTCGGGAATTTGAAAAAATAAATCTTCTTCCTGTGCCTGATCCACTCTCAAGTCGATATCATCGAGATACTAAGCAGATATTATCGAGATACTAGTCGATATTATGGAGTTACTAACTCGATATTATCGAGATACTGAGTCGATATCATCGAGTTACTAACTCGGGAATTTGAAAAAATAAATCTTCTTCCTGTGCCTGATCCACTCTCAAGTCGATATCATCGAGATACTAAGCAGATATTAACGAGATACTAGTCGATATTATGGAGTTACTAAGTCGGGAACTTTAAAAAAATAATTTTTCTGAGTGGCCCTTCAACGCTTCCATAGGAACACAGACTGACTTTTGATGAGGTCCACTCTGACAACCTGGATGTCCTAGTGAAGAACTTCGAGGACCAGATTGAATCTGTTCTCGATGACCTCCAAAAACCAGGACAGTTCGTATCCAGAAAGAGTGGTTCATCGAGCAAATTAAGGACCAAAAACATGTTGTGAGGAGATGTGAAAAGTTATGGAGAAAGTATGGTACAACCCTCCACTGGAAGTCGTTGAAGGTGGAGCGAAATAAATACAACAGACTGATTAACAATAGCAAGATACAAGTACTCTCTCAGCAGATTTTGGACAGCAAGGGAAATAACAAAATGCTGTACCAACTCTTCAACAATATGACTGGCAGGAAGAAGGACAATCCGCTTCCTGATGGCTTAAGTGGCTCTGAATCTGCAGACATGTTCGCAGACTACTTCCTGGGTAAAATCACGAACATTAGCGATAGTCTACAGCATATTCCACAGTATGTCCCTGAGCCAGTAACTATCAGCAACCTCTGTTACTTCCAACCATTCACAGAGGAAGAAGTGCACAAAATCCTGGCGTCGATGCCAAGTGAATCATGCGAAATTGACTGTACTCAACATCGTTGCTGAAGAAACACCTACGTTGTTTTATTGGCATCATCAATAAAATGGTGAACACACCTCTGACCCAAGTTGTGTTTGCAACACAGTGGAAAGTCGCAGTGATATGACCACTATTGAAAAAGGCTGGTCTCGAACTCATATGCTCTAATTACCGCCCTGTGAGTAACTTAACTTTCATATCCAAGGTTGTGGAGACGTGCGCCAAACTGATGAGTGATCTACTGTGGGCAATGGAAAGCCAGGAAGTAACCGCACTTATGGCTATTGACGTAAGTGCGGCGTTCGATACAGTAGACAACGACGTTCTGCTCTCTGTCCTCCAACAGAGATTCGGTTTAACCGACAAAGCCCTGTCGTGGTGTGACAGTTATCTTCGTCCCCGCTCCTGTAAAGTCAACGTACAGTCAAGCTACTCCTCTTGTAGGGAACTGACATTGTCCGTTCTCCAAGGTTCGTGTGCCGGGCCTGTGTTCTACCTTGCATATGTCGGCACCATAGAAACTGTGGTTTCCAGTGACAACCAACTGCATGGTTATGCTGACGACCATGCGTTGAAGCAAGCGTTTAAAGCATCAGACAGGCTGGACGAACACAGAACAATCAAATCCCTTGAATCAAAGGCCATGGTCATAAAGCCATGGATGGACGAAAATCGACTAAGAATGAATTCATCGAAAAATCTCACACTGGTCTAAAAAGCAGTGAACCAAGATGGACCAGAGTACCTCCGGAAGCTGTTTGTCATAAAGGACCCAACACGCGTGTTACGCTCTAATCTGATGTACAAGCAGCTGGATATTCCTGCTGTGAAAGCACAGACATTTGCGAGCAGGTCCATAGATGTCGCCGGTGCTCTTTGGTGGAATGAACTCCCTAATAGTGTCAAACAAGCAACCCCCCCCCCCCCCCCACAGAGTAAAATTAAAAACATTTTTATTCACATTGTGGTAACTGTATGTTTGCCTAATGTAAAGCGCACCTGAAGATGTATCATCAAAGCCTGCGCTATATTAAATAAATTATTTGTATTTGTATTCCATAAAATTTATATATATATATTTTTATATATTCATTATCAAAATCCAATAAAATTCCTATTTCGTTTATGTTTATATGAAGTTATCTTGTGGATCTTGTGGTATCTTGTGGATTTGGACAAAAAAGAAACAGATGTTAATGAGGGTTTTTATATCAATACCGAGAATAGTACTGTTAAAACAGTGAATTAACACGATGATTCAGAGTGAATAAACTATAGGCACACGGGGAAGCTGGTGTGGGAGCACGGATACGTTATCACTCGTATTTGGATGATTGTCAGTCACTACAAATTACGTCAGTCACTACAAATTAGTTTAAATGTTTTCCTTGAACCTTGAATCAACAGGGGAACCATGAGGTTCCAGATCAGGTTTCCGTTTGAAGATATTGTATCTCATTGATCGCCCGTTCAGGCAATCGAAAAACCTACCATACAAGAGGAAGTTTTCCCATCTCTGGGCTGTATTACGTCATCACGAGAACCTGCCAATCGTACCAACGTGCTTTTATTTGGTTTTATCAAACAATCGTATTTGTTTTATTTCTGTGGCTTCTTGTTGTAACGTAGTATTCTGTTAATGTATTTCATTTCTGTGGTCACCAGCCCGATGAGCTTGTCTCTTCTGGTGTCCAGCATATGTTCACTTGGCTTGTTTTGGTAACATATGTGAACTAATTTTTTCTCCTTCTTTTATAAAGAAAATGATACACAAATAATATATTGGAAAATAAATGATTGCTGAACTTTGTATTGTTCGCGTAAACAGTGGCACCATAGATATATATGTACATGAAGTGGATAAACCTTGTAGACAAGAGACCACAAGATGTGGTTACAGTCGTTCTCGAAAAAAACCTGATAATTTAACGATTGGTGCAAAAATGACAAACTATCACAACACTGATATTCACAGTAGGCCCCTATGTTTGTTCAGAACACTTCCAAGTCATTTCATATTGAATTGCATGCATGAAAAAATATGTTTTATCGCATTGAATTCGAGTCACTGGAAATTTTATTTTGGAATGATTTCATATGAACATATCAGACATGACGCTTCGGTATAATTACCCATATGTATCGAGTGCCATCAGGTTGGGATTTGTTTATGTTGTTGTGTATAGCCTTTATCAAATGTGAAGCATCCGATCATAAATATATGTACACATCTCTCACATACTCGCTTATGAAATTGTTCATCACCACCTCTGAGTAAATAATCCCCCTCCAGTTCACCAACATCATACCCATTCCAAACAGTGGCTGTATTCCGATTTTTCATCGCTAGTTAAGACTTGAAGTCCTGAATCATTCACTCTTCATTCTTCTCGCATCATCCTCATCACGTTACATCTGTGCTGATCTTATGTCATGTATGTTTTGAACACATTGGAACATGTATTTATGTATATGTGTCATGTTTACCTGTGTAACCGTATTTGTTCTCAAATGTGAAACTATGTTGGAAATCTCACTCGATTAGCCCTTGGCTACTTGAGAAATCCAACTGAAATAAATATGTTTAATAATAATCTACAGATCAGCTGAGCGCTTTCAAAGCATAGGCCTAATTGTACCAGATTATTCAATATCACTGTGGCGATACTGGATGCACTAACGATCGTTAGTGCATCCCGCAATGGCCGACAGTAAACACGGTCAGTTTGGTTTTTAACCGTATTTTATCAAATGACAGGTCCATTTGTGATAAATGGATACTTCGAAGGCAGCTTAGTGATTTTGGTCAAAGACATGTGTAGTTATTTCCAGCAGGTCACGCTTTTTTGTTGAGATATGTTGAGGAAAAGAATTAGCGATAAGATTCACCAACGACAAAAGTGAGATTCCCTAACGATATAGGCCTAGTACGTGTATATTGTTATAGGTCCATATCATACACCATTGGGAATTCGTTGATTTGTGCGACATGATTTAGCGAATGTCACATTAAAAATAGGAAATCTGTACTGGAAGGTCATCTTTTCACATCAATACATGTCAATTGGTACTTTATTTCACGTTTAACCTTTAAATAACGTAGATTTGAATTAATAAAGAAAAGATCGTCACGGCGGTTAGGGATTCTTCACATGTTCGTTAGGGAATCTTCGATTTTACAAAAACAATCGTTAGGGAATCTTTCGGCTTTTTTTCAGACGAGTTTTTCATGCTCAAACCATCACAAATCGCCGTGTATTTGCAACTAACTATTGTTTCGAGCGCATAAAAATCAGCAGATGTATGTGTGTATCGATCACAAGCGTAATTATCGGGAAAATGAAGAAACTTCAAACGAACCGCGAGTGGTGTTCACCATTGCGGGATGCACTAACGATCGTTAGTGCATCCAGTCTCGCCACAGTGAATATGGTGATATGGTTTACAACCGTTTTTATTCGCTAAATGTTGCCTGTGCGAAAGGTAATTGTTTTGTGCTACCACAAAGCAATATTCATAAAGTAATATCAACAACCTGGCCAGGCCATCAAGTCAATATGACGGTACTGACGCTATTTACTAATGTCCTGAAATGTATTTGAAATGTAGATATTGTTTCAAGATACAATTCGCTAGATTTTAATACTAATGGGCAGATGAGGTTCATGGCATATCATGGTTTATAAGGAAGCGGAACCCTTCATCACTTTGTGAGAGAGAGTAATGGTGTATAGTGTCGAGTTTTACACACAGTTTTGTCACCATGACATATATTGCGAATGTATCAAAGTGTGTTTGTAACCGAAATAGATACCTATTTCTCACAATTACCTCCCTTGCCATTTGTGGTATTTGCATCGTGTCTAGAATGGACATTTACCCACTGGAAAGTGTGCATGCAACACAGATGTCCTTGAACGAAGGTGAGCGCTGGTGAACACTATGAGCATTTTGCTAGAAACACACAGACATTTTGCAATGTTTGTGTTAACCTATAAACATCAAAAACACATGATTTTGATGATGACAATGAAAAGCATCGTGGATAAAACATTTGGAATAGAAACAAAGTCTGACCAACATAGCTATTGTCGTATACATAATAAGATATAATTACGTGCAGGTGGTCGTCTTGGGAATCAGACTCTTGTAGGTGATATAGGATGTCTTATATCCTATACGTGTACACAAAGAACAGTCTTGTGACCTGGGAAGGCAACTACATTTTACAGATTGTGTCCTGCTGATGACATCGAGTTTGTCTTTGGATTAAAAGGCTCGTGTGAACTTTGTTTCTATTCTAAATGTTGTGTTCTAGGTTTTTGCTCGCATCTTGTGGTGTTGGTGATAAGTAGGTCGATTCATACATTATGTATCTATGGTAACTCATTTGTATCCCTCTGAATACATTGAATACAACATCGTGGAAGGTGGCAATTATATGTCAAAATTTATTTGTTTCAGGGAACAAGGAGAAGTGTCATACTCCTGTACCATCGTATTATACAACAGGCGCCAGAGACTGGCTGTCCACAAAGGAAAACAGAAAACACAAAGCATTGTATGTTGGCGTCTCCATGAATGACGCACAGGTGAAAAGATCATACAAGTTACCGCAGGTTGGAAACACTTCATCTGAACAACTGATCACGAAGGACACACCCGTCACGTCGTGTAAGAGTCGAACATCAACGGTGGAAGCAGCATGCGCCTCTGGTAGCAAGACCAGCCCCGACACCAAACGAAAGAAAACATTTTATAAAAACCTGTTAGTGGACGACATACACAGAGTAATCTACTGTAAGATTCCAAAGGTCGCAAGTACGTCATTCAAACAGTTGATGGTAAAGGCGACAGGAAAGGTGAAGGGCGATCGAAGGTTAACAGTCCATAACCCATCTACAATCCGCAGATTTGGTTTGCGTTATATGAATATGTTGTCCTTATCAGAAATCAAAACCAGACTGGAGTCATATACAAAAATAATCGTTGTACGCCATCCTTTTGATCGGCTGATGTCCACTTACAAACAAAAATTCTCACATCAGACACCCTACTTGCGCAGATATGCACACTATATACGCAGCGCATTTAAAAACCATGTCAAATCAGGACCATCACGATTCTCATTTGGACAGTTTGTTGAACTGATTGTCAGGAAGTATTCAACCACATTCATGGACAAACACTGGCGTCCATTCTATCAGATATGTCATCCATGTGACATTCAATATGATCACATAATCAAACTGGAAACCCTAAAAACAGATGTTCACGTCGTGTTGAAATTGCTGAATGTTACTGATGACTTCTTCCCTGAGAGGAACAAGAGTCGTGACCAGACAGCGGAACAGAAGCTGACAAAAGTCTCAGAAGCCTTCATGAATGTCAGCTCCGCAGTGATCAAGAAGCTGATGGAGATTTATGGGATGGATTTCGAACTATTTGGATATACTTGGGACAGAGAGAGTGGAGCCCAATGTCGTAACTTTACATTTGGACCTGAATCAGATAGTTGTTGTTGACTGCAGATATTTCAATCATCATGTATATTTTTCAATAGAGTTGGATACTGGATAATATTTTGTGTACAACTACAGAAATAATTGAGTAATATGACATCATACTACTATAAATATCTATATTAGTATATGTAAGATATATCTTACATATATCTATTAGTATATGTTAGCACCAGTACGACACAGATATTTCAAACATCGAATAAGTTGATTTAATAGGTTTTACTGTTTGTTTTTGATTCCCCTCAAGTTGTTGGTAAAAAAAAAGCTACAGAAATTAATTGTACAACTACAGAAATTAATTGAGTAATATCACATCAAACTGTTATAAATATCTATATTAGTATATGTAAGATATCTATCTATTAGTATATGTTAGCACCAGTACAACACAAATATTTCAAACATCAGATGGGTTGATTTAATAGGTTTTACTGTTTGTTTTTGATTCCTCTCAAGTTGTTGGTAAAAAAAGCTACAGAAATTAATTGTACAACTACAGAAATTAATTGAGTAATATGACATCAAACTATTATAAATATATATATTAGTATATGTAAAATATCTATCTATTAGTAAATGTTAGCACCAGTACAACACAGATATTTCAAACATCAGATGAGTTGATTTAATAAGTTTTACTGTTTGTTTTTGAGTCACCTCAAGTTGTTGGTAAAAAAAAAGCTACAGAAATTAATTTTACAACTACAGACATTAATTGAATAATATCACATCAAACTATTATAAATATCTATATTAGTATATGTAAGATATCTATCTATTAGTATATGTTATCACCAGTACAACACAAATATTTTCAAACATCAGATGAGTTGATTTAATAGGTTTTACTGTTTGTTTTTGATTCCCCTCAAGTTGTTGGTAAAAAAGCTACAGAAATTAATTGTACAACTACAGAAATTAATTGAGTAATATCACATCAAACTATTATAAATATCTATATTAGTATATGTAAGATATCTATCTATTAGTATATTGTTGGCGAGTGGCGTTGTACACAACAAGACGAGTGTAATTTATATACACTGTTTATATAATATACACAGATTTACAGGATTATATATACACATATACAGCATACGGTTAGACAGTACAGCCAATCGGGCAAACACAACGTCAAATCACAGAAGTATCACACAGAAAGATGAACGATGATGCAATGACGTGGCAACGAGGCGACACACGATGTCCAGACGATCCAAGATGTGGCGGCGAATCGACACAAGACGATGAAGTGGCAACGAGAAAACACGATGACGTGGCGACGAGTTGACGTGACAAGGCGATGAGCGTGCGTGACGTAGGTCGCGACTTGACACTAGACGACGTGGAGACGTGACCCTAGACGACGTGGAGACGTGACACTAGACGACGTGGAGACGTGACACTAGACGACTTGACAAAGTGATAGTCCAAAGATATTCCACTAAGCAGGCAACGAAACTTGCAATATAAAATGAATGCACAAGGTAAGTTTTCAAGGTCACGTTTTCCATTAAATTAGCAATAGTGAATAACAGTAGAGTAACAGTAATAATTGACAGTAGAGTCAACAAATCGCCCAGGTTTTCAATCATAGAAATTCAATCCACAATATATTTAGATGGTAACAAAATACCTGATATTGCCGTATAAATGTAACGCTGAACACCACAGCTAGTATAGAGTAAAAATGAAAGATTTACTTACAATGACGGCGTATACAAATTCCCATATAACTTCTGCAGTGAACACAGTTCTAAGCACGCCTCGGACAGCCAAATGATGAGTGATACATACGACTGTGGGTGAGACATTATATAGAGGTGTGCAGTGAAGCGAATCCAACTAAATCTAACCATCCTGCTGGACACGCCGGCCACCAGACAAGACTGTCTAGACACAAAATATACTGCTGGTATAAAATTAGGAAACTGTGCAATAAGACAAATATGATCAGACGAATGTTACACAAATATATACACAAATACCATAAAATGGAATCTGTAACACTCCTCCCTCCTTAGGTTTGAAATTCATAATTTCATGGAGGAAAACACCAAACAAATATACCAACCATGTCAAATTACTTGTGGTTCTGTGCATCAATAAATTCAGCTATAACCTTGAAAGAGCATCCGCATTCTTATTGTCAATACCACGTCTGTGACGAACTGTGAAAGAATACTGTTGAAGCATCAAGCTCCATCTAAGTAGCTTCTGATTTGTATCTTTAAACTTGTCTAACCACACAAGGGCATTGTGGTCAGTTTCAATAGTGAACTGGTTACCGTACAAATATGGTTTTAATAGATCAACAGCCCACACAAGGCCGAGGCATTCTTTTTCGGTTGTAGCCAATTTACGTTCGCGTTCAAGTAGCTTCCGGCTGCAAAATACAATAGGGTGCTCATAACCTTGATCGTCAACTTGACTTAACACAGCACCGAGACCACGTTCGGACGCATCAACCTGCACAAGAAACGGACGAGAAAAATCAGGCAAGTGCAGAACTGGATAACTAGATAACCGTAGCTTGAGAGCAGAGAAAGCTCGGTCACAGCTTTCTGTCCATTTCATGTGGTTAGGCTGGTTCTTGCCTGTCTTATCTGTCAGAGGTGACGCTATCTCCGAGAAATCCGGAATATACCTTCGGTAGTAAGACGCTAAGCCAAGAAAGGAACGGAGATAGCGTCACCTCTGACAGATAAGACAGGAGACGTGTATATAAATTACACTCGTCTTGTTGTGTACAACCCCACCTCTGGTACCAAATGTTGGCGAGTGGCGTTGTACACAACAAGACGAGTGTAATTTATATACACTATTTATATAATATACACAGATTTACAGGATTATATATACACATATACAGCATACGGTTAGACAGTACAGCCAATCGGGCAAACACAACGTCAAATCACAGAAGTATCACACAGAAAGATGAACGATGATGCAATGACGTGGCAACGAGGCGACACACGATGTCCAGACGATCCAAGATGTGGCGGCGAATCGACACAAGACGATGAAGTGGCAACGAGAAAACACGATGACGTGGCGACGAGTTGACGTGACAAGGCGATGAGCGTGCGTGACGTAGGTCGCGACTTGACACTAGACGACGTGGAGACGTGACCCTAGACGACGTGGAGACGTGACACTAGACGACGTGGAGACGTGACACTAGACGACTTGACAAAGTGATAGTCCAAAGATATTCCACTAAGCAGGCAACGAAACTTGCAATATAAAATGAATGCACAAGGTAAGTTTTCAAGGTCACGTTTTCCATTAAATTAGCAATAGTGAATAACAGTAGAGTAACAGTAATAATTGACAGTAGAGTCAACAAATCGCCCAGGTTTTCAATCATAGAAATTCAATCCACAATATATTTAGATGGTAACAAAATACCTGATATTGCCGTATAAATGTAACGCTGAACACCACAGCTAGTATAGAGTAAAAATGAAAGATTTACTTACAATGACGGCGTATACAAATTCCCATATAACTTCTGCAGTGAACACAGTTCTAAGCACGCCTCGGACAGCCAAATGATGAGTGATACATACGACTGTGGGTGAGACATTATATAGAGGTGTGCAGTGAAGCGAATCCAACTAAATCTAACCATCCTGCTGGACACGCAGGCCACCAGACAAGACTGTCTAGACACAAAATATACTGCTGGTATAAAATTAGGAAACTGTGCAATAAGACAAATATGATCAGACGAATGTTACACAAATATATACACAAATACCATAAAATGGAATCTGTAACATATATGTTAGCACCAGTACAACACAAATATTTCAAACATCAGATGAGTTGATTTAATAGGTTTTACTGTTTGCTTTTGATTCCCCTCAAGTTGTTGGTAAAAAAGCTACAGAAATTAATTGTACAACTACAGAAATTAATTGAGTAATATGACATCAAACTATTATAAATATCTATATTAGTATATGTAAGGTATCTATCTATTAGTATATGTTAGCACCAGTACAACACAGATATTTCAAACATCAGATGAGTTGATTTAATAAGTTTTACTGTTTGTTTTTGAGTCACCTCAAGTTGTTAGTAAAAAAAGCTAAAATTGATACATTTGAAGCAAAAACAATATCCCATTCAATAATCAACATACTGTCAAATGGCATAGAGCGTTGTCCGGCCTAGTTCTTTTGTTTAGGGGTCAGGTCATGTTGTTGTCAACGCTGTAATGCTAACTTCTTTTCAGCTGATGCCGACACATGGGGAGTAAAATATTCTTTTCTCTAAAATACTGACCGTATTACCTTATCGGGGACTTGATGCAGTGTAAGAGATACCAATGGACAAGTCTGCACTGTCCAATTATCCATAGGAGACTGATTTGATCAGATATAGGCCCTCGCCCACAGATGTGGTCCACAAATATGTAGTGTCTAAACATTGATCACAATGTGGCCAAAACGTATGGCCCATGTACAGCAACATTGTATGAACTGGAGGTTTCAAATACTTCAAACTTCAAGTGTGAGCAATATAAAGGTCCAACGTCATCTAAATAGGGCTCTGATAATTTATGATTGAATCGCTTGTGGCGTGTCAAGCCTCTAATTACATGGTATACGCTCTAAAGCTGCCAGATCAAAGTTAACAGTCTGAATATGCTTGCAGTAATGGGTAGCCTTTGGGTGGAACATCCAAAACGGGTTCATGGAAACTTCACATAAAATGGCATGGAGCGTTGTCCGACCTAGTTCTTTTGTTTAGAGGTTAGATCATGATGTTGTCAACGCTGTAAGGCTAACTTTTTCTGAACTGATTACGACACATGGTGAGTAAAATATTTTTCTGTAAAATACTGACCATATTACTTTAGAACGAGTTTTCGATGCAGTGTGCGAGATACTAATGTACAACTAATACTAATACTAATACTAATGATACTAATGTTTCAACTTATTTTTGTATTTTTCTTTGGCCAATTCCCAATCGTATGGCGTACAACCGATGGTCTTAAGACCAAAACTCTCAACTATCGCCTAATTTTAGTTACTAAATCTGAAGGGCGAGGGTCTGCAATCTCTGATTGTCTCGTTTGGAATGATTTCATATGAACATTTCAGACATGACGCTTCGGTATAATTACCCATATGTATCGAGTGCCATCAGGTTTGGATTTGTTTGTGTTGTTGTGTATAGTCTTTATCAAATGTGAAGCATCCGATAAGAAATATATGTACACATCTCTCACGTACTCGCTTATGAAATTGTTCATCTACAGATCAGCTGAGCGTTTTCAATGCATAGGCCTAATTGTACCAGATGACTCAATATGGTGATATCATTTACACCCGTTTTTATTCGTTAAATGTTAACTGTGCGAAGGTAATTGTTTTGTGCCACCACAAAGCAATATTCATAAAGTAATATCAACAACCTGGCCGGACGATCAAGTCAATATGACGGTACTAACGCTATTTACTAATGTCCTGAAATGTGTTTGAAATGTAGATATTGTTCAAGATACAACTCGCTAGATTTCAATACTAATGGGCAGTCCAGCAGATGAGGTTCATGGCATGTCATGGTTTATGCGGAAGCGGAACCCTTCATCTTTTTGTAGGGAGAATAATAGTGTAGAGCGTCGAGTGTTGCACACCGATGCGGTTGTCTAATTTCACATATTAACACCATGACATATATTGCCAATGTATCAAAGTGTGTTTGTAACCGAAATAGATACCTATTTCTCACAATTACCTCCCTTGCCATTTGTGGTATTTGCATCATGTCAAGAATGGACATTTACCCAGTGGAAAGTGTGCATGCAACACGGATGTCACTGAACGAAGGTGAGCGCTGGTGAACACTATGAGCATTTTGCTAGAAACACACAGACATTTTGCAATGTTTGTGTTAACCTATAAACATCAAAAACACATGATTTTGATGATGACAATGAAAAGCATCGTGGATAAAACATTTGGAATAGAAACAAAGTCTGACCAATATAGCTATTGTCGTATACATAATAAGATATATTTACGTGCAGGTGGTCGTCTTGGGAATCAGACTTTTGTAGTTGATATAGGTTGTCTTATATCCTATACGTGTACACAAAGAACAGTCTTGTGACCTGGGAAGGCAACTACATTTTACAGATTGTGTCCTGCTGATGACATCGAGTTTGTCTTTGGATTAAAATGTTCGTTTGAACTTGTTTCTGTTCTAAATGTTGTGTTCTAGGTTTTTGCTCGCATCTTGTGGTGTTGGTGATAAGTAGGTCGATTCATACATTATGTATCTATGGTAACTCATTTGTATCCCTCTGAATTCATTGAATACAACATCGTGGAAGGTGGCAATTATATGTCAAAATGTATTTGTTTCAGGGAACAAGGAGAAGTATCATACTGCTGTACCATCGTATTATACAACAGGCGCCAGAGACTGGCTGTCCACAAAGGAAAACCGAAAACACAAAGCATTGTATGTTGGCGTCTCCCTGATTGACGCACAGGTAAAAAGATCATACAAGTTACCACAGGTTGGAAACACTTCATCTGAACAACTGATCACGAAGGACACACCCGTCACGTCGTGTAAGAGTCGAACATCAACGGTGGAAGCAGCATGCGCCTCTGGTAGCAAGACCAGCCCGACACCAAACGAAAGAAAACATTTTATAAAAACCTGTTAGTGGACGACATACACAGAGTAATCTACTGTAAGATTCCAAAGGTCGCAAGTACGTCATTCAAACAGTTGATGGCAGAGGCGACAGGAAAGGTGAAGGGCGATCGAAGGTTAACAGTCCATAACCCATCTACAATCCGCAGATTTGGTTTGCGTTATATGAATAGGTTGTCCTTATCAGAAATCAAAACCAGACTGGAGTCATATACAAAAATAATCGTTGTACGCCATCCTTTTGATCGGCTGATGTCCACTTACAAACAAAAATTCTCACATCAGACACCCTACTTGCGCAGATATGCACACTATATACGCAGCGCATTTAAAAACCATGTCAAATCGGGACCATTACGATTCTCATTTGGACAGTTTGTTGAACTGATTGTCAGGAAGTATTCAACCACATTCATGGACAAACACTGGCGTCCATTCTATCAGATATGTCATCCATGTGACATTCAATATGATCACATAATCAAACTGGAAACCCTAAAAACAGATGTTCACGTCGTGTTGAAATTGCTGAATGTTACTGATGACTTCTTCCCTGAGAGGAACAAGAGTCGTGACCAGACAGCGGAACAGAAGCTGACAAAAGTCTCAGAAGCCTTCATGAATGTCAGCTCCGCAGTGATCAAGAAGCTGATGAAGATTTATGGGATGGATTTCGAACTATTTGGATATACTTGGGACAGAGAGAGTGGAGCCCAATGTCGTAACTTTACATTTGGACCTGAATCAGAAAGTTGTTGTTGACTGCAGATATTTCAATCATCATGTATATTTTTCAATAGAGTTGGATACTGGATAATATTTTGTGTACAACTACAGAAATAATTGAGTAATATGACATCATACTACTATAAATATCTATATTAGTATATGTAAGATATATCTTATATATCTTATATATCTGTTATATCTTATATATCTGTTTTTATACTCATATGAATCAGATTTTATCCAACATTTACAACGAGGAGGTTCTAAGAAACTAACTTTAATTTTAATTTTTGTAATTTTTTGTAATTTTAATTTCACTTTCCGATACATAGATGATGTATTGTCGCTAAATAATCCCAAGTTTGGTGATTATTTGGATGTCATATATCCTAAGGAACTTGAAATTAAAGATAACACAGACTCCACTAATGTTTCCAACTATCTAGACCTGAGGTTGGAGATTGATAATGATTCTAACCTGTCAACTAGATTATATGACAAACGTGATGATTTCAATTTTTCCATAGTCAATTTCCCTTTTCTAAGCAGCAACATTCCTATGTCACCCGCATATGGTGTGTTTGTTTCTCAACTCATACGCTATTCCAGAGCTAGTTGCAAATATGAGGCCTTTGTCTATCGAAGTGCCCAGCTAGTCTCTAAACTGCTGCGACAAGGATATGTTTTACCAAGACTTATAGCTGCGTTTAAGAAATTTTATGGACTTCATCATGATCTGGTTGATAAATACAGCAAATCCATGTCTGCCATGCAACTAGATCTATTTTCATGTTAATTTTGGGGAATTCGTGACGGGTGCCACTAGTGGGGCAGGAAAGGCTCACTCTTTCCGGAACACCTGATTTCACCTCCTAATGGCCATTTTTGGGGGTTCATGAGTTTCCCTGTCATTTTTGTTTTCTCTCACTTCGTATGCCTGATATGACTTTCTGTCCCCGGACTATGAGATTGGATAACGGACCCTGTTTTGTTTGCTCGGAATACTTAATACTGGGTATTGATTCCACGTCTATTACATATATCTATTAGCACCAGTACGACACAGATATTTCAAATATCAGATGAGTTGATTTAATAAGTTTTAGTGTTTGTTTTTGAGTCACCTCAAGTTGTTAGTAAAAAAAGCTAAAATTGATACATTTGAAGCAAAAACAATATCCCATTCAATAATCAACATACTGTCAAATGGCATAGAGCGTTGTCCGGCCTAGTTCTTTTGTTTAGGGGTCAGGTCATGTTGTTGTCAACGCTGTAATGCTAACTTCTTTTCAGCTGATGCCGACACATGGGGAGTAAAATATTCTTTTCTCTAAAATACTGACCGTATTACGTTATCGGGGATTCGATGCAGTGTAAGAGATACCAATGGACAAGTCTGTACTGTCCAAACATCCATAGGAGACTGATTTGTTCAGATATAGGCCCTCGCCCACAGATGTGGTCCACAAATATGTAGTGCCTAGACATTGATCACAATGTGGCCAAAACGTATGGCCCATGTACAGCAACATTGTATGAACTGGAGGTTTCAAATACTTCAAACTGCAATTGTGAGCAATATAAAGGTCCAACGTCATCTAAATATGGTTCTGATAATTTATGATTGAATCGCTTGTGGCGTGTCAAGCCTCTAAGGACATGGTATACGCTCTAAAGCTGCCAGGTCAAAGTTAACAGTCTGAATTTGCTTGCAGTAATGGGTAGTCTTTGGGTGGAACATCCAAAACGGGTTCATGGAAACTTCACATAAAATGGCATGGAGCGTTATCCGACCTAGTTATTTTGTTTAGGGGTCAGGTCATGATGTTGTCAACGCTGTAAGGCTAACTTTTTCTGAAGTGATTACGACACATGGTGAGTAAAATATTTTTCTGTAAAATACTGACCATATTACTTTAGAACGAGTTTTCGATGCAGTGTGCGAGATACTAATGTACAACCCTGTGCTGTCTAATTGTCCATTGGAGTCTGATTTGTTAAGAAATACGCCCTCGCCCACAGATATGGTCCACAAAAAATGTTTTACTCCCCATGTGTCGGCATCAGCTGCCAAAATGTTAGCATTACAGCGTTGACAACAACATGACCTGAACCCTAAACAAACGAACTGGGCCGGACAACGCTCTATGCCATTTGGCAGTGTGTGATTGATCCACAGGCGTATGGCACCAATCGATTACTGCTATCACCTAATATCGCCTATCATAATAACAAGGCACGTAACAACAAAGTCCCAACTCCGATTCAGATGCCAATAAAATCGTTTTGCTTTGTATCACAGACACAAATGATACCTACTTTTATTCCATATACATCTCTCTTCCAAAATCTAGTACGCAAACCGACCTCATCACAATGTATATTCCATAATCACAGTTTGGAACACGATGTCAAAGTTTGGTGATTATTTGGATGTCATATATCCTAAGGAACTTGAAATTAAAGATAACACAGACTCCACTAATGTTTCCAACTATCTAGACCTGAGGTTGGAGATTGATAATGATTCTAACCTGTCAACTAGATTATATGACAAACGTGATGATTTCAATTTTTCCATAGTCAATTTCCCTTTTCTAAGCAGCAACATTCCTATGTCACCCGCATATGGTGTGTTTGTTTCTCAACTCATACGCTATTCCAGAGCTAGTTGCAAATATGAGGCCTTTGTCTATCGAAGTGCCCAGCTAGTCTCTAAACTGCTGCGACAAGGATATGTTTTACCAAGACTTATAGCTGCGTTTAAGAAATTCTATGGACTTCATCATGATCTGGTTGATAAATACAGCAAATCCATGTCTGCCATGCAACTAGATCTATTTTCATGTTAATTTTGGGGAATTCGTGACGGGTGCCACTAGTGGGGCAGGAAAGGCTCACTCTTTCCGGAACACCTGATTTCACCTCCTAATGGCCATTTTTGGGGGTTCATGAGTTTCCCTGTCATTTTTGTTTTCTCTCACTTCGTATGCCTGATATGACTTTCTGTCCCCGGACTATGAGATTGGATAACGGACCCTGTTTTGTTTGCTCGGAATACTTAATACTGGGTATTGATTCCACGTCTATTACATATATCTATTAGCACCAGTACGACACAGATATTTCAAATATCAGATGAGTTGATTTAATAAGTTTTAGTGTTTGTTTTTGAGTCACCTCAAGTTGTTAGTAAAAAAAGCTAAAATTGATACATTTGAAGCAAAAACAATATCCCATTCAATAATCAACATACTGTCAAATGGCATAGAGCGTTGTCCGGCCTAGTTCTTTTGTTTAGGGGTCAGGTCATTTTGTTGTCAACGCTGTAATGCTAACTTCTTTTCAGCTGATGCCGACACATGGGGAGTAAAATATTCTTTTCTCTAAAATACTGACCGTATTACGTTATCGGGGATTCGATGCAGTGTAAGAGATACCAATGGACAAGTCTGTACTGTCCAAACATCCATAGGAGACTGATTTGTTCAGATATAGGCCCTCGCCCACAGATGTGGTCCACAAATATGTAGTGCCTAGACATTGATCACAATGTGGCCAAAACGTATGGCCCATGTACAGCAACATTGTATGAACTGGAGGTTCCAAATACTTCAAACTGCAATTGTGAGCAATATAAAGGTCCAACGTCATCTAAATATGGTTCTGATAATTTATGATTGAATCGCTTGTGGCGTGTCAAGCCTCTAAGGACATGGTATACGCTCTAAAGCTGCCAGGTCAAAGTTAACAGTCTGAATTTGCTTGCAGTAATGGGTAGTCTTTGGGTGGAACATCCAAAACGGGTTCATGGAAACTTCACATAAAATGGCATGGAGCGTTGTCCGACCTAGTTCTTTTGTTTAGGGGTCAGGTCATGATGTTGTCAACGCTGTAAGGCTAACTTTTTCTGAAGTGATTGCGACACATGGTGAGTAAAATATTTTTCTGTAAAATACTGACCATATTACTTTAGAACGAGTTTTCGATGCAGTGTGCGAGATACTAATGTACAACCCTGTGCTGTCTAATTGTCCATTGGAGTCTGATTTGTTAAGAAATACGCCCTCGCCCACAGATATGGTCCACAAAAAATGTTTTACTCCCCATGTGTCGGCATCAGCTGCCAAAATGTTAGCATTACAGCGTTGACAACAACATGACCTGAACCCTAAACAAACGAACTGGGCCGGACAACGCTCTATGCCATTTGGCAGTGTGTGATTGATCCACAGGCGTATGGCACCAATCGATTACTGCTATCACCTAATATCGTCTATCATAATAACAAGGCACGTAACAACAAAGTCCCAACTCCGATTCAGATGCCAATAAAATCGTTTTGCTTTGTATCACAGACACAAATGATACCTACTTTTATTCCATATACATCTCTCTTCCAAAATCTAGTACGCAAACCGACCTCATCACAATGTATATTCCATAATCACAGTTTGAAACACGATGTCAACGTTTTAGACAACCTCTGCTCATCACAATGTATATATTTCATAATCACAGTTTGAAACACGATGTCAACGTTTTAGACAACCTCTGCGATTATTTTGGCGCAGTTCCAGGACTGACTCGCCAGGTGATGAGCTCTCTATATCTAAATAAAAAAACCCAAATAATATCCCCTTTTAAAATTATTTTTAGGCATTTTTGTGCAACATTTCAGAAAGATTCGCCTGTAAACTTTAAGGATGAAAACGTGGACGGACGACGACGACGCCGACGACGGACGCAACGCCATGCCAATAGGTTATCGGACCATAGGTCCGGTATCCTAAAACAAAAACATTTGACAGACCGATTCAATAAAACAGATTGCATATCAGTGCAAACAGCGAATCAATGATTCATGATACCATCCAGTTTACTATTTGTTATATAAATACTTATAAGTGGCTATTGATATTTATGTTCGACAATCACGACAATTTGGGTTGCTACACCGTACAAAATTCGAGTGTTTGTCATACAGATGTTTTCGAAATTTAGGTTTAAATACCGAGCGAGATATATTAGTATTTGTCTCACGCAAAATATTGTTCCATACTATCGGAAGTTGAAAGAATGGCATATTACATGAAAATTTGTTTAAAATGGCACATGAAGAAGCCCGGCTGGACGAGTGACATGATATTGTTGGATTTCGATATTATATTGAAATACATCATCAAACGACCGTGGTAGTCCCCCATTAACACATTCGAACATAAATAAAGCGCATTGGTACAGAAATATATCCCCGACCGTCGAAATATTTGTAGATTTGAAGATATTTGTAGATATGGTTCCGTATGGCTATTTTAAGAGGCTTTGTTTATTATTCTGATCGCAGTGTTGTTTTCAGTAAAACAGATGGTTGAGCGTTACCCAATGCAATTATCCCATAGGTAATATGTGGATGGACTAAATTATAATATAATGTTCTCAAAGTATCAGTAGGCAGAAAATTACTGACTTGATGGAAATTGTTCCATTTTGAGTCTGCAAAGTCCCTGATTTTGTTATTCACAGAATAGTGAAAACTATGTGACTATAATTGCAGTATGTCAAACTACAGCAATGCAAACTCAAATAAACTTCCCATTCCCCACATTGGAATCGAGCTATGCACTGCTGAGAGGCGACACATGTCTTTCACTACATTTCCTGACGCTTACTTATTTTTATAATGGGATAATATGTTTACCGAGGAAACAAAGAAACTGCGTGCAACTCAGGTCAGTATATCTGTTAGAGATTAAGTGCAGAATAGGAAGTTATCTTCTGTTGATTAAAAATTTGCTCCATTCAGGGAATAACGAACACGTGTATAATAAATAACATTTGGTTAACATGATATGACCATATCCGTATACTTGTGTTTACATTATAACCATAACGTTTAGATATGCATACGTATAAACTAATGCTGCAATTAGCACAAAGACACATTGCTTGTTTTCATGGGGTTCCCGTCATGGACATTCGAATACAGCATTCTACATTTCTGCCCACTAATAGGTTCAGCTATCCCAGGCCTTAACAATGTTATTTTGATGTCGATCTGGGGACGTTATGATATGGACACAAATTTTTAAGTCACAACGCAACCACAAACGACGAAGTATCAACGATATACTGTCGTAAACCTTGTAATATTAGCGTCCGTTAAATTTAGTGTTTTTTTGTTGTACTTGCATATTAACGATCTTTCAATTTTGCGTGTTTATCTTGCCATCATATGTTGTGTTTAACAAATTAATATTTTAGCGTCCATTAGTATTAATGTTTTATACACAAGGCTAAAACAAGTATGTTTGCAAACCTACATCGACACAGGTGAATTGTCTCACACACAACTGACTGTGATTTCAGTCCATGGATTCGGCTTGAGACTATGAATTCACCGATAGATTTGCAGTGTATGTTCCGTGACAACGAACTATTTCGACAGAAGTTGGAACAGCTTCATACTGTGTTCACAAGGCCCTGTAAGTCTGATTCATGAAACCATCTATCCATGTGGACATACTGCAATAATTTCCAGCCGACGTCATCTTTGATCCATGAAGTATAAGTACATGAAAAATATCCTGTTTGACACCAAGAACAACTAATGTTGAAACACCACGAAATCAGCACAAATCTCGCTTTCGTCTAGAACGACCCTCTGGACTTCATTGTTGACATATTTGCACAATTGTGTTGGTGCTTGACCTTGGAAGATTTTCAGCTCTTCAATAGCTCATTTGTTCTGGGCCTGGCCCATTACACCCATGAAGACCATAAACGGCTTTTTAGCGCGAAAGCGTCAAGTGCTGAAAATGCCATTACCCATAATGTCTCGTCACCAGTATCGTACTGTATGGCCGCAATGTAAGCAGCTCTTGACGTGTCTGGGAGGTCTGGTATACCTGACGTCTGGTATACCAGGTACCTGACCACGGATACAAGGCAATTCTCCATTCACTAGCCAAGGCGGGCGAGGTAAATTCTTAGTGCTTTTTTTTATCAGTTGAAGCGGTGCCGGCAGGTCACATGGCATGGGGACAATGAATTAAATTTGAAATGATCCACGGAATGACCTCTCAATAAAAATTGTATACTGTCTCAACCATGCGATTTGTTTGAATGTCATTTTCATATTTCCGGCGATGGATTTCCCAACCCGAGGAAATACGCTTTTATTTTTATCTCCACAATATATTTGTAGTTCGAGTATGTGAAAATAAAATTAAAGCTTACATGTATTATATAATATTTTCCTTTATTAAAGTGCTGAATTCTGGTATAAATTTCCCAGTGTATACCCCCAAACCAACCTCAAAAAGGTTCATTTTAATTCTGTTAATTGGATTATTGGGGGTTAAATTCCCAACTATTCGGGATAGCAGTATGAAAATTGGTAGAACATCGCCATTCCGCTCGTAAGTGAACATGTCAAGTAACAAGAGGATATCTTCTCAACGTAAATGAAGTACGGGCGAAAACGTATATAGAAAGGTTAGAAAAATGAGAGAACATCAGGAACGTCTATTCACACATGTGAGTGGTGGATTGGTAGTGAATTGATCAACATGCTTTATCTAAATCCATCTGTGTTGAGTTGTCAGTGCAGTACCAGGATTCAGTCATTGTTATATTCCACTTCCGAGGCATAAGATACACATGAGGGTAGATCCGCATTTACATTGATTCGAAGTAACCTAAAAGTTGACGCATCGCCCCAAATTTCCATAAAGCCAAAGAATACATCTGCATCCATTTGAACCTTGCCTACTCTCTGTCGCCAAGAAATCAGTTGTTTGAATCGTTTATTCACGTGTGGATTGCACGCTACATCAACTCAGTAGCCTTTTGGCTTGTGATTAGGTACTCATATACTTGTAATATATCTGTTCCATGGGGATTGTTTCGGATTTTAAAAGTATTTTCTTAGGTTGTTGGGCAGTTGTATACTAATTCTATCAAGTGTACAGTAGAAACAACTACATTTCACACACTGTCTGACCCTGATGACGCCAGTGGGTCTTTTGATAGCCTATTTGGTCGGGCCTTGTTTCTATTGCAAAATGTTGTATTTTACGTTTGTTATTGGAATCATCATAATTTGGTTGTATTGGTGGTAATAGATTGATACTCACATTCACCTTGTGGTAACATGATGCAATTGGGAATACGATCACATGGGGTGTTATATATAATATGTGCTTTGGGAGTATGCTTCGTTAATATTCCACACACACGAGTTTCTGACTCCGGCGAGTAATCCCATCTCATGTTTGTAAAATAAGGGTACAAATACCAATGAAGGGACTGTCAAGGAGGGATGTGATATATTTTGTATACATTACTCACAAAAAATACCAACAAGGAAGGCATATCACATACCACCAGATAGCAAATTATTCACCACCCTCTGTGTACTGTCAATAAAAAAACTGCTAGTTTGTGTCTATGTACTACTAGTTCGATGATGTCAACATCAAAAATACAACATTTTGGAATATGAACAGAGCCCGACCACATAATTTAATCAATGACAGAGGCTGACAGTATGTGAAATATAGCCGTCCTCTATTGTTTATCTGATGGAATTAAATTCAACTTCGTTCAAAAATCGGACACACTTTTTAGTCGTAGTTTCGTTTTGGATCATCGAATCAACTCGAAATTTTGTACTTCCTAACTATAGGTGCCGGACCTTTGGTCCGATAACCTATTGCCGTGGCGTTGAAATATTGCACAAAAATGCCAAAAAAATATTTCGAGAGGAAGCTATTTTTTTTAGTTTTTTTATTATTTTGACGAAAAACGGCCAATTTTGGACTTTGACGATCGTTTACTCAAAATCTGTTCAGTAACTTTTTTTCTTATTGATGCACAACACTCATCATATATACCCCTGTGATGTGTATAAGTCTCGTTGCCCTTGAATTGCTCGAAGTGGGCCATTTCGGGCCCAAACACGGCCCTAATGACACTTTCCCATGATAAATTCTCATATGCTTTTTAATGGGACACACTATTGCTAATATCTCACCTAATATTGAGATTAGGTGTGAAATAATACACTGTTACTGAGGCGATATACACGATATCATGCCGAGCGTCAGCGAGGCGTGATGATCATGTATATCGCCGAGGGGTGACAGTGTATTATTTGTCATACACACCGAGTAAAACCGATTGTTTTTATTGCCAAAAACGACCAGAACCTCCCCAAATAATGTGGAATGGTCCTCATATCGCCCCTAGAGCGGGATATGAACAATGGACTCGCCCGTCGCGCTTCACTTCATCAAGGCCTGTACATGTGAGACATATGTCTGCTCCACACGTAAGAGCAATACATAATCTAAACTAGGTGGCGCCAGTGTTACCTGGTATCGACACCATTTTTATGTTCTATATCCTGGCTATGATAAGGGAATGAATTTCGTTTGTTGACAAAACTCCTAGTAATGCCATACAAGGCTATAAACGTTAAATTTGTCGTGTGCCTTCTACAAGCAAGTGATACATTGAATACATCTAGACTGATCATTGATTGGTCATTCCAGTCATACATCCGTATCATTGAAAATTATACTTCTATCCCCAATCCTCATGTTTTGGCCAACCCTTTGACACCTATCGTCAAATGGATATGGGTTCAGTATGAACACCACAAACATATCACAACATGGTTTCTATATAATTCTGCCTCGACCCACAGTGTGTGCCGTCAACCGAATTAACTTTCGGCAATGATGACAATGACTCAAGCAAACAAACACGTGTTGTTGTTTTGGCATACACAGTTTGTACACTTGTAGTGGTTGTTGGCTGCTTCCACGCATGAAGGCGCAATATCGCCTCGTGGGATTTTTCATATAACACACTCTCTCTAGGTATGTATAGATTAAGAATCAATGTGGACATATAGGAAATGATATATGCTGAATACTCTCGTAACCTTAAACTTGACCTCATTTTCAAGGTCAGAGAGCAAAATGGCTAATATATCGCTTATTATCAACTTTACAGCCTAGGAATCAATAGTGGACATATTGGAAATGATATATGCTAAATATTCCTATGACCTTGAACTCGATATTTGATCTGATTTGCATTTTTCTTAACGTGTGTCGATGTTCTGTCCTAAAAACGTCGGTGACAATAACATGAGCTGACCCCTAGACAAAAGAACTAGGTCAGTCACCGACTTAAAATATGCTGCAGGGTAAACACCACAAAGGTACGTAGGGAGAATCTTATGCAATCTTATGCAGGAAAATTGTCTGAATAGGTCTTGAGAGGATTGCTGCCAAAGACAAAAATCATCGTTGTCAAGGAGTACGATCCCGAACTATGTATGCAGGAACCAACAACAACAATGGAATAAAATGATAATGATGTATTTACATGAATGACATAGTACAGGTGAAAATGGAATGGATTACGATTTAAGTTTCTCAAATACTCAAGCAAGTGATACAAGTTCTAATCAATACACCAGTACATTCACATTAATCACCAATTCAATAGTTACAATCGTCAATACAGAGTTCAAATCCGACACAACAATTGTGTCAATACACAATGCAAATTCAGTAATTCAGTAACCACATATCAATTTTGAAAGATTTACAATATATATATATTGGAGATTTGAAAACAATACACACACGCACTACACACACACTCACACACACACACACACACACACACACAGACGGTGGTCCCAGGCCAAGCGTTATCCCACGAAGCACGTTACAGATCCCACGACGTGCAGTTCCGTAGCAGATCCCACGAAGTGCCAGGAGTGGATTCCATGGAGAAATATCCGGACTCGAAAGACGTGCGTAGACGTAAGGTATCCAGACAGCACAGATGTCTCACATCACACTACATTGGACGCTAGGTAAGGACTTGGACATCAGCTCAGCGTCACGTGTACAGACATACGTTAAAACTAGGAATCAAATGGAAACATTATTTAGCTACTGGTATATTATATAACTCAGCATGTGTCCATTTATGCACCAAATGAACAGACGTGTATCTACGTTATGAACAATATACTCACAAGGAACTACAGTATTACTGAATTATAACTAGACCGATATTACAGTTCAGCAACCGGTTTTACCGTGACAGCAATTGTGAAAATAGTAAGATATATAATACGAAAAATATGATGAAAATGAATGATGAAAAATGAGTACTCACGGCCACTGGTCACAGGTCGGACGATATAAACATCAGGCACTCAGTTCACAACAATTTCAACGTAAGTGCGTCTTCAGACTGCACACTTCCAATATAAACACAGCAGCAGCAAATAATACCCACATCTCGACCACACTGGTCGCACAAAATATTTCCACATTCCACATGTCTCAAATTTCTCAATATAATGCGTGTCCCAAATCGACGCAAACTTTCACATATCTTCCAATATAAACAACGTGCCCATGCACGGCAAAAATATTCAATGTCTCACAGCCAGTCCATAATGCTGCATGCTGCTTCCAATAGTATCTCATACCCACTACCTGAATGCCCGAAGTTATATATCAACCGCCTGACCCGCGCCGCGTCAAACATGAGCTAAACAATATCTAAAAATAGCAACAAGAAATGCCACTTTACCATCGACACAATACCTAAACCAGCTCACATGATCAGCCGTTCTCAGATACGGGACTCACCAGCGACCGCCAATGCTTCACTCAAGCGAGACCACAAACAGCTATACAACAGTACTACAGTGTGGTGCAAAATTATGAGAAGGATATGTTCTCAAAATATTATACAAATTGTCACTGTGTGACAATCGTTTTTTTTAAAAGAAAAATTAGCCCAAGTTCCAAGATAAGTTACCGTACAATTTTGGTTATAAGCATTGCAGGTGACAATTGACCTTGACATTCACCAATCAAGGTCATCTTTGTGAACTTCAATGTCACCATTAGGTATGTGCATATGATTTTATAGAAGGAGAAGTATTTGTATCCGATTTCATCAGATAGGAATATACAGATAGAAAATAATTACGAGTAAACAGATGAAAACGTAAGGACACAGTAGCCATTTGGCTGTCTTCCCCACGTCTTTGTAGAGAAAGATTGCATAGGAAGAACACAAATAGAAATTAGAAAGGTTGACAATTTGTACACGCACGAAGACAATGATGTAACTGGTTGACAGGTAACAAGGACAGGATACATGTAGATTATGAAACAACAGTAAGTTATCATATGATAGGACAATGATATGGAGTCATATATTAAGCATGATATATGTGATGTGCAGAAGAAAGACATGATGTGCAGAAGAATGTTTGTTGGAGGACGTATCGCATCGGAAGGAAGAAATATGGTCAGAAAAAGTACACATGGATGATATACTCCCAAGGCAATGATCAGATGAGATAACTGAAGTTCATAATACAGACATAAAGCTCTATCAACAAGTAATTTGTCTGTAGAGGCCAATTTACACATGTCAGGTCAGGCTGGATTGTGAGATTTGGCCTTCAAGCTCGTTTGAGGTCAAATTCAAGGTCACCAAAAGTTGTGCCATATATACATGACTTCTTGTAAGCTTATACACAATATTAACCTGCATGTTGAAGTGTTTGAGCCTCAGTGGCCAATTTACACATTTCACGTTACCATTTAGCACTCCAGGTCCGAGGTCAAGCTCAAGGTCATCATTAGTTGTTCCTAATAAGAATCAGACTTCATCAAACATCTACTAAGAAGTATTAAAAAAGCAAACCAGTAGCTTTAATTTCACTTTCTGTTACATAGATGATGTGTTATCACTGAATAATCCCAAGTTTGGCAACTATTTGGATGCCATATATCCTAAGGAACTTGAAATTAAGATATTACAGACTCTTCTAATTTTTCCAACTATTTAAATCTAAGATATTGACGAAGATTTTAACCTATCAACTAGATTGTTTGAAAAACGTTATAATTCAATTTTTCCATAGTCAATTTTCCTTTTCTAGGCAGCAACATGCCTATGTCGCCAGGATATGGCGTGTTTGTCTCAAATCTCATACGCTATTTCAGAGCTAGTTGCAAATATGATGAAGTTTCTAGCTAGTCTCTTCACGAAATCTATCACCAGTATACAGCAAGATCTGTTTGCATGTTATTGTTTCGGAATCCATGACGGGTGCCACATGTAGGGCAGGAAAAGCTGACTCATTCCTGAACAGCTGATTTCACCCCTTTATAGCCATATATGGTGGTTCATGTAATTCTTTAAATTTTCTCGACTTTGCCCGACACCGGACTTTGAGATAGTACCGAATTTTCCAACAAGAATCATACCTGGTGCAAAAGCACCAGATCTCTCCGAATGAAAGAAGTCAATTGCGCGTTCATTTCTTTACTCGGATTTTTCTAACTCGTTTACACTGTTTTTCGCTAATATTTTCGTGATGCTAAACGCTATCGTTCTATAACTTGGCATACTTCACCTGGGAATCAAACGGCAATTTTCTACAAAATTTCAGACAGCTATCACGCTATCATGAAAATTGAAAAAGTTGGCAATCCACCCCAATGTTAAATTTAGCCATATTATTTAATTTCTGCGCCCGCACACAATTTTGTGCATTTGCTCGGTTTTGTAGCGGAGCAATGTTTCAAAATCAACATGTTTGTGTAGAATACACCCCAGTGTATCTTCTGGTTCAAAGTTACAAGAATATTTCGAATCCTGATGGATGTAAACAGGACCAATTCCTCGAATATGCTCAGATTCTCGAGATCCCGTTTCGGGCTGAAATTTAACATTGAGGTAGATTGCCAACTTTTTCAATTTTCATGATAGCTGTCTGAAATTTGGTAGAAAATTGCCTTTTGCCAAGTAATGGAACGATAGCATTTAGCATCACAAAAATATTAGCGAAAAACTGTGTAAACGAGTTAGAAAAATCCGAGTATAGTACTGTTTTCAATTTAATTCCGTGCGCATATTATATAGGTCTACATACGATGTCCATGCAGGACGAATACCGATGTGAAAGTAATTGGTAGTTCGTATGAACACTGATGAATAGTAATCCCTGATCGAGTACGCCCATAAAAAAATAGCAAGGTGTTCATAAAATTCAACACCGTTTTCTATTTGGCCCAAAATTCAATATTTTCGTAAAATTGTTCTCGGTCAATAGTGTATAAATAGTCGACAATATATGCCATTATGAGAAGCGTCTGCTAAATTTGAGTACCGTCGAAATAGTTACAAGCACCGAAATATCAATGTTGAAGGCGGTGGTGTTGAACTCGGAACCCATTCCGACTTTTACACATTGCCAACGATCAATAGGCTACCACGGTTCTCAATCTTCCGCACTCCAAAAAATTAACTCGGTGTGGGACAGCGAACACTAAATGCGTATGATTGTGAAAGTAAAGATGCAGTCAGAAACTAGAACGTAACAAACGTGCTAGTTTTAATGCTCTAAAACAGGGAAAATCAGACAGACATGAAGTATAAGCGTGAGAAGTGAGCGATGGCTCGACAGTAATGACAAAAGTGATACCCGATTGACTGAATGCACACCGTAGTTATCTATTTATTCTCAAATCCAGCCGACACGCTATAATGTTCACGTAAATCGGCGATAGTGACGAAAAAATTGCTCCCTTCGACGAAAATATGCGACAGAATATATTAATCAACTGAATTATTTATGTCGAGCTCTGTAGAACACACGTTCAAAGTATTTTCTCTTCGAAACCAGGTTTTTCCCCCAGTCGAAGAGTATTTCCCCCATGGGAATCTCAGAGAGCGTTTAAGAAGTCTCCCCTGCGGGGAGACAAATGATGCGATGGGTGGGGTGTGTATTACAAACTTTATCAACACCTTATCTTTCAATTGATGACCCGGTAACTTACATTATACAAGCATGATAGGTTGTTGGGCAGTTGTATAATAGTTCCATCAGGTGTACAGTAGAAACAACTACATTCAACACACTGTCTGCCCCTGATGACGCCAGTGTGTCTTTGGATAAACTATTTGGTCGGGCTTTGTTTCTATTGCAAAATGTTGTATTTTACGTTTGTTATTGGCATCATCAAAATCTACTGTATTTGTGGTAATAGATTGATACCTACATTCGAGCATTCAATCCAGTTCAGTATAAAGAGGAGTTTCGATTGGCGATGACCACCATATATATATATTACAAACGGGTTTGCGCAAATTCACTGTGAATTGATTTTATTGTACATCACAGACACGTTGGCGATGGCTCTGACGCGACTGCCCCTTCTCTCTCCATTTCCGTTTGTCCCTGATGACGCCAAAGTGGCATGGATGTATGAGCTCCCCACGTCGTCGCCGTACTGAATGGCGGTCTTTGATAATACCGTCTTGGCACCTACATAAGGCCATGGCCTTATCACTAGGAACGGCCTCATATTGGATGACCTCATGTTTGAAAAAATATCTTGTTGTCATCATCAAAATATAATTGTATTGGTGGTAATAGATTGATACTTACATATATGCATATTGTCGCATATGTTCATTACCGTTGACCTTCTGAACAATCGTGTTTGACACTAGATCATTCTAAAGCTTTTTAGCGTATTTTCCCCCAAAGAATGAGCTATAAAAGAATGAGCCCCAAAATATTAGACAGGTCACAGCAATGTCAGGCCTGAGCTCGAGAAGGTGGGGAATGTCTACAATGTTATATATTATATTCTGAAGTCCTTTCATAATTATAAGACGCCAACGTTTGGTGAAATATCTCCAGTTGAAAGCACTTTACATTTTCCAGCAAAGTGAAAATGAAGCACTGGCCAAACAAAATTAGTCGTATATTGATATTGTTTTTAATGATAAGATAGTTAAATGGTTAAATTTAACAATTCAAATGGTATTTTATAATGGTAAGACGAAGGCAGGAAAGCCTCCCGTTTAATACAGCAGGCAAGTGAAGAACAGCGGCAATATGCATGATGTGGCTGACCAATACGACGCCGCTAAGGAATGACCAGACTTAACCTACCACCCTCGAAACACATGTATTCACCAAAAGTATGGTAGGTGGTATTTTGTATTCATTTACTAAAATATAAACGACCGACAGTCTATAGAGTGACCACATTTGTTAGAATCGTGCTAATATTATGTCTAGTATATGATGCGCAGCACAATTCTTTATAAACTAACAAATTTAGTGTGTTATCATCGTCCTTGCTCTATTTATGTATCTGGTAAAGCATTCATTTTGAAAAGCATACATTAGTTACGCATGGTTATTGGTTACAGGAAGGAGCTTGGTCAGGACATGTGCTCAACCGAGTGGAACAGTTCATGGGACCGTTACAAAAAGTCGAAAAGTGGGCTTGTAGACAATAATTGTGCGCAAGAAATTTACTGAGTGTGCAATCAGTGTCAATGCAAACGAAACAGTAGTACATGCATATACATTGATTGATTCTACATATTTGCACAACTATCCGTTCTGTAGTTTGTTTGTATTTCAAACAATAAATATATTTGTGATATGCCTGTGCTCAAAAGTGTACCAATCGTTTGTCAACAAATTGAATGTTACATTATTATTGCACGAGGGACCAAGGGGATACTACATGAAAGCAGTAAGCACCTGTCGTTTGTGTACTATTGGTGAGACGGTCCCTCAGGAATTCTACATAATCAGGCTATTCCATTTCAAAAACCCAACCAACGGGGAATCAGAATTGGTCGCTACAAAACCGATGTTAGTCTTCATTTAAAATCACATATTTTTATATTGCAATGACCCTTTGATATTCATAAGCAAAACACCATCAAATCCTATTTGGTCAAAAGCTTGTTTTCACTTTGTTTGTGGTCTGGTAAAATTAAAGTGCGTACAACCTGAGATATTACACCAAACGTTGGCGTCCTTTATTATGAAAGGACTTTAGTAGAGAGTAACCTGCAAAAACACGGGATGACGTCATTTTACAATACCAGGCCATCGTCATGATAATGTGCCTCAGCGTGTGTTCATGAGAATGCAACCAACTTGAACAACTGTTGTGTGGATGTATTCAATTTATTGCGGGTATAGACATCGTATTCCATATACAGGCAGACATGTTTAATAAACTCATCTAATGTTTCACACAGCTATGTGTCAACAACAAACATTTGATCCAGGCCCAAATGTAAGGTTACGACATTGGGCGCCACTCTTTCTGTCCCAAAAATATCCAAATAGTTCAAAATCCATCCCGTAAATCTTCATCAACCCCTTGATCACTGTAGAGCTGACATTGTTGAAGGCATCTGAGACTTCTGTCAGCTTCTGTTTCGCTGTCTGGTCACGCTTCCTGTTTCTTTCAGGGACCAAGTCCTCAGTGACATTCAGCAATTTCAACGCGATGTGGATATCTGTTTTTATGGTTTCCAGTTTGATTATGTTATCATATTGAATGTCACATGGATGGCAAGTCTCATAAAATGAACGCCAGTGATTATTATTGAAGCTGGATGGATATTTCCTGACAATAAGCTGGAGAAACTGTGGAAATGTGATGGACGGCCGGACATCAGTCATGAACGCTTTCCGTATAAGTCTGGCATATCTAAAATTGTAATACCCCTTTGCGAATTTTCCATTGTAAGCAGATAGCAGGCGATCAAAGGGGTGTCGTACAACGATGAACTTTGTATAGGATTCAAGTCTGGTCCGGATCTCGGACTTAGTGAACTTGTCCAAATCGCGTAAACCAGACTTGCGAAGTGTTCGCCAGTTATTGACATTTATCCTTTTCCCCGTTAGTTTTCCCGTCGCGTCTATCATCAACTGTTTGAATGATGAAGTTCCGACCTTCGCAATCCTACAGTAGATTACTTTGTGTTCGTCGTCCACTAACAAGTGCCTATACCATTTTTTGTTTCGTATAGTGTCATGGCCGGGCATCTTCCTGTCGGCGCATGCTGCTGCCACCGTTGATGTCCGACTCTGACACGACGTGACAGGTGTGTCCTTTGTGATCAGTTGTTCAGATGAAGTGTTTCTAACCTGTGGTAACTTGGATGGTCTTGATGCTGGGGCGTCAGTCGCTGAGACGCCCTGATTCAATGCCTTGTGTTTTGTATTTTCTTTTGTGGACAGTCTATTTCTGACGCCTGTTGTATTATTGTGCGGTGTTACAGGAGCATGAAACATCGCCTTGTTTCCTGAAGCAAATAGAAAAGTATTATGAATAAATGAATGAAATAATTGTCACGTTCGACGACGTTGTATTTGGAATAGGAAGAAACTCCGAACAAACATTTTAATCCAACGACGTCATCAGGGAATAGGGCGTGTTAATATAGTTGTTTAGATGAATAACGTACAAGTCTACAAGCATCAGGAAATGTAGTCAGGAAAGACATGTGTCGCCTCCTAGCAGTGTGTAGCTTGTTTCCAATGTGGGGAATGTGAAGTTCATTTGAGTCTGGACTTCTGTAGTCATAACATACCGCAACTATTGTCAAAGGGTTCCCACTGTTCTGTTGATAACCAAATCAGAGACGTTCCAGAACCATAGTGAAAAGATTCCCAGCCTTTTTCCAGACAATCGGAAACCGCCACAACTCCCACTCTCGCAAAGCATAAAATATATATATATATATATATATATATATATATATATATATATATATATATATATATATATATATATATATATATATATGCACGGTAGCTGGTCGATATAAATTCAACATGCTACATAAATTTAACTTGTACATTTGTGTGAAATATTTCATCAAACTGCACCGAACGGGACAAAATCTGCCATAAAATGTTTTTCTGCATATCATTGTGCACCCGTCACCGGTGCAGAAAAGTCAATTGGCCTACAAAGACTGTGGTGTTTTGCCCCTTTTTGATAGTTTTCAACTACCATATAGTCCCAAAAAGGTTGCGTAGACTTGAAGAGATTCCGACAAATATATATGTCATATTTTAAAGCTATATTCACAATGCTTATTTCATTCATCATGACATGTTCAAAACACCATGCCCGATAGTATATCGGTGAAAATTTGTACGAAGGGATCCGTTACGCGTGCGAAATATTTTTTGACAAACGTTTTTCCCCCAACCATTATCACAATTTAAACGGTCGGCAAAACATTCTCAACTTCTCGTTCAAGAACGACAACTTTTGGAACAGTGTTCAAGCCATGATGGTGATACCTGATGGAGGCGACAATGAATTCGAAAGTCAAACGAAACAGCAGGCCTTCAGGTCGCACAATTGTTCTTGGCGTACATCAGTGTAGGACAATCTATATCACCTACAAAAGTCTGATTCCCCAGACGAGCACCTGCACGCAATTATCCCCTATATATCTATACGAAAATAATTTTGTTAGACTTTGTTTCTATTCCAAAAACTATTCTATTCCAAAAGGTTTTTAATCCAATCATTGTGAAATGTCTGGAGGTTTTTTTTTTCAGCAAAATGTCCATCGTGTTCATGAGAGCTCACCTTCGTTCAACATCATCCATAGTGCATTCACACTTTTCACTGGGTTAAAGTTCATAGTTGACATGATGCAAATATCACAAATGGTAAAGGAGATGATTGTGAGGAATATGTATCTCTTTCGTATACAAAAATACTTTGATACATCGGCGATAAGCATCATGATGTCAATTTATGAAATTCAGACAACCGTATTCATGTGCAAAACTCGACGCTCTACACCATCGCTTTCCTCACAAAGTGATGGAGAGTTCCACTCCCGCATGAACCATGAAGCGATATGCCATGAAGCTCATCTGCTGGACTGTGATACGCCATGAAGCTCATCTGCTGGACTGCCCATAATGTTAAAATCTACCGATTTGTATCTTGAAACAATATCTACAATCTGACAAGACATCAGTGAATAGCGTTAGTACCGTCATATTGAAGTGATGGTCTGGCCAGGTTGTTGTTATTGCTTTTATATAAAATATAAAATTTGTGGTGGCACAGAATGATTACCTTTTGCCGAATTAGCATGTAACGAATATAAACGGGTGTAAACCATATCACCATATTAGTACAATTAGGCATATGTTTTAAAAACGGTCAGTTAATGTACATTTTGAACACTCAGATATAGGCTGTCGTGACCAAGCTGATGTATCGAGTCTTCCAAATGGAAATCTCTGCTGCATGCAGAGGTGGGGTTTGAATACAATCTTGCATTAATGTTAACGAGAGAAGTAGATTTCAAAATTTAAGACCCTAATGACGTAGTAAGGAGGTCGCAGCTGCGCTTGTTCCATTTGTAAAGTGTGTGCTCCCAAACAGATATGAAGAATTGTTCTGATGTATTATATCATACTGTACGTTTTAATGGACTGATGGTCCAACGGTTTTTCTGTATACATTCCCGTTGCCATTGTATATTTATCATTGACGGTAAACAGGTCTGGGGTTAATGTTTCATCGGGCGTTAAATAAAATTGCGTTCTATGCCAATTTGTGTTAAACGTTATCCTCTAGGCCTATTTCAAATGTCACTTTGACCGATGACAATTCAATTCAATTCAATAGTTTATTTCAAACTTTCGTTCAAATACATGTAAAACATAATAGGAGTAATAACAAGATGTATATCAAAAACGATTGTGACAATGAATGAATGAGTAACACAGTACACTCCAACATATAGGACACTAATCCACCATCCCCATATTCCCAATAACGACGACGACAGCTGTTTTCCGTTTCTCCCATCGGATCTGGCTTGACATCAGGTGGTTCTTTGCGACTAACTTGTTCGAAGTCATACTGAACATTACTACTGAAAGGGCCACTTTGTTCAATATGTTGTGGATACCATTTTTACAATTTAAAAAAAAAGTCGCTAATGATCATCGACAGCTGACACCATACTACAGATGACGCAATTAAGATTAAGCATCCCGGGCAACAAGTCGTGGAGGCAAAAGTCCAATACATATCATAAACACGTGTTTACATGGCTTGGGTCATAGAACTAACAGATTACTCGACACAATTCAACACAAATCGTTTCCATCTTCGATCAATACACCATCAACAAGCGGTAAAATTGGTGCGTTTACCGCAGAGGCGCGATTTAAGGGCATGCCCTTATAATCGAGCCCTTAATAATATGTCCCTCTATTCGAATTTAAGAGTATTACCATTGTAAGCAGATAGCAGGCGATCAAAGGGGTGTCGTACAATGATGAACTTTGTATAGGATTCAAGTCTGGTCCAGATCTCGGACTTAGTGAACTTGTCCAAATCGCGTAAACCAGACATGCGAAGTGTTCGCCAGTCATGGACATTTATCCTTTTCCCCGTCAGTTTTCCCGTCGCGTCTATCATCAACTGTTTGAATGATGAAGTTCCGACCTTCGCAATCCTACAGTAGATTACTTTGTGTTCGTCGTCCACTAACAAGTGCCTATACCATTTTTTGTTTCGTATAGTGTCATGCCCGGGCATCTTCCTGTCGGCGCATGCTGCTGCCACCGTTGATGTCCGACTCTGACACGACATGACAGGTGTGTCCTTTGTGATCAGTTGTTCAGATGAAGTGTTTCTAACCTGTGGTAACTTGGATGGTCTTGATGCTGGGGCGTCAGTCGCTGAGACGCCCTGATTCAATGCCTCGTGTTTTGTATTTTCTTTTGTGGACAGTCTATTTCTGACGCCTGTTGTATTATTATGCGGTTTTACAGGAGTATGAAACATCGCCTTGTTTCCTGAAGCAAATAGAAAAGTATTATAGATAAATAAATGAAATAATTGTCACCTTCGACGACGTTGTATTCGATGTACTCACAGGGATGGCAATTGTCACACTACCATAGCACACACATCCTATACCGTCTACCCAGAGGAGAAAAGCAATCCATATTGTTCATTTAGTGTACGCGTATATATTGACCCATACCAACAAGGGAAATGAAGCCGACATATTCAGGATGAATAATGTATAAATCAATCAATCGCCACCAACACCAGAAAGTTTTGATGGTGCGAGCAAAAACCTCAAAAGCAAAATTTGGAATAGGAAGTAACTCCGAACAAACATTTTAATCCAACGACACACTAGCGTCATCGGGGAATAGTGCGTGTTAATATAGTTGTTTAGATGAATAACGTACAAGTCTACAAGCGTCAGGAAATGTAGTCAGGAAAGACATGTGTCGCCTCCTAGCAGTGTGTAGCTTGTTTCCAATGTGGGGAATGTGAAGTTCATTTGAGTCTGGACTTCTGTAGTCATAACATACCGCAACTATTGTCGAAGGGTTCCCACTGTTCTGTTGATAACCAAATCAGAGACGTTCCAGAACCAAATTGTAAAGATTCCCAGCCTTTCTCCAGACAATCGAAAACCGCCACAACTCCCACTCTCGCAAACCAAGAAATAATATATGCACGGTAGCTGGTCGATATGAATTCAACATGCTACATAAATTTAACTTGTACATTTGTGTGAAATATTTCATCAAACTGCACCGAACGGGACAAAATCTGCCATAAAATGTTTTTCCGCATATCATTGTGCACCCGTCACCGGTGCAGAAAAGTCAATTGGCCGACAAAGACTGTGGTGTTTTGCCCTTTTTGATCGTCTTCAACTACCATATAGTCCCAAAAAGGTTGCGCAGACTTGAAGAGATTCCGACAAATATATATGTCATGTTTTAAAGCTATATCCACAATGCTTATTTCATTCATCATGTTCAAAACACCATGCCCGCTAGTATATCAGTGAAAATTTGTACGAAGGGATCCGTTACAAGTGCGCAATATTTTTTGACAAACGTTTTTCCCCCAACCATTGTCACAATTTAAACAGTCGGCAAAACATTCTCAACTTCTCATTTAAGAACGACAACTTTTGGAACAGTGCTCAAGCCATGAAGATGATACCTGATGGAGGCGACAATGAATTCTAGAGTCAAACGAAACAGTAAAACCCGGAATCAGACTGGCCTTCCGAGGTCGCACAATTGTTCCTGGTGTACATCAGTATAGGACAATCTCTATTGTCCTACACGAAAATAATTTTGTTAGACTTGTTTCTATTCCAAAAACTATTCTATTCCACAAGGCTTTTGATCAAAATCATGTTTTTTTCTTATTAATGTTTATATGCTGATACAAACATTGTGAAATGTCTGGAGGTTTTTTTCCTCAGCAAAATGCCCATCGTGTTCATGAGAGCTCACCTTCGTTCAACATCATCCATAGTGCATTCACACTTTTCACTGGGTAAAAGTTCATAGTTGACATGATGCAAATACCACAAATGGTAAAGGAGATGATTGTGAGGAATATGTATCTCTTTGGTATACAAAAATACTTCGTTACATCGGCGATATCCATCATGATGTCAATTTATGAAATTCAGACAACCGTATTCATGTGCAAAAAACGACGCTGTACACCGTCGCTCTCCCTCACAAAGTGATGGAGGGTTCCACTCCCGCATAAACCATGAAGCGATATGCCATGAAGCTCATCTGCTGGACTGTGATACGCCATGAAGCTCATCTGCTGGACTGCCCATAATGTTAAAATCTACCGATTTGTATCTTGAAACAATATCTACAATCTGACAAGACATCAGCGAATAGCGTTAGTACCGTCATATTGAAGTGATGGTCTGGCCAGGTTGTTGTTTATATAAAATTTGTGGCGGCACAGGATAATTACCTTTTGCCGAATTTGCATATAACGAATATGTAAACCATATCACCATATTAGGGCAATTAGGCATGTGTTTTAAAAACGGTCAGCTAATGTACGTTTTGAACACTCAGATATAGGCTGTCGTGACCAAGCTGATGTATCAGAATCTTCCAGATAGAAATCTCTGCTGCACGCAGAGGTGGGCTTTGAACACAATCTTGCTTTAATGTTAACGAGAGAAGTAGATTTCAAAATTTAAGACCCTAATGACGGAGTAAGAAGGTCGCAGCTGCGCTTGTCCCATTTGTAAAGTGTGTGCTCCCAAACAGATATGAAGAATTGTTCTGATGTATTATATCATACTGTATGTTTTAATGGACTGATGGTCCAACGGTATTTTCTGTATACATTCCCCTGGACATTCCCGTTGCCATTGTATATCTATCACTGACGGTAAACAGCTCTGGGGTTAATGTTTCATTGGGCGTTAAATAGAATTGAGTTCTATGTCAATTGTTTTAAACATCCTCTAGGCCTATTTCAAATGTCACTTCAACCGATGACAATTCAATTCAATTCAATAGTTTATTTCAAACTTTCGTTCATAATACATGTAAAACATAATAGGAGTAATAACAAGAAGATGTATGTAAAAACGATTGTGACAATGAATGAATGAATGAATGAGTATCATATGTGCACAATACACTCAAACATACAGGGCACCATCCCCATATTCCAGCATCCCCATATTCCCAATAACGAAAGGCGACAGCTGTTTTCTGTTTATCCCATCGGATCTGGCCTGACATCAGGTGGATCTCTGCGACTAACTTGTTCGAAGTCATACTGAACATTACTGCTGAAAGGGTCACTTTGTTCAATATGTTGTGGATACAATTTTTGACAATTTAAAAAAAAATGTTGCTGATGATCGTCGACAGCTGACACCATACTACAGACGACGCAATTAAGATTAAGCATCCCGGGCAACATGTCGTGGAGGCAAAAGTCCAAAACATATCATAAACACGTGTTTACATGGCCTGGGTCATGGAATTAACAGATTACTCGACACAAATCGTTTCCATTTTCGATCAATACACCATCAACAAACGGTAAAATTGGTGCGTTTACCGCAAAGGCGCGATTTAAGGGCATGCCCTTATGTAGCGTCATGACGTGGTGTGCGCGAGTAGTGACACCACGGTTATGATGCTGCAGTGTGGGCGGATTGATAAGACATTCGGCGACACTCCAGTAATGGGGTATACCTCTTTATCGTAGGGTCGCCGAACTTTACATTGGTGCCGTACCTTTCGAACCACTGGGTTCTCTCGGCGTCGCTCCCGGGTCGGCTCCCGCTGTTGACTCGCATCACCGCCGGGTTGGTTGGCTGCCGCGCAATCTGGCTTGTGATGTGCTCAACAGTGGGATATAGCTGACCTCGGGACGAGGTCTCTCCGAAAGGGGAAAACACTGTAGCGTCATGACGTGGTGTGTGCGAGTAGTGACATTCGGCGACACTCCAGTAATGGGGTATACCTCTTTATCGTATTATATCTGACCTATAACATGTTTTGACATGTGTTGTCAGTCTATGCAATATCTGACCTATAATATGTGTAGACATGTGTTGTCAGTCTATGCAATCTCTGACCTATAATATATGTTGACATGTGTTGTCAGTCTATGCAATATCTGACCTATAACATGTGTTGACATGTGTTGTCAATCCAAGCACTTTCTGACCTATAATATGTGTTGACAAGTGTTGTCAGTCTATGCAATATCTGACCTATAATATGTGTTGACATGTGTTGTCAGTCTATGCAATATCTGACCTATAATCTGTGTTGACATGTGTTGTCAGTCTATGCAGTTTCTGACCTATAATATGTGTTGACATGTGTTGTCAGTCTATGCAATATCTGACCTATAATGTGTTATGTTTTTGTCAATCAATGCAATATCTGACCTATAATATGTGTTGATCTATGCAATCAGTCTATGTTATGTCTGACCTGTGTGTTGACATATTTTATCAGCCTATGCAATATCTGACCTGTAATATGTCCTGATACTCAGGTGTGAGTATAATCCGATGTTCATGGTAGTGCTTGGGGTCGAGCATATTTACTCTACTCAGTTTCATTTCCGTTATCTTGTCTCACAGGCGGTTACTGACGGTCTCGCAGGCGGTTACTGGACGCACCAGTGTCTGGTGCGTCCATTTGCATGGTCTTCGCTATGGACGGCCACTCACCCTCCTACGGGCAGTGTGGCACTAAACAAATGGTTTCGATCATGGACAAATAGGTTAATCTTACATCTTTCCATTCTCTGGTTCCACATGTGCCCACTGGCGGTGGCCCGGCGTCTGGCAGTGACCAGACGCATGGTCGTCGCTGTAGACAACAGAGTAAAATTTTCAATTTGGTGCTACACAGATGGGTTGGATTTTTGTACATTGTGTATTTCCGTTCTCTAGTTCCATATGTTCTTACTGGCGGGGGCCCGTCATCTGTGTAGTCTATGCCGTCTCTGCAGTGTCACTTTTTTCCATATTGGCCCTGGACAAATGGGTTGATTTAAACTCATAGGTTTGATTTTACATCTTTACTTCTGTTCTCTGGTTACACAAGTGGTTACTGGAGGTGGCCCGGCGTCTGGCGGTGACCAGACGCATGGTCTTCGCTGTAGACAACCGAATCCCTTTTCACATTGGCACTAAGTAAATGGGTTGATCTTACATTTCAGTTTAGCGGATCTTTGATCCGATGGCCCATTGCCGTGGCGTTCCGTCTGTCGTCCGTCAGCATCGGAGGCGTCCGTCTACATTTTCATCTTAAAATTTTATTTTGAATCCCTCTGAGGTTTTTTTTTCAAGAGGGAGTTGAAACTTGGCCTTCGGCCTTAATTTCGAGGTTTGAGCACGGGATGGCCCATAGCTGGCCTTTTGTCGACTTTGCATTTTGAGAATCAGTTGCACACATATGACGGGGGGGGGGGGGGGAGGGGGGTATGCTGCGTGTTCTCATGACTTTGAGCTTGAAGTCAATTTTTTAAATCAGGGCGAATGGTGGCTAGTATCTCACTTGTTATCGACTTTGCAGCTTGAGAGTCGATTGTGGTCGTATGGGGATGGTGTATGCTGAATATCTTTGTGACATTGGGTTTGACCAGTGATAATATTCTCAAGGCCACGGGACAAAAGGGCTAATATCAAAAACATAAAACCTTTATTGTCCAGTAACCTTCCTTAGTCTCTCGGCTAATTTTTTAATTGTGTACCCATATAAATATACGTACATATATCATATATAATACGCACTATCGTACACCTTCTGCTTATGCAAGCTTCATATTCTGGAGGTGTGAGGTGGTTAGTGGTGGTCCTTATAGGTTCCTGGTAGCGTTTGAATCATACAGATCCATATTCACATCATACATTCTTCCAATTTAGTGTTCATCTTATAAGGTGTGTGGTATATGTTACAGGCATATACAACAAATGCCATACACACTAACCGTACATACACATCTAACAGAGCCCAGCCCAGCCCTCTCGTGCCAAATATCTATCGCCAATTGCGATTATCATATTGCCACATGAGCGATCTAATCATCCCACAACCCATTTTAGTAAATGATGATAGGTTTCTGAATTTGGACACACAATATTTTGAAGTTGAAGACATATTCTCACACACCTCGCCCAACAAATCCAAATATTGCACTCTTCATCTGATTATTCACAGTTTACTAAAGAAGATAAATGAACTTAAAATCATGCTTTCGAACTTACAAAACACTGGGATAGTTGTGCACTTTATTCTGTTATGCGAAACCTTCCTGAACGACAATACATTGAATTTATGCAGCATACCTGGATATAACCTTGAATGCCGTAACAGACAGGGTGGGACACGGGGAGGGGGTGTCGCGCTGTACTACCACCGTTTGGGGGACCTAAACCGCAAACGGTTTTGTGGGTGTGGATAAGTCACTCTCATTTCCCTTCACCTAAATTTGTCGGTTCGCAATTCCTCAGTATTGTTTTTGTCAGTCCGCATTTTACTAACCCTGTACCTTCTCGGTTTTAATCACGTGATAATCTCAGCCAATCAGATTAGATTAACCAGACAAAGGAAATCAGTCGAATTTGTTCATTCTATCGATGCCTGCTTTCTTTGGTGATAATACTCTGAAATAGGACAGTATATCGAAGAATAATCGCACGTTGTTGTGTATGAGAGTGTGTCGACTTGCTTTGGATTAAATTTCCGGATTTTCAAGACCGCTTCGGCAAGACTGAGGGCCGCGAACACAGTGTAAGTTTTTTGCGCACCCGTTTTTACCATGCCCCGCTTACTAATCGTCGGGCATAGCTTTGTCGGGCGATTGGCCCAGGCGGCTGGACGTAGAGACGATATCCCTCATAATCTGGCTCTCCCTGACGATACCGTCAAATTTATATATCGTCGCGGGGGAAAAGTTGAGGACATCCGCCGTTTAATGCCCCTGATTATTCGATTTCAACCAGACACAGTATTTCTGCAGATTGGGGGCAACGATTTGTCAGCGTCCATTGACAATGCTGCCACAGTGGCAGCAAAGATTTTCCACTTAATCACAGATATCAAGCGTTTCACAACATCGTCCAAGATATATGTGGGTCAATTACTCTCACGCTTCCAAGGCAGATATTTAAGCCAGGCTGAAGCTGTGCATTATAACGAACAAGTGCAGGCTATCAACAAACTGTTAAAACAAAGATATATCAATGACGAAACAACCTGGTGGGTCGCTAAAGGGCTAAATAACCCTACTACAAATGTAATGGACCGAGACGGGGTACATCTGAACACTCGGGGATTGTTCAAATACTACAGGTGTGTTCATGGCGCACTCATTCATGCACATCCCAAATAGGTATGCTTGATTTTTCCAGTTACTTGCTTAAGATGCAGTGAGACCCACCATCTTGGAAGCCATTTTTTGCTCAGGTCAGAACCGCACCAAAAAGGAGTCATTTGTTATGAATTATTGAGTAATACTAGGTCTAAAATTTCAGGTTGTGGTAGCAGATTAGTCAGTTCTCAACATTTAAAAAATATGTTGGTAACCCATGTGGGTCTGGATCCATCCGGATCAAAACCCAATTTTACGCGTAGCGGTTCTCAAACTGAGTGAAGACAGGTCCCTAGGGACCTCAGTGTTTAGAAAGTTATATCTGTGTAATATTCGAGCCGAGCCTTACATTTTTGACTTTCTCTATAGGTACGTGAGAAATTGTCATCGTTCTCACTGCATTTTCAAGAAAACCGCCATTTTTCATTTTCAGCACGTTTTG
This sequence comes from Terebella lapidaria, assembly GCA_949152475.1. Classification (NCBI taxonomy): domain Eukaryota; kingdom Metazoa; phylum Annelida; class Polychaeta; order Terebellida; family Terebellidae; genus Terebella; species Terebella lapidaria. The sequence continues at coordinate 40,565,411 of OX424562.1, read as the reverse complement.
GGGGCAACATTGCTGTAACAAATCTGCACTGAAATAGGCGACAATGCATAGTTTGTGGCACTTACTATTAATCCTTGGGATGTATTCTTCATCTGTACATATCGATTACAACAGTTGTGCCGTTATTTTGTTCTAAAAACACAATCCAAATGATAACATTTCAAAACAGTTTTGGCAAAACGGCATGTTTGTATTCCTAAATCACGTGATCAAGATGATACGTCATTGTATCATTACACATCCCAACAGCTGATCGGTGCCTCATTATAACAGGAATAATAATAGTATAATAATCGACTTTTCGAGCTGTAATGGAGATGCTCTAAGTAAATTCAAGTAATACACAGATAAATAACATTTCTTCAATGCCACAATACCGAATAATCTGGGACTATTTGCATTGCTGCCGCACACGTAATTGGGCAAGGAATGACTCAGGACTTCTATTCGCCAGATGGCGCCTTGAATGTTTCCAGGAATTTCCCAAACAACAAAAAAGTTTTGAGGCACTGTCGTCAATCAAAACACTTCAGCTAGTCCAAAATGACTGATTTAGATACAGGAATGTTATACGTTAACGAGTTACAACGATCCTACAACTGTCAACGTCTGCAGGTGAATATATCACGTACGCAACCCATTCCAGGACACATGTGCTTTGCCCTTCAATCCGACTCGGAACCGATCGGAAGTAAACATTTGTCACAAAAATCACATGCAAGCCCATGTGCATCAACAGCTGACCAGCGTGTCAACAACACTGATATGCGGGTCACGTGTGTGGTTAACCCTAACATTTGCCATGTCCGGCACATGGGAAGGTCCGATGCCAGCCATTTGTAGAATTTGGTCTGTCAACTCAGGGACATGCACACATTTTGGCCAGTGCAACAGGTTAGTATTTGTTTATTTTTTATACCAACAAACAGTGTTTGTTTGTTATTGATACTGATTAGGACAGGCGGTCTGTTTACACAGAAAAGCACAGGAACTGAATAATGAACATGTTGTTGATAATTTAAATTGCCGGTACCATACAGTATATGGGTAGACCATCTACTGGTACTAGTATGTCTTAAATTTATTTCCAGAACTAGTACTTAGGGATCATTCGTTGATGCATCCAAAATTGCTATTATTCGGTTCATATTTCACTATTTGAACATTCGTTATGGACAAAAAATTGGCCCGAAATGTGTCATGAAATATTGACATTAAACTACAACAGCTTCATCGACTCCATGGAAAATGCTGTTGAAGTTAACTGTACTTCTCGTTATTTCCGATACTTAGTTCCTACAACATAGTACCAGCATAGAAAACAGCCAAAACTTTCTAACTAATTATCTAATATCACAGACGAGTACCTGTTCGGTTTGATTCCCATGACACGAATAATTGGTTCCTACTTCAGTCATTCCGCCACTACTTAAATTGTGTGTCAAGTTTTGTGTGTCAAAATTGTGTGTCAATATTCCACTGGCGTGCCAGAGGTTGCAGGTTTCAATCCTACATGTACCCAGTCTAGCATAGTGTACACCCAAAATTTACTTATGAATATTTCACAAATTACATGTTCACTTTGCAGGCCTCTACCACATGACAATTAGGGGAAGGGGGGTGTTCAGGCACCCCCCAAACCGAGGACAATGAACCCCATCCACGTCTCTAAATCCTGCATCTTGCATCATGCCATGTGAACACATGCAATCACCAGAGCACCAGATTACAGATTCTGTCACCAGATGACAGAATGGATATTATGGATGTGTTGCTACGTGTTTTACCCGTATTATTGATGATGTTGATAACAGCTAATCACTGTGATGTGATTTAGCTGTTTGATTGGTACCACATGAAGTGGATCCCCAGTTGGATATACTCACTAGCTGGATAAGTGTGTGCTGCTACAGAGATTGGAATTGTGGGTCTGACTAGCAACATCGTCTCGGAAGCGACGAAGAAAACTGTGTCATGTGTATCTACCCAAATTGGACATATCGGCAAGTCGATATGTGCTAAAAGACCTACTCTGTGCTGCAGATATACTGTGAGTACTAATTTACATAGATATACATGTAATGTGGCTTGCATACCGAGATGTGAGCATTATTATCTGGTTTAGATATCATGTGGAGAGTTTGTATTTCCATGTAATGCCTGACAATATCATGTCTGGACCTGGGATGCTATGCCTCCAGCAGTTGCATGAACTTTTGCAAACAGGCTGAATTGAATGACAATGTTTTTAGGTTACCGGACCTATGGTCCGCGTCTTCGTCAGCGTCGGCGCCGTCCGTCCACATTTTTAGCTTACCGGCCCATAAGGGCCGATAAGCTATTGTCGTGGTTTTTCGTGCGTTGTCCGTCGTCGTCGTCCGCCACATTATCTGTTAACATTTTTTATCTTTTTATCGGGCTGATGAATTTGTCCATAAATTTGTGTGACTATGTATTGGGTCAATACCCCCAGATGTTTTTTTTTTCATTTTTTTTATTGAATCGATTATGCAGTTTTGGGGTCCATTTTTATGCCGAAAATGGCTGTTTTTGCATGTTCTTAACTTTAAAAATTATTTTCTCAAAAACTGTCTGATCAGTTTTGAGATTTTAGTTTCAAAATGTTCCCCTCATGTATATTTATAATGTGTATAAGTTTTGATGCTCTTGAATCGCCGGCCTGCGTGCGGCGGCCATTTTGATGTTGCTTACGGGGCCCAAATAGGACTTTCCCATGTTAAATTCTCCTATGCTTTATAATGGGCCACAATGTTCTAGATATCTCACTTAATATTGAGATAGATTAGAGACTCGGAATCAATTGTGGACATATAGGAAATGATATATGCTGAATATTCTCGTCACCTTGAATTTGACCTTTAACCTCATTTTCAAGGTCAGAGCCCAAAATGGCTAATATCTCGCCTATTATCGACTTTACAGCTTAGGAATCAATTGCGGACATATAGGAAATGTTATATGTCGAATACTCTGATGACCTTGAAATTGACCTTTGACCTACTTTTCAAGGTCAAAGCACAAATTGGCTATTATCTCGCTTATTATCGACTTTACATCTTAGAAATCAATTGTTGACATACAGCAAATGATAAATGCTGAATATTCTGTAGACCTTTAATTTGACATTTGATTTGATTTCCAAGGTCACAGGACATGATGATTATTATCTCTCTCATTATTGAATTTCCAGCTTAGTAATCAATTGTGAACGTATAGGAAATCAAATATGCTGAACACTCTCGTGACTTTAAGTTTGACCAGTGACCTTATTTCTAAGATCACGGGACAAAATATAGCTACCAGTATTATATATTGTCCGGTACCCTATCTTAGCCCTTGGGCTATTTTTTTCTACATACTTGGGTAAATTGATCCCTGTATTTTGAATGTATTTCCATGCACATTCAATGTCTGTAGTAGGGTTTGATAGTGGCCCAGTTCTGGTATTCCTTGAGCAAATTCATCATGATGTACAGTAACCATGGTGACAGGGACACTCAGATGAAGGCCAAAATAGTTCATACATTTAATTTTTTGGTGTGTGTATGGCCAAAACAACAAGTATTGTGAAACATGTACAGTATGTTAGTTATTAGATGTCTGACCATGTTCATTTCACTTTTTGTGACCATGGTAATTTATATGTACTTCTTCCCATAGTATACAATTTTCATATGAGCATTTGAGTACTGTTTTTCTATTATACAGGAAACTATTGAAATATTGAACATATATGGTAAATACATTTATTGAGAAACAGTCTGATTGCATCATGACCTAGCATATTGTCATTATGGTTATGTACAAATGCTGGGTTTTTTTATGTCAGTTATTCTGAGCCACTTTCTTGGCAACTAATATAGAGAAAAGAATGAACTGACCAATTGGATAAGTGTGTGTGCGTATGATAAAAGTGAATCAATAAATGAAACTAATGTCAAACAACTTGTAATCAAGAATTAAATTAACGATGGTTTTAATACTTGTGTTTCATGCTTGGTAGGAATACTAGGTATATTAATTTACTGAATTTTGTAAATAAAATTTTTTAATTAATCACTTTTATAAATTCCACTTGTAAATGTTCTTGTATGTGTTGGCATGGCAGAATTGAACCATTTACAATATTAATAATGAAAAATATATATGTTCTGAAAATATGTTGTGTATTCAGATATTTATTAGTAGTATTTAACCTCAGTATTGCAGATTAATATGACAGCTTGAGCAGTATACTGACTTGTTCTTGACATGCACATCATGTACTAGTATTTGAGCTTCTATGAACATGAGGAAAGCAGTGTGCACCTTGCAGGTGTGTTACACATGACTGCACACACAGTCCAGGCAGGTGCCTGTAGCATGTGGCACACAAGATTCCTGTAAACAAAGTATATCTGCTTGTTCTCACTTATTCAACTTATTTGTCATACATCTTCCCCTTCCAGACAATGAATGAATGTTCCATAGGTGTACAAGGGTTAAAAAAGTAGTCCCCTTGGAAGTGAACCTGTGGCCATGATGGATTTGTTGTTCAGTTCTCACAGCAGAGTCAACTTCAAAAATCCATTGTATGGTTTTGAGGGGGAAATCTAAAAAAGTAAGGCTCGGCTCATAGACTTGGGTATGTGGCAATTGTTGGAAAAATAGTTAGCAGATTTGTTAATGTATATTTCTATATGAACGGTGACGCGTAAAATTGTGTAATTTAACTTTGTCATTTGGCATCCTAAAATTTGATTAAATGCTTCAAAATTCTTCTTCAATATAATATTGCTTGCTCAAATGCTATTTCTAGGCCCTTTTCCCCATATTGGGTTTGATAAAAATAATTTAGTAATATTCAATGCTGCAATATTTACTGTGCTACACAAAAAAATGGTGGGTATTTCTGAATCTTAACAAGAGTTATAACACCTTACACAATATAACATGGTTGTATAGCAATTGAAATATTGTAACACTTACTGTACTGTTTTATTCACCCTATAAAAAATTTTGATGTGTTATACCAATGTTGTTTATCGATCTGTGTGGGTCGATGTATTTTATTACCTTTGTATTTCTGTCAGTATTTGCTCTCTTTGCGAGATGGTATTTCATTGCCATCTCGGAAGTCCATGCTATCGGCTTCAGAGCATTTTGCTGCCAGTGATTTTGGGCCTATGGCCTACTAGTTTATATTTGTTGGTGTAGGCTTCGTGCCTCCAATTACTTGATACACCGTGTTTTTTGTATGCATGCATACAAACGGGTGAATCAATTCCTATTATTTAAGTATGAATAGTAATTTTCAGTAAATTTGGATGTACATGTAACTTTGCTAGCTTGGATGTAACTTTAATCATTTTCAGACGACTAATCACAATAATATTCATAATATTTCAACAATAGTTCTGTTCCGAGTTAATATCCAAAACCAAAAGTCACTGACTCTCAGTGGCCGTGACCTTGAAGTTACTATAATCAAACCATGATTCATTCACCACCGATACTTGTTGCCTTTGTCTGTTGTTATCTACAGATGCCTAAACAGAAATCCACCCGCTCCAACGTCACCAAGGGGCCTCCCGGCAAAACCCGTAGTCGGTCTGCACCTGCAAATACTCGACGGGGCGGACGATCCAACAATCCACCAATATCCTCTGGACCTCGGGCGAATCCGCAGTTGATTCAAAATGCTGTGGAAGGCGCGGTCGCCGAGGCCCTGTCGGCCGCCAGCTCAGCGGCCCGGTCATCTTCATCCTCCATCCCATTATCACCAGGAGCTTCGTGTTCGTATGTAGGTCAGGAGCCTCACACAGCCCCTGTCACTCCCAACCCAACACCTGTCATCCTACAGAGTTTACCACCTGTGGGTCAGGAGCCCCAGGCAGCTCAAGTCAACATCCGCGCATCACCTGTCACCCTACAAGGCATTCCAGCTCCACCTGTGGGTCAGGGGCCCCAGGCAGCTCAAGTCAACATCGGCGCATCACCTGTCACCCTACAAGGCATCCCAGCTCCACCTGTGGGTCAGGGGCCCCAGGCAGCTCAAGTCAACATCGGCGCATCACCTGTCACCCTACAAGGCATCCCAGCTCCACCTGTGGGTCAGGGGCCCCAGGCAGCTCAAGTCAACATCGGCGCATCACCTGTCACCCTACAAGGCATCCCAGCTCCACCTGTGGGTCAGGGGCCCCAGCCACCAATACTGGGTATAAACCAACCTTCATCAGTTGCCACTACATCATCCGCTGCTGTGGGTCAGGAGCCCCAGCTGATTCTCCCCATTCATGACCCTGCACCCCCTTCACACAGGCCTATACCTCTCTCGTCAGGCCTCCCCCTTGACGCCCGTGTTCCCGCACGTGTGAAAGATAGTATATGGGCAAACGAATATGTTGATCTCTCCCTCCTTCTCCGTCCTAGTGAGAAGGATCAATATGATATATCCATGTCATCTGGTTCGGGGAAAACATCACTTTGCCTGGTCCCTAAGAAATCTGCTAAAATTAGCACAATTGACAAATGGTCATCTGCATTTTCGGTCTATATGGCCATATATTTGCAGAAATTTCCCGAACAAGCCGGCACCATCCTTAAGCATTTTGAGACAGTCCGGTTATTGGCTCAAAAAGGTGGCGACTTTGTGGCGTATGATGAGAATGTCCGCTATTCTCGCCAGTTGGCCCCCCACTCTTGGGACACATTCTTTGTGGAACATTATGTTCAGGCTATGGCCCCACGCCCAACACCTAACCATCCTAACCCCACCTCCCCACAACTTCCCTCCAAAGTGCCCAAAGGGTTCTGTTTCCGATACCATCATGGGCAGTTTTGCTCAGGCTGTAATTTTAAGCATGCATGTCCTCGCTGCTCAGGCACACACCCACTAACTCAGTGCACAGGTATGGCTGCATCCGGATCCCAACCCCCTCAAGGTACTCATCGCCCTCGGTTTCACAACTCCCAGTATTCCTTTCGTCCCAGGAACCCCCATTACACCCCCCGCTATCCCCCTGCCCAGCAAGGATCAAAACGAAGTGTCACTCCCAACTCCAATCAATTTGCCCAGACTACGGAACGCCCTTCAGGTAGTCAGCCCAGAAGTCAGTGAATATTTGATACAGGGGTTTCAGTTTGGATTTTGCACCGGGTTTCAAGGCCATCCCCAGTCAAAGCTGGTAAAAAACTTAAAGTCCGTTTCTCAAAACCCGGGGGCAGTATCGGAAAAAATTGACCAAGAATTAGAGGCAGGGAGAATTCAAGGCCCGTTCGAAACATCCCCTTTTCCCAACCTAGTTATCTCCCCAATAGGTGTTGTCCCAAAGGGTTCTTCGGGGAATTTCCGCTTAATCCAACACTTATCTTACCCAGTCGGTCATTCAATCAATGATGGTATATCTGATGAGATAGGACATGTCAAGTACGCTACATTTGAAAGCGCCATAGCTTTGGTCAGACAGTTAGGAAAAAATTGCTTTCTGTCGAAAACTGACATCAAGTCTGCTTATCGAATCATACCTATATCTCCCGCGGAACACCATCTGCTTGGCTTTACGTTTCAAGGGCGGTATTATTTTGACAGTAATCTCCCCATGGGTTTAAAGTCGAGTTGCCGGATTTTTGAGACATTTAGCTCGGCACTGGAAGATATTGCTCGGAGATCTTTGGGTATTTCACACATCACACACTTGTTGGACGATTTCCTACTCCTAGCCCCTACTGAGGAGCAGTGTGCTACTAACTTACAGCGTTTTCTCAGCTTCTGCTCAGAGATAGGTGTACCGATAGCCAAAGAAAAGACATTTGCCCCATCAACCGTTATGACCTATTTGGGAATTGAGATCGATACCACGTCGTTTGTAGCTCGCCTTCCTTCTGATAAAGTCGACAAATGTCGGAGCCTTCTCCATGATGCTTTAGGCAAAAAGAAACTCACGCTCAGGCAAATACAGCAAATAATTGGCTGTCTTAACTTTGCCTGTCAGGTAGTGGTTCCTGGGCGAGCTTTTCTTCGTAGGCTGACAGATCTCACTGTGGGGTTTTCTAAACCGTTCCACCACATACGGATTAGTGCAGAAGCTCGTAAAGACATTCAGGCGTGGTTACAGTTTTTTACCACTTTCAATGGTAAGTCCATTTTTCAGTTCGATCCTTGGCTACCATCGGAATGTCTTCATTTTTACACTGACGCCGCACGATCGGTGGGTTACGGAGCCATATTTCAAACACATTGGTTCCAAGGTCGTTGGCCAACAGAATGGTCGAGTCGTTCGATAGCATTTCTGGAACTGTTTCCCATTGTCCTGGGGGTACAAATATGGGGCCCAATGTTATCAAATAAGCGTATCATCCTTCACACCGACAACGAATCATTAGTACCAATCATCAACCAGTCTACCTCCAAACAGTCCGATATCATGATGCTTGTTCGCATCTTAGTAGTAGTGTGTATGTCTTTCAACATTCAAGTTGTTGCCCGACATATCAGTGGGAAATCCAATACTCTAGCTGATTCCCTTTCACGGTTCCAGATGGACAAATTCAGGGCGCTAGCTCCATGGGCGGACCAGCAACCAACAGACGTCCCATCCCGACTGTTGCCTGCTCACTTGCAAACGACATGACTGGACTGATACATGCTTCTCTGGCTCCTTCAACTCAATTGGCGTATAACAAATCTTTGTCACAGTTTATGTCATTTCTGCATCAATATGGCTTACCGAATAATTTACCAATAATGCCCGTGTCCGCTGCTCTGTATCTCACACATTTACATAACCAGGGCTACTCTTACAGCACAATACGGTCATTTGTTTCCTCGTTGTCGTTCATTCATAAAATCCACTCACTAGCCGACCCTGCGGCTAATATCTTGGTTTCTCGGACTTTGCTCGGCATTAAGAAATCCAGCCATGTCTCGGACACCCGGCTGCCTATCACAATCCAACTGCTACACAAAATGTGCGACTCCCTCCATTGCACAGTCGATTCACCGCGGACACGCGTTATGCTGAAGGCAATGTATCTGTTAGCGTTTTTCGCATTCCTTCGTGTTGGTGAAATGACACTGTCCCACGGTTGTTTACGGAATATTTTGTCATTTAATCAGATTCATTTCGCACCGGACAACCTTTCGTTCATCATCACCTTCCATCATTTCAAACACTCAGACGGCCGCATTCACTCGATCCGTATCAATTCCCAGCAAATAGGCTATTGTCCGGTAGTTACCCTTCGTCAATATCTTACCTATCGCGGTAGTGCGCCGGGTCCATTATTTCAGACTACAGATGGTCGGCCGGTTTCCAGAGTTGTTTTTGCTTGCCATCTCCACAAGTCATTATCTTTCCTTCGTTTGGATACATCGCTATATAAGACCCATAGCTTTCGGATAGGAGCCGCCTCTCATGCGGCTAGCACTGGTATGTCGGATATCCAAATCAAACACATGGGTAGGTGGCACTCGGATGCCTTTCTTTCTTATATCCGTCTGGGTTGACCTTGGGTTATTTTGGCTGCCACCATTCTTCTCGTTTTCAGTCGAAGAATGCTTAGTGGCGTGTGTCAGCCTCTCCATAGTGTGTTGTTTGATTGTGTTGTTTGTTTATTAGCTGATTTCGCTATTTGTAAAATTTTAACCAAGAATGTTCATCTGTTATTCGTTTTAGTTGCAATTGTCTGTGTGTGTGAGTTATCACACTTTTTATACCATACATACTGGTCCATTTAATTGAATAAACCAAGGTCACAATCCCAGCTCCATCTTGTTGTCAATGAATTATTCTCACCCACAATACCACCGTTTGGGGGACCTAAACCGCAAACGGTTTTGTGGGTGTGGATAAGTCACTCTCATTTCCCTTCACCTAAATTTGTCGGTTCGCAATTCCTCAGTATTGTTTTTGTCAGTCCGCATTTTACTAACCCTGTACCTTCTCGGTTTTAATCACGTGATAATCTCAGCCAATCAGATTAGATTAACCAGACAAAGGAAATCAGTCGAATTTGTTCATTCTATCGATGCCCTCCCTCCCTTTACCCCAATATTGACATGTATATTTTGTACTCTTGGCACAACGTTGTCATGTTAACACGCATATTAGTAAGAGATATACATGCTCTATCCGTCCTGTTACCTAGTTATGTACATAGTATACATGTTTCTTAATCTAGTCTGTATATATACGCACATATATATCAGGATCATATTTGTTATTTTTCCTCACTCACTGGTTCTGGTTCTATGTGTAATGTGTGCGTCAGTTTCACAACAACTCGTAACATTCGATTGTCACTTTCATGTAAACTAGGTAGTAAAAGGGGCGTGTGTCAGCCTCTCCATAGTGTGTTGTTTGATTGTGCTGTTTGTTTATTAGCTGATTTCGCTTTTGTAAAATTTTAACCAAGAATGTTCATCTGTTATTCGTTTCAGTTGCAATTGTCTGTGTGTGTCGTGTGTCAGCCTCTCCATAGTGTGTTGTTTGATTGTGTTGTTTGTTTATTAGCTGATTTCGCTATTTGTAAAATTTTAACCAAGAATGTTCATCTGTTATTCGTTTTAGTTGCAATTGTCTGTGTGTGTGAGTTATCACACTTTTTATACCATACATACTGGTCAATTTAATTGAATAAACCAAGGTCACAATCCCAGCTCCATCTTGTTGTCAATGAATTATTCTCACCCACAAATACATGATTCGCTACATTACGATATTAGGAACGACCTGGCCATAAATGTTGATTGCGAATTTGAGTCGATTTTCATCGAGGTAAAACATAGTCAGCGAAACACAATTGTGGGTGAAATATACCGAATCCCAGGCACAAACGAAACACTATCAATATCTAGATACGAAACAGTACTCGAAAAGTTAAACGGAACTAATTCTGACGTTATACTTGGTACAGATCAAAATTTTGATTATATCAACTCTAACAAGCACTCCGATGAATTACTTAACACCTTCATAGCATCTGGCTTTCTACCGACCGTTAATAAACCAACCAGAATAACACATAATAGTGCGACATTAATCGATAATATATACATAAAGTGTTCTAACTACAATAATGTTAAATCTGGTATAGTACTAAGCGATATATCTGATCATTTGCCCTTGTTTACTGTTATGGGGGATACTTCGTCCAGCAAGGTACAGTCCCTAACTATAACTTGTCGTCCTCTCACTTCTGAAAATATGATGTCTATATGTAATGATCTCAATTCAACAGACGACATACCTCGATCGAATTCCCATCAATGACGCTTACGCATCCTTCACAAACAAAGTAAAACAGGCTATGGACAAATTCGCTCCTGAAATAGAGAAAAAAATCCCACGAAAACGTGTAATAAAAGAACCCTGGATGACACAAGGGTTGTTACAGTCATCATCCAAATGTATCAAACTTTATAAAAAGTGTCAAAAACAGATAGTTCGTACCAAAAATATATTAAGCATAGGAACTTATTCAGAGCTTTGAAAAGACAATGCAAACGCGAATACTATGGGTCTCTTCTTGATAAATACAAATGTGATGTGAAAAAAACGTGGAAAATTTTGAACAATGTTATAGGGCGAACAAATGACAAATCATCAATCACCGACACCTTTCTTATCAATAATAAACCTGAGACTGATCCAACCAAAATCGCGGACGGGTTCTGCAAATATTTCTCAAACATAGGCGTTTCGCTGGCAGAACAAATTCCATCAGCCCCTAAACATTTCACTGAATATCTAATTGAACAACCGATCCCAAACTCTATATTTCTCAACCCCACAGATCCCAACGAGGTCATGAAAATGATAGACTCATTGAAAGGAAAAAAAAGTTCAGGAGTTGATAATTTGAGTAGTCAATTCATAAAACAGATAAAACATGCAGTTTGCACCCCGATATCATTACTAATAAAACAAATCAATTTCAACGGGAATTGTCCCTCAGCAAATGAAAACGGCGGAAGTAATCCCAATCTACAAAAATAAAAACAAGCAAATGCTGAATAACTATAGGCCAATATCATTATTACCCTGTTGCTCTAAACTCTTAGAAAAAATCATCCACACACGACTGTATACGTTTCTCGTACAACATAATATACTAAGCAATACGGATTTAGGCCCAAACATTCAACTATTAATGCAGTTACAGAATTTGTATTCGATACCCTAACTGGCTTTAACAATAACATGTACACACTTGGAGTTTTCCTGGACCTCTCCAAGGCTTTCGATACTATTGACCATTCTATTCTGTTGTCCAAATTAGAATATTATGGTATTCGAGGGATTGCCTTGGAGTGGTTCCGGAGCTACCTAAATAACCGTGAGCAGTATGTCAAGTTCAAAAACTCATGTTCGAACCTCTATCCTATAAAATACGGTGTGCCACAGGGTTCAGTATTGGGTCCGTTACTTTTTATCATATATTCAAACGATATTCCCAACTCAATAACAAAATCAAAATGTATTTTATTTGCAGACGATACAACGTTGTATTATACTCACAATAACCTTCAACACCTATATCACATTGTTGAATCAGATATCCTCCTCATGGTTAATTGGTTCCGGAGCAACAAATTATCACTGAATGTTAGCAAAACTAATATAATCTTATTCTCCAAGAAGCTGGTACACAACTACAACACCCATTCGTTAAAAGTCGATACCGAATACATTACACCATCACTTTCTGTTAAATTTCTTGGTATCCATATAGACAGTAAGCTGAGTTGGAATGTCCACATTGAACACGTCTTGAGAAAATTGTCCAGCGCCCTATATATGTTAAACACTGTCAAAAACATGTTAAGTAGAGCCCACCTCAAATCGTTATATTTTAGTCTGTTTCATTCCTACCTAAACTATGGTATATTGTTATGGGGTTCTGCACAAAAAACGATACTGCGCCCGCTTGAAATCAAGCAAAATAAAGCAATCCGATGCGTCACTGGATCACGTTTCAATGCCAGCTCTACGCCACTCTATCATAAAACAGGCATAGCTAAGCTACATGATTTATTCAATATTGAACTTAGTAAATTCAAGTATCTTCATTCCCGCAATGAACTACCAAGTTCGCTGAACAATCTTTTTGTGGCAAACAATTCTATCCACTCTTTCAACACTAGACATTGTAAAGACCCCCATATAACTAGGTGGAATGTTCAAATTTTTGGAAACAGCTTCATTCGTAAAGGTCCGGAATTATGGCTAAATACACCAACCCATATAAAAAAAACAGCATTTCATTCAGCGCCTACAAATCTAAGATAAAACAACACTTCATTTCGAAATATTTGATGAATAACTAACTATCTAATCTAGTAATACTCCCTTGATACTGTAAAATTTCATGGCTGTATTGTATTTTCATAAGCTCCCGTTACTACGGTCGCTTTATTAGTTTGTCTTTTTTTTGTGTCTTGTGTCATTTTTTCATATTTCATTTTTTTTTGCTTCACCAATCCTGTATCGTTTGCCAATAGTGTAAGGATGTGTGTGGGTGTGGGTGTGTGTGTCATGGGAGGGGGGGGGGGCTTATGGAAAAGGACTTTTTTCATTCATTTCTCACTCTATGTTATACCACAAGTTTGGCATTTCACAGTAGTATGTGTAAATTTTAGGTTCAATCTGTTAATACTGGCACAGGCTCAGCAACTGTATCATCATCTCCTGTATATATGGGTGTATGTGAATAATATGAATAATATGTATTTCTACGTGAAATTAATGTATATATATATATATCTACATGTTTGTGATGTTGTTATATGTAGTATGCAACTCATACGTGAGTCCAACTTGTAAATATTTTGTTCCTATCCGTTCCATATTTTGTGTTACTATTATTTCAATGTAATGGGCTTCACCGATTGAGCAATCAAGTTACAGGCATCGGCCTCTGGTGGAGTCCACAAATTGTGCATTTCTTATATCATCTATTGAATATGTTCATCTTGTGTGCAATTTGGAAATAAATTACTTACTTTCTCACTTACTCGTAGGGTCGCCGAACTTTACACCTTATAATCGATCCCTTAATAATATGTCCCTATATTCGAATTTAAGAGTATGTCCTTATGAGCAAATAACTTTACGTTTTAGCGGGCCAAAAGCATTACTTCGGTTATAAGGGCATCTGGCCACGTGCAACAGATACCAGTACATGTAGTTTGTAATGGAATATTCTCTGGCCACATACCCAACCATGCATACTGTCATTTATCGTTCACAAAATATACGCCCCAAAAGATTGCTTGAAATATGACTTTTGTCAACAACCTGTATTCCCAACATGTTGCCGTTTCTAGGGAACACTAGGCTTATGTACTACCTGACACGACAATATTCTATATTCTGACAAAGATGTATCCATAATGATCACTGGGATTTAAGAGCAGTACAAATAGATGAACTTTTAAGTTTCTATCTTTCATCTAACTTGTTCTAAATTGGGTCTGGAAATAATAGGGCTGATAGCATGATATTCGAGCATTCAATCCAATTCAGTATAAAGAGGAGTTTCGATTGGCAATGACCACCATATATCAAACGGGTTTGCGCAAATTCACTGTGAATTTATTTTATTGTACATCACAGACACGTTGGCGATGGTTCTGACGCGACTGCCCCTTCTCTTTCCATTTCCGTTCGTCCCTGATGAGGTCAATGTGGCATGGATGTATGAGCTTCCCACGTCGTCGCTGTACCGAATGGCGGTCTTTGATAATACATACATAAGGCCATGTACATAAGGCCATGACCTTATAAATGAGTTGTGGCCTTATATTGGATGACCTCATGTTTGAAAAAATATGTTGTTGTCATCATCAAAATATAATTGTATTGGTGGTAATAGATTGATACTTAAATATTTTCCCCCAACCTCACTATAAAAGAATGAGTCCCAAAATATTAGACAGGTCACATCAATGTCAGGCCTGAGATCGAGAAGGTGGGGGATGTCTACAATGTTATATATTATATTCTAAAGTCCTTTCATAATTAAAAGACGCCAACGTTTGGTGAAATATCTCCAGTTGAATGCACTTTTACATTTTCCAGACTTGAAGCAAAATGAAAACGAAGCACTGATCAAACAAAATTAGTCGCATATTGATATTGTTTTTAATGACAAGGCAGTTAAATTTAACAATTCAAATGGGATTTCATATATGGTAAGACGAAGGCGGGAAAGCCTCCCGTTTGACACAGCAGGCAATAGAAAGGACAACGGCAATATGCATGATGTGGCTGACCAATACGACCCGCTAAGGAATGACCAGACCTAACCTACCACCCCCGAAACACATGTATTATACCACCTACCTAGTATGGTAGGTGGTATTTTGTATTCATTTAGGCCTACCTAAATATAAACGACCGACAGTCTATAGAGTGACCATATTTGTTAGAATCGTGCTAATATTATGTCTAGTATATGATGCGCAGCACAATTCTTTATAAACTAACAAATTTAGTGTGTTATCATCGTCCTTGCTTCATTTATGTATCTGGTAAAGCGTTTATTTTGAAAAGCATACATTAGTTATGTATGGGATAGTGACCCAGGTTGAGTGATTCGCCCAGTTAGTAACCTCCCACGAGCGCGAAGCGCGAGGGGGGGTTACTAACTGTGCGAATCACGAAACCGTGGTCACGAAATCACGAAAACCGTGGTCACGAAATTCGTGGTCACGAATCACGAAACTTTCTATCACAGTGACTTTACGTTTTCTCCTATACCACGGAGAAAAGTCCCATGTGGTCGACGGTGAAATCATTAAGGCTGGTTCTAAAGATTGATCCATTGCATCAAAATGCGACTGGTAAGTTAATTACATGACGATATGAACGTTTTGTTTATAAGTAAATACGGAACTTCCGATATAAATGTAATTACCTAAACGAATACTGTCTTTCAAGTTTATACCATTCTTATTCACAGTGCAAGAACAACGTGCGTGCATAGCTGCATGTTTCTCAGCGGATTTCTGCAGGATTTCGCCCAATTCTGGATATACATGTATGTGGAATATCGCAGGAATATCAAAAGATCCGGAATCACAAACACCGTTTTCACTGGATAAGGGCGGATAATTATTCTATGCTCAGCTACTTATATAACGGGAGGTCCCATTGATGCACACTTGCATTTTTTGGAGACGTTTACGGGCGAGATATCGACAATTAGGCCTATGTGTAGACATGGATTCAGACAATGAAATTTTCCTAACGCAAAGTAGCTACAGGGATCTATCACCTTCGGCACTTGATGAACCGGACGTTTTGCAATATGTTATTCAAAGTCCTTATCGACCATTAGTAGAAGATATCGCTGTATCCGATGGAGAACTGAGTCAAGCCGTGGACGATTCTTGTGCAAGTCGGGGAGAGCAGAGAATTGAAAATGCTGTGGTTTGCTGCGACGAACAGTTGCAATGCGCAGAAGACCTACTGATTGACATCGACGAGTTACACGAGGCTATAGGCGAGGGCGTTATAGACTGTTTGGACATGCCGTTGTTGGGAGGTCCTGGGATTTTAATTGCGCACAGAAACCGGACCACACGAGGTAAATTATTATTCTCCTAATAATAGTAAAAGTATCAGTAGTAGTAATAGTAGTGGTATTATTGTATGTGAATATTATTAGTGATATTAAGTTTGACTGGAAATCTTGCAATATCCTTGTTGCTTCCATATATGTTGTTGTTGTTTTCCTGGAAGAATTTATGTCATTTTCTGGTTTCATATCGTCCCTGTCTGCCTCAACTATAATCAGCGGTGATTTCAACATCCACATTGATACCGTTTCAAACACCAGTTGTGATTTCAAATTGATGCTTGATTCCTGTAATTTTGTTCAACATATAAACTTCCCTACTCATATCCATGGCCACACTCTTGATTTACTTATCACCCCATCGGATTTCACAGTGGAAAATTTGTGTAGGCTGGGTTGTTTAAGCGACCATTTCTGCATCAGTTGCACACTGGATATCGATTCAGCCCCTAAACCACCTAGTAAATACATAACATTTCGTCAGTATCACAAGATAAATCGCGAAAAACTAAAACAAGATCTGCAAAATACTGCCTTCATTGTATCGCCTTCTGACAACGTTACCGAACTTTACGACCAATATATGAACAGCCTTTCCTCTGTAATTGATGCTCATGCACCACTAAAAACGAAATGTGTGGACAAACCCACTCCAGTTTGGATAACTCCGGAATATCGTGAGGCCAAACGGTTACGTAGACAGCTTGAAAGAACTTGGAGAAAAGTCTCATCTGTGCTGAATAGATCGAAACTACGACGACAGATCAGTAAATGCAACTCAATCATAAACAACTCAAAACGAGATCATTACACTAATATTATTAAGAACAATTCTGATGATCCAAAAAAACTATGGAAAGAAATGAACAATATTTTGCATAGGAAACATCAGACTGCTTTGCCCGGAAGCAAAGATGACACGCTCCTTGCCAATATGTTTGGTTCTTTCTTCACAGACAAAATCACACGTATACGAAACAATTTCACAAAGCAGCCTAAACAGACCACTTCACCAGCGATATCACCTGTTGAGTTCAATCACTTCGAGCCTGCATCTGAACAGCTTATTCGGAAAGTCATTCTTGATTCTCCTACTAAATCATGTATTCTCGACCCTTGGCCCACTTTCCTGGTTAAAGATTTTGTTGACATTTTGGTACCATCTATCACTAAATTGGTTAACTGCTCCATGGTGGAAGGTTTAGTGCCTAGTAGATTAAAACAGGCTGTAATTACTCCATTGCTTAAAAATCCCTCGTTATCCAAGGAAGAGATGAAAAACTACCGCCCAGTATCGGGTCTATGTTTCATCTCCAAACTGGTTGAACGAGTGGTTGCATCCCAGATTAAACAACACTTGGATAAAAGCAATTTGGGTAATCCATTCCAGTCTGCCTACAAGAGCGGCCACTCAACAGAAACTGCGTTGTTAAATATAAAGAATGACATACACATTTCGTTGTCAAAAAGCATGCCGACTGCTCTGGTATTACTTGATCTTTCGGCTGCTTTCGACACGATCGACCATTCAGTTCTCTTAGAATGTCTATCATCTTGGTTTGGCTTTGGTGGGACTGCACGCAAGTGGTTCTCGTCCTATTTGTCTGGTAGGGTCCAATCAGTTAAGGTTGGCGACAGCCTTTCAGAGCCCGCAGATATAAAATTTGGTGTTCCACAGGGATCAGTTCTTGGTCCCATTTTGTTTTCCATTTACACAACACCTCTACATAAAATAATCTCTGCACATAATACGGTTAACTATCATTTCTATGCTGATGATACTCAGCTTTATATGCCACTCTCACAAACAAATTGTGCTACGGATCTAGTCACGCTCCAGGAATGTCTCAAAGATGTCCAAAACTGGATGAATGCAAACAAGCTTAAGCTCAATCCAGATAAAACTGAGTTCATCCTGTTTGGTACCAAGTCTCAAAGGGCTAAGATGGCAGATTGTTTTCCAGTGGATATTCTTGGAAATGAAATCAGTCCTACGGAAAAAGCACGCAATTTAGGTGTTGTTTTTGATTCTGATTTTTCATTCTCCAATCAGGTTGTTTCTGTTTGTAAATCATGTTTTGTGGGTCTTCGTGACATAAGAAGGATCAGGCGTAATCTTTCGAAAAGCAATACAATTACATTGGCTAATGCACTAGTTAGTAGTAGACTTGATTATTGTAATTCATTGTATAGGTCTTTATCCAGTCGGGATTTGAATAAGTTACAATGTGTTCAGAATACTTTGGCCCGCATTGTCACTCGGACATCTAAGTTCTCTCATATTACCCCTGTTCTCAGGTCACTACATTGGTTGCCCATTAGGCACAGAATAGAGTTTAAAACCGCAACAATTATTTATAAATCATTGCATATTTCAACGATCACCTAACTCGCTACACATGTAAAGTGAACACGAGGCGTGGCAATCCTGATAAACTGTTCCTCCATGTCCCACTTTATAAACCTTCCATTAATAAATCAAAGGTTCAATTTCAAAACAGTTTGAGTTATGACGGCCCCTCACTTTGGAATTCCCTACCAAATGATATTCGTTCTGCTCCAACCCTGTCTAGTTTCAGGCATCAGCTTAAGACGCATCTATTTCAGGATGCCTATCCCCCTTAACCTTCTCAACACAGCCGGTTGTCATCTCGATCACGAACTATTTCTGACCACGTTTTATGATATTGGTTATTAATCAGGACTGTTGCGCCTTAGAATTCGTTATACGAAATTAGCGCTATAAAAGTTTGATATATATTATTATTTATTGTTGTTGACCAACAGATAAGACACCGCCGAGGGATGCCGCTGATACCGTGTTTCCTGTGACAACGAAAAATAATGGTATGCTTTTTTTATTAACTTGTCAGTGTAGTCCATACCACCATGCAAAATGCAAGAATATATTTCAATGACCTTACTATAATATACACTGTTAATAATGGCATATATGGTAACTACATTCTCGTGTAAACAATTTCAAGGTCCGTCTGAGCGATTCAAGGCAAAAGCTGATGTCAGTCTACAGGATCGTGTAATGGAGTCCGTTCCGGCTACAACGAGGCAAAAAGCTGAGTGGGCTTACCGTGTTTACGAGGACTGGTTGGCTTGGAGGCGCTCAAACCCACGTGAATCGCGATGTAGTGACATCCTTACAGACAACTCTTCTCTGCAAACTATGACCCCGGCTGACATGGATGTCGTCTTGGCTAGCTTCATAACCGAGGCTCGAAACCGAGACGTGGGGAATATCGTGCAGACACAAAACATCAAATCATAACTTCCATTCAAAAGTATATGGAACTACAGTGCACAAAAGTAAGGCTCATTGACGTAGATCATTTCCCACAACTGTACTACGCTCTGGACCTCGCTATGAAAGACTCGTCTAAATGCCAAGCAATTACAGAAACCAAGTCTGCGGATTCTATCACTCTACAACAAGAACTGTTGCTCTACGAACGCGGAATTCTCAGTACGGAGTCGGGAAAACAGCTACTACGATCGGCGTTTTACGTTATCAGTGTACACTTTGGAATTCGAGGTGGCCGTGAGCATCGAAACCTTACAGCAGCTAATTTTTCCTTTCATCGGGACATGGATGGACGCGAATTTGTACAGTACACCGAGAGAACTACGAAAACAAACCAAGGCGGAATCAAGCACCGTAAGATAGAACGCCACACAGCGAGAGCATATGAACAGCCATCGACCCCTAACCGATGTCCCGTCGCCATTTTGAGGAAGTACATGTCCGTTTGCGACCCCGACACGCTGCAGAAAGCACTATATCTGAAGCCTCTCGAAAAACCATCCGATTCACTCTGGTTTGGCAAGCAAGTATTAGGACATAACATCCTGTCAAACATGGTGAAAACCATTATGACCGAGGCTGGATATACTGGACAATACACAAATCATAGTCTTCGTGTGACTACGGTCACGAGGTTGTTTGAAAACAATCTCGACACGAAGTTGATTTCCCAACAAACCGGCCATAGAAGTGAGGCAATCAATCGTTACAAACGTGTGTCTGACGAACAAAAAAGAGAGGTCTCAAATCTCTTGACAGGACAAACTAATGATGACAAAGTGAACATTGAGACTGTCGTTGAAAAAGCTAGTAGTGACCAAAAAATCGTGTTTAACATTGTCGGTGGAAATAATGTTCTGAACTTTGGTAAATAAAACATGTGACCACAATAAATATGTGCCTAACGTATGTCTCATTGTTTGGTCTTTCAAAAACTGCGGGGCAATATCACAAATATGGCCCTCCTAAGCGGGATATATTCAAAATATGGCCCTCTGAGAACAATAGAGTCATGAACTATACATTGATTGATTCTATATATATGCATAACTATTCTAATAGACGCCGGGGGTCCAAGTATACTGAAATTAATAGACACCGGGTTCTAATAGACGCCGGGTCTACGTACATTGTGTAACATAACAACGTATAGATACTAATATAGGCCTGGTGGGGAAGAAATATTTCTATAGTTATTGATGGCATAGAAACGAAAATAGAATACATCGCTGCACGTGCTGTAGAACGAACAGATACTAGATCAACATCAACGCGTCCCAGTCGGGAATATCCATTAAAATCTAAACTGTCGTCCGATTTGTCATATCGTAACACAGGTCTAAAGTGAAGGCCGGGTCCAGACAACGACTGAAATCAATGAACGTCGGGTTCTAATAGACGCCGGGTTCTAATAGACGCCGGATCTTGAGTGTAACTGAGATCAATAGACGCCCGGGCGTCTATTAGAAGTTTTACGGTATATTTCAAACAATAAATATATTTGTGATATGCCTGTGCTCAAAAGTGAACCAATCGTTTGTCAACAAATTGAATGTTACATTATTATTGCACGAGGGGCCAATGGGAAACTACATGAAAGCAGTAAGCACCTGTCGTTTGTGTACTATTGGTGAGACGGTCCCTCACGCATTCTACATAATCAGGCTATTCCATTTCAAAAACTCAACCAACAGGGAATCAGAATTGGTCGCTACAAAATCGATGTTAAATCTTCATTTAAAATCACATATTTTTATATTGCAATGACCCTTTGATATTCATAAGAAAAACATCATCAAATCCTATTTGGTCAAAAGCTTGTTTTCACTTTGTTTGTGGTCTGGTAAAATTAAAGTGCGTACAACTGGAGATATTACACCAAACGTTGGCGTCTTTTAATTATGAAAGGACTTAGAGAGTAACCTGCGAAAACACGGGATGACGTCATTTTACAATACCAGGCCATCGTCATGATAAGGTGCCTCAGCGTGTGTTCATGAGAATGACATGCAACCAAGTTAAACCACTGTTGTGTGGATGTATTCAATTTATTGCGGGTATAAACATCGTATTCCATATACAGGCAGACATGTTTAATAAACTCATCTAATGTTTCACACAACTATGTGTCAACAACAAACATTTGATTCAGGCCCAAATGTAAGGTTACGACATTGGGCGCCACTCTTTCTGTCCCAAGAATATCCAAATAGTTCAAAATCCATCCCGTAAATCTTCATCAACCCCTTGATCACTGTAGAGCTGACATTATTGAAGGCATCTGAGACTTCTGTCAGCTTCTGTTTTGCTGTCTGGTCACGCTTCCTGTTTCTTTCAGGGAACAAGTCCTCAGTGACATTCAGCAATTTCAACGCGATGTGGATATCTGTTTTTATGGTTTCCAGTTTGATTATGTTATCATATTGAATGTCACATGGATGGCAAGTCTCATAAAATGAACGCCAGTGATTATTATTGAAGCTGGATGGATATTTCCTGACAATAAGCTGAAGAAACTGTGGAAATGTGATGGACGGCCGGACATCAGTCATCAACGCTTTCCGTATAAGTTTGGCATATCTAAAATTGTAATACCCCTTTGCGAATTTTCCATTGTAAGCAGATAGCAGGCGATCAAAGGGGTGTCGTACAACGATGAACTTTGTATAGGATTCAAGTCTGGTCCGGATCTCGGACTTAGTGAACTTGTCCAAATCGCGTAAACCAGACATGCGAAGTGTTCGCCAGTCATGGACATTTATCCTTTTCCCCGTCAGTTTTCCCGTCGCGTCTATCATCAACTGTTTGAATGATGAAGTTCCGACCTTCGCAATCCTACAGTAGATTACTTTGTGTTCGTCGTCCACTAACAAGTGCCTATACCATTTTTTGTTTCGTATA
This sequence comes from Terebella lapidaria, assembly GCA_949152475.1. Classification (NCBI taxonomy): domain Eukaryota; kingdom Metazoa; phylum Annelida; class Polychaeta; order Terebellida; family Terebellidae; genus Terebella; species Terebella lapidaria. The sequence goes on along the minus strand of OX424562.1, from coordinate 40,542,610 downwards.
GTGTCATGCCCGGGCATCTTCCTGTCGGCGCATGCTGCTGCCACCGTTGATGTCCGACTCTGACACGACATGACAGGTGTGTCCTTTGTGATCAAGTGTTCAGATGAAGTGTTTCTAACCTGTGGTAACTTGGATGGTCTTGATGCTGGGGCGTCAGTCGCTGAGACGCCCTGATTCAATGCCTTGTGTTTTGTATTTTCTTTTGTGGACAGTCTATTTCTGACGCCTGTTGTATTATTGTGCGGTGTTACAGGAGCATGAAACATCGCCTTGTTTCCTGAAGCAAATAGAAAAGTATTATGAATAAATGAATGAAATAATTGTCACGTTCGACGACGTTGTATTCGATGTACTCACAGGGACGCCAATTGTCACACTACCATAGCACACACATCCTATACCGCCTACCCAGAGGAGAAAAGCAATCCATATGGCTTTAGTGTACGCATATATATTGACCCATACCAACAAGGGAAATGAAGCCGACATATTCAGGATGAATAATGTATAAATCAATCAATCGCCACCAACACCAGAAAGTTTTGATGGTGCGAGCAAAAACCTCGAAAGCAACATTTGGAATAGGAAGAAACTCCGAACAAACATTTTAATCCAACGACGTCATCAGGGAATAGGGCGTGTTAATATAGTTGTTTAGATGAATAACGTACAAGTCTACAAGCGTCAGGAAATGTAGTCAGGAAAGACATGTGTCGCCTCTTAGCAGTGTGTAGCTTGTTTCCAATGTGGGGAATGTGAAGTTCATTTGAGTCTGGACTTCTGTAGTCATAACATACCGCAACTATTGTCAAAGGGTTCCCACTGTTCTGTTGATAACCAAATCAGAGACGTTCCAGAACCATAGTGAAAAGATTCCCAGCCTTTCTCCAGACAATCGGAAACCGCCACAACTCCCACTCTCGCAAAGCATAAAAAAAAATAAAAATACATATAATATAAAAAATATATATATATATGCACGGTAGCTGGTCGATATAAATTCAACATGCTACATCAATTTAACTTGTACATTTGTGTGAAAAATTTCATCAAACTGCACCGAACGGGACAAAATCTGCCATAAAATGTTTTTCCGCATATCATTGTGCACCCGTCACCGGTGCAGAAAAGTCAATTGGCCTACAAAGACTGTGGTGTTTTGCCCCTTTTTGATAGTTTTCAACTACCATATAGTCCCAAAAAGGTTGCGTAGACTTGAAGAGATTCCGACAAATATATATGTCATATTTTAAAGCTATATTCACAATGCTTATTTCATTCATCATGACATGTTCAAAACACCATGCCCGATAGTATATCGGTGAAAATCTGTACGAAGGGATCCGTTACACGTGCGAAATATTTTTTGACAAACGTTTTCCCCCCAACCATTATCACAATTTAAACGGTCGGCAAAACATTCTCAACTTCTCGTTCAAGAACGACAACTTTTGGAACAGTGTTCAAGCCATGATGGTGATACCTGATGGAGGCGACAATGAATTCGAAAGTCAAACGAAACAGCAGGCCTTCAGATCGCACAATTGTTCTTGGCGTACATCAGTATAGGACAATCTATATCACCTACAAAAGTCTGATTCCCCAGACGAGCACCTGCACGCAATTATCCCCTATATATCTATACGAAAATAATTTTGTTAGACTTTGTTTCTATTCCAAAAACTATTCTATTCCAAAAGGTTTTTGATCCAATCATTGTGAAATGTCTGGAGGTATTTTTTTCAGCAAAATGTCCATCGTGTTCATGAGAGCTCACCTTCGTTCAACATCATCCATAGTGCATTCACACTTTTCACTGGGTTAAAGTTCATAGTTGACATGATGCAAATATCACAAATGGTAAAGGAGATGATTGTGAGGAATATGTATCTCTTTCGTATACAAAAATACTTTGATACATCGGCGATAAGCATCATGATGTCAATTTATGAAATTCAGACAACCGTATTCATGTGCAAAACTCGACGCTCTACACCATCGCTTTCCTCACAAAGTGATGGAGAGTTCCACTCCCGCATGAACCATGAAGCGATATGCCATGAAGCTCATCTGCTGGACTGCCCATAATGTTAAAATCTACCGATTTGTATCTTGAAACAATATCTACAATCTGACAAGACATCAGTGAATAGCGTTAGTACCGTCATATTGAAGTGATGGTCTGGCCAGGTTGTTGTTATTGCTTTTATATAAAATATAAAATTTGTGGCGGCACAGGATAATTACCTTTTGCCGAATTTGCATATAACGAATATGTAAACCATATCACCATATTAGGGCAATTAGGCATGTGTTTTCAAACGGTCAGCTAATGTACATTTTGAACACTCAGATATAGGCTGTCGTGACCCAGCTGATGTATCACAATGTTCCAGATAGAAATCTCTGCTGCACGCAGAGGTGGGCTTTGAACACAATCTTGCTTTAATGTTAACGAGAGAAGTAGATTTCAAAATTTAAGACCCTAATGACGGAGTAAGAAGGTCGCAGCTGCGCTTGTCCCATTTGTAAAGTGTGTGCTCCCAAACAGATATGAAGAATTGTTCTGATGTATTATATCATACTGTATGTTTTAATGGACTGATGGACGGTCCAACGGTATTTTCTGTATACATTCCCCTGGACATTCCCGTTGCCCTTGTATATCTATCACTGACGGTAAACAGCTCTGGGGTTAATGTTTCATTGGGCGTTAAATAGAATTGAGTTCTATGCCAATTGTTTTAAACGTTATCCTCTAGGCCTATTTCAAATGTCACTTCAACCGATGACAATTCAATTCAATTCAATAGTTTATTTCAAACTTTCGTTCATAATACATGTAAAACATAATAGGAGTAATAAGAAGATGTATGTAAAAACGATTGTGACAATGAATGAATGAATGAATGAATGAGTAACATATGTGCACAATACACTCAAACATACAGGGCACCATCCCCATATTCCAGCATCCCCATATTCCCAATAACGAAAGGCGACAGCTGTTTTCTGTTTATCCCATCGGATCTGGCCTGACATCAGGTGGATCTCTGCGACTAACTTGTTCGAAGTCATACTGAACATTACTGCTGAAAGGGTCACTTTGTTCAATATGTTGTGGATACAATTTTTGACAATTTAAAAAAAAAAGTTGCTGATGATCGTCGACAGCTGACACCATACTACAGACGACGCAATTAAGATTAAGCATCCCGGGCAACAAGTCGTGGAGGCAAAAGTCCAAAACATATCATAAACACGTGTTTACATGGCCTGGGTCATGGAATTAACAGATTACTCGACACAAATCAGCACAAATCGTTTCCATTTTCGATCAATACACCATCAACAAACGGTAAAATTGGTGCGTTTACTGCAAAGGCACGATTTAAGGGCATGCCCTTATGTAGCGTCATGACGTGGTGTGCGCGAGTAGTGATACCACGGTTATGATGCTGCAGTGTGGGCGGATTGATAAGACATTCGGCGACACTCCAGTAATGGGTATACCTCTTTATCGTAGGGTCGCCGAACTTTACATTGGTGCCGTACCTTTCGAACCACTGGGTTCTCTCGGCGTCGCTCCCGGGTCGGCTCCCGCTGTTGACTCGCATCACCGCCGGGTTGGTTGGCTGCCACGCAATCTGGCTTGTGATGTGCTCAACAGTGGGATATAGCTGACCTCGGGGACGAGGTCTCTCCGAAAGGGGAAAGCACTGTAGCGTCATGACGTGGTGTGCGCGAGTAGTAACACCACAGTTATGATGCTGCAGTGTGGGCGGATTTATAAGACATTCGGCGACACTCCAGTAATGGGGTATACCTCTTTATCGTATTATATCTGCCCTATAACATGTTTTGACATGTGTTGTCAGTCTATGCAATATCTGACCTATAATATGTGTAGACATGTGTTGTCAGTCTATGCAATCTCTGACCTATAATATATGTTGACATGTGTTGTCAGTCTATGCAATATCTGACCTATAACATGTGTTGACATGTGTTGTCAATCCAAGCACTTTCTGACCTATAATATATGTTGACAAGTGTTGTCAGTCTATGCAATATCTGACCTATAATATGTGTTGACATGTGTTGTCAGTCTATGCAATATCTGACCTATAATCTGTGTTGACATGTGTTGTCAGTCTATGCAGTTTCTGACCTATAATATGTGTTGACATGTGTTGTCAGTCTATGCAATATCTGACCTATAATTTGTGTTGACATGTGTTGTAAGTCTATGCAATATCTGACCTATAATCTGTGTTGACATGTGTCGTCAGTCTATGTCAGTCCCCATATTCCAGCATCCCCATATTCCCAATAACGAAAGGCGACAGCTGTTTTCTGTTTATCCCATCGGATCTGGCCTGACATCAGGTGGATCTCTGCGACTAACTTGTTCGAAGTCATACTGAACATTACTGCTGAAAGGGTCACTTTGTTCAATATGTTGTGGATACAATTTTTGACAATTTAAAAAAAAAAGTTGCTGATGATCGTCGACAGCTGACACCATACTACAGACGACGCAATTAAGATTAAGCATCCCGGGCAACAAGTCGTGGAGGCAAAAGTCCAAAACATATCATAAACACGTGTTTACATGGCCTGGGTCATGGAATTAACAGATTACTCGACACAAATCAGCACAAATCGTTTCCATTTTCGATCAATACACCATCAACAAACGGTAAAATTGGTGCGTTTACCGCAAAGGCACGATTTAAGGGCATGCCCTTATGTAGCGTCATGACGTGGTGTGCGCGAGTAGTGATACCACGGTTATGATGCTGCAGTGTGGGCGGATTGATAAGACATTCGGCGACACTCCAGTAATGGGTATACCTCTTTATCGTAGGGTCGCCGAACTTTACATTGGTGCCGTACCTTTCGAACCACTGGGTTCTCTCGGCGTCGCTCCCGGGTCGGCTCCCGCTGTTGACTCGCATCACCGCCGGGTTGGTTGGCTGCCGCGCAATCTGGCTTGTGATGTGCTCAACAGTGGGATATAGCTGACCTCGGGGACGAGGTCTCTCCGAAAGGGGAAAGCACTGTAGCGTCATGACGTGGTGTGCGCGAGTAGTAACACCACAGTTATGATGCTGCAGTGTGGGCGGATTTATAAGACATTCGGCGACACTCCAGTAATGGGGTATACCTCTTTATCGTATTATATCTGCCCTATAACATGTTTTGACATGTGTTGTCAGTCTATGCAATATCTGACCTATAATATGTGTAGACATGTGTTGTCAGTCTATGCAATCTCTGACCTATAATATATGTTGACATGTGTTGTCAGTCTATGCAATATCTGACCTATAACATGTGTTGACATGTGTTGTCAATCCAAGCACTTTCTGACCTATAATATATGTTGACAAGTGTTGTCAGTCTATGCAATATCTGACCTATAATATGTGTTGACATGTGTTGTCAGTCTATGCAATATCTGACCTATAATCTGTGTTGACATGTGTTGTCAGTCTATGCAGTTTCTGACCTATAATATGTGTTGACATGTGTTGTCAGTCTATGCAATATCTGACCTATAATTTGTGTTGACATGTGTTGTAAGTCTATGCAATATCTGACCTATAATCTGTGTTGACATGTGTCGTCAGTCTATGCAATATCTGACCTATAATATGTGTTGACATGTGTTGTCAGTCTATGCAATATCTGACCTATAATATGTGTTGACATGTGTTGTCAGTCTGTGCAATATCTGACCCATAATATGTGTTGACATGTGTTGTCAGTCTATGCAATATCTGACCTATAATGTGTTGACATGTTTTTGTCAATCAATGCAATATCTGACCTATAATATGTGTTGATCTATGCAATCAGTCTATGTTATGTCTGACCTGTGTGTTGACATACTTTATCAGCCTATGCAATATCTGACCTGTAATATGTCCTGATACTCAGGTGTGAGTATAATCCGATGTTCATGGTAGTGCTTGGGGTCGAGCATATTTACTCTACTCAGTTTCATTTCCGTTATCTTGTCTCACAGGCGGTTACTGACGGTCTCGCAGGCGGTTACTGGACGCACCAGTGTCTGGTGCGTCCATTTGCATGGTCTTCGCTATGGACGGCCACTCACCCTCCTACGGGCAGTGTGGCACTAAACAAATGGTTTCGATCATGGACAAATAGGTTAATCTTACATCTTTCCATTCTCTGGTTCCACATGTGCCCACTGGCGGTGGCCCGGCGTCTGGCAGTGACCAGACGCATGGTCGTCGCTGTAGACAACAGAGTAAAATTTTCAATTTGGTGCTACACAGATGGGTTGGATTTTTGTACATTGTGTATTTCCGTTCTCTAGTTCCATATGTTCTTACTGGCGGGGGCTCGTCATCTGTGTAGTCTATGCCGTCTCTGCAGTGTCACTTTTTTCCATATTGGCCCTGAACAAATGGGTTGATTTAAACTCATAGGTTTGATTTTACATCTTTACTTCTGTTCTCTGGTTACACAAGTGGTTACTGGCGGTGGCCCGGCGTCTGGCGGTGACCAGACGCATGGTCTTCGCTGTAGACAACCGAATCCCTTTTCACATTGGCACTAAGTAAATGGGTTGATCTTACATTTCAGTTTAGCGGATCTTTGATCCGATGGCCCATTGCCGTGGCGTTCCGTCTGTCGTCCGTCAGCATCGGAGGCGTCCGTCTACATTTTCATCTTAAAATTTTATTTTGAATCCCTCTGAGGTTTTTTTTTCAAGAGGGAGTTGAAACTTGGCCTTCGGCCTTAATTTCGAGGTTTGAGCACGGGATGGCCCATAGCTGGCCTTTTGTCGACTTTGCATTTTGAGAATCAGTTGCACACATATGACGGGGGGAGGAGGTATGCTGCGTGTTCTCATGACTTTGAGCTTGAAGTCAATTTTTTAAATCAGGGCAAATGGTGGCTAGTATCTCACTTGTTATCGACTTTGCAGCTTGAGAGTCGATTGTGGTCGTATGGGGATGGTGTATGCTGAATATCTTTGTGACATTGGGTTTGACCAGTGATAATATTCTCAAGGCCACGGGACAAAAGGGCTAATATCAAAAACATAAAACCTTTATTGTCCGGTAACCTTCCTTAGCCTCTCGGCTAATTTTTTAATCGTGTACCCATATAAATATACGTACATATATCATATATAATACGCACTATCGTACACCTTCTGCTTATGCAAGCTTCATATTCTGGAGGTGTGAGGTGGTTAGTGGTGGTCCTTATAGGTTCCTGGTAGCGTTTGAATCATACAGATCCATATTCACATCATACATTCTTCCAATTTAGTGTTCATCAGATAAGGTGTGTGGTATATGTTACAGGCATATACAACAAATGCCATACACACTAACCGTACATACACATCTAACAGAGCCCAGCCCAGCCCTCTCGTGCCAAATATCTATCGCCAATTGCGATTATCATATTGCCACATGAGCGATCTAATCATCCCACAACCCATTTTAGTAAATGATGATAGGTTTCTGAATTTGGACACACAATATTTTGAAGTTGAAGACATATTCTCACACACTTCGCCCAACAAATCCAAATATTGCACTCTTCATCTGATTATTCACAGTTTACTAAAGAAGATAAATGAACTTAAAATCATGCTTTCGAACTTACAAAACACTGGGATAGTTGTGCACTTTATTCTGTTATGCGAAACCTTCCTGAACGACAATACATTGAATTTATGCAGCATACCTGGATATAACCTTGAATGCCGTAACAGACAGGGTGGGACACGGGGAGGGGGTGTCGCGCTGTACATACATGATTCGCTACATTACGATATTAGGAACGACCTGGCCATAAATGTTGATTGCGAATTTTAGTCGATTTTCATCGAGGTAAAACATAGTCAGCGAAACACAATTGTGGGTGAAATATACCGAATCCCAGGCACAAACGAAACACTATCAATATCTAGATACGAAACAGTACTCAAAAAGTTAAACGGAACTAATTCTGACGTTATACTTGGTACAGATCAAAATTTTGATTATATCAACTCTAACAAGCACTCCGATGAATTACTTAACACCTTCATAGCATCTGGCTTTCTACCGACCGTTAATAAACCAACCAGAATAACACATAATAGTGCGACATTAATCGATAATATATACATAAAGTGTTCTACAATAATGTTAAATCTGGTATAGTACTAAGCGATATATCTGATCATTTGCCCTTGTTTACTGTTATGGGGGATACTTCGTCCAGCAAGGTACAGTCCCTAACTATAACTTGTCGTCCTCTCACTTCTGAAAATATGATGTCTATATGTAATGATCTCAATTCAACAGACTGGACATACCTCGACCGAATTCCCATCAATGACGCTTACGCATCCTTCACAAACAAAGTAAAACAGGCTATGGACAAATTCGCTCCTGAAATAGAGAAAAAAATCCCACGAAAACGTGTAATAAAAGAACCCTGGATGACACAAGGGTTGTTACAGTCATCATCCAAATGTATCAAACTTTATAAAAAGTGCCTACGTAAATCAAAAACAGATAGTTCGTACCAAAAATATATTAAGCATAGGAACTTATTCAGAGCTTTGAAAAGACAATGCAAACGCGAATACTATGGGTCTCTTCTTGATAAATACAAATGTGATGTGAAAAAAACGTGGAAAATTTTGAACAATGTTATAGGGCGAACAAATGACAAATCATCAATCACCGACACCTTTCTTATCAATAATAAACCTGAGACTGATCCAACCAAAATCGCGGACGGGTTCTGCAAATATTTCTCAAACATAGGCGTTTCGCTGGCAGAACAAATTCCATCAGCCCCTAAACATTTCACTGAATATCTAATTGAACAACCGAACCCAAACTCTATATTTCTCAACCCCACAGATCCCAACGAGGTCATGAAAATGATAGATTCATTGAAAGGAAAAAAAGTTCAGGAATTGATAATTTGAGTAGTCACTTCATAAAACAGATAAAACATGCAGTTTGCACCCCGATATCATTACTAAAAAACAAATCAATTTCAACGGGAATTGTCCCTCAGCAAATGAAAACGGCGAAAGTAATCCCAATCTACAAAAATAAAAACAAGCAAATGCTGAATAACTATAGGCCAATATCATTATTACCCTGTTGCTCTAAACTCTTAGAAAAAATCATCCACACACGACTGTATACGTTTCTCGTACAACATAATATACTCTATCCTAAGCAATACGGATTTAGGCCCAAACATTCAACTATTAATGCAGTTACAGAATTTGTATTCGATACCCTAACTGGCTTTAACAATAACATGTACACACTTGGAGTTTTCGTGGACCTCTCCAAGGCTTTCGATACTATTGACCATTCTATTCTGTTGTCCAAATTAGAATATTATGGTATTCGAGGGATTGCCTTGGAGTGGTTCCGGAGCTACCTAAATAACCGTGAGCAGTATGTCAAGTTCAAAAACTCATGTTCGAACCTCTATCCTATAAAATACGGTGTGCCACAGGGTTCAGTATTGGGTCCGTTACTTTTTACCATATATTCAAACGATATTCCCAACTCAATAACAAAATCAAAATGTATTTTATTTGCAGACGATACAACGTTGTATTATACTCACAATAACCTTCAACACCTATATCACATTGTTGAATCAGATATCCTCCTCATGGTTAATTGGTTCCGGAGCAACAAATTATCACTGAATGTTAGCAAAACTAATATAATCTTATTCTCCAAGAAGCTGGTACACAACTACAACACCCATTCGTTAAAAGTCGATACCGAATACATTACACCATCACTTTCTGTTAAATTTCTTGGTATCCATATAGACAGTAAGCTGAGTTGGAATGTCCACATTGAACACGTCTTGAGAAAATTGTCCAGCGCCCTATATATGTTAAACACTGTCAAAAACATGTTAAGTAGAGCCCACCTCAAATCGTTATATTTTAGTCTGTTTCATTCCTACCTAAACTATGGTATATTGTTATGGGGTTCTGCACAAAAAACGATACTGCGCCCGCTTGAAATCAAGCAAAATAAAGCAATCCGATGCGTCACTGGATCACGTTTCAATGCCAGCTCTACGCCACTCTATCATAAAACAGGCATAGCTAAGCTACATGATTTGTTCAATATTGAACTTAGTAAATTCAAGTATCTTCATTCCCGCAATGAACTACCAAGTTCGCTGAACAATCTTTTTGTGGCAAACAATTCTATCCACTCTTTCAACACTAGACATTGTAAAGACCCCCATATAACTAGGTGGAATGTTCAAATTTTTGGAAACAGCTTCATTCGTAAAGGTCCGGAATTATGGCTAAATACACCAACCCATATAAAAAACAGCATTTCATTCAGCGCCTACAAATCTAAGATAAAACAACACTTCATTTCGAAATATTTGATGAATAACTAACTATCTAATCTAGTAATACTCCCTTGATACTGTAAAATTTCATGGCTGTATTGTATTTTCATAAGCTCACGTTACTACGGTCGCTTTATTAGTTTGTCTTTTTTTTGTGTCTTGTGTCATTTTTTCATATTTCATTTTTTTTCGCTTTACCAATCCTGTATCGTTTGCCAATAGTGTAAGGATGTGTGTGGGTGTGGGTGTGTGTGTCATGGGGGGGGGGTATGGAAAAGGACTTTTTTCATTCATTTCTCACTCTATGTAATACCACAAGTTTGGCATTTCACAGTAGTATGTGTAAATTTTAGGTTCAATCTGTTAATACTGGCACAGGTTCAGCAACTGTATCATCATCTCCTGTATATATGGGTGTATGTGAATAATATGAATAATATGTATTTCTACGTGAAATTAATGTATATATATATCTACATGTTTGTGGTGTTGTTATATGTAGTATGCAACTCATACGTGAGTCCAACTTGTAAATATTTTGTTCCTATCCGTTCCATATTTTGTGTTACTATTATTTCAATGTAATGGGCTTCACCGCTTGAGCAATCAAGTTACAGGCATCGGCCTCTGGTGGAGTCCACAAATTGTGCATTTCTTATATCATCTATTGAATATGTTCATCTTGTGTGCAATTTGGAAATAAATTACTTACTTTCTCACTTACTCGTAGGGTCGCCGAACTTTACACCTTATAATCGAGCCCTTAATAATATGTCCCTATATTCGAATTTAAGAGTATGTCCTTATGAGCAAATAACTTTACGTTTTAGCGGGCCAAAAGCATTACTTCGGTTATAAGGGCATCTGGCCACGTGCAACAGATACCAGTACATGTAGTTTGTAATGGAATATTCTCTGGCCACATACCCAACCATGCATACTGTCATTTATCGTTCACAAAATATACGCCCCAAAAGATTGCTTGAAATATGACTTTTGTCAACAACCTGTATTCCCAACATGTTGCCGTTTCTAGGGAACACTAGGCTTATGTACTGCCTGACACGACAATATTCTATATTCTGACAAAGATGTATCCATAATGATCACTGGGATTTAAGAGCAGTACAAATAGATGAACTTTTAAGTTTCTATCTTTCATCTGACTTGTTCTAAATTGGGTCTGGAAATAATAGGGCTGATAGCATGATATTCGAGCATTCAATCCAGTTCAGTATAAAGAGGAGTTTCGATTGGCAATGACCACCATATATCAAACGGGTTTGCGCAAATTCACTGTGAATTTATTTTATTGTACATCACAGACACGTTGGCGATGGTTCTGACGCGACTGCCCTTCTCTTTCCATTTCCGTTCGTCCCTGATGACGTCAATGTGGCATGGATGTATGAGCTTCTCACGTCCTCGCTGTACCGAATGGCGGTCTTTGATAATACCGTCTTGGCCCGTACATAAGGCCATGACCTTATAAATGAGTAGTGGCCTTATATTGGATGACCTCATGTTTGAAAAAATATGTTGTTGTCATCATCAAAATATAATTGTATTGGTGGTAATAGATTGATACTTAAATATTTTCCCCCAACCTCACTATAAAAGAATGAGTCCCAAAATATTAGACAGGTCACATCAATGTCAGGCCTGAGATCGAGAAGGTGGGGGATGTCTACAATGTTACATATTATATTCTAAAGTCCTTTCATAATTAAAAGACGCCAACGTTTGGTGAACTATCTCCAGTTGAATGCACTTTTACATTTTCCAGACTTGAAGCAAAATGAAAACGAAGCACTGATCAAACAAAATTAGTCGCATATTGATATTGTTTTTAATGACAAGGCAGTTAAATTTAACAATTCAAATGGGATTTCATATATGGTAAGACGAAGGCGGGAAAGCCTCCCGTTTGACACAGCAGGCAATAGAAAGGACAACGGCAATATGCATGATGTGGCTGACCAATACGACCCGCTAAGGAATGACCAGACCTAACCTACCACCCCCGAAACACATGTATTCACAAAAGTATGGTAGGTGGTATTTTGTATTCATTTAGGCCTACCTAAATATAAACGACCGACAGTCTATAGAGTGACCATATTTGTTAGAATCGTGCTAATATTATGTCTAGTATATGATGCGCAGCACAATTCTTTATAAACTAACAAATTTAGTGTGTTATCATCGTCCTTGCTTCATTTATGTATCTGGTAAAGCGTTTATTTTGAAAAGCATACATTAGTTATGCATGGTTATTGGTTACAGGAAGGAGCTTGGTCAGGACATGTGTTCAACCGAGTGGAACAGTTCAGGGGACCGTTACAAGAAGCTTGTTGACAAGAATTGTGGGCAAGACATTTAGGCCCATGTAGCGCAGCTTACTATTTCTTCTAAATTCAACGAAGATTAAAAATGTACCAGACGGATTGAATATGGTATACATTCAGTGGGTGAGTAGTATTAACAGAGTAAGGTGCGCTATTTGGGCCGAAATTTACTGACCGAGTGTGCAATCAGTGTCAATGCAAACGAAACAGTAGCACATGCATATACATTGATTGATTCTATATATATGCATAACTATTCGCTCTGTAGTTTGCTTACCGTAAAACTTCTAATAGACGCCGGATTTCTAATAGACGCCGGGGGTCCAAGTATACTGAAATTAATAGACACCGGGTTCTAATAGACGCCGGGTCTACGTACATTGTGTAACATAACTTACAACGTATAGATACTAATATAGGCCTGGTGGGGAAGAAATATTTCTATAGTTATTGATGGCATAGAAACGAAAATAGAATACATCGCTGCACGTGCTGTAGAACGAACAGATACTAGATCAACATCAACGCGTCCCAGTCGGGAATATCCATTAAAATCTAAACTGTCGTCCGATTTGTCATATCGTAACACAGGTCTAAAGTGAACGCCGGGTCCAGACAACGACTGAAATCAATAAACGTCGGGTCCCAATAAACGCCGGGTTCTAATAGACGCCGGGTTCTAATAGACGCCGGATCTTGAGTGTAACTGAGATCAATAGACGCCCGGGCGTCTATTACAAGTTTTACGGTATATTTCAAACAATAAATATATTTGTGATATGCCTGTGCTCAAAAGTGAACCAATCGTTTGTCAACAAATTGAATGTTACATTATTATTGCACGAGGGGCCAATGGGAAACTACATGAAAGCAGTAAGCACCTGTCGTTTGTGTACTATTGGTGAGACGGTCCCTCAGGCATTCTGCATAATCAGGCTGTTCCATTTCAAAAACTCAACCAACAGGGAATCAGAATTGGTCGCTACAAAACCGATGTTAAATCTTCATTTAAAATCACATATTTTTATATTGCAATGACCCTTTGATATTCATAAGAAAAACATCATCAAATCCTATTTGGTCAAAAGCTTGTTTTCACTTTGTTTGTGGTCTGGTAAAATTAGAGTGCGTACAACTGGAGATATTACACCAAACGTTGGCGTCTTTTAATTATGAAAGGACTTTAGAGAGTAACCTGCAAAAACACGGGATGACGTCATTTTACAATACCAGGCCATCGTCATGATAATGTGCCTCAGCGTGTGTTCATGAGAATGCAACCAACTTGAACAACTGTTGTGTGGATGTATTCAATTTATTGCGGGTATAAACATCGTATTCCATATACAGGCAGACATGTTTAATAAACTCATTTAATGTTTCACACAACTATGTGTCAACAACAAACATTTGATTCAGGCCCAAATGTAAGGTTACGACATTGGGCGCCCCTCTTTCTGTCCCAAGAATATCCGAATAGTTCAAAATCCATCCCGTAAATCTTCATCAACCCCTTGATCACTGTAGAGCTGACATTATTGAAGGCATCTGAGACTTCTGTCAGCTTCTGTTTTGCTGTCTGGTCACGCTTCCTGTTTCTTTCAGGGAACAAGTCCTCAGTGACATTCAGCAATTTCAATGCGATGTGGATATCTATTTTTATGGTTTCCAGTTTGATTATGTTATCATATTGAATGTCACATGGATGGCAAGTCTCATAAAATGAACGCCAGTGATTATTATTGAAGCTGGATGGATATTTCCTGACAATAAGCTGGAGAAACTGTGGAAATGTGATGGACGGCCGGACATCAGTCATGAACGCTTTCCGTATAAGTCTGGCATATCTAAAATTGTAATACCCCTTTGCGAATTTTCCATTGTAAGCAGATAGCAGGCGATCAAAGGGGTGTCGTACAACGATGAACTTTGTATAGGATTCAAGTCTGGTCCGGATCTCGGACTTAGTGAACTTGTCCAAATCGCGTAAACCAGACATGCGAAGTGTTCGCCAGTCATGGACATTTATCCTTTTCCCCGTTAGTTTTCCCGTCGCGTCTATCATCAACTGTTTGAATGATGAAGTTCCGACCTTCGCAATCCTACAGTAGATTACTTTGTGTTCGTCGTCCACTAACAAGTGCCTATACCATTTTTTGTTTCGTATAGTGTCATGGCCGGGCATCTTCCTGTCGGCGCATGCTGCTGCCACCGTTGATGTCCGACTCTGACACGACGTGACAGGTGTGTCCTTTGTGATCAGTTGTTCAGATGAAGTGTTTCTAACCTGTGGTAACTTGGATGGTCTTGATGCTGGGGCGTCAGTCGCTGAGACGCCCTGATTCAATGCCTTGTGTTTTGTATTTTCTTTTGTGGACAGTCTATTTCTGACGCCTGTTGTATTATTGTGCGGTGTTACAGGAGCATGAAACATCGCCTTGTTTCCTGAAGCAAATAGAAAAGTATTATGAATAAATGAATGAAATAATTGTCACGTTCGACGACGTTGTATTTGGAATAGGAAGAAACTCCGAACAAACTTTTTATCCCAACGACGTCATCAGGGAATAGGGCGTGTTAATATAGTTGTTTAGATGAATAACGTACAAGTCTACAAGCATCAGGAAATGTAGTCAGGAAAGACATGTGTCGCCTCCTAGCAGTGTGTAGCTTGTTTCCAATGTGGGGAATGTGAAGTTCATTTGAGTCTGGACTTCTGTAGTCATAACATACCGCAACTATTGTCAAAGGGTTCCCACTGTTCTGTTGATAATAAAATGAGAGACGTTCCAGAACCATAGTGAAAAGATTCCCAGCCTTTTTCCAGACAATCGGAAACCGCCACAACTCCCACTCTCGCAAAGCATAAAATATATATATATATATATATATATATATATATATATATATATATATATATATATATATATATATATATATATATGCACGGTAGCTGGTCGATATAAATTCAACATGCTACATAAATTTAACTTGTACATTTGTGTGAAATATTTCATCAAACTGCACCGAACGGGACAAAATCTGCCATAAAATGTTTTTCTGCATATCATTGTGCACCCGTCACCGGTGCAGAAAAGTCAATTGGCCTACAAAGAATGTGGTGTTTTGCCCCTTTTTGATAGTTTTCAACTACCATATAGTCCCAAAAAGGTTGCGTAGACTTGAAGAGATTCCGACAAATATATATGTCATATTTTAAAGCTATATTCACAATGCTTATTTCATTCATCATGACATGTTCAAAACACCATGCCCGATAGTATATCGGTGAAAATCTGTACGAAGAGATCCGTTATGCGTGCGAAATGTTTTTTGACAAACGTTTTTCCCCCAACCATTATCACAATTTAAACGGTCGGCAAAACATTCTCAACTTCTCGTTCAAGAACGACAACTTTTGGAACAGTGTTCAAGCCATGATGGTGATACCTGATGGAGGCGACAATGAATTCGAAAGTCAAACGAAACAGCAGGCCTTCAGGTCGCACAATTGTTCTTGGCGTACATCAGTG
Source organism: Terebella lapidaria (assembly GCA_949152475.1). NCBI lineage: Eukaryota > Metazoa > Annelida > Polychaeta > Terebellida > Terebellidae > Terebella > Terebella lapidaria. The sequence goes on along the minus strand of OX424562.1, from coordinate 40,526,331 downwards.
TAGGACAATCTATATCACCTACAAAAGTCTGATTCCCCAGACGAGCACCTGCACGCAATTATCCCCTATATATCTATACGAAAATAATTTTGTTAGACTTTGTTTCTATTCCAAAAACTATTCTATTCCAAAAGGTTTTTAATCCAATCATTGTGAAATGTCTGGAGGTTTTTTTTTTCAGCAAAATGTCCATCGTGTTCATGAGAGCTCACCTTCGTTCAACATCATCCATAGTGCATTCACACTTTTCACTGGGTTAAAGTTCATAGTTGACATGATGCAAATATCACAAATGGTAAAGGAGATGATTGTGAGGAATATGTATCTCTTTCGTATACAAAAATACTTTGATACATCGGCGATAAGCATCATGATGTCAATTTATGAAATTCAGACAACCGTATTCATGTGCAAAACTCGACGCTCTACACCATCGCTTTCCTCACAAAGTGATGGAGAGTTCCACTCCCGCATGAACCATGAAGCGATATGCCATGAAGCTCATCTGCTGGACTGTGATACGCCATGAAGCTCATCTGCTGGACTGCCCATAATGTTAAAATCTACCGATTTGTATCTTGAAACAATATCTACAATCTGACAAGACATCAGTGAATAGCGTTAGTACCGTCATATTGAAGTGATGGTCTGGCCAGGTTGTTGTTATTGCTTTTATATAAAATATAAAATTTGTGGTGGCACAGAATGATTACCTTTTGCCGAATTAGCATGTAACGAATATAAACGGGTGTAAACCATATCACCATATTAGTACAATTAGGCATATGTTTTAAAAACGGTCAGTTAATGTACATTTTGAACACTCAGATATAGGCTGTCGTGACCAAGCTGATGTATCGAGTCTTCCAAATGGAAATCTCTGCTGCATGCAGAGGTGGGGTTTGAATACAATCTTGCATTAATGTTAACGAGAGAAGTAGATTTCAAAATTTAAGACCATAATGACGTAGTAAGGAGGTCGCAGCTGCGCTTGTTCCATTTGTAAAGTGTGTGCTCCCAAACAGATATGAAGAATTGTTCTGATGTATTATATCATACTGTACGTTTTAATGGACTGATGGTCCAACGGTTTTTCTGTATACATTCCCGTTGCCATTGTATATTTATCATTGACGGTAAACAGGTCTGGGGTTAATGTTTCATCGGGCGTTAAATAAAATTGCGTTCTATGCCAATTTGTGTTAAACGTTATCCTCTAGGCCTATTTCAAATGTCACTTTAACCGATGACAATTCAATTCAATTCAATAGTTTATTTCAAACTTTCGTTCAAATACATGTAAAACATAATAGGAGTAATAACAAGATGTATATCAAAAACGATTGTGACAATGAATGAATGAGTAACACAGTACACTCCAACATATAGGACACTAATCCACCATCCCCATATTCCCAATAACGACGACGACAGCTGTTTTCTGTTTCTCCCATCGGATCTGGCTTGACATCAGGTGGTTCTTTGCGACTAACTTGTTCGAAGTCATACTGAACATTACTACTGAAAGGGCCACTTTGTTCAATATGTTGTGGATACCATTTTTACAATTTAAAAAAAAAGTCGCTAATGATCATCGACAGCTGACACCATACTACAGATGACGCAATTAAGATTAAGCATCCCGGGCAACAAGTCGTGGAGGCAAAAGTCCAATACATATCATAAACACGTGTTTACATGGCTTGGGTCATAGAACTAACAGATTACTCGACACAATTCAACACAAATCGTTTCCATCTTCGATCAATACACCATCAACAAGCGGTAAAATTGGTGCGTTTACCGCAGAGGCGCGATTTAAGGGCATGCCCTTATAATCGAGCCCTTAATAATATGTCCCTCTATTCGAATTTAAGAGTATTACCATTGTAAGCAGATAGCAGGCGATCAAAGGGGTGTCGTACAATGATGAACTTTGTATAGGATTCAAGTCTGGTCCGGATCTCGGACTTAGTGAACTTGTCCAAATCGCGTAAACCAGACATGCGAAGTGTTCGCCAGTCATGGACATTTATCCTTTTCCCCGTCAGTTTTCCCGTCGCGTCTATCATCAACTGTTTGAATGATGAAGTTCCGACCTTCGCAATCCTACAGTAGATTACTTTGTGTTCGTCGTCCACTAACAAGTGCCTATACCATTTTTTGTTTCGTATAGTGTCATGCCCGGGCATCTTCCTGTCGGCGCATGCTGCTGCCACTGTTGATGTCCGACTCTGACACGACATGACAGGTGTGTCCTTTGTGATCAGTTGTTCAGATGAAGTGTTTCTAACCTGTGGTAACTTGGATGGTCTTGATGCTGGGGCGTCAGTCGCTGAGACGCCCTGATTCAATGCCTCGTGTTTTGTATTTTCTTTTGTGGACAGTCTATTTCTGACGCCTGTTGTATTATTATGCGGTATTACAGGAGTATGAAACATCGCCTTGTTTCCTGAAGCAAATAGAAAAGTATTATAGATAAATAAATGAAATAATTGTCACCTTCGACGACGTTGTATTCGATGTACTCACAGGGATGGCAATTGTCACACTACCATAGCACACACATCCTATACCGTCTACCCAGAGGAGAAAAGCAATCCATATTGTTCATTTAGTGTACGCGTATATATTGACCCATACCAACAAGGGAAATGAAGCCGACATATTCAGGATGAATAATGTATAAATCAATCAATCGCCACCAACACCAGAAAGTTTTGATGGTGCGAGCAAAAACCTCAAAAGCAAAATTTGGAATAGGAAGTAACTCCGAACAAACATTTTAATCCAACGACACACTAGCGTCATCGGGGAATAGTGCGTGTTAATATAGTTGTTTAGATGAATAACGTACAAGTCTACAAGCGTCAGGAAATGTAGTCAGGAAAGACATGTGTCGCCTCCTAGCAGTGTGTAGCTTGTTTCCAATGTGGGGAATGTGAAGTTCATTTGAGTCTGGACTTCTGTAGTCATAACATACCGCAACTATTGTCGAAGGGTTCCCACTGTTCTGTTGATAACCAAATCAGAGACGTTCCAGAACCAAATTGTAAAGATTCCCAGCCTTTCTCCAGACAATCGAAAACCGCCACAACTCCCACTCTCGCAAACCAAGAAATAATATATGCACGGTAGCTGGTCGATATGAATTCAACATGCTACATAAATTTAACTTGTACATTTGTGTGAAATATTTCATCAAACTGCACCGAACGGGACAAAATCTGCCATAAAATGTTTTTCCGCATATCATTGTGCACCCGTCACCGGTGCAGAAAAGTCAATTGGCCGACAAAGACTGTGGTGTTTTGCCCTTTTTGATCGTCTTCAACTACCATATAGTCCCAAAAAGGTTGCGCAGACTTGAAGAGATTCCGACAAATATATATGTCATGTTTTAAAGCTATATCCACAATGCTTATTTCATTCATCATGTTCAAAACACCATGCCCGCTAGTATATCAGTGAAAATTTGTACGAAGGGATCCGTTACAAGTGCGCAATATTTTTTGACAAACGTTTTTCCCCCAACCATTGTCACAATTTAAACAGTCGGCAAAACATTCTCAACTTCTCATTTAAGAACGACAACTTTTGGAACAGTGCTCAAGCCATGAAGATGATACCTGATGGAGGCGACAATGAATTCTAGAGTCAAACGAAACAGTAAAACCCGGAATCAGACTGGCCTTCCGAGGTCGCACAATTGTTCCTGGTGTACATCAGTATAGGACAATCTCTATTGTCCTACACGAAAATAATTTTGTTAGACTTGTTTCTATTCCAAAAACTATTCTATTCCACAAGGCTTTTGATCAAAATCATGTTTTTTTCTTATTAATGTTTATATGCTGATACAAACATTGTGAAATGTCTGGAGGTTTTTTTCCTCAGCAAAATGCCCATCGTGTTCATGAGAGCTCACCTTCGTTCAACATCATCCATAGTGCATTCACACTTTTCACTGGGTAAAAGTTCATAGTTGACATGATGCAAATACCACAAATGGTAAAGGAGATGATTGTGAGGAATATGTATCTCTTTGGTATACAAAAATACTTCGTTACATCGGCGATATCCATCATGATGTCAATTTATGAAATTCAGACAACCGTATTCATGTGCAAAAAACGACGCTGTACACCGTCACTCTCCCTCACAAAGTGATGGAGGGTTCCACTCCCGCATAAACCATGAAGCGATATGCCATGAAGCTCATCTGCTGGACTGTGATACGCCATGAAGCTCATCTGCTGGACTGCCCATAATGTTAAAATCTACCGATTTGTATCTTGAAACAATATCTACAATCTGACAAGACATCAGCGAATAGCGTTAGTACCGTCATATTGAAGTGATGGTCTGGCCAGGTTGTTGTTATTGCTTTTATATAAAATATAAAATTTGTGGTGGCACAGGATAATTACCTTTTGCCGAATTTGCATATAACGAATATGTAAACCATATCACCATATTAGGGCAATTAGGCATGTGTTTTCAAACGGTCAGCTAATGTACATTTTGAACACTCAGATATAGGCTGTCGTGACCCAGCTGATGTATCACAATGTTCCAGATAGAAATCTCTGCTGCACGCAGAGGTGGGCTTTGAACACAATCTTGCTTTAATGTTAACGAGAGAAGTAGATTTCAAAATTTAAGACCCTAATGACGGAGTAAGAAGGTCGCAGCTGCGCTTGTCCCATTTGTAAAGTGTGTGCTCCCAAACAGATATGAAGAATTGTTCTGATGTATTATATCATACTGTATGTTTTAATGGACTGATGGTCCAACGGTATTTTCTGTATACATTCCCCTGGACATTCCCGTTGCCATTGTATATCTATCACTGACGGTAAACAGCTCTGGGGTTAATGTTTCATTGGGCGTTAAATAGAATTGAGTTCTATGCCAATTGTTTTAAACGTTATCCTCTAGGCCTATTTCAAATGTCACTTCAACCGATGACAATTCAATTCAATTCAATAGTTTATTTCAAACTTTCGTTCATAATACATGTAAAACATAATAGGAGTAATAACAAGAAGATGTATGTAAAAACGATTGTGACAATGAATGAATGAATGAATGAGTAACATATGTGCACAATACACTCAAACATACAGGGCACCATCCCCATATTCCAGCATCCCCATATTCCCAATAACGAAAGGCGACAGCTGTTTTCTGTTTATCCCATCGGATCTGGCCTGACATCAGGTGGATCTCTGCGACTAACTTGTTCGAAGTCATACTGAACATTACTGCTGAAAGGGTCACTTTGTTCAATATGTTGTGGATACAATTTTTGACAATTTAAAAAAAAATGTTGCTGATGATCGTCGACAGCTGACACCATACTACAGACGACGCAATTAAGATTAAGCATCCCGGGCAACAAGTCGTGGAGGCAAAAGTCCAAAACATATCATAAACACGTGTTTACATGGCCTGGGTCATGGAATTAACAGATTACTCGACACAAATCAGCACAAATCGTTTCCATTTTCGATCAATACACCATCAACAAACGGTAAAATTGGTGCGTTTACCGCAAAGGCACGATTTAAGGGCATGCCCTTATGTAGCGTCATGACGTGGTGTGCGCGAGTAGTGATACCACGGTTATGATGCTGCAGTGTGGGCGGATTGATAAGACATTCGGCGACACTCCAGTAATGGGTATACCTCTTTATCGTAGGGTCGCCGAACTTTACATTGGTGCCGTACCTTTCGAACCACTGGGTTCTCTCGGCGTCGCTCCCGGGTCGGCTCCCGCTGTTGACTCGCATCACCGCCGGGTTGGTTGGCTGCCGCGCAATCTGGCTTGTGATGTACAGGGGGATATAGCTGACCTCGGGGACGAGGTCTCTCCGAAAGGGGAAAGCACTGTAGCGTCATGACGTGGTGTGCGCGAGTAGTAACACCACAGTTATGATGCTGCAGTGTGGGCGGATTTATAAGACATTCGGCGACACTCCAGTAATGGGGTATACCTCTTTATCGTATTATATCTGACCTATAACATGTTTTGACATGTGTTGTCAGTCTATGCAATATCTGACCTATAATATGTGTAGACATGTGTTGTCAGTCTATGCAATCTCTGACCTATAATATATGTTGACATGTGTTGTCAGTCTATGCAATATCTGACCTATAACATGTGTTGACATGTGTTGTCAATCCAAGCACTTTCTGACCTATAATATATGTTGACAAGTGTTGTCAGTCTATGCAATATCTGACCTATAATATGTGTTGACATGTGTTGTCAGTCTATGCAATATCTGACCTATAATCTGTGTTGACATGTGTTGTCAGTCTATGCAGTTTCTGACCTATAATATGTGTTGACATGTGTTGTCAGTCTATGCAATATCTGACCTATAATTTGTGTTGACATGTGTTGTAAGTCTATGCAATATCTGACCTATAATCTGTGTTGACATGTGTCGTCAGTCTATGCAATATCTGACCTATAATATGTGTTGACATGTGTTGTCAGTCTATGCAATATCTGACCTATAATATGTGTTGACATGTGTTGTCAGTCTGTGCAATATCTGACCCATAATATGTGTTGACATGTGTTGTCAGTCTATGCAATATCTGACCTATAATGTGTTGACATGTTTTTGTCAATCAATGCAATATCTGACCTATAATATGTGTTGATCTATGCAATCAGTCTATGTTATGTCTGACCTGTGTGTTGACATACTTTATCAGCCTATGCAATATCTGACCTGTAATATGTCCTGATACTCAGGTGTGAGTATAATCCGATGTTCATGGTAGTGCTTGGGGTCGAGCATATTTACTCTACTCAGTTTCATTTCCGTTATCTTGTCTCACAGGCGGTTACTGACGGTCTCGCAGGCGGTTACTGGACGCACCAGTGTCTGGTGCGTCCATTTGCATGGTCTTCGCTATGGACGGCCACTCACCCTCCTACGGGCAGTGTGGCACTAAACAAATGGTTTCGATCATGGACAAATAGGTTAATCTTACATCTTTCCATTCTCTGGTTCCACATGTGCCCACTGGCGGTGGCCCGGCGTCTGGCAGTGACCAGACGCATGGTCGTCGCTGTAGACAACAGAGTAAAATTTTCAATTTGGTGCTACACAGATGGGTTGGATTTTTGTACATTGTGTATTTCCGTTCTCTAGTTCCATATGTTCTTACTGGCGGGGGCCCGTCATCTGTGTAGTCTATGCCGTCTCTGCAGTGTCACTTTTTTCCATATTGGCCCTGAACAAATGGGTTGATTTAAACTCATAGGTTTGATTTTACATCTTTACTTCTGTTCTCTGGTTACACAAGTGGTTACTGGCGGTGGCCCGGCGTCTGGCGGTGACCAGACGCATGGTCTTCGCTGTAGACAACCGAATCCCTTTTCACATTGGCACTAAGTAAATGGGTTGATCTTACATTTCAGTTTAGCGGATCTTTGATCCGATGGCCCATTGCCGTGGCGTTCCGTCTGTCGTCCGTCAGCATCGGAGGCGTCCGTCTACATTTTCATCTTAAAATTTTATTTTGAATCCCTCTGAGGTTTTTTTTTCAAGAGGGAGTTGAAACTTGGCCTTCGGCCTTAATTTCGAGGTTTGAGCACGGGATGGCCCATAGCTGGCCTTTTGTCGACTTTGCATTTTGAGAATCAGTTGCACACATATGACGGGGGGAGGAGGTATGCTGCGTGTTCTCATGACTTTGAGCTTGAAGTCAATTTTTTAAATCAGGGCAAATGGTGGCTAGTATCTCACTTGTTATCGACTTTGCAGCTTGAGAGTCGATTGTGGTCGTATGGGGATGGTGTATGCTGAATATCTTTGTGACATTGGGTTTGACCAGTGATAATATTCTCAAGGCCACGGGACAAAAGGGCTAATATCAAAAACATAAAACCTTTATTGTCCGGTAACCTTCCTTAGCCTCTCGGCTAATTTTTTAATCGTGTACCCATATAAATATACGTACATATATCATATATAATACGCACTATCGTACACCTTCTGCTTATGCAAGCTTCATATTCTGGAGGTGTGAGGTGGTTAGTGGTGGTCCTTATAGGTTCCTGGTAGCGTTTGAATCATACAGATCCATATTCACATCATACATTCTTCCAATTTAGTGTTCATCAGATAAGGTGTGTGGTATATGTTACAGGCATATACAACAAATGCCATACACACTAACCGTACATACACATCTAACAGAGCCCAGCCCAGCCCTCTCGTGCCAAATATCTATCGCCAATTGCGATTATCATATTGCCACATGAGCGATCTAATCATCCCACAACCCATTTTAGTAAATGATGATAGGTTTCTGAATTTGGACACACAATATTTTGAAGTTGAAGACATATTCTCACACACTTCGCCCAACAAATCCAAATATTGCACTCTTCATCTGATTATTCACAGTTTACTAAAGAAGATAAATGAACTTAAAATCATGCTTTCGAACTTACAAAACACTGGGATAGTTGTGCACTTTATTCTGTTATGCGAAACTTTCCTGAACGACAATACATTGAATTTATGCAGCATACCTGGATATAACCTTGAATGCCGTAACAGACAGGGTGGGACACGGGGAGGGGGTGTCGCGCTGTACATACATGATTCGCTACATTACGATATTAGGAACGACCTGGCCATAAATGTTGATTGCGAATTTGAGTCGATTTTCATCGAGGTAAAACATAGTCAGCGAAACACAATTGTGGGTGAAATATACCGAATCCCAGGCACAAACGAAACACTATCAATATCTAGATACGAAACAGTACTCAAAAAGTTAAACGGAACTAATTCTGACGTTATACTTGGTACAGATCAAAATTTTGATTATATCAACTCTAACAAGCACTCCGATGAATTACTTAACACCTTCATAGCATCTGGCTTTCTACCGACCGTTAATAAACCAACCAGAATAACACATAATAGTGCGACATTAATCGATAATATATACATAAAGTGTTCTACAATTTATGTATATAAGTCTCTATATATGAGACTGATCCAACCAAAATCGCGGACGGGTTCTGCAAATATTTCTCAAACATAGGCGTTTCGCTGGCAGAACAAATTCCATCAGCCCCTAAACATTTCACTGAATATCTAATTGAACAACCGAACCCAAACTCTATATTTCTCAACCCCACAGATCCCAACGAGGTCATGAAAATGATAGATTCATTGAAAGGAAAAAAAGTTCAGGAATTGATAATTTGAGTAGTCACTTCATAAAACAGATAAAACATGCAGTTTGCACCCCGATATCATTACTAAAAAACAAATCAATTTCAACGGGAATTGTCCCTCAGCAAATGAAAACGGCGAAAGTAATCCCAATCTACAAAAATAAAAACAAGCAAATGCTGAATAACTATAGGCCAATATCATTATTACCCTGTTGCTCTAAACTCTTAGAAAAAATCATCCACACACGACTGTATACGTTTCTCGTACAACATAATATACTCTATCCTAAGCAATACGGATTTAGGCCCAAACATTCAACTATTAATGCAGTTACAGAATTTGTATTCGATACCCTAACTGGCTTTAACAATAACATGTACACACTTGGAGTTTTCCTGGACCTCTCCAAGGCTTTCGATACTATTGACCATTCTATTCTGTTGTCCAAATTAGAATATTATGGTATTCGAGGGATTGCCTTGGAGTGGTTCCGGAGCTACCTAAATAACCGTGAACAGTATGTCAAGTTCAAAAACTCATGTTCGAACCTCTATCCTATAAAATACGGTGTGCCACAGGGTTCAGTATTGGGTCCGTTACTTTTTACCATATATTCAAACGATATTCCCAACTCAATAACAAAATCAAAATGTATTTTATTTGCAGACGATACAACGTTGTATTATACTCACAATAACCTTCAACACCTATATCACATTGTTGAATCAGATATCCTCCTCATGGTTAATTGGTTCCGGAGCAACAAATTATCACTGAATGTTAGCAAAACTAATATAATCTTATTCTCCAAGAAGCTGGTACACAACTACAACACCCATTCGTTAAAAGTCGATACCGAATACATTACACCATCACTTTCTGTTAAATTTCTTGGTATCCATATAGACAGTAAGCTGAGTTGGAATGTCCACATTGAACACGTCTTGAGAAAATTGTCCAGCGCCCTATATATGTTAAACACTGTCAAAAACATGTTAAGTAGAGCCCACCTCAAATCGTTATATTTTAGTCTGTTTCATTCCTACCTAAACTATGGTATATTGTTATGGGGTTCTGCACAAAAAACGATACTGCGCCCGCTTGAAATCAAGCAAAATAAAGCAATCCGATGCGTCACTGGATCACGTTTCAATGCCAGCTCTACGCCACTCTATCATAAAACAGGCATAGCTAAGCTACATGATTTGTTCAATATTGAACTTAGTAAATTCAAGTATCTTCATTCCCGCAATGAACTACCAAGTTCGCTGAACAATCTTTTTGTGGCAAACAATTCTATCCATAGTTTTTCTATAGTTTGTCTTTTTTTTGTGTCTTGTGTCATTTTTTCATATTTCATTTTTTTTCGCTTTACCAATCCTGTATCGTTTGCCAATAGTGTAAGGATGTGTGTGGGTGTGGGTGTGTGTGTCATGGGGGGGGGGGGGGTATGGAAAAGGACTTTTTTCATTCATTTCTCACTCTATGTAATACCACAAGTTTGGCATTTCACAGTAGTATGTGTAAATTTTAGGTTCAATCTGTTAATACTGGCACAGGTTCAGCAACTGTATCATCATCTCCTGTATATATGGGTGTATGTGAATAATATGAATAATATGTATTTCTACGTGAAATTAATGTATATATATATCTACATGTTTGTGGTGTTGTTATATGTAGTATGCAACTCATACGTGAGTCCAACTTGTAAATATTTTGTTCCTATCCGTTCCATATTTTGTGTTACTATTATTTCAATGTAATGGGCTTCACCGCTTGAGCAGTCAAGTTACAGGCATCGGCCTCTGGTGGAGTCCACAAATTGTGCATTTCTTATATCATCTATTGAATATGTTCATCTTGTGTGCAATTTGGAAATAAATTACTTACTTTCTCACTTACTCGTAGGGTCGCCGAACTTTACACCTTATAATCGAGCCCTTAATAATATGTCCCTATATTCGAATTTAAGAGTATGTCCTTATGAGCAAATAACTTTACGTTTTAGCGGGCCAAAAGCATTACTTCGGTTATAAGGGCATCTGGCCACGTGCAACAGATACCAGTACATGTAGTTTGTAATGGAATATTCTCTGGCCACATACCCAACCATGCATACTGTCATTTATCGTTCACAAAATATACGCCCCAAAAGATTGCTTGAAATATGACTTTTGTCAACAACCTGTATTCCCAACATGTTGCCGTTTCTAGGGAACACTAGGCTTATGTACTGCCTGACACGACAATATTCTATATTCTGACAAAGATGTATCCATAATGATCACTGGGATTTAAGAGCAGTACAAATAGATGAACTTTTAAGTTTCTATCTTTCATCTGACTTGTTCTAAATTGGGTCTGGAAATAATAGGGCTGATAGCATGATATTCGAGCATTCAATCCAGTTCAGTATAAAGAGGAGTTTCGATTGGCAATGACCACCATATATCAAACGGGTTTGCGCAAATTCACTGTGAATTTATTTTATTGTACATCACAGACACGTTGGCGATGGTTCTGACGCGACTGCCCTTCTCTTTCCATTTCCGTTCGTCCCTGATGACGTCAATGTGGCATGGATGTATGAGCTTCTCACGTCCTCGCTGTACCGAATGGCGGTCTTTGATAATACCGTCTTGGCCCGTACATAAGGCCATGACCTTATAAATGAGTAGTGGCCTTATATTGGATGACCTCATGTTTGAAAAAATATGTTGTTGTCATCATCAAAATATAATTGTATTGGTGGTAATAGATTGATACTTAAATATTTTCCCCCAACCTCACTATAAAAGAATGAGTCCCAAAATATTAGACAGGTCACATCAATGTCAGGCCTGAGATCGAGAAGGTGGGGGATGTCTACAATGTTACATATTATATTCTAAAGTCCTTTCATAATTAAAAGACGCCAACGTTTGGTGAAATATCTCCAGTTGAATGCACTTTTACATTTTCCAGACTTGAAGCAAAATGAAAACGAAGCACTGATCAAACAAAATTAGTCGCATATTGATATTGTTTTTAATGACAAGGCAGTTAAATTTAACAATTCAAATGGGATTTCATATATGGTAAGACGAAGGCGGGAAAGCCTCCCGTTTGACACAGCAGGCAATAGAAAGGACAACGGCAATATGCATGATGTGGCTGACCAATACGACCCGCTAAGGAATGACCAGACCTAACCTACCACCCCCGAAACACATGTATTCACAAAAGTATGGTAGGTGGTATTTTGTATTCATTTAGGCCTACCTAAATATAAACGACCGACAGTCTATAGAGTGACCATATTTGTTAGAATCGTGCTAATATTATGTCTAGTATATGATGCGCAGCACAATTCTTTATAAACTAACAAATTTAGTGTGTTATCATCGTCCTTGCTTCATTTATGTATCTGGTAAAGCGTTTATTTTGAAAAGCATACATTAGTTATGCATGGTTATTGGTTACAGGAAGGAGCTTGGTCAGGACATGTGTTCAACCGAGTGGAACAGTTCAGGGGACCGTTACAAGAAGCTTGTTGACAAGAATTGTGGGCAAGACATTTAGGCCCATGTAGCGCAGCTTACTATTTCTTCTAAATTCAACGAAGATTAAAAATGTACCAGACGGATTGAATATGGTATACATTCAGTGGGTGAGTAGTATTAACAGAGTAAGGTGCGCTACTTGGGCCGAAATTTACTGACCGAGTGTGCAATCAGTGTCAATGCAAACGAAACAGTAGCACATGCATATACATTGATTGATTCTATATATATGCATAACTATTCGCTCTGTAGTTTGCTTACCGTAAAACTTCTAATAGACGCCGGATTTCTAATAGACGCCAGGGGTCCAAGTATACTGAAATTAATAGACACCGGGTTCTAATAGACGCCGGGTCTACGTACATTGTGTAACATAACTTACAACGTATAGATACTAATATAGGCCTGGTGGGGAAGAAATATTTCTATAGTTATTGATGGCATAGAAACGAAAATAGAATACATCGCTGCACGTGCTGTAGAACGAACAGATACTAGATCAACATCAACGCGTCCCAGTCGGGAATATCCATTAAAATCTAAACTGTCGTCCGATTTGTCATATCGTAACACAGGTCTAAAGTGAACGCCGGGTCCAGACAACGACTGAAATCAATAAACGTCGGGTCCCAATAAACGCCGGGTTCTAATAGACGCCGGGTTCTAATAGACGCCGGATCTTGAGTGTAACTGAGATCAATAGACGCCCGGGCGTCTATTACAAGTTTTACGGTATATTTCAAACAATAAATATATTTGTGATATGCCTGTGCTCAAAAGTGAACCAATCGTTTGTCAACAAATTGAATGTTACATTATTATTGCACGAGGGGCCAATGGGAAACTACATGAAAGCAGTAAGCACCTGTCGTTTGTGTACTATTGGTGAGACGGTCCCTCAGGCATTCTGCATAATCAGGCTGTTCCATTTCAAAAACTCAACCAACAGGGAATCAGAATTGGTCGCTACAAAACCGATGTTAAATCTTCATTTAAAATCACATATTTTTATATTGCAATGACCCTTTGATATTCATAAGAAAAACATCATCAAATCCTATTTGGTCAAAAGCTTGTTTTCACTTTGTTTGTGGTCTGGTAAAATTAGAGTGCGTACAACTGGAGATATTACACCAAACGTTGGCGTCTTTTAATTATGAAAGGACTTAGAGAGTAACCTGCAAAAACACGGGATGACGTCATTTTACAATACCAGGCCATCGTCATGATAATGTGCCTCAGCGTGTGTTCATGAGAATGCAACCAACTTGAACAACTGTTGTGTGGATGTATTCAATTTATTGCGGGTATAAACATCGTATTCCATATACAGGCAGACATGTTTAATAAACTCATCTAATGTTTCACACAACTATGTGTCAACAACAAACATTTGATTCAGGCCCAAATGTAAGGTTACGACATTGGGCGCCACTCTTTCTGTCCCAAGAATATCCAAATAGTTCAAAATCCATCCCGTAAATCTTCATCAACCCCTTGATCACTGTAGAGCTGACATTATTGAAGGCATCTGAGACTTCTGTCAGCTTCTGTTTTGCTGTCTGGTCACGCTTCCTGTTTCTTTCAGGGAACAAGTCCTCAGTGACATTCAGCAATTTCAACGCGATGTGGATATCTGTTTTTATGGTTTCCAGTTTGATTATGTTATCATATTGAATGTCACATGGATGGCAAGTCTCATAAAATGAACGCCAGTGATTATTATTGAAGCTGGATGGATATTTCCTGACAATAAGCTGGAGAAACTGTGGAAATGTGATGGACGGCCGGACATCAGTCATGAACGCGTTCCGTATAAGTCTGGCATATCTAAAATTGTAATACCCCTTTGCGAATTTATCATTGTAAGCAGATAGCAGGCGATCAAAGGGGTGTCGTACAACGATGAACTTTGTATAGGATTCAAGTCTGGTCCGGATCTTGGACATAGTGAATTTGTCCAAATCGCGTAAACCAGACTTGCGAAGTGTTCGCCAGTTATTGACATTTATCCTTTTCCCCGTTAGTTTTCCCGTCGCGCCTATCATCAACTGTTTGAATGATGAAGTTCCGACCTTCGCAATCCTACAGTAGATTACTTTGTGTTTGTCATCCACTAACAGGTGCCTATACCATTTTTTGTTTCGTATAGTGTCATGCCCGGGCATCTTCCTGTCGGCGCATGCTACTGCCACCGTTGATGTCCGACTCTGACACGACGTGACAGGTGTGTCATTTGTGATCAAGTGTTCAGATGAAGTGTTTCTAACCTGTGGTAACTTGGATGGTCTTGATGCTGGGGCGTCAGTCGCTGAGACGCCCTGATTCAATGCCTCGTGTTTTGTATTTTCTTTTGTGGACAGTCTATTTCTGACGCCTGTTGTATTATTTTGCGGTATTACAGGAGTATGAAACATCGCCTTGTTTCCTGAAGCAAATAGAAAAGTATTATAGATAAATAAATGAAATAATTGTCACCTTCGACGACGTTGTATTCGATGTACTCACAGGGATGGCAATTGTCACACTACCATAGCACACACATCCTATACCGCCTACCCAGAGGAGAAAAGCAATCCATATGGCTTTAGTGTACGCGTATATATTGACCCATACCAACAAGGGAAATGAAGCCGACATATTCAGGATGAATAATGTATAAATCAATCAATCGCCACCAACACCAGAAAGTTTTGATGGTGCGAGCAAAAACCTCGAAAGCAACATTTGGAATAGGAGAAACTCCGAACAAACATTTTAATCCAACGACACACTAGCGTCACCAGGGAATAGGGCGTGTAAATATAGTTGTTTAGATGAATAACGTACAAGTCTACTAGCGTCAGGAAATGTAGTCAGGAAAGACATGTGTCGCCTCCTAGCAGTGTGTAGCTTGTTTCCAATGTGGGGAATGTGAAGTTCATTTGAGTCTGGACTTCTGTAGTCATAACATACCGCAACTATTGTCGAAGGGTTCCCACTGTTCTGTTGATAACCAAATCAGAGACGTTCCAGAACCAAATTGTAAAGATTCCCAGCCTTTCTCCAGACAATCGAAAACCGCCACAACTCCCACTCTCGCAAAGCAAGAAATAATATATGCACGGTAGCTGGTCGATATGAATTCAACATGCTACATAAATTTAACTTGTACATTTGTGTGAAATATTTCATCAAACTGCACCGAACGGGACAAAATCTGCCATAAAATGTTTTTCCGCATATCATTGTGCACCCGTCACCGGTGCAGAAAAGTCAATTGGCCTACAAAGACTGTGGTGTTTTGCCCTTTTTGATCGTCTTCAACTACCATATAGTCCCAAAAAGGTTGCGCAGACTTGAAGAGATTCCGACAAATATATATGTCATGTTTTAAAGCTATATCCACAATGCTTATTTCATTCATCATGTTCAAAACACCATGCCCGCTAGTATATCAGTGAAAATTTGTACGAAGGGATCCGTTACAAGTGCGCAATATTTTTTGACAAACGTTTTTCCCCCAACCATTGTCACAATTTAAACAGTCGGCAAAACATTCTCAACTTCTCATTTAAGAACGACAACTTTTGGAACAGTGCTCAAGCCATGAAGATGATACCTGATGGAGGCGACAATGAATTCTAGAGTCAAACGAAACAGTAAAACCCGGAATCAGACTGGCCTTCCGAGGTCGCACAATTGTTCCTGGTGTACATCAGTATAGGACAATCTCTATTGTCCTACACGAAAATAATTTTGTTAGACTTGTTTCTATTCCAAAAACTATTCTATTCCACAAGGCTTTTGATCAAAATCATGTTTTTTTCTTATTAATGTTTATATGTTGATACAAACATTGTGAAATGTCTGGAGGTTTTTTTCCTCAGCAAAATGCCCATCGTGTTCATGAGAGCTCACCTTCGTTCAACATCATCCATAGTGCATTCACACTTTTCACTGGGTAAAAGTTCATAGTTGACATGATGCAAATACCACAAATGGTAAAGGAGATGATTGTGAGGAATATGTATCTCTTTGGTATACAAAAATACTTCGTTACATCGGCGATATCCATCATGATGTCAATTTATGAAATTCAGACAACCGTATTCATGTGCAAAAAACGACGCTGTACACCGTCGCTCTCCCTCACAAAGTGATGGAGGGTTCCACTCCCGCATAAACCATGAAGCGATATGCCATGAAGCTCATCTGCTGGACTGTGATACGCCATGAAGCTCATCTGCTGGACTGCCCATATGTTAAAATCTACCGATTTGTATCTTGAAACAATATCTACAATCTGACATCAGTGAATAGCGTTAGTACCGTCATATTGAAGTGATGGTCTGGCCAGGTTGTTGTTATTGCTTTTATATAAAATATAAAATTTGTGGCAATTTACCTTTTGCCGAATTAGCATGTAACGAATATAAACGGGTGTAAACCATATCACCATATTAGTACAATTAGGCATATGTTTTAAAAACGGTCAGTTAATGTACATTTTGAACACTCAGATATAGGCTGTCGTGACCAAGCTGATGTATCAGAATCTTCCAAATGGAAATCTCTGCTGCACGCAGAGGTGGGGTTTGAATACAATCTTGCATTAATGTTAACGAGAGAAGTAGATTTCAAAATTTAAGACCCTAATGACGTAGTAAGGAGGTCGCAGCTGCGCTTGTTCCATTTGTAAAGTGTGTGCTCCCAAACAGATATGAAGAATTGTTCTGATGTATTATATCATACTGTACGTTTTAATGGACTGATGGTCCAACGGTTTTTCTGTATACATTCCCGTTGCCATTGTATATTTATCATTGACGGTAAACAGGTCTGGGGTTAATGTTTCATCGGGCGTTAAATAAAATTGCGTTCTATGCCAATTTGTGTTAAACGTTATCCTCTAGGCCTATTTCAAATGTCACTTTAACCGATGACAATTCAATTCAATTCAATAGTTTATTTCAAACTTTCGTTCAAATACATGTAAAACATAATAGGAGTAATAACAAGATGTATATCAAAAACGATTGTGACAATGAATGAATGAGTAACACAGTACACTCCAGCATATAGGACACTAATCCACCATCCCCATATTCCCAATAACGACGACGACAGCTGTTTTCTGTTTCTCCCATCGGATCTGGCTTGACATCAGGTGGATCTCTGCGACTAACTTGTTCGAAGCCATACTGAACATTACTACTGAAAGGGCCACTTTGTTCAATATGTTGTGGATACCATTTTTACAATTTAAAAAAAAAGTCGCTAATGATCGTCGACAGCTGACACCATGCTACAGATGACGCAATTAAGATTAAGCATCCCGGGCAACAAGTCGTGGAGGCAAAAGTCCAATACATATCATAAACACTTATTTACATGGCTTGGGTCATGGAACTAACAGATTACTCGACACAATTCAACACAAATCGTTTCCATCTTCGATCAATACACCATCAACAAACGGTAAAATTGGTGCGTTTACCGCAGAGGCGCGATTTAAGTGCATGCCCTTATAATCGAGCCCTTAATAATATGTCCCTCTATTCGAATTTAAGAGTATGTTCTTATGAGCAAATAACTTTACGTTTTAACGGGCCAAAAGCATTACTTCGGTTATAAGGGCATCTGGCCACGTGCAACAGATACCAGTACATGTAGTTTGTAATGGAATATTCTCTGGCCACATACCCAACCATGCATACTGTCATTTATCGTTCACAATATATACGCCCCAAAAGATTTCTTGAAATATGACTTTTGTCAACAACCTGTATTCCCAACATGTTGCCGTTTCTAGGGAACACTAGGCTTATGTACTGCTTGTAATATTCTATATTCTGACAAAGATGTATCCATAATGATCACTGGGATTTAAGAGCAGTACAAATAGATGAACTTTTAAGTTTCTATTTTTCATCTGACTTGTTCTAAATTGGGTCTGGAAATAATAGGGCTCTATTATAAGAGAATGCTCTTAGATGCGCGAAAATACGGTATCAATTGTGAGGCCCTGGGCTTTTGCTGAAACCAACCACTACATACCCATTCAGTGTTCTCTTGAGACTAGAGCCCATTTTGCACACACAAAACTGACAAATCTCACAAAACTCCGTCATATCAATTTTGTTCTCGACAGTGTGAATGCCCTCGTCACCAGGACTGGAGAATCGGGAGCAGCACATTGGCGACATCCCGTAATTCCATACCTACTAATACTCCGACAAGTATCACTTAATCATATTCAGCAAATTGATACGAATATATCATTTTACTCTTTCGTTTAACCTTATGTGGTCCACATATGCTCGGCCCTGATTATTGTATCCCCCGAACGAAGGTCGGCGGACACTATGGATTTGCGATCGTCGCGCCGCCGCAGACACTTTCTTGTGAGCGCTCTACAGGTCACAGTTCTGGTCCGATTTTGATAATTTTGTATACGAACATATAATATGGTAAGGGCGCGACACCTATCGATTTTGGTTGCCATAACAACCATGTTGGCCGATTGACGATACATTTTGTGCTCAAATTAGCCTGTTTAACACACATGGCTTGTGAACGCTCTACGAGTGGGATTTTTTGATGAATGATGATGAAATCGCACAGGCTCGATGAGAAAGACCGACACACGAAGCCTTTTGTTTTTTCAGAATGATCAAATGAATATTAATTAGTTAACGGACTAACTTATTACGACCATTAATATACCCACTCTGACATCTGTAATCACCCCAATACCCTGTACTATGAAAGCAAATGGCACTGGATTCTTGTTCAGAATAGTGAACTAATGTTTTTGGTGAGAACAGAACAATATTATTGAATAAGTTAATGTTAGTTTTACTAATTAGGTCTATTATTGACCACAATAAAAATAGTTGAGATGGGAAACATTTTTTATTGAGCTCAACAAGGTAAAGGTTTTGTTCAGTACAAATTTCATGGGTGTAATCGAATAAGTTAACATTATTTTTACTAGTTAAGTCTATTATTGATCACAATAAAAATAGTTAAGACAAGAAATATTTATTAATGGACTCAACAAGGTAAAGGTTCTGTCCAGTAGAGATTATATGACTGTAACTAAATAAGTTAACATCATTTCTGCTAGTTAAGTCTATTATTGACCTCAATAAAAATTGTTAAGACGAGAAACATTTATTATTGAGCTCAAAAAGGTGAAAGTTTTGTCCAGTGGAAATTTCGGGGTGTAACCGAATAAGTTAACATCATTTTTACTAGTTGAATCTATTATTGACACAATAAAAATAGCTAAGACAAGAAATATTTATTATTGGGCTCAACTAGGTAAAAGTGCTGTCCAGTAGAGATTTTATGGCTGTAACCAAATAAGTTAACATTAGTTGTTGCTAGTTAAGTCTATTATTGACCACAATAAAAATAATAAAGACGAGAAACATTTATTGTTGAGCTCAACCAGGTAATACTTCGAATTTTAACTTGAAACAAGTTTGGCACATATTATGAACTAAAATATAATTTATGGTGAAAAGTTCTATCTGGCTCCAATGTCGTCATCTTGAAATGCAGTTTTGGTCAGCTTTTCCTTTGAATTTCAACTTGAAACCACGTTTGGCACATATTATGAGTTAAAATTTAACTTATGGTAAAAAGTTCAATCTGGCTCCAATTTCGTCATCTTGAAATGCAGTTTTGGTCAATTCTTACTTTGAACTTCAACTTGGAACCAAGTTTTCTCAAATATTCTTATTTAAAATATAACTTAGGTGAATAGTTTGATCTGGCCGTAATTTCGTTATATTATTGAGCGTGTCAAATGGAAACTCAAACGCAGTGATTTCAGTGGTGATCTTGAATTCGACCTTCATTAACCTTGAACGGTCAATGCAGCAATTTTCGTGGGAAAAAAACAGTTGTGGCTTAAGATTTTACATTTTTCTGCTAATCTTTTTAGCCCTTGCTCTAGTTTTTAGGTTACCGGACCTTTGGTCCGATTGTCTTGTCATTGTATATTGTCTTGTTCTGCTTGCCTTATTGTACATTGCCTTGGTCTGCTTTGCTATATTGTACATGGTCTTGTTCTGCTTTGCCACATTGTACTAGGTCTGGTTTTCCGTTGCCACATTGTACATTGTCTTGTTCTGCTTTGCCACATTGTACATTGTCTTGTTCTGCCTTGCCACATTGTACATTGTCTTGTTCTCCTTTGCCATTGTACATTGTCTTGTTCTACCTTGCCACATTGTACATTGTCTTGTTCTGCTTTGTCACATTGTACATTGTCTTGTTCTGCTTTGCCACATTGTACATTGTCTTGTTCTGCTTTGCCACATTGTACATTGTCTTGTTCTGCTTTGCCATATTGTACATTGTCTTGTTCTGCTTTGCCACATTGTACATTGTCTGGTTTTGCGTTGCCACATTGTACATTGTCTTGTTCTGCTTTGTCACATTGTACATTGTCTTGTTCTGCTTTGCCATATTGTACATTGTCTTGTTCTGCTTTGCCACATTGTACATTGTCTTGTTCTGCTTTGCCACATTGTACATTGTCTGGTTTTGCGTTGCCACATTGTCCATTGTCTTGTTCTGCTTTGCCACATTGTACATTGTCTTGTTCTGCTTTGCCACATTGTACATTGTCTTGTTCTGCTTCGCCACATTGTACATTGTCTTGTTTTGCGTTGCCACATTGTACATTGTCTTGTTCTGCTTTGCCACATTGTACATTGTCTTGGTCTGCTTTGCCACATTGTACATTGTCTTGTTCTGCTTCGCCACATTGTACATTGTCTTGTTTTGCGTTGCCACATTGTACATTGTCTTGTTCTGCTTTGCCACATTGTACATTGTCTTGTTCTGTTTTGCCACATTGTACATTGCCTTGTTCTGCTTTGCCACATTGTACATTGTCTTGTTCTGCTTTGCCACATTGTAAATTGTCTTGTTCTGCTTTGTCACATTGTACATTGTCTTGTTCTACTTTGCCACATTGTACATTGCCTTGTTCTGCTTTGCCACATTGTACATTGCCTTGTTCTGCTTTGCCACATTGTACATTGTCTTGCTCTGCTGTGCCACATTGTACATTGTCTTGTTCTGCTTTGCCACATTATAAATTGTCTTCTTCTGCTTTGTCACATTGTACATTGCCTTGTTCTGCTTTGCCACATTGTACATTGCCTTGTTCTGCTTTGCCACATTGTAAATTGTCTTGTTCTGCTTTGTCACATTGTACATTGCCTTGTTCTGCTTTGTCACATTGTACATTGTCTTGTTCTGCTTTGTCACATTGTACATTGCCTTGTTCTGCTTTGTCACACTGGACATTGCCTTGTTCTGCTTTGCCACATTGTACATTGTCGTGTTTTGCTTGGCCACATTGTAAATTGTCTTGTTCTGCTTTGTCACATTGTACATTGTCTTGTTCTACTTTGCCACATTGTACATTGCCTTGTTCTGCTTTGCCACATTGTACATTGCCTTGTTCTGCTTTGCCACATTGTACATTGTCTTGCTCTGCTGTGCCACATTGTACATTGTCTTGTTCTGCTTTGCCACATTATAAATTGTCTTGTTCTGCTTTGTCACATTGTACATTGCCTTGTTCTGCTTTGCCACATTGCAAATTGTCTTGTTCTGCTTTGTCACATTGTACATTGCCTTGTTCTGCTTTGTCACATTGTACATTGTCTTGTTCTGCTTTGTCACATTGTACATTGCCTTGTTCTGCTTTGTCACACTGGACATTGCCTTGTTCTGCTTTGCCACATTGTACATTGTCTTGTTCTGCTTTGCCACATTGTACATTGTCTTGTTCTACTTTGTCACATTGTACATTGTCTTGTTCTCCTTTGCCATTGTACATTGTCGTGTTTTGCTTCGCCACATTGTACATTGTCTTGTTCTGCTTTGCCACATTGTACATTGTCGTGTTTTGCTTCGCCACATTGTACATTGTCTTGTTCTGCTTTGCCATATTGTAAATTGTCTTGTTCTGTTTCGTCACATTGTACATTGCCTTGTTCTGCTTTGTCACATTGGACATTGCCTTGTTCTGCTTTGCCACATTGTACATTGTCTTGTTCTGCTTCGCCACATTGTACATTACCTTGTTCTGCTTTGCCACATTGTACATTGTCTTGTTCTGCTTTGCCACATTGTACATTGTCTTGTACTGCTTTGCCACATTGTACATTGTCTTGTTTTGCGTTGCCACATTGTACATTGTCTTGTTCTGCTTTGCCACATTGTACATTGTCTTGGTCTGCTTTGCCACATTGTACATTGTCTTGTTCTGCTTCGCCACATTGTACATTGTCTTGTTTTGCGTTGCCACATTGTACATTGTCTTGTTCTGCTTTGTCACATTGTACATTGTCTTGTTCTGTTTTGCCACATTGTACATTGCCTTGTTCTGCTTTGCCACATTGTACATTGTCTTGTTCTGCTTTGCCACATTGTAAATTGTCTTGTTCTGCTTTGTCACATTGTACATTGTCTTGTTCTACTTTGCCACATTGTACATTGCCTTGTTCTGCTTTGCCACATTGTACATTGCCTTGTTCTGCTTTGCCACATTGTACATTGTCTTGCTCTGCTGTGCCACATTGTACATTGTCTTGTTCTGCTTTGCCACATTATAAATTGTCTTCTTCTGCTTTGTCACATTGTACATTGCCTTGTTCTGCTTTGCCACATTGCAAATTGTCTTGTTCTGCTTTGTCACATTGTACATTGCCTTGTTCTGCTTTGTCACATTGTACATTGTCTTGTTCTGCTTTGTCACATTGTACATTGCCTTGTTCTGCTTTGTCACACTGGACATTGCCTTGTTCTGCTTTGCCACATTGTACATTGTCTTGTTCTGCTTTGCCACATTGTACATTGTCTTGTTCTACTTTGTCACATTGTACATTGTCTTGTTCTCCTTTGCCATTGTACATTGTCGTGTTTTGCTTCGCCACATTGTACATTGTCTTGTTCTGCTTTGCCACATTGTACATTGTCGTGTTTTGCTTCGCCACATTGTACATTGTCTTGTTCTGCTTTGCCATATTGTAAATTGTCTTGTTCTGTTTTGTCACATTGTACATTGCCTTGTTCTGCTTTGTCACATTGGACATTGCCTTGTTCTGCTTTGCCACATTGTACATTGTCTTGTTCTGCTTCGCCACATTGTACATTACCTTGTTCTGCTTTGCCACATTGTACATTGTCTTGTTCTGCTTTGCCACATTGTACATTGTCTTGTACTGCTTTGCCACATTGTACATTGTCTTGTTTTGCGTTGCCACATTGTACATTGTCTTGTTCTGCTTTGCCACATTGTACATTGTCTTGGTCTGCTTTGCCACATTGTACATTGTCTTGTTCTGCTTCGCCACATTGTACATTGTCTTGTTTTGCGTTGCCACATTGTACATTGTCTTGTTTTGCTTTGCCACATTGTACATTGTCTTGTTCTGTTTTGCCACATTGTACATTGCCTTGTTCTGCTTTGCCACATTGTACATTGTCTTGTTCTGCTTTGCCACATTGTAAATTGTCTTGTTCTGCTTTGTCACATTGTACATTGTCTTGTTCTACTTTGCCACATTGTACATTGCCTTGTTCTGCTTTGCCACATTGTACATTGCCTTGTTCTGCTTTGCCACATTGTACATTGTCTTGCTCTGCTGTGCCACATTGTACATTGTCTTGTTCTGCTTTGCCACATTATAAATTGTCTTCTTCTGCTTTGTCACATTGTACATTGCCTTGTTCTGCTTTGCCACATTGTACATTGCCTTGTTCTGCTTTGCCACATTGTAAATTGTCTTGTTCTGCTTTGTCACATTGTACATTGCCTTGTTCTGCTTTGTCACATTGTACATTGTCTTGTTCTGCTTTGTCACATTGTACATTGCCTTGTTCTGCTTTGTCACACTGGACATTGCCTTGTTCTGCTTTGCCACATTGTACATTGTCGTGTTTTGCTTGGCCACATTGTAAATTGTCTTGTTCTGCTTTGTCACATTGTACATTGTCTTGTTCTACTTTGCCACATTGTACATTGCCTTGTTCTGCTTTGCCACATTGTACATTGCCTTGTTCTGCTTTGCCACATTGTACGTTGTCTTGCTCTGCTGTGCCACATTGTACATTGTCTTGTTCTGCTTTGCCACATTATAAATTGTCTTGTTCTGCTTTATCACATTGTACATTGCCTTGTTCTGCTTTGCCACATTGCAAATTGTCTTGTTCTGCTTTGTCACATTGTACATTGCCTTGTTCTGCTTTGTCACATTGTACATTGTCTTGTTCTGCTTTGTCACATTGTACATTGCCTTGTTCTGCTTTGTCACACTGGACATTGCCTTGTTCTGCTTTGCCACATTGTACATTGTCTTGTTCTGCTTTGCCACATTGTACATTGTCTTGTTCTACTTTGTCACATTGTACATTGTCTTGTTCTCCTTTGCCATTGTACATTGTCGTGTTTTGCTTCGCCACATTGTACATTGTCTTGTTCTGCTTTGCCACATTGTACATTGTCGTGTTTTGCTTCGCCACATTGTACATTGTCTTGTTCTGCTTTGCCATATTGTAAATTGTCTTGTTCTGTTTTGTCACATTGTACATTGCCTTGTTCTGCTTTGTCACATTGGACATTGCCTTGTTCTGCTTTGCCACATTGTACATTGTCTTGTTCTGCTTCGCCACATTGTACATTACCTTGTTCTGCTTTGCCACATTGTACATTGTCTTGTTCTGCTTTGCCACATTGTACATTGTCTTGTACTGCTTTGCCACATTGTACATTGTCTTGTTCTACTTTGTCACATTGTACATTGTCTTGTTCTCCTTTGCTACATTGTACATTGTCGTGTTTTGCTTCGCCACATTGTACATTGTCTTGTTCTGCTTTGCCACATTGTACATTGTCGTGTTTTGCTTCGCCACATTGTACATTGTCTTGTTCTGCTTTGCCATATTGTAAATTGTCTTGTTCTGCTTTGCCACATTGTACATTGTCTTGTTCTGCGTTGCTAAATTGTACATTGTCTTGTTCTGCTTTGCCACATTGAACATTGTCTTGTTCTGCTTTGCCACATTGTACATTGTCTTATTCTGTTTGTCACATTGTACATTGCCTTGTTCTGCTTTGCCACATTGTACATTGTCTTATTCTGCTTTGTCACATTGTACATTGTCTTGTTCTGCTTTGTCACATTGTACATTGTCTTGTTCTGCTTTGCCACATTGTACATTGTCTTGTTCTGCTTTGCCACATTGTACATTGCCTTGTTCTGCTTTGCCACATTGTACATTGTCTTGTTCTGCTTTGCCACATTGTACATTGTCTTGTTCTGCTTTGCCACATTGTACATTGTCTTGTTCTAAACGGACTTGTTCCTGTATTCAATGAAGTTGAGTTTATTCACTAACTCGTGAAACGAGATGAACGAAATGCTAAAAGTTAATACCGGCATGATATTGATGATATACCTTTGGTGAATACTTACATCCGATATATCTAGGCGAACTGGATTTGACCAATAAACTGCTTTTGTTAACTTCATCCATGGATTTGGTGTTGGGATATGAATCTGTCTGTTTTGTCAGTATCCAATCGTGCTTTTCCATCAATAGAATTAATCCCTCAACATTCGCGACCGTTGCATATGAACACTCGAAGTGTTTTGATATGTTCATGAACAGAGCTTATATACGGCTTTCGTCTATCTATCTGTAACTATATTAGCTGTACTGGTTGCATATGTGTTGTGCAATACATCATATTTTCCATGATCATCTGAATAGCTCTCCGTAGATATTTCCGAATTTATATGCGTGTAAAAAATATATCGTGAAATAAACTACGTTTTGTAAGATGCAAAAATATATAAAAAAATATATACTAAAGATATTATAGGATGCAAAATTACATTCGTAGGAGTTAATTAATGGGAAAAGGTTGATGAAATAAATTACGGTCGCACCCGGTTCACAAATGCACGAGTCATAACGCACTCCTTGTTCTCTATACACCTGTCTATTGTTGCAGACAGCTGTTGGGAAGCCATAAACCTATACATGGAAAATTAACGAGTAAATTAACGAGTTCGGTAAAATTCGTATTACTGTTTGAATGCCTATACACAGGAGGCGATACACGTGACATTAATGTCCTCGGAAGGGATTTGGTGGAGTGGTGTGACTTTCATGTTGTACACTAAATTATGTTGTTGACAATCACCGGCTATTGCAGCAAAACAAGACATGTATAACCAACATTATGAATTTGTTTTCACGCATTTGTCAAGTTTATGTCATCGGAAATGACTTGGAGAGGGGAGGGGGATGTTAGGACTTTCATGTTGTATATAAATTATGGTGGCGAGATTATTCAAATATATCATCAAACAATCAATACCATCAATGATAGTATCATTGCTGTAACAATTGTATTAACTAGTGTATTTGTGTTTACAATGGCACCAACTTGATGTACATAACACATGTATGACCCTTGAATATTTCCAACACTGTACATTGAGAGTGACTCCTAGACCAACATCAACAATTTAATTTTCATCATTCAGCACCGGATCGATGAAATAATACTAATGTATGTCAAACTCATCAATATTGTTGAACAAATTTGAATATTCATCCCTCAGATACCTCTATACTCATTTCAGGATGGCTACAAGTTTGATTATGAACACTCAGGATATCATGAGCATGAGGCCAAGTTCAAGTAATTCGCCATATATGAGGTGTTCGTGTTAGGAAACGAACGCACGACAATGTTTTGTCATAACGTACACAATTGATCATTATTTTCACATGTTGGTGCATCATTTTACATGTTGGTTTCATTTTACATGTTGTGCAGATTGGTATCGGAATTGGGAAAACATAGACCGATATAGGCATACCATAAAACATGTTTC
Organism: Terebella lapidaria; assembly: GCA_949152475.1. Lineage (NCBI taxonomy): Eukaryota > Metazoa > Annelida > Polychaeta > Terebellida > Terebellidae > Terebella > Terebella lapidaria. The sequence goes on along the minus strand of OX424562.1, from coordinate 40,498,638 downwards.
ATCAGGAATATTGAACATCAACGCAAACAAACTGATTGATCAATTCAATCATTCACTCAGCCACTCAATTTGTTAAACTCACACCTCATCATACACACTATTGCGTGTAACTGATGGTCCGTAAATCAATTCTAACTTCCAAGTCACACCGATGATGTCATTTCAAGAGGCAAACTATAAAGACCTACGATCTTTGTCCTCACATCAAAGAAAGATAACGAGTTCGTTAAAGTACATCACACACGAATTAATGCCTGCATACAAAAGATGTATGTATACCCAATACCCAAACATATGAAAGGTGTTTTCAAGCACCAGTTACATTGATATCGTCGGAAATGACTCGGTCAAATATTGTGACTTTCATCTTGTATATTAAATTGTGCTGGCGTAATCATCAAATGGAAAATCAAAACAATTACTGCCGTCGTTCGAATGGATAAAATATGATTCGACTTGGGCAGCTGGAGGCAATACTGTCAATGCAAAGCCTGCTTATTCCTGTTGGGCTATAGTAAATACTGCTATATGTGTGTATTTGTGCACATGTATAGCACTCTATATACACCTTCCATTATGCACATACAGGAAGGTGGTTCAGGGTGGAAAAGCATAGGCCCAAGGAAGCTGTAGTGTAGTGAATATTAGTGACAACACCAACCAACAAAATCGATCTAGATCTGGACAATCATCAACAATAATATTCAGCTTCGACAGTCAGCACAGGCATCAGCAACTTCTGAATAACAAATATCATATAATTTTGCTACAAAATTTTGACATTCCTATATATATTCATCCCCAAACACTATACAGACTTTTTGGTGTATAGGATGAGTTTGAGCATTGAGCACTCAAATTATATCACATCAAGTTTCCGAATACACCATATGGCTCCTTATATGTTCACAATGCAAACATAAGCTCCATCGTCAATTGTTCATATATATATATATATATATATATATATATATATATATATATATATATATATATATATATATATATATATATATACGTGACATCGATTGACCACCCCATGTTACTCAAGGTCAAAGTGACCAATGAAGAGCTTGAATGTGATTCCCTGTCCGTCCATGACACAAACCCCACTACTATCAGCAACTTGTACGCTGCATACCCGTATGCATGCTATTGCAGTGAAAATGATTGGCAACGTCAGAAGCCAAGAGAAATTATATGGATCACTTCTTGGAGGATCTTATAGTGTCACCATATAAAGTTTCAAATGATTCCATCAAGTGAAATCGGAGGAGGAGCAAATTGTACCCCACTTTCCTGAATATGGAACATGCAGCAATATGTTATGGATTCGTCAATAAAACCTAACTTTCTGTATATGAATAAACTAGACTGAACTCAGTCTCTGTGGTAGATGTACAAATTTACCCCACTAAATTTCTGTCTTGACTCTTGGTTTTACATCAGGACAAATCAATTAATCAGATATCAAGTTCATGTCAACGAAAGTCACGGTTCAGGTAAACACATTTTTTTTTCATGAGTTAAGATAGCAACGCTGGGGTGAAGGTTACCGTGAGTATCAATGTACAATCGCAAGCAGATTTTGATGAATAACCCTGAAATACAACATTTATGAAATAACAATAAAGCCCGGCCAAATATTTACAGCCAAAGGTACACTGTATTTGTGACATGCAGGTTTTGTGGTGCTGATTCGTACAAAATGCAGTGAATATATTACCTACTTGTTCTCGTCGTCGATAAAAGAGAAGTTTTTAAACATGTTGAAAGTAATGAATAATCACTGAATACACCCGTTGATGGTGTATTTTCAGATACATTGCCTGGACTGTCTATCCATTCTCTCCGGACAATGAAATGCCGGTTGAAATTATATGTATATATGTATATTACCGCGAATTGTGGAATTACAGAGAAAAAAGGCATATCTGATAAAAGATTGGAACTGTTATCAATTATACTTGGTTAGGTGCAGACATGACATTATTCAGCAAAACAGAACGACTGTTAGCGTGAGATAATACGCATGTCTACATACTGTGATATTTGTCGATATAATCTAGTATGACGAGACTGCCACATATCTCGTCGCCAGCCCATGTGACAAATGCACGTCTGATGAGATGTGATTTGCGGGATTACTTATCAATATCGACAATGCATGCTCTTATTCCAATTAATAGTCAATTATACATGTCAAAAACTGAAGCTGTCGCGAGATGCGTAGTCTGCTATAGTGTAGTTGACACCTCTCGCATGGCGAGATAATTAACACACTACAGATATGTCCATGTATTGTCGATTCACATACACATCCATGACATAAGCCTCTACTACCTTGTAAAAGCCTGTACCACATTATCCGCACATTTAACACATTTGATAATGATTGTGCAGATGACACAAACATTTTCTCTTTCTAGTTTTCTCTTTCTGATTTTAGGTTCCCAAATATTGACATAGCATCGAGTCCATCGTCGTTCGTTTTCATGGACTATTGTCCGATAAACTGTTGTCCGGGGTTTGTCTGACGTCGCCATCTTCAGACATTGTTTTTCGTGATTCTTTTACATGATGAATCTTCAGTATTTTTCTACCACAATTGGCTATGGATGTATCGTGTCACAGGCACAGGCATTTCTCAATAAACTTTTCAGAAAAAGGTGGCATTGGCTGGGATTGTTTGATCACGCGCAGTTCTTATTCCAAAAATAATGTTATGTTTGTTTTTTTCTTGATCAAAATCTTGTTGTGTTGTTGCATTGCATTACATTACATTGCACATAGACCTCTTCTGGTCTAATGACATTCTTGTTTCGTGGTTCATCTTATGATGCATCTTTCCTTATGACGAACGCTAGCAGTACACCAGCAAATTGTCACATGAAGCCGTTTCGCATACAATCAATACAAACCATCAAGCCGTGAATAGCATTTTCATTGATCCCATTGAGTACCAAGATCACCGTTATGCCCTGTACATATTTCTGGTTCACACAAATAAACCTCGGGCTGAGGTAAGTTGGCATATCTAAGGGATCGCGATGTTATTTTCCCGACGGTCACATTTGGCATTTTATGTGAGATGTGTGGACGCCATCGATGCAATTGACATTATTACCCTCGCCCCGATAGGGGCAGAGGGTATTGTAATTGGGTCTGTCCGTTTGTCTGTCTGTTTGTCTGTCTGTCCGCGCGCATATCTCAAAGGAGAATGGTCCGATCAACATGAAACTTATAGAGATGAAGCGGTATCTCAGTGGCTCGGTCCTCCGCGAATCTGGTCAAAAACTGTTGCCATGGCAACGGAAAATGTAAAAATCAATAATTGACCATAACTTCGGTTCTAATCAAGATAATTTTTTCTAACTAATTTTGTATTTTTCTATGGCCAATCATCTGATATATGGCCCGTGGTCGTACGACCAAAACTCTCCATTATCGCCCGATGTCGAAAAATTGGGGGTCACGAATTCGGTTATTTTTGGCCAGCGACGTTTCCGTGCAAATGTCTGCGCTCATAACTCAAAGGCAAACGGTCCGATCGATTTGAAACTTATAGGACTGGAGTGCTATGGTAGTGGCTCAGTCCCTTTCAATTTTTGCCAAAATCGGGTGAAAACGGTTGCCATGGCAACGGAAAAAAGAAAATCACATAATTGGCTATTACTCCGGTTCTAATCTATATTAAATTTTCAACTTATTTTTGTATTTTTCTTTGGCCAATTCCCAATCGTATGGCGTACAACCGATGGTCTTAAGACCAAAACTCTCAATTATCGCCTAATTTTAGTTACTCAATCTGAAGGGCGAGGGTCTGCAATCTCTGATTGTCTCGTTCATTGCTGCGTGTTTATTGTTCGAGTGCTGACGTTCCATAAATAATGAGAGAATGAGTGAAAAGCGAAAATATATACGGCTTTGTATATTTTGCACGGCATAGCCGTGCTGATAAACCATGCTTATTTCATGTATATTTAATTTGAGTTATTATAGCATATGGGCTATATCACCAGACTCGTGTGGAATTTTCACGCTTGATGAGTGTTGATGAGGCTAACGCAAACTGACTGACCAATTCACTTTCAATTATATTGTTTCTAAAAACGCATATTCTTGACACGGAAATAATATTAAACTATCAGACACCTACTTGTAAGCAACTTGTGGATCAGGTTTTCACTTAGTTCGAACCAGACATCAGACACTGGTACATAGCCAAGATGTGTTCTCGACGTATTGATCGGTGTGAATGTCTGCAAACCATATGAAGTAGGCGAAAGCAGATCTAACAGCCAGACAAGAGACTTTCAATGTCAACTTGTCCGATATACGACATACTTGTGTATGAAAATCAGGTTACTTTTAATGAACTTTATATGTTCAATGGTGGCTAGCCGACCGGCCATAGGTGATACCATTGTCTGTGTGCCATTCCCTTATAGTGAGATACTGCAGTGCAGCCGTAATGATTACAGTTATGGGTATTGTGGAGGAATGCGAAATTTATTGTGAACGCGATATTTGGCCTTGAGTGGGTAATATCTTAAACTTATTCATGTAAATATGTCTGAAATGGACATAACACTCAACACGATGACTATATATGTTATTTTATACTGGCATGCTGGGTACACTTATTTTATTGTGGTGATGCAGTAGGCGGGGTGGCTACACCGTTCACACGGCTACAGACAAATCGTTTTTGTAGTCACCCCGGGTTTTGTCTTTTATGTATTCACGGATGTAATGTTGTATATTGAAATATTGCATTGCAAGTTCGGGCATTTCCCGAATAAAACATGACCATCCTAGTGCGGTATGACTTGTCACCAAAATAGCTCCCGTAGGATTTTTGTGTCAAAATTGATATTTTTGCATTTCTTGGTTCACTTGGGTCCATAGTATGGGAAAATGGCGGGGTACAAATTTTCAGACCTCTGGACCCCCCTGTGGGGGACCTTTCCTGTCCGGGGGGTCCTAGAACTGATAATACTATCAGATCCACCAATATTTGACCGATTTTTGTGGTTTCAATGTCAAAATGGGGGTTTCTGATGACGATAAATCCACTAATGACATTTTCAAAGTGATCCGAAGTGAATATGATCAATTTCCAACGGACGCGTAATGGTCGCGGTGGCCGAACGGGGGTCCAATAATCGAAATTCGTCAATTTAACAAATAATGTCATGTAGTATATTTTTTTCAGGGTTTTCAGGTATGAGAAATTGAATGAAGCAATAATTTATGTCATCAGACCACTCATTTTAGAGTTACTGAGCTTCCAGATATATTAATCGAAGCAATTAAAAGTCTTCATTTTTTTACGGAATTTGTATTTCTTCATTTTAGAAATGCATAATTATACATGATGATGCAAATGTAGATTAATAACAAAATATAAGAAGCAATAACAATATGATACACAATTACTGGAATAAAATCACACTTCAGCTGACATATGAATAAAGGACATTATTTTGAAATGATGGACAAAGATTGCATGATATCGGTTATATATCTGATAACATGATTTCTCAAGTTTACACAACTGATCATATAAAGTAATACATCTGTATTGTCAATACTCGGTTAATACTACAATTCACATACTTGAAATAAAATCAATGAAAGAAAAATCGCATCGACCAATTAAATCAGATTACAAACGAAAGTAAATCGCCAATAGAAGCACTTCAAGAAAACAAAAATAACAAGGTTTCAATAACACCATTAAAATAGCACCAGTCAAAGAACAAAATGCCTCATCGACTAGAAAAAAACCAGAGAGCAGAGGATGGTGAACCAATCAACCAGGCCGAACGAAACCTCAACGAAACTTCTCCACCATATTCCTTGAACATCAAGTACTTGGAGGAACCAATCATAAAGAAGAAGCCATTATGTTCTGAGGAATCCCTTTTAGGCAAACGTCATGTGAAGTCCAAGGACTACACAAAAATTGGTTCCTTGCAAGCCATTTTACAGCTAAAACAACAGTCCCGGAGAAGGATCAGCAGATCATCTGATGATTGACCAGCACGAGATTACAAGAACAGGTCAACATATGATCGTAGATCACCAAGTTAAGCCAAGAGGTGAATGAACATCAGCTGGAAACAAGTGATCATGCGAATTTCCAATCAGAAAGTAGAAACTCAGATCCCAGCATGCGAAGTTGACAAAGACAGACGTGATGCCAATCTGGGTAGCACCAACTCACTGCTCCTGTCACAGTCCTCTTCACACCAAAGCCAGACGAACTCGAAGGTCATCACTCCTCTGTTCAGGAAGTCAACTACAGAGACTATGAAACGTTGTACACATTCCTGATGCTGACTCAGGGGATCTGCAATGTTGTTGTCAGACCAGAGAGGGAAACAATCATCACTCTGGATCTGGACAATGTACAAACGTGCCCTCCAGATTCAGCAGTCAGTTGGCAATAAGAACTGGATTTTCCAAGCAGGTGCACTTCACATTGCATTCTTTGCTCTGCATAGTCTGGGAGAAACCATTGACGCGAGTGGTATCGACACAGGTTCCATCGAGAGTGGTACATACACTTCTGCAGCCCTCTGTGGAAGCTTCGGTGGCAAAGACTACATGTACAAGCATGGAATTGAGTATCACATCACAACATGTATGGAAATCATGAGGATGAAATATGATGCAATCTTTTCAGTCATACTGCCTGGACCACTCTAAGTTCAATGCCATGATCACAAGGCAGCTTTCCATGACCGAAATCCTGAGATGACTGAGCTTGCAGACGACATACAGTCATTGCATCCTGATCCAGAGGCCCACATGAAACATCACGAAAAACGCGAGGGGCCAACCGACTGCTGAATCTGGAGGGCACGGTTGCACATCGTCTAGATCTAGAGTGATGATTGTTTTCCTTTCTGGTCTGACAACAACATTGCAGATCCCCTGAGTCAGCATCAGGAATGTGTACAAAGTTTCATAGTCTGTGGTTGACTTCCTGAACAGAGTAGTGATGACCTCCGAGTTCGTCTGGCTTTGGTGTGAAAATGACTGTGACAGAAGCAGTGAGTTGGTGCTGCCCAGGTAGGCATTATGCCTGTCTTTGTCAGCTTGGCATGCTGGAATTCGACGTCTTAACTTTCTGACTGGCAATTCGGATGATCACCCGTTTCCAGCTGATGTTCTTTCACCTCTTGGCTTGCTGTCACTTGTTGATCTATGACCATATGTTCACCTGTTGTTGTAATCTGGTGCTGGTATTCATCAAATGATCTGCTGATCCTTCTCCGGGACTGTTGTTTTAGCTGTAAAATGGCTTGCAAGGAACCAAGTTTTGTGTAGTTCTTGGACTTCACATGACGTTTGCCTGGTAGGAATTCCTCAAAAGGTAATTGCTTCTTGTTTATGATTGGTTCCTCCAAGTACTTGATGTCTAAGGAATATGGTGGAAAAGTTTCGTTGGAATAACGAGGGGCTGGTTGATTGGTTCACTATCCTCTGCTCTCTGTCTTTTCTGGTCGATGAGACATTTTGTTCTTTGACTGGTGCTATTTTAATGGTGTTATAGAAACCTTGTTATTTTTGTTGTCTGGATGTGCTACTGTTGGCGATTAAGTTTCCTTTGAATTGTGACTTGACTAGTGGATGAGAGTTTTCTTTGATTGATTTTATTTTAAGTACCTATGTGCATTGTAATATCAACAGGGTATTGACAATATGGATATATTATTTTATATGGTCAGTTGGGTATACTTGAGAAATCATGTTATCAAATATATAACCGACATCATACAATCTTTGTGCATCATTTCAAAATAATGTCATTTATTCATGTGTCAGCTCAAGTGTAATTTTATTTCAGTAATTGTGTATCATATTGTTATTGCTTCATATATTCCGTTATTAATTCACATTTGCATCATCATGTATGTATGTCTGAAATGAAGAAATACAAAATTCGTAAAAAACGAAGACTTTCAATCTCATCGATTTATATATCTGGAAGCTCAATAACTCTAAAATGAGTGGTCTGATGATATAAATAACTGCTTCATTCAATTTCTCATACCTGAAAACCCTGAAAAAAATATACTACATGACATTATTTGTTAAATTGACGAATTTTCATTATTGGACCCCCGTTCGGCCACCGCGACCATTACGCGTACGTTGAAAATTGATCATATTCACTTCTGCTCACTTCTAAAATGTCATTAGTGGATTTATCGTCATCAAAAGCCCCCATTTTGACATCAAAACCACAAAGATTGGTCAAATATTGGTGGATCTGATAGTATCATCAGTTCCAGGACCCCCCAGACAGGAAAGGTCCCCCACAGGGGGGTCCAGAGGTCGGAAAATTTGTACCCCGCCATTTTCCCATACTATGGACCCAAATGAACCACGAAATGCAAAAACATCAATTTTGACACAAAAATCCTACGGGAGTACATGTCATACTACACTATCCCCGTCCCCCTCATCATCCCCCCATCACATAGGGAATTATTTGCCCCATGTAATGTTTACCATGAGCGTACTCATGAAATCACACTATATCTCTGTATGTGGAGGTTTCTGTGTGATATTCTCATTCCTTCGAGCATAAAGGCAAAGGGGGACGAAATGAGCATGACCTGTAGTCGTCAAACATATATGCCCGATAATCGTTCGGGCTGATGATTTATTGCTAGGTGGGGCCCTAGTATCATATCATGCGCTTTCCTCCATATCCAGTAAGGATCACAGACGGATTAAATGGCATTCATGTAGTGGTTGAGCAGTTTTAAGGCGCAGCGTATGACACTTGGACCCTAGGTGGGTATGCAGGAATGAGCCTAACTGATGACGGGCCAACAACTGGCATATTGCGTGAAGAAAAGCTGGATTAATTTATTTATTATAGACACATTACAGGCTTCGCATATCATTGATGTCAGATTATTTTTGTATTACATTGTCCGTCAGGGGTCAAATGAGATAAATTTACGAAGGTTCTGCAATTGATCGCCCTAGGAAAATGCTTCTTATGGAGTATTCTATAAATTGTAAGTTATGTTATACATTCACATAATTTATAGGCACTCTGTTATAGAGCAGCATATGCTTTCCATTGTGCAATTGTGACGTACATTATACTACGTCGCTGGAATAATGCATGTGATCATAATAGTTATGATCTAGTAAATCATCGTCCAGCAACATTTTCCTGTTTTCAAGACCAAAACACAGCAACCGTATTGAATAATGTGCACGCCACCCAGCCCTGGAATATCCAACTTCGTGTCAAGCTAATGTACGAATTATACAAATGATCGAATGATGAATTATACAACTTTGTGCGGAAGTAAACATGTCAAGAAATCCTGTCACAAGTAGCCTACCGCTGTGTATCTCCCGGCAGTGCAACCCGACTACAAATGGCTGACGTGCCTGTAACATACATGTTCGTGTTGGTGGTAATGCGTGACCGGATAATATAGAATATTGTGACTGTGTTGCATTATTACCTCGGTGCCTCCCTAGGTATTCATGTACTCACCATCAGAGTAATATTAGATGATGATGGCTTACTATCGTTGTTATGACGCCCCGTTCGTGCCACAAAAAAGTTTTCTCATACGTATGAAGTAATAATTCATACATATGAGATATTAACTCATACGTATGAGATAATAAATCCTACGTAGTCCAACAAAATGTTGATGAGGCCAATAACGAACCGATAATACAACCTTTTGTCGGTAAAATCAAAGTATATCTCAGAGAGATACAAAATTGTCTATTCACGAAAATATGAACGCCATTTTCGCTGGTATTTGACGTGACTTCAGTAGCGTGTTTCCTTTCAGTGGGCCAACCATCCACTGATTGGTCTATTTCAGACATTATTAACAATTCTCAGTTTTCATTTAATAATAGCCAAATATGGTACAACAGCCTGAGCGAGCAATATATCTGGTATATATTTAACCATACCCCTGGCCCGGTAACATAGAAAAATTATGAATGTTAGGATAAACGAACTAATAGCACAAAATCTTTGCTATTAACAAGAGTGTAATTGTTCCGCTGGGGTATATTGCATGTAGGTGCATCATCATATTTCTGCAGCTCTAACACTACACACACATTATCCTCATTTTTCATGAACAATCTATCGCTGAGAGTGTTTGTCGCAGGGATTTGGGCGATGAGTGTGAGGTAGTTGTGACTAGAGCCAGATTATTTTATCTGCTTTTTACAGTCTCCAAGAATAGCATCCACTCTTCTCTCCGATAAATATATGATTGCCTCAGTTCAGAGTCCCAATTGTCAGTCTGGCCTCGAGTAAATGACAATTTCATTAGTAATTTATAACGTCCGTTATACGAACAGAACAGCTGATAGCAGAATCTGATTTCATGGACTGTGCTTCATATTGAACAACATTAATTATCTTATGGATAATTGAACTCTGCACTAAACTGAAAACCAATCGTTACTATTACTATATATTGCAAATATCACTGACATTGTGCCTAGATTTATATTATAGTGTTTATGTTTGAGATGTTACTAGTACTTACGGACGACTTGAACAGGTTTGATAAACACTAGCTCCAGGCCGAAGTCTTCACTAGCAGTTTTGTTTTAAACTCACAGACCACTGACAGTTCGCTATTGTGAATCGACTGTGTCATCGCTGTCTTGATAATATACATACGATTGTGATACACCAATCCAAAGTGACACTGGCGTCAACGAGTAAAATAAACACGCATAAAAACAGTTGATATTAGGCACTTGATTTGAATGTATACGCAAAAATTAGCACTTGATATAATACAGTTTTAGAGTGTTACATTCAAAGCAACGCATGCTGAAAAGATGCAAGACAAACCTAATAAGCATCAAACCGAGAGCCAGTTATGATTTTCCACTCATGAAAGTGTAGTCCTATTTAATTTGGCTATAAGAGGTCGTCGAGGAGTCGAGAATAATTAATATTCTAAGGAACCGGAAAATGTGTCATTTGTGGCCCTCTCAAACATTTCTGTTTCTCAGCAACTACATGTAATAACTCAAAGGCTGAAAAATGAACAAGCACGTGAGTAAATTATAATTTCGGTCATGAAAAAGAATCAATAAAACTTGCTCCCCCTCTTTCAATTATGTATAAACATCATATTAAATGATGCACACAACATCAAACTGGCTTTACCTGTTTTAATTCTGTATAAACATCATACTAAGTGATGCTAAGTGATTTTTATCATCGATCACAGTATGACTACACAAACAAATTATGTGGTATTATAGTTGTATCACAATTTGACAATATCATTTGACATTCTACATGTTCTAACAAAAAATATTACATCAACTGATATTTACAATATTTACGTTTTCCCCATAGAACAGTCAATCTTCAACATTGTTGCAGACAGTTTTCGCAACAACGACAATTTCGCCAATTTTTGTAGTCGTGCGTTGTCTGTCTCGTCAGTTCAAACTTTGTTTTACGGTTGAGCATTGCAGTTGTGGTAAAGCTGTGAAAAATCATTTAGATTGTTGTCAGACCTGGTATTGTTAGGGAGTCAGGTCATTATGTTCATCAGCATACGGAGAGCACGTCCTTGGAACACATGATAACAAAACCGGAATAAGACCACGTGCTAACAATGGCCAAATGCGTTACAGACATGTTATTGAATACCCCCTTCTCCAATACAAATCATTCCATACTTTTACAATGCTCCATTTCTTTCCTGTGTATTTTTCCTGAGCCCTTAGAAAAGCACTTTGGCCATTTTGCAGGGCGTTGAAGTTTGCTAGCTGTCATCATCCCAGACAAGTTCACTCTCGTTGCCAATGACTTGTGTTTGTCGTTGGACATAGGAACAGATAAAAACACTAATGTCCGTTTTCTGAAATAATATCTATATCTAGAGGACCCTCAAATTAGTGTTGGTTTTCTCTGGAGTATTAGCCACATGGGAACTAAGCTCTATCCCCGTTGACTTGTAATCACTGTATCTCATATTGATGACGGTCTTCGACGTGCCACCGAACGAGTTCGTTTTGGTGTCCATATAAGTGTCACGTCGATGATGACAAAATATTTTCCGCAAACACTGAGAATTGGCGTTGAACATCAAAAAAATGTACGGATTCATGACTGCGTTGGCGACAGGGAGAGCCCCCAATATAGCGGAGACTAAATGCGGAACTTTCACGTGTGACCAGAAATTGAACATCATTTCCAGAATGTGGTATGGCAGTCCACAAATCAGAAATACCGTGACAATAACCAGGGTCATTTTAAGAGTTTTGATCTTCGCTTTTGGCAACGAAGAACGTGTACACTGCAGGTGGATTTTGCCGGGCTTCAGCTGTCCTTCCTTAGTCTCGACTTCCTCTGCTTTCTGTGATATCTTCAAGAATATCCTGATGTAGCAAACGGCAATGATCGCACAAGGCACGAATATGTGTATAATACTCATGGCAGTCAGGAAAATCTGTCTGTGTATCTTAGGTCGTACCCTAAACACCGACTCGCAGACGATTTTGTTGAAGAAAGGACTCCCGACCACGTTGTTCTTGGTCACATAGAACAACGTAAACATCGGAATCGACAGTAGAGCCGCTATCACCCAGAAAGGCAGTGCTGCTTTCCATACCTGTCAATAGAGAAATCAAGTTTCTATGACAAATCTATATACTGAAATATAAATATATACTTGTGATAAATACATGTCACTGTGTATACATAAATTTGAAAACTATTATTCACAAACAAAATGGACCAATAAGGATAATAACTATTCTCCACAAGGAAAACACAACCACCAGAATAAAGAACAAGCAAAATCTGTCACATTTCGTAATATATGTAAACTTTGTGTTTGAGGCTTCGTGTTTCAGTAACCTTAAAGGTTTGAAACCTGATAAACTATATATTTTACAATGGTAGTTCTTCAAATGTAAAGAAAAATGATATTTGTCTATAATTTTATGTTTTACAATCTTTGCTTTCCAAGATATTTCTTTCTGTCCATTTTATTTTTAAAAAATCAAGTTTAAAAATGTAAAAACCTGTCAATATAATTATGTTCTTCGACAGGTAATCAACTACAGGCGAAATACATTGGGTTAAAATTCTGGTTGAATATTTGAAGGAAATCAACTTGGCTTGCGATTGGTTACTGTTGTACTTGTCATACAACAAGTACATCAGTATACAACAAGTACAAATGGAATACTTGTCATTCTATGGGGTTTGTTTGGGATTTCTAAATCATTTTCATAGGTTGTTGGGCAGTTGTTTAATAATTCCATCAGGCGTACAGTAGGAACAACTACATTTAACACACTGTCTGCCCCTGATGACGCGAATGTGTCCTTGGATAAACTATTTGGTGGGGCTTCACGCTGGTAAAGGTGATCACCAGAATCGGAGGTTGAACGCCGGATTGAAGGTTGAACGCCCGAATCAGAGTAAATTGCGCAAACAGTTAAGCAAACAGAATGTTAAGCAAACAGAAAACACCTGGTCAATCAATCAATCAATCAATTTATTCAATCAATCAATCATCAATCAATTTATTTAGAACTGTATGGGAAATATACACTACGACACTTTTATACAAGTCAGTCAGATACAGCCCAAAGCAATGAAATGAGTCATTTGACTGTACCCTCGCGTGACATTTGATGATTATTTAACACAATAATTTAATTATTACGAGGTATTTCAATGCTTCGATAAACAGAAAAAATTATATACATAGATATACAGGTCCGAAACATATTAAAAAATTCCCAATCAAATATAGTTTCATTACTGACCTAATATTAGCATTAGCATACGAACAAATTAGAATAAACCTGACATATTAATTGTATATTCATTGTATATTCATGGTCTGGTCCATCTCGTGTGCGGCCCCCACAGAGTCGTGCCCATAGCCCGCCCGCCCCGCCCGTTCCAAAAAGCCTAGCGGTCCACTTACTGGTCGCCATATCCCCGCAACGCGGCGCGCCTGAAGCGCGAGGAGAAACAGGACTTTGATACTAGTGTCTGATGAGATGTTAAATATATAATTTCAGGGGTTGCGTTCCAAATGTCGGGACCCATTTTAATGATGTTCTGTGAAGTTATAGAAATACGTGCTTTTCTGGGTTTTAATTTAAAGTTTGTACTGTAACGTGTATTATAATCATGTAATGTATTTGATAGTGTAAATAGGTTGTTCAATGTACCGGGCAGAGAATGGTCTAAAAATGACAGGACATATTTACAGACATACAATTTATATATATCAATGAATTTTAGAAGTTTTAATTTTATGAATAACGGACTGGTGTGTGTATTGTAAGATGTATTCGAAATGACTCTTATAATTTTTTTCTGCATGGTTATTAGTTTTTGGATATGCGTATTGTAGGCTGCCCCCCATAAAGTTATGCCGTAAGTTAAGTATGGATATACAAGTGTATAATATAGAGCAACTAGATTTGTTTGACTTAATGTTTTTTTAACCTTATTTATTACAAATAATGCGCTAGCTAGTTTCTTTTTAACTTTGTTAATATGTTCATCCCACTTTAATTTATCGTCGATTGTTACGCCTAAAAACTTCACATTACTACATCGTGATATTACTGTGTCAGCCAGCTTAATGTTGTTAGTGGTAACTCGTAAGTTGACGTGTGTGAAGAGCATGTAATTTGTTTTCGATATGTTCAATGATAACTTATTAGCTCTGAACCAGTCTGAGAGTTTTTCTAGTTCTTCATTCATAATTGCATATAAATCAGTAATATTTGTACATGAGTGATACACTGTTGTGTCGTCCGCGAAAAGAATAGTCTTAGCCATGTTTAGTATATTGGGGAGATCGTTTGTATATATAATAAAAAGTAAGGGGCCCAAGACTGAGCCTTGAGGTACACCACATTTAATTGTACGATAATCGGATTTAACACCTTTATAACACACAAACTGTTTACGACTGGATAAGTAGCTCTCGAACCATTTTAATGCTAACCCTCGGATACCATAATATTCAAGTTTATTGAGTAATATTTTGTGATCGATTGTGTCAAATGCTTTTGACAAGTCCAGGAATAGTGCTAGAGTTGATTTTTTCTCATCTAGATCGTTAACCGTATTTTCAAGAAATTTAGTTATGGCATCTATGGTACTGTGCTTTGAGCGAAATCCAAATTGCTTGTTGTATAGAATATTGTTATTTTCAAGAAAAGAAGAAACACGTTTGTGGACCAGTTTTTCCATAACTTTCGATATTGAGGGCAAAATGGATATGGGCCTATAATTTGGTGATCAAAACAAAATACGATTTCTAATTCATAAAGCATGGACATAAGCGCCAATGCTATGTCCGTAATCTATATACATACTTATGTATGTCGATGTACATGCATTCAATAATACATGTGATCCAGATGAAATTTCCATGTATGTTTCAATCGCTTTAGAAAGCAATTTATTGATGAATATATTTGTCCAACACAGTTTCATAAATACAACTACCAAACTGTAGGCAGCATAATAGTCCATGATATTTGCAGTAAATACTGATTAAACACATGCGTTCAACCAAATAACACAAACGATAGCTAGATCCATCAAACTGTTGCGGAAGTCAGACCTAAAATCAACATAATGTTCAACGGTACGCAAACACAAACACATTGCTCTTTCAGGGCTAACCAATTCTACCTCCATATTGGAAATCATAGAGTTGCCGTCCTCAATACACACGGTGTTGCACCTGTCAAATCGGAATGTGCTCGCAATTCGTGTTTTATCCGACGATATGTACATACTGATGTCCCTGCTGTAGTAATAGGTTAACTGGTAAATATTTGTGTTGGCGAAACTTGTGTGTCTTACCATATATCTCTCGAAATGTCAAATTTGGCTGCGAGCTCACACTTCGTTTGCATTAGGCTAATGACTCGCTATTTTGTGTCCCAATTTACTGCCTAGTCTGTGCATTTTTACACTAACCCATTTGATGCATGAAAGCCATTATATGTTCGCATGCTCTATGGACACGCTCTTTTATGCCTTTGAACGTTATGATATATTGTATTAACCGAAAATTTCCTCTCATTCCGGCGTTCAGCCTCAGATTCTGGTGATGCCTTTCCCGTCGTGGACTATGTTTCTATTGCAAAATGTTGTTTTACATTTGCCATTGGCATCATCAAAATCCAGTTGTGTTGGTGGTAGTAGATTTATACTTACATTCATTTTTGCATATTATGAGTTTGTGATATCGACAAATTGTTCCGAGAATGCCATCGAAGCCTTCAATTGGGAACTGATCGATGATTCGGTTCATACACTTGACAAATATACCAAATGTGGAAAATCAGGACAACACTCTCAATAAGTTAAGCTTAACCATGAGTCTTAATACTGATGTACCAAGGTTCTATACACATGGACTCAATTGAACTTCAGCTCTTTGTGTACTTCCAACTGCTTAGGAAGAAGGACCATCAACCAAGAAAGAAATCTTTGAAAATGAGTGTGTCGTAACGGGATGAACAATCATCAATGTGTGGAAAAAGGATATTCATCATGCAATGTTAGGGTTCAAACCATTCGATTGTATGCCTCAAATAATTGTATGGATATGTATATCGACCAATTTCCAACACCATAATAATATATATGTAGTAATTTTAGCGACTGTAACCCCCGTCCCTCCCGCGCATACATATTTCACAACAAACATTCATTCTACATGACTTACATACAGGACAAGTACACACTATACGATCACAAGCATAAACTCCATGTAGTCATGGTTACATACACAGGTCAATCCACATGCACTTGCGGCCCATTCATTCGGTACATCGACCCAGTTAGTTTCGGCCTTGACCTTCACAAGCACCTACTTCTAAACATAGAACATGACAAGCATAACACCCACATCACGTGCACACATACAGACCATAGTAGTCAAGACACGCGCCGGGGAAACCCACTTTCCCGGTGACATCAGCTCACACCACCACACATCTACCCAATCATAACACCGCATGCATTTGGCGGGAAAGTCTACACCACATGTTGCCGGCCCCACAGTTTTGCTAGGAGTTGAGAAGTGGATGTCCTCATGAGCAGACGTGTTATAAGTTGTGGCCGTGATTGTAAAGCGAAGGCCTAACACGAGGACTACTAGATAACTGAACTGTGATATTCATATGTTGGATTATTCAAAGGACTAAATATCTAGGATATAGTGTTGTCGACTGGGGAAATCACCGGACGTAGGTGTGTTTGCGGCCCTGTGGTGTGATTGAGACATTGTCGGCTATCATCCCAAATAAACGATTGAACTGCTACTGCCGGCCTTGTGATTTAGCACAGCGATCACAGACATTCGGCCTAATATCGGCCATCGAACGATATTTATCACATTGGCGCCGTTCGACCAGGATCTGAGCTAGTCTCGGATTACCGACCCTAACTTACCGGCAGTGATGGCATTGGCCCCGGGAGCGTTCCGAGGTGAGGCGGCCGACCAGACAGATGAAGAAGTTACGTTCAACCCGACCTTCCGGCCCCCGCTCAGTTGCCATGAGCGACACAGTACCGTTGTCACAGGAGCAACAACCGACCGGCCTGTTCGACTCCATGGACGAACATTCGACCCTGAGATCATCTTCGCCGCCCGTCGACCTGATACAGGAGTTCCTCGACGAAGACCCGCTCGCACCTCAACATACAGTAAGTGACATTTTGAGTGCACACGCTAGGGCGTATTCGGCAACGTCGGCCAGAACAATCCAGAGACTATTGAACTCTGCCGACAGAAACTATACGCGCTCACGTCAAAGAGCGAGCGTATATCGTGCTACCGACCCAGAACAGTTATCAGTGAACGTTCGGCCGGTAACCATAGACACGTCAATGGTTACACACCCACCGAGTGACTCTCGGATACGACAGTGGGTTTGTCAGTCTGACAATGTTCCGGAACCGGTCCCGCCGAGCGCTTATTCGGTAGATCGGCCACTGGCGCCGTCAACGACGCCGAGACGACACGACCCCGCGCCCGAGACGTACTAGCACATACCGACCGAGCCAACGGTCGTAGAGTACGTTCGACCCAGCCAGGCGAGATCGACCCCGAGGAGTGTTCCGGCGTCAGCTGCTGCCCCGACCGCGACATCTCCGCGACGGCGACAACTCAGCGACGCGGTAACGGAATTCCACGACCACACGCGACCAGCGCGACTGCGGCAACCACCGTCGACATCAAGTCGCCGACCTCACGACTCCGACATGCCGGCCTCCGACTCGCGCCCCTTCGCGCCGACCGCTTCCCGACCATCGCCGACCGACGGAGAACAGCCGCGCTTCGCCCCGCCGCAAGACCCAGTTGTGTCTGCTCCGGCAGAAAGTGTTGTGCCCATGATCGGACCTCCGATCTCTCAGCCAATCGGCTACACCACTGGATACGGTATATCGCCAGTCGGATACCCTGGCGCAACAAGCGGTGTTTCAAATGGAGTAGCTGTCGGATACTACCAACCACCTGTCGGCAATATGAACCCACCACCCAGATACGGTGGCGTTCCAAGTGTGATAGCTGACACCGGCTATCATGGGGCACAAACCGGATTAGTGTACCATGGTATAGGCCCAGACGGATCGACATACCGATATCCACCGCCGGCTGTAATCCCACCCTCAGTCGGGATACCATGGGTGACGCCACCATACAGTCAAACGGCCCCTGTCGCACCAATAGCGTACGACCCCAACAGCATTCCGGCACCACCTGCTACTTCGCCCGCCGTCTCCGCGACAACGGCACCGACCGCACCCGCTAACACGACCTCGGCAGCTCCGATTGTTACGACCTCAACTGCTCCGGCTGTCACGCCAACGACGGCTCCCGTAACAACAACGCCGACTGTGGTGAGCGTCGACACGCCCACGCCCCAGAGACTCACGTCTGAGCCCCAACCGTTAGCAATGGCTAAAACGGCTCAATGGCGTGCGACCTTCAAAGAGGGCAATCTCACACAGTACATACGGAGCTTCGAGCAATTCACTGCGGCCTTCACATATTCCGACCTCAATAAAACAACGACCTTCCGGAGTACGCTGCGCGGCCGCGCCGAAGCGTTAGCTCTGAACATTCCGGTCGAGACTCCCTGGGAGGAGTTTCGATGTCAGCTCTTGGAGGGCTGGGAACCCGCACCTCGTCGGCAGTCCAAACGGGACGATTTTCCGTTTCTAAAAAGAGAACGGAAGGAGAATGCGGAACATTACTTGGAGCGGCTTCAAGCTCTGGCTGAGCAAGTGTTTGACGATGTCACGCCAGAGTCCCGGCAACGAACAGTAATCTCCCAGTTCGTCAACGGCCAACCCGACCACATTGCCGACAAACTGTGCGTGTTCACTTTCCATAGTTACAGTGAAGCGCTGACGGCCGTCCTCAAAGCTGAAAGTCGTCAGCAACGGACAAACAGAGATCGTCAGAGGGGCACACGACGTGCCGACATCTCCGTGAGCGGATACCCGGATGATGATTGTGTCGACCAAGAACTGTCTTGTGCTATGGGACAGATCAATCAGGGAGGAACGCCGACCCCTGAACAAGTTGCGGCTTATTACGACCCTGCCGACAGTGACACGACCGGCCTTCAAGGATGTGAAGAACATTCTGTGCCAGCCTGTTCACGCGAATGGGTGGCGGAAGCTTTCCAGAGCGTCCTTAGCGACGAGAATGGACTCTGTGAGGAGACAGCTATCTATTCCATCTTACGAACTACGGCCCCGACTAAAGGTGATCGGCCTCCACAGCCCGGACGACCAGCCGTATGCTTCTTCTGCAAGAAGCCCGGCCATCGCTGGATGCGGTGTTTCCGGCTTAAAGACGTCTTAGTGCGCAATGGCATGAAGCCACTAACTTTTCGACCTAAAGGTGCTGGTACTGACCGAAGGACAGATCAAGTATTGTCAGTACCTAACCAAATCGGCAACCAAACCAAGTCGGCCCCGACAGAGCCAACGGCTCAGTCGTTAAACCAGTAGTGGAAGGTGCTGCGGAGCAAGGACCTTCCGGGCAACAGAACAATGTTACATGCTCCACACCTGCGGTTGTCGTAACTACCAAACCAACAGTACCAACAGTTACGACCCCACAGCCGGCCCAGCCCACACCTCAGCTCCTTGAAGGGGTGTGTACCAAGTGTCGAGCTCCGACCCCAAAGCCGGCTCTCCCTCATGAAGGGGTGTCCGCGCCACTTCCACAACGGCCTCCACGGGAAAATCGACGTCCTGAAGGGGTGTCGCCCCCGACCGCCAACGGCACCGGAACAGATAGTATGTCTGAGGTGGAGTGGATCTCCGATGACGGAGGGTTCTACGCGTTCCCATTCGGACCGGAATCCAGATTACCGCCGCTGCACACACTCTTCAAGCCACCGCCGGACGACCCCGCAGTTCCGGCCGTCATAAACAATTCGAGAGCGGCACATGAGTGCTGGAAGTTATCGGTACGCGTCGGGGATAAGACAATGCAAGCTGTGCTCGACTCCGGAGCGCAAATCTCTTTGCTCCGACGCGATCAGCTCCGACACGTCCCCGCCGATCAACGACAGTTACAGCATACTTCGGCCACGATTCGTGACGTCAACGGACAGTCAAGCCCAATCGATAGACTGATCGACCTCCCAATTCAGGTCGGGACCAACCATATGATTGTGACATTTTGTGTAGCTGACATCCACGACGCCATGATACTCGGCATGAACTTTTTCCGGCAAGCTCACGCTGTGGTGAACTACGGCGAAGGAACAATACAGGTACACAAAGAAATCCTGTTTGCGCACAAGGACATTGAAGCCAATGTTGTTAGAATGGCTGTGCGCCGAGCCGTCACCGTCCCCGCACGCAGCGAGGCGATCGTAGAGCTAATCCCGACCTCCAGAGTTCGAGTTCGGCAGCATCCACGGATGATTCAACCACTGACGGCCTTTCCCGAGGATACCGACCTCCTCATGGGAAGAACATTAACGACCTTGGACCGGCAATGTGTAAAGGTGTCTGTAGTCAATACGGCAGATACCGGTATTACACTGACTCGATCCGACCCTGTCGCCATAGCCAGTCCGATCGAGAGTGTCGTCGGAGCTCTACCAAGACCCGGAGAGGAGCCCGACCTGTCCACGGCCGACGCCAGTCACTACCGCGACCTACCGCCACATCTACAAGAGATGGTGGATCGCGCCGGGCTAGCGCCAGAACAACACCGGCGTTGCGCTAACCTGATCCATCAATATCAGGACACCTTCATGCACCCGGATGGACAGTTGGGACGGACCCAAGTCGTCCAACACAAGATCGATACCGGCAATTCGGCCCCGATTCGGCAACGTCAACGACGCGTCCCTCAGGCGCAACAGAGCATCATAGACGAGGAGGTCGACAAGATGCTTCGCTTGGGGTGCATTGAGCCGTCAGATTCGCCCTGGAGCGCACAGGTGGTGCTCGTGCGTAAAAAGAACGGCCAAGTAAGATTTTGCGTCGATTATCGGCTCCTGAATGATGTTACCCGCAAGGATTCATATCCGTTGCCCAACATTCAGGACACTCATGACGCCCTGGCGGGCGCTACCTACTTTTCGGCCTTGGACTTGGCTTCCGGCTACTGGCAAGTCGAAGTCGACCCTACAGACAGACCGAAAACTGCCTTTGCGACAAGGAAAGGACTATACCAGTTTAAGGTTATGCCATTCGGCCTCAGCAATGCACCGGCAACATTTGAACGGCTAATGGAAACCATACTCCGTGGATACTTGTGGACACGGTGTATGTGTTACCTGGATGACGTCATCGCTTACGGCAGAACATTCGATCAGGCACTCGCAAACCTGGAGGCGGTCCTGGATCGGATTAGATCGGCAGGCTTGAAGCTTCAACCCAAGAAGTGCGAACTGTTCCAGAGGGAAATTCTGTACTTGGGGTTTATAGTGAGCGGCCAAGGAATTCGTGTCGACCCCAACAAGGTCAAGGCCATCAGAGAATGGCCGACCCCGTGCGAGATCTCCGATGTCAGATCTTTCCTTGGTTTCGCCAATTACCACAGGCGATTCATCAGGGACTATGCTGAGATCGCCGAACCTCTCGTAGCACTCACCCGAGGTGAATGTCATTTCACTTGGGGACCGGCTCAGCGACACGCTTTTCGGCGACTCCGCGACGCTCTCATCCAGGCGCCTAAGCTCGCGCATCCGACCCAGAGTCCGGATGATTACTTCATCCTCGACACAGACGCTAGCGGCTACGCTGTGGGAGGCGCACTCTCACAGAGGGTCAACGGGAAAGAAATCCCCATCGGGTTTGCCAGCAAAACCCTATCCCGGACCCAACGGAACTATTGTACCACGTACCGAGAACTGCTGGCAGTGGTAGAAATGGTTCAACATTATCGGCATTATCTTTGGGGTAGGAAGTTCCTCCTCCGGACCGACCACAGCTCCTTGAGGTGGCTCAAGAACTACAGCGACGCGGACGGCATGCTTGCCAGGTGGCTCGCTAAGTTGCAGCAATACGACTTCAAGATAGAGCATCGGCCCGGCAAACTTCACGGCAACGCAGACGGCTTGTCACGGTGTCACAGTTGCAAACACCAAGACTGTCCCGGACGACTCGTTACACCTCCAACCGACCCAGAGACAAGTTCCGGAGAACTTCCAGTTCGTCGGATCACTGTTGTTCCGGCTAAGAAAAGGGCAGACCTCCTGGACAGTGATTCCATAACATCACCGGTCTTGCCCCAACTAGTTTCGGCACGCCAAGTTGTTCGAGTCCGTGCTTTGGACGCCACACTTGATGGGCAAAAGTGGCTTTCGGACTATTCGACTCAGGACATTGTCGCGGCACAGCAAGCCGACCCGAGCGTCGGAAAAGTGCGACAGTGGATGTTGATCGGCACTAAACCAGACTCTAAGGAGGTAGCGCGCCATGGGGAGGAGGTAAAAACACTTGTTTCCAGATGGAGCCTCCTGGCGCTACAAGACGGGGTACTAGTTCGGCACGTAAAACCCGACCCCGCTGGACGGCCTGTGGTGCAAACCGTGCTCCCCGTAGCACTCAGAACGCAGGTTTTGCACCAACTTCACGACCTGAAGATTGTCGGACATCTCGGCATTCAGCGAACCATCGAGAGAGTCAGGCGCCGATTCTACTGGCCCGGCCTGGCACTGGATGTCGCCCGCTGGTGTGCCCGCTGCTCGCAATGTGTCACCCGCAAAGGAAAACCGGCCCCAAAACGATCGCCTCTGACACAGTTGCCGACAGGAGCGCCTTTCGACCGGATCGCGATGGACATTCTCGACACCCACAAAGTCACGGGAAGAGGCCATCGGTATATCCTTGTTGTGTCGGACTATTTCACGAAATATACGGACGCCTTCCCGCTGCGGCGACATACCGCCAAAAATGTTGCCGACATCCTGGTAAACAGATGGATAGTTTATCATGGCGTCCCCAAGGCAATCCATAGCGACCAGGGCACCGAGTTCGAGTCGGCTCTATTTCGGCATGTCATGCGTCTTCTGGGCGCTAAGAAGATCCGCATGGCCCCATATCGACCTCAGAGCGACGGCCAGGTTGAGCGATTCAACAGGACATTGCTCAACATGCTGAGTGCATTCGTCAGCGATCGTGCGAACGACTGGGACGTGCACCTGCCATATGTGTTAATGGCCTATCGAACCTCAGTACACTCGTCCACGGGATGCACCCCGCATCTGATGGTGTACGGACACGAGTGTAACTTGCCAGTCGACCTCATGTTTCCGACCTACGACCCTGAACCTCTACCTCCGTGTGGTCCGGAGTATGTGGAGTATTTACGGCAAGCGATCAGGACGGCCCACGGTTTCGCTCAGGACCATCTTGAGAAAGCGGCAATTCGGCAGAAGATGGGTTATGACGCCCACGCCAAGCCTCGACCCCAGTTCCAACCAGGAGAACTGGTCCGATATTATTATCTGCCCCTCACGCAGAATAATAAGTTCGCTCGGCCTTGGACTGGTCCCTGGAGGATCGTCGACCGTGTGACTGAGGTAGATTACCGGATCGCCTTGGTTTCCAACCCTCGGAACACTCGTGTTGTTCATCTGGACGTACTCAAACCGTACGAAGGTGACAACCAAGCGGCTCACATCTATTCCGACCCTGTACGACCTTCGACGTCGTCAAGCAAATCCGGCTCAGAGCAATCGGCCGACCCCCTGGGGCTCCTCAAGGAGTTCTACTACCCCTGGGAGGTCACAGTACAAGATCGGCATACAGATACAGACCAAACAGCTGAGTCTGACTCGTCAGCGGCCCAAGATCGTAAATCACGATCTCCAACTTCATCCGGCTCAAGTCGTCATCGGCAACGGAAAAGATCACGCAGATCAAGTTCCGACACACCAAAACCGGCACGCAAGACACGCAGGCAAAAGCCTGTGATATCATCCGACCCCGAGACAAGCGAGGCTACGCCCCCGCCTGCACGACCGAGTCGACCCAAACGCAATGCACGCAGACCGGCCCGCTACAGATAACCCCGGCCTTGTTATCTGATTGATGCTATTGATGATGAATTATGCATGTCTAATGGACTATGATATCATGTCTTTCCCATAATAATATAATATATTACAATAACAATATATATATGCATTTAATATGTACAAGATGTCAGTGAGGCGAATTCGACATATATACACTTGATATGATTTCATAATTACGATGCTGGTGAAAAATTGATTACATTATGATATGTGTTTCGACCCCGTATAACGTATGCTATTGTTCCGCGTGTGTTACGCACTAACTAAAATTATCATTATCATGTCAAATTTCAATCCATGTGTCAGCCGAAGAGGATAATATTCATGTCACGCCGTGAGTAAGGCCACTTAGTTGTCGAAGAGGTGGTAGTGTGATTCGTTCCGGGGTATGCGTCGACCGAGCCTCTACCCACTCCATGTAACATTCGGAGGAACGGCCCAGTGGTACGGGAACCAGTCACTAAATAGCTATCATACCAAGATGCGGCCTGTCATCAAATTCATCACCCAAAAATATTCAAAGCGCCACGGTGTGACCGACCCTGATCATTGCAATTTCGACCCCGACAATATTAGCGGCCCCGTTGTCTTGTGAACTGGCTGAAAATGAATGGAACGAAGTCCGCCCCTGTGAGTGATTGACATTAATGTCTCAGCCTTTAATAACTGTGTGTCGTCTGCTAGACAGCAATTCGGCCGTTGGTTTATTGTGCGCTAACTTAGGGAGAAAAGGAACGATCAAAGTAAAAGGTCACAAGGAA
Organism: Terebella lapidaria; assembly: GCA_949152475.1. Lineage (NCBI taxonomy): Eukaryota > Metazoa > Annelida > Polychaeta > Terebellida > Terebellidae > Terebella > Terebella lapidaria. The sequence continues at coordinate 40,473,265 of OX424562.1, read as the reverse complement.
TGCGCGAGCGCAAATAAACATTTAAGCTGTTTACAGCACCCACATGAAATCTCCCCTGATAAAGACAATAGTGAGTCGTCGGGCAAAAAGAGCCCAGTAATCTGAACAGTCGATTAGCACAAATAGACAATGTATAGGAACGTGTAATCCAGGGGACGGCAGACGGACATTCGGAAAAATGGACAGTGTGAGGATCCCCCTACTGTCGTAATGGACTGACCCAAATAGGTCAGAGAGAGATCGACCTGCGTTTCCCTGACGACGGCCCGCCTTGTTGCAGATACACTTGGAACAATGGGATACAGCGTAAAGACGTTTTTGTATATCGGCAGAGAGCGCCCCCCGGCCCGATTCGTGGAATTGGGATACTGATAAGCATCTCGGTGTACGGCAGTGGAAATTTAGCGGCAAGTAGGTCATTTGCGTCTGAGCTTCTGAAGCAGCAGGAGCTCGATTAATACGGAGAAAAACTTTGTACTGGTTCGGAACATTTATCGGATAATTACGTGGCATTTAATGACAGTGAACTGATAAAGTTTGTGAGAAGTTGTCGGATATTTGGGATAAAAATTACAGTCGGCCTAGCTGTTTGAAGTGACATTTGTTTGCGGCTTCCGCCATGGCGGATAAGCCAAGCGATGGAAAAGACAGTGACGGCTCCGCTGATAGTCGGCCCCGATCTATTAAATTTGACGGCACTAAATTAACGGTCGAGGTTGTTGAACGAGGAGACGAGCAAGACAACCCCATCGTGTTGACGGATGATGAAATGTCCGCTATCGGCCCCGAACCCAGTTCGGAACAAACAGTTACGGCTTCCGGCCCAAATAAACAGCCACGATACCAAATCATGGCAAGGCTGGCGCAACGCGGCTCCCGGCACACCCCGAGTCCGACCTCAGAGGACGACCCGGATTGTTTTCGGCAGTTAGAGGAAGGTGGGGAAATTGTACGTCGAGCCTTGGAGGCTCAACGCGCGGCGGAAGCCGCCAGCTCGGCAAAGTCGGCTCCCGCTCAGCAGGCGATAACACCAATCGAGCCTGCCCCAGTATCTTCGGCCTCATCAACGCCGGTAGTTCGGCCCCGTGCCGTCACGTCACCGGCACAGTCTTCGGCTTCGTCAGCGAGTTCATCGTCCGGCAGAAATCTTCACTCGTCGGCGCGAAATTCACGACGCGCTAGTTCCGGCCCTGTGACGCGTGCTTCGGCTTATCGTCGTCAGATATCGGAGCTCATGGCTCTAGTTCCGGCCCCAATCACCCCGTACGGAGCTCGGCCGATTAATTGGAATGACGTTCCGTTCCATCTTCGGAATCGGCATGATGGTTACGGCCATGAACACAATTTCGGCGCACCCTCACGGCTTACGGAGGGAAATTTGGCGACCTTGGAGCCACTAAGGAGGGAAGACGGCCGTTATCTATGTCCTTTCTGTATCGGGGAGGAAGATGGAGAGGAAGGGAGGATATGGCCAAAGGTACCTCGACGTGGACCTTTCCGTTCGGCTTCGGATTTGGACGCCCACGTCCTGGCGTACCATTTCCCACTTCTACGATTTTTCGTCTGTCCGGCCAAAGACAATTTCGTCACGCTCACGTCGGAAGACATGATCCGGCACCTGAGTGAGGCGACTCAGACTCACGTCGGCCTTCTCCCGCTGTTTGAGCAGGGACAGCTCAACGCTTCCGGCCCTATGCTGCAACGGTTCGCGCTACGCTGCCGCGTAGACATGCAGCCCAGCCCAAATTACCGGCCCCCGCGTGTTCCGGCCGACATCCCAATCTTCCGACGGGATGTCAACAGAGTACTGACTTTCGGGATTTGGCACATGGCGCCTCCACTGTTCGACCAGTACCCCCCGAATTCGGCCCCGGAAATTCATCAAGTGCTCCGACGCCTTGAGTACCTTCGGCCTTCAACCCGAGCGGAGGAGGATCGCCTAGCTCGGATGATTAATGACATCATGGCGATGAATCGCTGGGTGACCATACGTCGGCCTAGCACAATATTCTTCACTCGGCCAGTCGCCTACCAGACGGACGCACTCAAGCCTCCCAGCTCCGTGGTTTCGGAGCCATCGGCTCAGTCCACTCCTGTGACGGCCCAGGTGCAAACTCGGCCATCGGACATCATCCCACGGAAACTTGTGGTAGAGCGGCCTGCGGCGACAAACGTAACAGATTATCGCGTGAGGGAAGGATTGGTTCCCCCACCGGAGGAATTTCCTCCTTTGTCGGCACCGCCTCCGACAGGTCAGGAGACCGACCGGAAGGAAGTTACGGCCCAGTCGCGGGACTCTCCTCCACCTCTACAGCCGGCTGTGGAGGAAGCCCACCACGAATCAATTTCGGCCTCGGTCAGCGACCGCGAGGATTCGCCCCTTCCGTCCAGGCGAACGGTCCTTCAGACGGACGAACCTCCATATCTGGACGGCAGCATGGAGATCGTACAGACGGTCGTCACCAAGGATTCGACTGCTGATCGGCCGCGACTACAGTACGACGAGCCTGAGTCTCTAGAACCTCTCCACAGAGACTTGGATGAACGGCTGCCGTTTCACGGCTCAGGAGAGTTTTCGGCTGATATCCAATTCGTGCAGCAGCACGGGACTCGGTTGTCGACTCGGATGATTCCCGGCCTACAGGCCCTGCCAGGGCAGAACCCGGATCTGGCCAACCCACTCAGGAGTCGGGAAGCGAACCAGCTTCCGAATCTTCCCCGTGTCCACGAGGAACACTGGGAGTCCCATATCGCCCAGGCGGCCCACAACGCTGACCCGTTGATCTTGCCGGCCCGGAAGAGCGAGCATCTTCCGACTTTATACCTAGCACGCGCCGACGACATGGCGCACCAACATTTTCGGGAGATCCGGCGCTTCTATCTAGAAGCCATGGACCAACATATTCGGCAGGCTGAATATAACGGCCTCTCTGTGGGATTCGGGATGGGAGTCCTCCACGAACGGCATCTCCCGACCTTCCCTGATCGGCTCGAGGAAGAGACCGACCACTTACGTCGGCAGTTACATCGGCTTGAAGACGAAAATGAGGATTTGCGGCAGGAAAATGAACAGTTACGTGCCCGGGTGACACACCTGGAACAGTCGGCCCCAGTTTCGACCTCGACAGATACGGCCGCGACACAGAGCGACTCGGGTACCACTATCCCGGGCGACCTGCTCGCCACTATTGTGTCAATTTTGCCCCGTCTGCCACCAGAGGAGCAACAACAACTAATGCGGCAGGCGTCGCCGGCACCACCACCACCTCCTGCTGGCAAGCGAGGCCAGAAGGAGTGAACGTTTCGGCTCAGTGGTGACAAACGGACAATTGCCGGCCTCGATTGTGTCGGCCTCTGAAAATCCTGGTCACGCTGGACTAGTGATGTATCGGCCTTTCATTGTGTCGGCCATGAATAGTATACATATGTAAATAGTTGTAAATAATAATAGTTATCCTAGTCACGGTATTTTATTCATGTAATTTAGTTAAGGTTAATCCAGACAATTCTTTTTCAGTTTATAGACTCTAAATTAGTTTCCGTTTCACTTTGAAGCGTCGAGGAGTTTTGTTCATACATTCCATTCATTATCATTCGTTGTTGTACATGTATGTGTAAATGTATCATCGTAGCGACTATTGACGGACTGACTGATGACGTTTATTTTGACGGTTAGAATTTTTATTGTATGAAGTGCTTTACCATTGTCGCGCGGCGTGTGTGTGTGAGTGTTGGGGTTTGACCTTGTAGGACTTCTTAGCTTTTTATTGTTAGTTTTTGGCGACGGTAGGGTCCGGGTAGGGTAATTCCGAGGGCGTAGAATTAATGAAGGGGTGTAATGTAGTAATTTTAGCGACTGTAACCCCCGTCCCTCCCGCGCATACATATTTCACAACAAACATTCATTCTACATGACTTACATACAGGACAAGTACACACTATACGATCACAAGCATAAACTCCATGTAGTCATGGTTACATACACAGGTCAATCCACATGCACTTGCGGCCCATTCATTCGGTACATCGACCCAGTTAGTTTCGGCCTTGACCTTCACAAGCACCTACTTCTAAACATAGAACATGACAAGCATAACACCCACATCACGTGCACACATACAGACCATAGTAGTCAAGACACGCGCCGGGGAAACCCACTTTCCCGGTGACATCAGCTCACACCACCACACATCTACCCAATCATAACACCGCATGCATTTGGCGGGAAAGTCTACACCACATGTTGCCGGCCCCACAGTTTTGCTAGGAGTTGAGAAGTGGATGTCCTCATGAGCAGACGTGTTATAAGTTGTGGCCGTGATTGTAAAGCGAAGGCCTAACACGAGGACTACTAGATAACTGAACTGTGATATTCATATGTTGGATTATTCAAAGGACTAAATATCTAGGATATAGTGTTGTCGACTGGGGAAATCACCGGACGTAGGTGTGTTTGCGGCCCTGTGGTGTGATTGAGACATTGTCGGCTATCATCCCAAATAAACGATTGAACTGCTACTGCCGGCCTTGTGATTTAGCACAGCGATCACAGACATTCGGCCTAATATCGGCCATCGAACGATATTTATCACATATATAAATCGCCACTGGCTTCAACCTTCATCAGGGGTGGACAGTGTACCAAATGCATTGTGCGCCTGCCATAAATGTCAAAAATTAAAATTCTGGGTTTGAAGACAATTTTTGTGTGTGCATTTTTTAAATTTTGAGTCCGATTCCTTGAAAGCAGTATATGTGGATATATTACATACGAATATTCTTCTGGTTCAAAATTACACAGCAGTATTTCCATTTCTGTAAATACATATAAAATCTGCATTAGCGCATATCATCTCCCATTAACTTTGTTGACATTGACATGTATACTGATCACCAGAGTAATTTCATATTACATCATGAGTGAATAGAGAACTGGCCATTCTTAGTTGCAAGATTTTCCTTGCAATCCTGTGATGTTGATTGAATATTTGCAGATGCCAACATCAGGAATTTAAGTATCAATCTATTACGACCAATACAATCAGATTTTGATAATGCCAATGACAAACGTTTAATACAACATTTTGCAATAGAAACAAAGCCCGACCAAAAGTTCATACAAAGACACGCTGGCGTCATATAGTAATACTCATATAGTAAATTTCGTATAGTAATAATTCAGAGCCATGCGAGTGAGCGGAACAAAAACTTTAGCATTTTGCATTTTCAAACAGCCATTTTAGAACACATCTAGACATAGCTAAAGTGTTAAAAGAACCTGCATGATTTGGCAATTTTGCTCATTATATAACATCAGGATTATATCTAGCTTGGCTTGGCAGGCAGAAAAATGTACAATAATCATTCAATGAGCACCACACAGTTTATTTTATCCAAGATTGAGGTAATACTGAATACATGACTTAAGATTATAAATATCGAACATATGACCCAATAACATCATTATAACTGAGCACACATATTACTGAAATTAATGGCTGGATCAATAATACTGAATATGACATTGACTGAGACTAAATGGATTTGCGTTGATGTCCTTCTGTTTTCACGTGTATTCCGAACTCGTTCTTGCCTCCATGTGCGATCGAGAAATGCAGACCACAAACTGGGGTGCAAAGTTCGTGTCTATCCGACACATGGGACTTCGCAATTCAGTGTCAAATTCTGCTTTATATTTTCTGGTTAACTGTTTTTTCTTTGAAATTCTTTCGATAATATCCGGCGAGGCAGGCGGCTTCATTTTCGTTTCGTTAAACTTCAGGATCCGCGCGTCCGTTCATTTACTGCACTGTCCACCACACGAAACGACCAATATTCTTTACGAACGTGCATGGCATGATTGTTTGCTCGGGGTTTACTCAATATTAAATTAAGGAACGCGGCATACGATCATCTCATTGGTTGACTTCGATTGCAACGGCCTGTCACGTCATATTTCCACACTCTGGCAATAAGTTACGGTGGCTGATATGGGCAATTTATCGATGAGTTTTGGCGGATTTTAATTTTTAAGTTCTAAATTTTCGTAGGGAATCGTCAGATGTAATGAACGTCGCACGCGTCCAACTGTACTACTAAATAGCGTCATCAATGCGCTGAAATCGTAATGGCTGGCATCTCTGTATTTGGCAGACGTTTTTTCTGATATTACTTTTTCGAAGAATCATTCCATGTAGTTGCACCACTTGAGTTCCCCATGATCATATACAGAGGACAATGTATAGAGCCAATGGATATATGATATGGTAAACAAAATTTTACCTCGGCTTTTTAATCAACATTAGTTATTTTACACGCCTAGTTAATTTACATCTTATCACATGTCACAGACTATATTAACTCGATGCAATTTCGTGAACAATGTATCAGTATAGTGTCGTCTATATTGCTTCTTGTAATACGATGTTCACCATTACATGGCTAATATAGCAGATAATTTGACTGCAGCATTTCGTTCCATTCTCGTTAAATATTTATGATCTGCAACAAGTATAGAACCGCCCTACATCAAGTCAAGTTCGTATTATGACTACTATCAGGACACCAAGGTTTCCTGAATATTTCACATTGTTGTGGGAGTGTTTTCTCTCCAGATAAACTCCAGATGTGGAGTGTATGTGCTGATGGTGGGAACATAATAAATGACACTGCCGAATATATTCTTTTACAAAAGATTTTGTATCATATAACTGAGAAAAAAATTAGCCCAAGGGCTAAAAAAGGTTATCGGAAATTATATATTTAGATATTAGCCTTTTGTGCGTGACCTTGAAAACAAGGTCATTGGTCAATTCAAGGTCACGAGAATATTCAGCGTATGACCTTGAAAAAACCCCGTAAAATTCAAGTTCTTCAAAATATTCACCATATATCATTTCCTATATGTTCACTATGGATTCCTAAGCTGTAAAGTCGATAATAAGCGAGATATCACCCATTTTGTGCTCTGACCTCGAAAATAAGGTCAAGGTCAAATTCAAGGTCATCAAAATATTCAGTGTATATCATCTTCTATATATCCACAATTAGTCCCCAAGCTATAAAGTCAAAACAGAAGCAAAATATTAGCTATGAGGTCAAATTCAAGGTCGTCAGTATATTCAGCATATATCATTTCCTATATGTTCACAATTGATTCATAATCTCTAATCTCAATATTAAGTGGGATATTTGGAAAAATGTTCCCCATTATAAAGCATAGGAAAATTTAACATGAGAAAGTCCCATTTGGGCCGAATTTGGGCCCAAAATGACCCACTTCGAGCGATTCAAGGGCAACGAAACTTATACACCTCACAGTGGTGCATATGAGGTAGTAGTAGTAGTAGTAGTAGTTTATTCGTGCTCTCATAGGAAATATAACAAAATGACATAATATTGAACAGCATATTTTGAGGCACAAGTTGTGACGTGTGAGTCCGAAGACTGTAGACCTAAATTCAGTGCAATAACAAAAACATTATTATAATAGTAGTTCAACATACAGAAATTAGGCACATCTCAACTTTACTTTTAAAACCAGTGAGGGAATAATAGAACGAGAAAAAAAAACATAAATGCGATGAATGGATGACGATGGTGAGGGGTTAATGGGGAGATGATGATGGACATGAAGTGAAAAAAAAGGGACGCAGTAAGGAAGAAAAACGTAATTAAGTTTGATGCTTAAGAACGTTATCATAGCCAAAGCTAAAGAATGAGATGATACCCATAGCTAAAGAATGAGATGATACCCGAGGCTAAAGAATGAGATGATACCCGAAACTAAAGAATGAGATGATGCCCGCTGCTAAAGAATGAGATGATACCCACAGCTAAAGAATGAGATGATACCCGAAACTAAAGAAAGAGATGATGCCCGCAGCTAAAGAATGAGATGATACCCAAAGCTAAAGAATGAGATGATGCCCGCTGTTAAAGAATGAGATAACGACGCAAAAGAAAATGATGATACCCGATGCTAAAGAATTAGATGATACCCGCTGCTAAAGAGATTGTTGATACCCGATGCTAAAGAAATTAGATGATACCCGATGCATAAGAAATTGATGATACCCGAAGCTAAAGATTGATGGTACACGATGCTAAGAATGTGATGTAATACCCAATGATGAGGATATTGCCGACGAGGAAGGTGTAGATGTTTGAAGATGACCAGTGTTCCCGATGCAAAGCTCCCCAACGACAGCCCATTGGACCAAGCCACTCCGAATCAGAGATCGCTATACCCCTGCAAGACACGACGCCCGACGCGCGAAGAGAAACTGTTTTTGCTACGCAATGTCTGGTCAGAGTTCAAGTATAATTCACTCGAAAGATTATTCCATATTTCAGGACCTTGTCTCAAAAGACTCTGTCCCGTTACAACATTTTTATACTTATAATGAAGTAATTTCATTTTCATACTGTGTCGAGTTCCATGCTGATGAATTTCATTGGAAACAACAAATATACCATTCAATGCGGGAGGTAATTTTCCCAAGAGAAACGCATGCACGTATTTAGATACTTGTATGTTGTAAATATCCATCAACTTGAACAGCTTCAATTTTTTGAACAACGGCTCAGTATGAGCATTAAAAGGGACTCCCGATATTGATCGAATTATTTTCTTTTGTTGGACTATAAGTTTATTAGTATAGATACTGTGTGCTGCCCCCCACATCGTTATGCCATAGGAGAGATGTGGATATATTAAGGTGTAGTAAATGGTGACTAAGCTCTGTTTGGGTAAGAACTGTTTAGCTTTGTTAATGGCGAATAGGCCGTTCGATACTTTTTTTGAAACATATTGAATATGTGAGTCCCACTTCAATTTATTATCGATAAATATTCCGAGAAATTTCATGCATTGACATGACTGAATAATAACACCGGATAAGCGGAGTGTAGTGGGTTCCTTTTGGTGCGAAATATTCGTAAATAGCATATATTTTGTTTTTGAAATATTCAGTGACAGTTTGTTTGCCTTGAACCAATCAGTTAAGACATGGAGTTCCTTATTCATTTCCGTATAAAGTCGATCCAAGTTGTTACCTGAGGTATATAGTGTCGTATCATCAGCGAATAATATGGATTTTGCGTGAGTTAGGGTGTCTGGTAAATCATTCGTATATATTATGAATAACAGCGGCCCGAGGACTGATCCTTGCGGGACTCCGCACGTGATGTTTTGAGTCGTTGATCGTGCCCCCCTATATTCCACATATTGGCGTCGGTTGGTTAAATAATCTCTGAACCAGTCATAGGCTATGCCTCTTATCCCATAAAAATTGAGTTTATAGAGTAGTATGTTATGATCGATTGTGTCAAAGGCTTTTGACAAGTCGAGAAATACTGATAATGACATATTGTTACTATTCGAAGAAGAGTTGATATCGGTTACAAATTTGGTAACGGCATCAACGGTGCTTCTATTTGGACGGAACCCATATTGATTATCGTACAAAAGGCCATAACTTTCAAAGAAAAACATGAGTCGTTTGTGAACAATCTTTTCTAGCAACTTAGATACTGATGGTAACAGAGATATCGGTCTGTAATTAGTAAACTCGTCCTTGGCTTTAGATTTGTGGATGGCTACTACTTTTGCAAGTTTCAGAGAGTCTGGTACTTTACCACTAGCGAGAGATTTGTTTATTATAATACTAAGGGGTAAACATACAGAATTTCCTAAACATTTTAGTAGTTTTGTTGATATATTATCATGACCTTTACTACATTTGGGCTTACATTTGTTCAAGATGAGGAGTATTTCATTTGGGTCAGTGGGCGAAAGAAAGAGAGAATCTTTGTTACGTTGTTTATCCTTCTGGAGGTAATGTGCAGCATCAAATGTCGCGGTATCTATAGCGCTTGCAAACTTGGGTCCAATTTCTGTGAAGTATTTACAAAATTCCTCTGCTATAATATTATCATCAGAAATTTCAATACCTTTATTCGTGAATACCTGGGCTGCCGAATTTTTGTTATTAATCCTACCAAGTGCGCTGTTTATGACCCCCCATGTTTTTTTCATATCCCCTTTATAATCGTTCATTAGTTCAGCATAATATTGTTTACGCGTTTCTGATTTAAGTCTATTGTAAGCGTTCCTGTATAAAATGTATTCTTTATAGACAGGGTCTGTTCTAGATTTACCAATGCACTGTTTGTACAGAGTTAAACACTTATTAGATGATTTAGTTAAGGCGGGAGTCATCCATGGCTCTCGTATAATCTTACGTTTAGGAATATTAATCGTTTTGAGTGGAGCATGAGTGTTAATTATTGTGTTGAGAGAATTTATAAAGTAGTCACAAGCTTCGTCAGTTGATTTATCATCCAATTCCTCGTTCCAATTGATAGTATCAAGAGACCGTTTAATGTTTACAATTTGAGCATTATTCAATTTCCGACACTGGAACTGTATGGTCGACTTGGGCAGTTGTTTTTGGACTGTAGAATTAATAAAACAAAATACAGGCAAATGGTCTGACATATCACTGACTAAAATTGCGGAGTTGACTTTGCACTGTTTGTTATGTTTAACATAAATATTGTCAATAAGGGTGGCGGAGGTATGAGTAATACGGGTAGGTTTAGTTATGGTTGGGATTAGTCCATTAGCAAAAGCGGAGTCAAGTAGGTCTGAAGTCTGTTTATGGGTATTTACCTTTAGTAGATCAAAGTTTTGATCCGTTCCAATAACTACATTTTTGAAGTTATGAAATTTCGAAAATATATCGTCATAACGTTGAAGTGATAAATTTGAATCGCTATTGGGAATGCGATATATTTCCCCAACAATTGTTTTAGAGTTTCCGGAATCAATTTCTATGAAGATAGATTCGAATTCTCCTTCAATGAAGGAGCTAACATTTTCTTTCACTTTGTATGAAAGTTCATTTCGTACATATATGGCAACACCACCACGTTTCATATTCGTCCTATGTTTCGATATTAGATTATATGCCGGAATTTCAGCCAGCTGCACGTTGTTTTCATGCAGGAAAGTTTCACAAAGTAGAACACAGTCAAGAATGATATCACGGTCCTCTAGTTTAGTGAGGACATTTTGCAAAGATATCAATTTGGAGGACAAAGATTGTATGTTAAAATGCATCACTTTCAAATGGCTGGCAAAGATATCGTCATTTTCACAAATATGAGAAATTAACCCATCTATATCATGGTAGTTGCTATCTCGTATGGCAGACGACAGTGATATTTCTTCATCGGTTTCTCTTGACTCGACCAGACATGACGTAAGATCCGACATATTACTAAGATTAGTAGTACAATCACCCGCCATCATGCTATGAAGGGATGATCGTACTCAGTCTCTCCCCACGCGCGAGACGTCCGGTCGGGCAGAAGGACATCGACCGCCAGGAGTGTTATGCATCAATAAGAAAAAAATCTTACTGAACATATTTTGAGAAAACGACAGTCAAAGTCCAAAACTGGCCGTTTTTCGTCGAAAATGGCCGCCATTTTGAGAAAGTTGTGAAAATAAAAAAAATAAAAAAATACCTCCCTCTCGAAATATTCTTAGGCATTTCTGTTTAAAATTTCAAAAAGATTCGACAGTAAACTTTAAAGATAAAAATTAGATGAACGACGACGACGACGGACGACGAAGACGGACGACGACGGACGCAACGCCACGGCAATAGGTTATTGGACCAAAGGTTTGACATGGTGATGTTTGAATTGATCCTTATAAATCTCAGATTCACACCAATGACGAAGCTGGAAATCAGTTGTTTCCCTTCCAAACAGGTGGTCAATATGTACGCATTTGAAACAGTGTGGTTGGTTTAGTGTGGTTTAGTGATATTTTTTTATATTATTGTCATTGTCTGCAGATGAGGATACAGTTCGAGGGTGAGACCAATTTTAAACTCTGTTCAGAATTGAAGAGAAACTGAAGAACTAGACAAGCAATTTCCTCTCGTTCTATTGAATAAAAAGACATGCGTCAGTTCAGGAATTAATTCGCGAGCTTATTTCTCGGAAATTGACACCTTCTGTGGAGTGGCTCAATGGGTAATGACGTTTATTTTTGCAAACTGGGCTACCAAAGTACTCTCGATAATACCGTCTCGCCAGATTCAAACGCATATTCCAAACAGGGAAATATGAAAATATTAGACACCTTGTAAACAATTTATAATGATTGGTAATGGATCAGATTTTCACTTAGTCTGAACCAGACATCAGACACCGGGACATGGAGCCAAGATGTCTTCTCCATGTATTGACTGGTGTGAATGCCTGTAAACTGTATGAAGTAAGCAGTTCTATCAGCTAGACAAGGGACAATCAATGTCAACTTGTCCGATATATAACATACTTGTGCATGAAAATTTGGTTACTGTTAATGAACTACATATGTTTGATATGCTGGTCGTTGCTGGTCATGTGTCGGTTGTTGGCCAGTCACCAGCAGGTGATACTGATAAATGAGTGTCACTTACTTAAAATGAGACATTGCCATGCAGCCTAAATGGATGCTTAATGGAAAATGGAACCTATTGACCTCAAGTGGAGTTGCGCGGTTTATATATGGGTACGTTTAAACGTATAGGAAATATATAGGGTGCATCGTTTGATGTTTTGTTTTTTTGGAAATGAATTTAAGTGTTCGAGCTGAAGTTTTGCCTACCATAAAATACATGATCTCCTGGAAATAAAGCTCTAAAATGTTTATCTTTGAAACGTTTTATGAACTTATCATATGAATTCATATTTGGTACATCTTTTAGTGATGTACTGACGTTGGACTTAACTTCATTATGACCTTGAGTGCCCAAACTTAATGTTGTTTCCAAAACAAAACTTGAAATTGGTCTTGGAGAGGAGTTTGTCTAAAATATATCTCAATCCATCCATATATTTGTGGGACCTGGACGTAATCCAGTTTTCTGATCTTTAAAATGTTCTCCGATGCCTTCGGGTCCAACGGAACTTGTGCGAATTGGCCATTGGAGAAAATATACCTGAGAGTGGATATCTAGTTTAAGTTATGAGTACATAAGAAATTGCTTGACCCACATGTTGCTAATATGGTTGCAGATATGTATATGGTGGAGGAATGCGAACTTTTTTTGTAAGCTCGACATTAGTGGTTCGATTTTGACCTTAATTGGCCTTATTTAAATGAGTGATACATTTTTTAAATTTTCTGAAAAACAACTGGGCCAATCAAATCAAATCCCACATAAAAACATCATGACTTTGCACATCATTGAATCAAACTTATAAATTTTTTCCTCTTGTGGCCACACCCCGTCGGTTGTGCGCTTACATGGCGTCTAGTATGACATATAACTTCGTCAGGAGTCAGGTAGGATAGAGTCACGAAAAAATAAAACACCGTCCACGTAAAAAAAATTATCAATATCAACCTTTGGATAACTGTATTTGGTGTGCTGTAGGATTATGAATGATATATAATGGGATCCACCGAATTCACCGGTGGTTCTGAGTTGTCAAAACTCTGCATGCTTCAGAATTTTTTTGGGCACTCGAACTGGCTTATTAACATTTTATAATAACAGATGTATAAAAAACATTTTTGTTTTCATACATAATAACATATACAAAATAACAGGAGCTAATTCCAACTTATATATTACGCAACGTATTCTGAAATTGTCTTTTACCCAGTTTTCTATAAATGACAGGTTTTGTTACCCATTCACGAAATTCATAGGCATTTTGTTACCAAATGGCAGATGTTTTTCTTTGTGCGAGAGTGGTGTTCATTATGCTGTATCCCTGCAATAATGTACGTGATCATATATTCATGATCTGGTAAATCATTTCCCAGCAATTCCGGTTTTTCACGACCAAAAACACGCCGTTGGTATTGAATTATGTGCGCGCCAGCCCTAGAATAGCTGAATTCGCGTTAATGGCATCACACTATAATACATGTACACCATGCAACTGATCCAAGTTTTTGTTCCGAGAAAAAAAATGTTCTGGAAAACTCTTGCAAGTAGCCTGCCACAATGTATCTTTCTGACATATCTCTTGACTATATTTGGCTGAAGTGTCTGCGACATGCATGCTCATGTCAGCCGGCCTATTGCTAGTGCGTGACCGGATAATAAGGAATACACTGTAAGGTAAATGTGTGGTTTTATATGCGCATCGCTCTGACGATGTGACCCGATATCGATTGGGCATAAATAGCGCATTCAACCCGCTCTCTGTACACTAGGGAAGTTGTTTATTAGCAAAATTATGTCGCCAGCATCACTGGGAACGTCTTTGCATTATTAACCCAAGTGCGGCTCTGAGTATCGATGTGTATCTTTCATACATCTATTTGAATTTTTGACATTAGAGCGTTGGGGGCGAAGCCCCCAACCCTCTACATGTCTATGTGCTGACTTTTTCATGGAGGTTTCATGCCAACCTATCGACGCACGTTTTGACATGTAAACGTTTAGATACCTACTTCAAATGAGGATTTTCTTTGTCCTTGACATAAAATCTCTCGAATTGATGGGAAACTTTGACTATTCCACAGATATATGAGGCATGAATCGATGTGCTAGGTTTGAGAAAATAACGTAAATGTTCAAATTATCTAGAAACGTCCCAAAATGGCGGAGCCGATGGAAATTGACGTTCCCAGAATGCAAAGCAAATTTTACCACAATGACGCGTATTTTGAAACACAATTTCTGTTCAGCAATTCGTGTATGCATACATGCATGTGTTTATTGTGGGCATCTGCGTGTGGACTTTTTTGGCGTTATGAAGTAAACACAGCGATTCGTCTGCGATGCCACGGCTACATTTACCGTAATTTGACGTATTTTATAACATGACAATTAAGCTGGTGTTCTGTGCTGGATTGCGAAGTCTTGTTATTCTTAACTGGTATTTTAATTTGCCCAGTAAAGGCATGTGTTAGGCTATATCTGATGTTATCAGATGCAGATATTCCTCATAGTTTCCAATGTTTTGAGGATATTTTAATGAGGTTCCATATCATTTTAGCAGGCATATCTGTTCCATTGATCGATTTTAAAATAAATGTTTACTTATTAGTAATATGAATGAAGTAGGCCATGTTTTTCATCCTAGTATACGGAAATGAATTGGAATCACATAGGGGATGAAATTATGGCTTCTTTCTTTTTTTGGGGGGGAGGGGGGGGGGGGTAGGCCTAACGTTGTGTAAGATATATTCAGCTGTCGTGGTGCTGATGATGTGCTCGAGCTCTAATGTCGTCTTCCGCAGTTTGCTGCATTTTCTTGTTAGTACTTTTCTGCTGAAACTAGTACCCAACAGGGTGGTATGAAAAGATTATGACCTTTGAAACTGTCCTTGTGAAGAGAGTATGATCGTTGTTTTTGGTCTTCTCGGCTGGTGATGTTGCAAATCACTGGGGGAATAGAAGCAAGTCCATGGCGAGTGATGCAGAGACAATGGTCATGTTATGAAGATGTGTCCATGTTGTGGAGATATTGTCGGTATATGTTGTATATAAACATGGCCTCGGAAGCCGAAAGAAGACGGGTTCAATTTCTGACTGCACTCAGAACGCGTCAATTGTGTAAATGATGCGAATGTCTCGTGACACATTAAAAAAACTCAGACTACTTTGTACATTGCACAAAGCTATATTTGTCGACCATACTTCGAAGAGTTTGCTGCCTGGTTAAAAAATAACATGATGTCCGACAAAAAAATCTATATGAATCATAATGATGTTATTGAACATAAATTTATGGTGGAAGGTGGTCATATATTCTAGCAGTGCATTGTATACGACAACGGAATCCATTGTGCTCTTAAGTAATTACATTTTTAATGATATTTTCAATGTGTTTAGTGTATTGTAGTCAATACTCGATCGAGATGATTTTGCTTGTTTGATATCCTTGTGTCTGGTTGAACGACCTGTTTTTGTTTATTTGTTATAATCTTATTCGACTAGGTTCTACTAGAATTCTAAAATGAGAGAGAGAGAGGATATTAAATCCGGAATGATTATTAACAGGAAATAATTGAGAACACGAAGACATACAATGTGGTGGATTAGATATTTTCCTTTCATTCTGCCATCAAAGCATCCGTCATATATAATCCCTACTCGGCAATACTGAGACCGAATTACGACAGAAGCCCTAAAAGTAGCAAAACTTATCTATATTGCGTTATTTCTGAACGTTGTCAGACACTCACCGGCGGCGGATTTCTGAAGGGTGACCTGATGGCCTGGTGTCGGTCCAGGCTGAGTAAGACCAGCATATTGGAGCTGGCCATCATAGAAAAGCTCTGGTAGAACTTGACGATCCGACACATGGCGTCCCCAGCTAGCCACCAGCGGTCCGCCATCTCCCAGGCAACCTGCGCGAGAGTCGCCGCGATCACGAGCAGGTCCGACACGGTCACGTGCAGCATGATCACGTTCACGCGCGACTTGCGTCGTCTGTTTGCCCAGAGCCAGAGACACACGGCAAATCCA
This sequence comes from Terebella lapidaria, assembly GCA_949152475.1. NCBI lineage: Eukaryota > Metazoa > Annelida > Polychaeta > Terebellida > Terebellidae > Terebella > Terebella lapidaria. Next base: position 40,456,769 of record OX424562.1, on the reverse strand, counting down.
CCCGCAAACCCGAGCACAATCTGAATCCAGAGAACCAGGATGCGCATGTCTTTGTCCCATCCTGCGTCCGCGACATTCCGTGAGGTGGCGTTGACGCACGTGAAGCTAGCGTTCGCATAGCACGTGCTTCTGTTGTCAAGTGGGAATTGTGCTTCGTTCTTTATGTAATATGTCATATTGCTGTTGAGTTCATTTAGGCCCACTGACACCATCATGTCACTATCCATGTTTACTGTTGGTGGTAATCCCCGGCAATAGTATATACTCTATATACTTTCTTCTATAAGCACGACTGTTTGTGTCATGTTTTTGGCACATACAATAGCAGCCAAAGGTCATTCAGATGACCGGCCAACGTGGCAGTGCACACATCCCGAGAAGTTCTAGCTCCAGAAATACAGGCTGTAAAACAATACACATAAACAGTAAACACAGAGAAGTGAGAATAAATGAATAAATTGCCTTCATTGAAGCATTCCGCAAACGGCGCGGCCAAGGCCAGGGTTTTGTTTGGGAACATTATGTAATTATCTCGGGTTTGAAGCAGATCAACAGCTGTTAGCAACAACGTATTATTCACGGAATATTGAATGTCGGCGTCTACATTTCAAACCGTAATTGAAACAGAAACATTACTCGCGAGCCGATAGATTTGCGTGTATACATCATGCATCGTGTATTAGCCAATTAAGTCGATATATTCTGCAATTCGACTATCTCGATCTCTAACCTTAGTATTGCAGTGTTGCATCTAAATTATCTCATGCCTTCATTTTCTTCACATGTTAACAATCACAATCAATAAATTGGATGAAAAGCTAAGAAGCCAAAGCAAGGAACATCACTTACACAGTAAAACCTTCCATTCCGACTCCATTGAAGCATTATTGTCTTATCCATAGCGGAATCATGTCCCTCGAGTCACCCCTCTGGCGTCAAGTGTGGCGGATGTATACTCTACAGGAGAACGTCGCGTTGGAAAAGTTTCCTCCCATCCCCTCGAAGGAAAGGAGCGCCGTCACCCGCCCCTCTACATCCGACAGTTACTTTCCCGTCCGTCAGTTCGCGCCGAGGCGGCAGTGTTTGTCGAGATTTAGCGGTTTACGTGGTGTCAGACGGAAGTCAGTGCCCGCTGTAGCTCTCCGTCCCCTGTGGAGTGACTCCCGCCACACGCACGACCCGGATCGCCGTCAGACGGACCGGCCGACTGACTGAGTTGTGCAGCAGGGGACTGCGGTCGTGCTGCCTGCCTTCTGATCAATATACTCCTCTCCTGGGCGTGGCGGGTCACTTGTGCAGCGGTAGCTTGGCAGCGGTCAGATAAAAGTGGGCATCGTGACAAGTTGAATGTGACTGTCGAGAACCACTAACCGCTTTTACTCCCTTGGTTCCATGCTCTTTCGCATACTTAGGCGGATTTGTGTTTTATAACGGTACATAGGGTATACTTATGTCCATTACTGAGGACTTATGGGAAATGGATTATGGATTAGAGGAGGAAATGCGTGTAACTTTTCTCTGTTCCCTCAAGAGCCACATGCCAGTTATAATAACATTAATTGTGTGTTCATACCAAATATGACATTCAACGTACTGCGAATGATAGAGCTTGTAAACCTAATTTCCCATATTTCGAAATTAGCCGTTTCTTTGCATGAGATCCGTTGTTGTAGATTATGCATAGTCTACAGAGTGAATTTTTTTACAGAGTGAATACTTTTATCACATGATTATAACATATTTATGATGAAAACACATTGCCTTATTAGCTGCATTTTTACAATGTTCTGGGTTTCAAATAACTTTATAGCATGAACATCTTGTTTGCTTTTGTGCAAATGGAATGAGTTACGACCAACACTTGACACCTTATTGCCTTCAGATATGATCCACCCGATAATGCGCAAGGTCGTTCTCGATATTTCCGTTTCTACAGCATCAAGCAACACCCTGCGGTGACCTTGCCTCTAACAAACTTGGATTGCGCTCGGTTTCCTGAATATTTACGCAAGCCACTGAAGAGGATATACATCCGATCCCACCGGCCAATAACGGTCTCCCCAGATACCACAGACCATTTGCCACTACCATGTCCATCGTACGACGGTCATAGACCACGGATTTCTTACGATTATCGGTTTCTGGGAACGCGCCTGTATCACGGAAATCAGACCTTTCCGAGAGAATGAGAATATGAGAATTGTGCTGGTGTACAGAGGCCTCTGATAAAAATCATGATCTGGCTCTATATATGGGACAATTGTCCAAATGTATGAATCTCCGCATATAAGCCACGGTATGTTGTCAGTATATTCCATTTCGATATATTCGGTCAATATTAATGTGATATTAATCAAGTGTACATGGATTGTTCTGGCAAATATGAAACAGGGGGCTGCTTGTTTGCATTGATATCAGCAAACTGGAATATATAAATTTCCGTTTGTTGTTCTGTAGGTTGATCTGTTTTGCAGTTTTTGATTTTCATGCAGATTTGATGTATTCGACTGCCAATTCCGTGTGTTTGAACGAGACTTGTCAATTGGATACACGGATCCAATTGGGAAAACAACAGTAATGTGACAGCCAATGGCTAGTGAAAACATATCTATTATACTAAATATATCCTAGCTACTTTACCGACTGATGTGTGCTTCTAATTTTTGTTGTTCTGTACCATGAAATGTGTAAGTTTGCGTGCATGGAAAAAGTATTTCTTCCTTTCCATTCGATGATAAAAAACAAGCGTGAAAAATTCACGAATCTGGCGATATAGCCGATCATTCCCATAATAACTCAAATTAAATATACATGAAATAAAAAGCAGCTGGTTTATCAGTTCGGCTTTTCAGTGCAAAATATACAAAACCGCATATATTTTCGCTTTTCACTTGTATCTCTCATTATTTATGGAACGTCAGCACTCGGACAATAAACACGCAACAATGAATAATGCCGATAGCATCGATGGCGCTCACACAAAATGCCAAATGTAACTGTCAGTGGGGAATAAACATCGGAATCACTTGGATATGCCGAGTTACCTCAGCCCGAGGCTTATTTGTGTGGACCAGAAATATGTACAGGGCATTATGGTGATGAAGGTACTCAATGTGATCTTGGAAAGGCATGCGAGGCTTGATTGCTTGTATTGATTACATATGAGATGCCTCATATTACACTTTGCTGGTGTACTGCAAGCAGGCATCACAAGATAAACCGCGATAAGCAAGAATAATGGAGTCGGTAGGCTCTGAGAAGTCTATAATGATGTAATGTATGCTTCAACCTATTACCATCAATACAACCCGACTCTGATGTCAAAGCGAATGTAAAATACAACATTTTTGGCTCTAAAAATCTTACCGAGTAACTACAGTCAAAATCACACTGGTTAAAAGGTTTAGCAATATGTATCCGGGGGTAAACTACAGTGCAAGAAAGTGGTCGGACTTTTTGCCCTACCAAAACAGCAATTTCATCTTACAGTCGAATTATAGTCAGAGTCACGAGCGAAACTGCCAAGGCCTATATGATTGTTGATTTGAATGTGCAAAGGTATGAGCTTTATCGTGAAGAATTGCACGAGACTGATGAAATAAAATTCTATAATGCTGGGAACAGGGAAAATCCATCGATTATTTTCAAAGGAGAGACAAAATTGTGCAAAACACATCCTGTGAATGGACCTTTTCACAGAGGCCTCTCGGAGACAATGAATATTCGGCAATCGTCGGGTTATTCCGTCAATTCAAACTAACCACTAAAGGCTGCTCGCTCGCACGTGCGTGTTATGGCAACGTAAAACCACGTTCGTGAAACTCCGTGGCTTATGACCACCCTTTGAACCCCTACCACCGTAAAGAATATATAGGCGTGCATTATACTAGCACGTGGATATATTACATAATTCAAAATAGCGCCTTAGATGTTTGGGCATGAAAATTTGTAAATCAAATGCACCTATTGCGTATCAAAATTTTGATGATACTGAATTTAAAACATTCAATACAAATATACAATGCTCCGTAACCTCGAATAAGCCTTCTCGTTCATTCACGTGTGGAAAATAGGCTACAAATCATCGTTACACAGCAGATTTAACATTTTTTCCTGATACTATCCTATTTGTTCTTCTAATTTCCGTGTACTAGTATTTCGTGAATAATGACGTGAAAACATCGCAGATAAACTATGTACACTGTTGCCATAATTTTACTTATTTTGTCTAGCAAATTCGCAAAATATAAAGAAAGAGACTATAATATTTATTTGTGAATAATTTCATTTCATTTTGTATTCACTTGACTCATTAAGTATAATATCTTCGAAAAGCCTATCTATGTTAAAGTAGGTAATTTTATGTACGATAAAGATCTATGTAATGATAGCGTGAATGAATCTGTGGTACAACCCAAACTTCGATCATTGCCAGAGTTATCTCTTCTCATGCGCTGTCTCACGCCAGGTGGAATATTGTACATTTTTAACGTGAAGAACTAGCTGACTTCTTAATTTACGATATAAAACTTGCAAACATATATCGTGTTGACTATTATCGTACGTAATGCTGCATTACGGTGATTGGGTACCACGGAGGATAGCCTATTGACCAGTTTATTCTTAAGGAGTGATTGCACGTAACATACCAGTGACTGCAGTGAGGCACTTTCCCATTGACTTATAATGTAAAAGTGAAGGTAACAAAATCACGAAGACAATACAATCCCCTTACCCAAAACTTGGCTAGCACACACACATATACTCAAGGATGATGAACCGAGACATGGTTTCATGAATAATATCGCGGAAGCTTTGCAATTTGATGATTAGATAAATCACTTTATACGTTTCACCAAAAGGAACATTCGTGTGTTTTGCTTGACAAACACTGGTTGCTGCGTATATATGTATACTTTGTTGTGGTCAAAATAATGAGAATATCTAGGGCTATACTTTCTGTGAGATGAATACAATGAGCGGAACATTCTTAATCCCAAACACCTCGGTGCACCCGAGTGCATATCACCCGTGAGTTTCACTAGCTTCCCTAGCTATTTGCTGTACAACATAATCCCTTCACTCGCTCTGTTGTGAGTGTACTTTGTCTACTGAGAAATAGGTGGGATAATGACATATGAAAACGATGATTTTAACACATTTAACATTGTTTAGTAAGAAACGGAGTCTCGGTTGGTAATCTTTGCTGGCTAACAATCAGAAAGGCGAAGTTTCACGTTGATTGGAAGTATGTAAATGTATGAATTTTTTACTTTTCTATTTACATTATAAGTGAATGGACAGCTGGTCAATTCCAGGTTCATGATAATCACATGCAATCAATCCTTAAGATTGCACGCGCCAGGCGCACGTGGTTTTAGCATTATGTCAAACGACCGTTTTAAACCCGCCGCACGAAATGCGTACTATTTTCGATTCAGATTGATAAAATAAGCACAAATGGCCAATATGATAACTGCACTTATGAAAATACTTCATATTTTGCACATTTTGATGTGAAAATCGGCTTCATTTCCGCTACAAAGATTTTGTTTACGACCGTTAAATGACTCGAATGCGAGCACTTGTGATTGGTCGGAAAATGACAGCATTCGGGAAAATTTGGCGGGAAAGTCTATGAAAAGGTCCATTGTTCCTGGGCAAATGTTTTTTTATGCCAAATCGTCAGAAGATCTGAATGGCTGCCACGTAGTGATTCAATAACAAATAAACACAAACACATCACTAAAATACTCATACAATGCGCTATTAATCCTGAAGCCTATATAATTCCGCCGGACGGCAGCAGACTCGACGTCATATCAATTATTTGGTAACCCAAAAGAAGCAGGAAAGAGGAAATGTCCGCGTCATTTGCAGGAGCAGTACAAGACGTATTGAATGTGCAAATAACGTGTTGTCTCCATCAGTTTGATAAAGGTTCATGTCAGGGATTTACATGTGAATCGATAATAGATGAAATAGCCCGTATTGTGTTAATTACCTTGCCATGCGAGAGGTGTCAACTACACTATGGCATGATGCGCATGTCGCGGTCCTGCTCAGCTTCAGTTTTTGACATGTATAATAGACTATTAATGGGAATAGCAGCATGCGATGTCAAGATTGATAGGTGATCCCACGAATCACATTAGCTGTACATCTGTCACTTGGCTGGTGACGAGATATGTGGCAGTGTCGTCATCCTAGATTATAATGACAAATATCACGGTATGTATTAATTCACGCCATCTGTCATTCTGGTTGCCGAACAATCTCATGTCTGCATCTATCCAAGTATCATTGAGATCAGTTTCAATCCTTTATCGGATGCAATATTTTTCTCCGTAATTTCAGAATTTGAAGCAATATACATAAATATATTATGTCTTTTTGATTTTTCAGAAAATAAACATCATGAAACCACTGGTGTATTTATTGATTATTATTACTATGGGAGAATCTTCGAAAAGTGCTCTTTTTACAATCAAGAATTTATCTCATACGCGCTTTCTACGGTGAATTGTTTCTGCCACATTTATTATATTTTACGGAGCAAACTATTTGATCCATGAAGGAAAAATGAAGCTCAAGTTATGAACATATATGATAAGCCATATATTATATGTTGTATTCGCGAACTTGACGTGAGATAATTTGAGTGCCCATAGCCCAAGATCATGTCCACCACGACGTGTTTATTGTGGTCTTCGTGGATGGATATACCAAGTAGGATTGTCAAAAATTGTTCAGCAACATGGATAGGATATTTGATATTCATTAGGTAAAGAATAATGTCGGTACTGATGCCAGTGCTGAATTTTATTTGTTAATGATTGTCTAGACCCATAATTGATTAGTTATAACCAATTTGTTACATTGTTTGTTCTTATCAATAAACGTTCCATTTGGCAAATGCTTGTCTAGGCGGAAACACCTTCTTGCATGTTCGTTAAGAAATGTGTAATTAGAGTGCAATAGTACGTGTGCTCAAGACGTCGATTTGGTATAATTGTGAAAGCACGAATACACCATTATTCACTGTAATCAAGCACAAATGAGCAGGCTTTGCATTGAAAGTGTTGCCTCTAGCTGGCCATGTCGAATCATATTTTATCCATTCAAACGATGGCAGTAACTGCTTCGAGGTTCCATTCGATGATTGTCACCAACACAATTTAATATACAGAATGAAAGCTACAATATTCCACCAAGTAATTTCCGATGCTATAATCATAACTGGTGCGTAAAATTCTTTTCATAGCGTTTGGTATACGTCTCTTGTATACAGGCATTAAATCCTGTGTGACATTTTTTAACGAACTCGTTAACTTACTTTGATGTGACGACAATGACCGTTGGTCTTTGTAGTTGGTCTTTTCAAATGATATTATCGGTGTGACTTGGAAGTTAGAATTGATTCACGGACCATCATTTACACACATTAGTGGTATGTTTAATGGGGTGTCTTTGTTCGAGTATAACAAACTAAATGGCTGAATAAATGGTTGAAATCGATTGACAGGTTTTCATTGGTGTTCAATATTCTTGGTGAAACATTTATTTGATGTGCCTATATGGCTCTATTTCTTCCAAATTCCAATATCTATTTGCACCAACATGTGAAATAAATATGGTCAATTGAGTTTGAATTATAACAAAAGTTATTATGCAATGTCGAATATCATTCAGTCTTATGTATATGGTGTGTATTTACTTGAACACCACCTTATAATATCCTGATGGTTCATACTCAGGATCATGGCCACCATCAAATGAAATATTGGTAGAACGATTGCTGTTTTTGGATTGATGATACCTGTAGGTGAGTAGCATGTCCTCGATCCAATGTTGAATGTTGAAATTTATATTGTTGATGCTTCTCCGGGAGTTTGAAATATTCATGTAATGCTCCAGTGAACTAGAGGTCCCTTTCGACTATGCCAACCCGGGAACAATTTTCGCCAGTGTCATTATTGGATATTCCATGAAAGTGCCATACACGTGCTCAAGTACATTCGTGATGACAAAAATAACTGGTGCGTGAAAACACTTTCTATACGCTTGAGTATACACGTCTTGTTTTTGCTGCAATATTGGATGATTGCCTCCAACACAATTTAATATACAACATGAAAGTCACACTATTCCACCAAGCCCTTTTCCAGGACATTAATGTCACTGGCGTGTGAAAACACTTCTTGTATGCAAGCATTAAACCGTGTTTGACGCTCTTTACCGCGCTCGTTAATTTACTTTGATGTGAAGACTATGACCGTGAGACTTTAATATAAATTGCTTCTCTGAATGACATCTGGGTAGTTGGGATTTGAGAATTGATTTTAGGATCATCAGATACACTCATACGTGGTATGTGTGATGAGGGTTTTTTTGCTGGAGTTTATGAAAGAAAATCGCTGTATACATTGTCAAGTAGATTGATAGACAGTATTAATATCGAGTACGCTTACATTGGCCCAGCAGTGGACCAACATATACATAAAAAATGACCCAATATTGGCATACAGTATCGATCCTACTTTGTGGTGCTCATTGGGACAACGTTGGCCCACATTTATTTGACCTATCGCTGACTCCGCCCTCTTTACAAAATGTGGTTGTAATTACTTTTTGTTGAATTACTTTTTGGCCTGAGTGACAAAAGTGTTTTGAACAAAAAATAGAGCAGAATGTTTTGCTATACATAGCCTTCCGTTTGACGGCAACGTCAGCACCTTTTTACAGAAGCTGAACTTTTGAACACAAAACAAAAACCTAGAAAACACAATGGGTTTTGTGGTCGCAAATTATTTACAAATAATACGTGAGCCTGATAATAAGTATCCAACCACCATCCATTACAAGTGTATATATCATAACAAAATTTATCGCTGGACAAAACGTCCCAGCAACCGAAGAGGGACTGGAAGTTATTGCTGCGTGCAATGATCTCATTAGCCTTAGACGCGGCTATTTGGATGTCTGTCACGCTACATTTACACCAGCAAATACATGAGTACAGTTTGCCGTTGTTGGTTTCGGTTTCCACAGTCATGTAGGTTAACAAATAAAAGCAAATATGGTATTTCCTGTATCGCACTAGCCTGAGACGAAGCTATTTGGAGGTCTGTCACGCGACGTTCACGCTTATACCAGCAAGTACATTGTGAGTTCAGTTCTAAACTGAGCCGCTTTCTGCTTCCGAAGTCATGTTGGTTGACAACAAACACCAGCAAATATTGTATTTTTGGTATCGCTCTGAAATATACTTGCTGTTCAGTCTGTAAAAAATTTATTTCTGGTTTGTTATTGGCATCATCGAAATTTGGTGGTAATAAGTTGGTTCATACATTCACACCTCTACGATAGTGTTTCACCATGAATACCCACCCAGAGAGGCACTGAGCTAATGATGCAATGTCAGCAAGTCTCAGACGACATGATTGTGGTAATAAACAAGTTTCTTTTTGTACAGAGAGTGGATTGGACTGTGCTATAAATGATCCAACAATATCAGGGTGATAGGGTAATTTTTCTTACTCAGGAACGATGACAATATAAACGCACACACCCACAATATTCTCTATTTTCCGGTCACGCAGTCACTGCCACTAGCACGAGGATGTTTGTATGTTACAGGCACGTCAGCCATTTGTAGTCTGGTGAAATTGCCGTGAGATACACAGCGGTAGGCTACTTGTAACAGATTTCCGTGACATTTTCCCCTCCCGAACAAAAGTGTGGATTATTTTGTGCCATCAACTCAGTAGCCTGATTGGCTTGTGATTTGATACTCGTGCACTTCCCTATAACTTATTCCATTGGGCTTACTTGGGATTTCTAAATATATATCTTTTATTTTAGTTTTGATATTGACATCCTCAGAATTTGGTTATATTGGTGGCAATAGGTTGATACTCACACTGCACGGGTAAACTGGCGTGGTGTAACCACCACTTAAGAGAACCACTGCAGTTCAGTTGGTCTAAAACTTGTGTGAATAAAATTATGTGAATGTAATTGGAAAAAAAAGAATAAATATGCCCAAAATCCGTCCACCCATCAAAATATCAAAATGGCCGCCATGTGCAAACCATAGACTAAAGGGAAACGAAACTGATACACTCTACAAGGGTAAACGAGGGGAATCTTTTGATACAAAGTTCTCAATACTGATCAGACTATTTTTGAGAAAATGGCCGCCAAAGTCCAAAATTCGTGCCGCCCGTTTGGAAAGAATGCATAAATTAAAAAAAACTAAGAACACCTCTCTCTTGGAATATTTTTAGGTATTTTGTGCAAAAAATGTGGACGGATGATGATGGACACAAAAATAAGTAATGAAAAATGGTAATAATTCTGAAAACTTCGAAAAAATTAACAAAAACAAACAGTCTGATCAATTATTGCATCTAAGCAAAATGTGTGAAATGTTGAATTCATTGATCCAATTTATTATCTTTGAAAAATATGAGAGGCTCAATCACACATATTCGAATATCAATAGACCATAAACACGAACGGTTACCGGACATATATTCTTGTCGAACATGCATGACATGCAATGAAATCATGTTCAGAGTTACCAGAATTTCCTCCATATTAGCTGTTATGCTCGATAAGGGACATATGATTTCTTGCGTACTCATGACACGAACTTGATACCAATTTCAGACATATTTACATGAATAATTTTTAGATATTACATACTCAATATCAATTAAAATCGGAACCACCAATGAAGATCTCAAATATGTTAAACAAACCTTCATCCAGGCTACCAGCAGTGTCTCATGATACGTGAATAACACATGGAAAATCATGTGTGGCCGGCGGGATGAAAACCGACCACATGATCACTAAAGTTCATTAACAGTAACCTGATTTTCATACACAAGTATGTCGTATATCGGACAAGTTGACATTGAAAGTCTCGTGTCTGGCTGTTAGGTCTGCTTACTTCATACGGTTTACAGACATTCACACCAATCAATACGGCGAGAACACATCTTGGCTATGTACCGGTGTCTGATGTCTGGTTCAGACTAGGTGAAAATCTGATACATTACCAACCATTCTAAATTGCTTACAAGAAGGTGTCTGATATTTTCAATTATTTCTTTTTGCATTTGGATCGGGCGAGACGGTAATATTAAGAGTAAATTGGTCGCGCGGTTTGCACAAAAAACCGAGGGCGCTAGCGTCATGAACATTAAGCTTTGCTCATTTGGCCACTGCAAAGGTGCCAATTTCCAAGAAATTAGTTAGCAATTTAATAACTGAACGGACGCGTGTCTTTATCCTATAAAACGAGAAAAAAAAAAATGCTGTTGTAGTAAGCTTTTCAGATGGCTTTCGTCCCACTGATAACTGAACGGTACCACGCTTGCAAAATTCAGCTCTCGCCCATATAGCTATCTGAAAACAAAACATTTTGTGTGGTCAAACGAAGATATTGTTGGATAGATCACCTTCGTGTTTCCATCTTCTATGTTGAGATCATCGCACACAAGACGATCTGAAAACTGTGTTAAGGATTGAAAGCATGTAATTATCATGAACCTGGAATTGGCCATCTGTCCATTCACTTATAATATAAATATAAAGGTAATAAATTCATACATTTACAGACTTCCAATCAACGTGAAACTTTGCCTATCTGATTGTTATCCATCAAGGATTACCAACCGATACTCCGTTTCTTACTAAACGATGTTAACTCTGTTAAAAACTTCGTTTTCATATATCATTTTCCGACCTATTTCTCAGTAGACAAAGTACACTCACAACAGGGCGAGCGAAAGGATAATGCTCTACAGCAAATAGCTAGTGATGCTAATAAAACTCATGGGTGATATCCACTCGGGTGCACCGAAGTGTTTGGGATTATGACTGTTCACCTCATTGTATTCATCTCGCAGGAAGTATAGCCCTAGATATTTTCTTCATTTTGACCACAACAATAGACGTGGAATCAATACCCAGTATCAAGTATTCCGAGCAAACAAAACAGGGTCCGTTATCCAATCTCATAGTCCGGGGACAGAAAGTCATATCAGGCATACGAAGTGAGAGAAAACAAAAATGACAGGGAAACTCATGAACCCCCGTAAATGGCCATCAGGAGGTGAAATCAGGTGTTCCGGAAAGAGTGAGCATTTCCTGCCCCACTAGTGGCACCCGTCATGAATTCCCCAAAATTAACATGAAAACAGATCTAGTTGCATGGCAGACATGGATTTGCTGTATTTATCAACCAGATCATGATGACGTCCATAGAATTTCTTAAACGCAGCGATAAGTCTTGGTAAAACATATCCTTGTCGTAGCAGTTTAGAGACTAGCTGGGCACTTCGATAGACAAAGTCCTCATATTTGCAACTAGCTCTGGAATAGCGTATAAGTTGAGAAACAAACACACCATATGCCGGTGACATAGGAATGTTGCTGCTTAGAAAAGGGAAATTGACTATGGAAAAATTGAAATCATCACGTTTGTCATATAATCTAGTTGACAGGTTAGAATCATTATCAATCTCCAACCTCAGGTCTAGATAGTTGGAAAAATTAGCGGATTCTGTAGTATCCTTAATTTCAAGTTCCTTAGGATATTTGACATCCAAATAATCACCAAACTTGGGATTATTTAGCGACAATACATCATCTATGTATCGGAAAGTGAAATTAAAATTACATGTTAGTTTCTTAGAACCTCCTCTTTGTAAATGTTGGATAAAATCTGATTCATATGAGTATAAAAACAGGTCTGCCAATAATGGTGCACAGTTTGTACCCATGGGAATACCAATAGTTTGTTGAAATATTCGACCACCAAATTCCACAAAAATATTATCAATCAGAAAATTAACCATATTTATCACATCTATTTCAGTATATTTGTATGGGGCATCAGAGTCGCCTTTAACAAAATAAGCGGTATTATAAAGTATACGTGAAACGTATAAAAAGATTTATCTAATCATCAAATGGCACAGTTTCCGTGATATCATTTATGAAACCATGTCTCGGTTCATCGTCCATGAGTATATATGTGTGTGCTAGCCAAGTTTTAGGTCAGGGGATTGTATTGTCTCGGTGATTTTGTTACCTTCACTTTCACATTAAAAGTCGATGGGAAAGTGTCTCACTGCAGTCACTGGTATGTTACGTGCAATCAGGCCTTAAAGAAAAACACTCGTTCAACCACGTGAAATATTCAGAATAGTCATGTTGCTACAGTTTCTAAATGTTTAGGGAATGATGGAACGAAAACTATAAGACAATAGTATAAGACAAGTGTCTGATATATTAGCAACGCAACGGTGAACACCATATTATAATAGTAAAATAGACGATAGTAGACGACAGAAAATTGCATCCGGGTAATCATGTCTGTGACAAATGTTGATTAAAAATCTATTTACAAAATTAGGTATCCAATGACTCTATGTATTGTCATACGACACTCAAGTGGTGCGAGTACATGGAATGATTCTTCGCAGGAAAGCTCGACAAATGGGATTCAAGGAGGAAAAATAGATTGAACAAATATATTTCGGCACGTGTTCTACATTGTGACCATACGGTACTGCGCCCGATACGACACATGCACTCGAACGACATTGGCAAATCCCTTAAGAAACATAAGCAGTTATTGTTCATTCTTTCACAAGTAAACGTCAGGGATCCAGAGTAGCAAAAGTGGTCGCCGCATGAAACAAATGCGTTGGCCAAAATTCTTGCTGTGAGATCGTCAGTCAAATAAACTGATAAAATTGAATGATGTTTGTGCTAGAATATCGGTTCGTGCGCTGAGCGGCAGGTGGAAAAGGTGCACTGTGCTAAGCGGCACCGGAAGTTAAAGTAACTTTGTATTTGATATAGGCCGCCGCTGATGCGGCGACCAATAAGCAGTTGGAAGTACACATAGTTCAAGTTCATAACTGGGTCCATCAGTATGAAAACATGGTACATCGGCATTAAAACAGCTTAGGTTATTGAGAGTGCACAAGTCCTGTTCAACCACATTTGACATATTCACTGCCTTTATGAAGTATGTGAAACAAAATATTGATCAGTTCCCAATTGAAGTTCAGTGGTATTCCCGAACATTCTGTCAATTTCACGAATGCCAATTGTATCTGACTTCATTCAAATATTCAACCATGATTCGAACCCAGAGTTTTCCGCCTGAGGTTGGATGCATCGACGCGATTCTATTGGCAAGTACGTGAAAATGAGAAGCATGGCCGCATCTTTTTATCCAAACTAAATGGACGTTTTCTTACTTAACAAGGGACAGAAAGATGTAGTTGTTTCTACTGTACACCTGATAAAATTGAATATACAACTGCCCAACAACATATGAAACTAAGTTAGAAATCTGAAAGAAACCCCATGGACTAGATGTCTGACAAGTATATGACAAAAAGGAACGTGATATATTTCCGTCTCGATGCAGGAGATGCTCACTCTTCCGGAGCACCTGATCTCACACTCAGCTGGCTGGGTGTCTGTGATTTTCACATGGCTTTAACTTTGATACCTTAGTATCTCTCGGATTTGACTACTCACACTGATCTTGTAAAATTCGTCCATGGATTCGGTCTTGGAATATGAATTTGTCTGTTTGTCGTTATACATTTCTACTTTTTTGGCCCATGTAGCGCAGCTTACTATTTCTTCTAAATTCAATGAAGATTAAAAATGTGCCAGACGGATTAAATATAGTATACATTCAGTGGGTGAGTGGTATTTTACAGAGTAAGGTGCGCTACTTGGGCCCTGATTTTGCTTGTTTTATATTCTGGTGAATGTGTTTTGTTTGCATAAGAACATTGTCTCCCTGTGTACCACTATATGTCTGGCAATGTTCGACACTAAAAGATGATTACAAAATACTAGGAGAAGAAGAATTGTTTTGTTTATGTACACACAGTGACAAAAATGGTTCTACTGTCAATTGCGATGTTCATGGTGTTCTAAGTGATCAAGAACAATGTGGTTGACAACAAAATCGTGTGAGAGTCGGTGTTCTATGTATGGGAAATATGCTCCATGGAAAAAGAACCTACAAGAATGTGGTTATTGTAAATATCAGTTTGATGTAAAAAAAATACAATTGTTAGAACATGCAGAATTTCAAACATTGATGTCAAAATGTGATACAGATATAAACAGTTTTTTTGTAGTCATACTGTCGTTGATGATACAAATGTGCTTCACATTTTTTAGGTTACCTATCCATTGGTCCAATAACCTATTGCCGTGGCGTTGCGTCCGACGTCCGTCCGTCGTCGTCGTCCGTCAATATTTTTATATTTGGAGTATACGGTCCAATCCTTCTGAAAGTTTGGGGAAAAATACCCTAAAATAACTCGAGAAGAAGGTATTTATTGAAAAAAAAATTCAGAATGGTGGCCGGTTTTGTCGAAAAACGGTAAATTTCGAATTTGGCGGCCATTTTCTCAAAAAACTGTCAGATCAGATTTGAGATTTTTGTTTCAAAAGATTCTCCTTATGTACCTCTGTGATGTGTATAAGTTTGGTTGCCCTTGAAACGCCGGTCTGTGTATGGCGGCCATTTTGAATTTTCGACGGGTCGACGAAAAAACATTTTTTCGGCTCAAATTGCACTACTATCTATTTTGGGCCATTTCTAGAGAAAAAAAAATTCGGCACTTTTTTTTCCCTTCATAATGGGAGCTGCCAGAACTGTACCCCTAGAACGCCTGAAGATAGAGCTTAGAAATTGGCACTTTCAAATAGGAACTTATACATGGCGACTTGTGTGATGACCTTGAATTTGACCTTGGAAGGTCAAAACAGCCATTTTTGGGTCGAAGTTTGCACCTTCGTCTGTTTTTCTCGAAAACTGACTGATCAGTTTTTTGTTTAAAAAAATTCCCCTTATGTACCTTTATGATGTGTATAAGTCTTGTTGCCCTCGAATCGCCGGTCTCCATGTGGGGGCCATTTTGAATTTTTGACGGGTCGGTGAAAAAATATTTCTTGGCCCCAAATCGTATTAATATCCATTTTGGGTAATTTTTAGGCAAAAATTTTTTTACACCCTTTGAAAACATTTTTGCACTGAAATGTGTAAATTTTGTCTAAAGACAAAATACTTGCATATACAAGGTTATATGGTGCACACTTGATGGTACACGTACATAGAAGTTCACGAAGATTACCTCGAATGGTTAATCTGAATAAACATGGAAACAATACCCAAGTATATAGTATCCGAGCAACAATACCGAGTCCATTATCCAATCTCAAAGTCCAGTGTCAGGCAAAATCGAGAAAATTTTGATGGAACTTAATGAACCCCCATATATGGCCATAAAGGGGTGAAATCAGGTGTTCCGGAAAGAGTGAGCATTTCGTGCCCCACATGTGGCACCCGTCATGAATTCCAAAATATTAACATACAAAAAGGTCTTGTTGAATACTTGTCACAGATTGTGTGTACTTGTCAACCAGATTGTGATGACGTCCATCGAATTTCTTGACTACAGCTATTAGTCTTGGAGAAACATATCCCTATCGCAGTAGTTTAGAGGCTAGCTGGTGAACAAAGTCGTCATATTTGCAACTAGCTCTGGAATAGCGTATGAGTTGTGAGACAAGCACGCCATATGCTGGCGACATAGGAATGTTGCTGCTTAGAAAAGGGAAATTGACTATGGAAAAATTGAAATCATCATGTTTGTCATACCACCTAGTTGACAGGTTAGAATCTTCATCAATCTCCAACCTTAGGTCTAAATAGTTGGAAAAATTAGAGGAGTCTGTAGTATCTTGAATTTCAAGTTCCTTAGAATATATATCATCCAAATAATCACCAAACTTGGGATTATTTATTGACAATATATCATCTATGTATCGGAAAGTGAAATTAAAGCTACTAGTCTGAAACTTTGATACTCTTCTTTGTAGATGTTGGATGAAATCTGATTCATATGAGTATGAAAACAGGTCTGCCAATAATGGTGCACAGTTTGTACCCATTGGAATATACCGATAGTTGAATGTCATATCTCACCTGTCGTGCTTCAACCAAAATTGTTCGGGGACCTATCTTAGTCCTTGGGCTAATTTTCTTGGATGAAATATTCAGTCGGGTTTTGTTTCTATTGCAAAATGTTGTATTTTACGTTTGTTATTGGCATCATCAAAATCTGACTGTTCTGGTGGTAATATATTGATACTTACCTTCACATTGCTTTATGCATCATTTGATATCATAGTTATTCAGAATTAAAACAGGTGGAGCAAGTACCAATGGTAGTTTGTTCAAGGATGAAATAAGCTTAACTGCTTGTTTGTTATCCAGCCTTTGAATTATCAGTCGCTAGAGAATAGAAGTGCTTGATCAGACCAAAATCGACTTCGATGACACAAACTGTTTTTCACTTCCCCTAGAATATAAATTATTTTCGACTCTAAGACGTCCTATCGCCAACCGAAGAAATTATATCGCAAGCTCGATTACCATGATTACGTACATCAAACGTTATCTGTATATAGGTAGAATTGTTGTAGGAAATTCGTATTATGTATTATATGGGCTAGAATTTTCAGCCAGACGCATCACCTTCCTGTGCATTGATGGATTTGCTATTTGATACTCGACACACTTAGTAAAATGAAAATTTAACATCTTTTAAACAAGGTTGACTTATGTTACTTCGTCCATACTTACACCAATGAATCGATGACCTTGCTGGTTTTCAATTGTGTGCTTCTGAGATATGTCGTGTACCTTTTCGGCAGACCCATATTCGCGCCGTTATGCTAAAACGCATCACCTTTCTGTACATTATTGAGATTGTCATTTGACAACCACACATATCGTTATTAAAAATAGTATATATACTTTTAAGCAAGGTTGGTAGACCTTGCCGACTCCAGGGTTTTACTGGTTTTCGAGTAGGTGCTTCAGGGGCTTGTCGTGCTTCTTTTCGGCATGCTCTATTTTGGATGTGAAACCTGTGCTGGGTCAATTGTATATTTTTTCTGTCAGATGTGTGGTAAATAATGTCTTCTACCAAATACAAAATTTCACCAGTACAGTCAAATCAATTGTACAAACAGAATTGTATGTATACGTGTGTATTTTGCGCATTGTCCCTGATGACGCCAGTGTGTATTTGTATGTGCAGTTTTGTAGGTGCAATGTTTGGTGGGGCTTTCTTCCTATTCAAAAGTGTGTAGCATAGGTTTCAATTTAGCATTACTCAACAAAACCTAGTAATTCATTGAATTAATAATATTGACTAATTACTAATAATTTGTAATAGTAACAACCTAATAATTAGTTTCACACACTATATGCCCCTGATGTCGGGGCATTGGTCGGGCTTTTTTTCTATTGCAAAACGTTGTATTTTACGTTTGCATTTGAAATTACTTACTTAGTCTAGGGGGAATTGTCAGTGAACGATACATGGCGAAAAGCCTAGGATGCATTGCTTCTATTGATATGTATATGTAAGTATCAATCTATTGCCACCATTACAACTAGATTTTGATGATGCCCGAGGCGAACGTAAAAATACAACTAAATTTTGCAATATAAACAAAGCCTGACCAATTATCCTATCCAAAGACACACTGGCGTCATCTGGGGCATAAAGTGTGTGAAATGTAGTTGTTGATACCTTTGAAACTAATTTAGAAATCCGATACAGACCCAATGGAATAGATACATGACAAGTACATACATGTAGGTACCTAATCACAATCCAAAAGGCTACTGAGGTTATGGTATCATCGGGGACCGATTTAACGTCCACCAGCAGTGACACCGGCTCAGTAGTATGAACGTAAGTATTAATCTATTACCACCAATACAACTAAATTTTGATGAGGCAACATTATGCAGTAGAAACAAAGCCCGACCAACTAGCTTAAATCCAAAGACACACTGGCGTCATCAGGGGCAGACAGTGTGTGAAATGTATTATTTTTCTACTGTACATCTGATGGAAATAGCACACAACTGCCCAACCCCTATGAAACTAATTTAGAAATTCGAAACAAACCCCATGGAATAGATACGTAACAAGTACATAGGTACCTAATCACAAGCCAAAAGGCTACTGAGTTTGTGGTTTTCTCAGGGACAGATTTAGGGTCCACCAGCAGTGGACGTTAAATAATATTACCTAAATCAATCATGGAACTTGAAAACTTTAATATGTACAGATGTATGTGATTTATGATTTGTACTTATAAGGATCACACAGAAAACATTACAACATGATAAAAATAAAAACATAGACAGTATATATGTACTTATAAACAAGACATGAGAACATAAGATAATGAAGAGGAAACATAATTTAATATGCATGCAACAAATGAGAAAAGAGAAAGTTACGGACAAAGACAGGGTTTCCTCGAGTGAAGGTTTACTGCTTCCAACGTTCAAATAAAAGTACTAATACTTATTTATGAAGTTTTATTTCATAATATGTTTGAATAATTTCTTGTTAAGTAACAATTTAAATCTATCATTTTAACCAGAGGTTTGGCGCTTCAAATAGGAGGTTTTTTTTAGTGGCGATTATGTTACATTTCGGAAGTATTGGATCATTTCGATGCCGGGTATGATGACCGTCATTATCAGGATAAACTTGCAGGACCCCGTCCAATATTCTTATAGTACAAATATTGTATCACAAATATAAGACACTTTGTTAAATTTTCACCTCTGTGATATACGCTACTATAGTGGGTTTGTTATAATTCACAAGAATTCAGAGAATATCACTCCATGTGATCAATGAGCTAGTGACGATTCCGAGGAGGAGCTTTTCGGCTCCGATGTCTTTGAGAGCACACACAATACTTCGCTGTGACGTCTCCTGTGGGCTACTTTATTGTTAGGGAAGAAAATTCCATAAAGGACTGAATACACAGGACTATTAAATACATTCTAGACATATTTTGTCCACTTTCAGGATCATTCAAAAAGTTAATTTTTTAGGTTACTCGTGTATAAATTATCGATGTTCATCAACCAGACTCTGATGTATGTATATAATTTCTCGGAAGTACATATACGATATAATACATTTATACACGTTGGTAGTGATATTTGTGATACATAGTTCCGTAACGATTGATGTTCAGTTCAGTGCAGAGTTTAATCACCCATGGGATTGGGATTTCGTTTGGTATAACGTACATCTACAATCATCCATGAAATCAGATACATAGATATATATGATATCCAAATCAGATATATATCATTCGGATATTCTCTATGTATATCACAGATTCTGACATATAAATGAAATTCTCATTCAGTCAAGGCCGACATGACAACATGGACTCTGATGTGAGACAATCATATATTTATTGGATAGGAAAGCATTAGCTATTCTTAGTGCGTGTAAATAAGCAGATATCATGACATTTAATCTGACTCTTGTTACAATGGCTTTACACTCATCGCCCATTTTTCTGTGACAAACACTCTCAGCAGTCGATTGTTCGTGAACAATGGATATAATGTGTATGTATGAGTGTTGGGACAAAAGGTTATCGCAGCATATGTACGGAAACATGATGATACACCTACATGTGATATACCCAATTAATATCGGGAATTGAAATCTCAAACCAATATTTTTTAGTGAAGTTTGTTCCTCGTCACATCACTATTTTTACATATTATTTGTAAGTGTCTTTTTTCAAAGTAAAATTATGGAAAAAAAACAATGAGGATGGTAATATTGCCAGTTTTGCACTTTTTTCATAATGGCCAAAGTTTCTTGACGAGAAATTTTGGATTTTTGCACCTATTTCCTCTAAATCCATCCAGACAATTTTTTTTTGTTTTGCAAAGGCTTGACGTTTCAGGTCATTCATTACGTGTATCATTTTCCCGAACCTCGCTCCAAATAGATTCAACTTTTTCTCCACTCACAAAATGATGTTACGCTCCAAATATATTCAACTTTTTCTCCACTCACAGAAGGATGTTACATTGGACAGTTTATATTTTGTGTGAAAGGAAATATCACAAATCTCCCTAACGACCTGAAGTGTAGGTCACGAATATTCACCAGTCCATCTGATATAATGTATGTCCAGGTTGTCGAAACTTCTGTTTGCGCGGATGCAACTTATTACCTAAAGATTAAATAGTGTTAATAATATGATAATTAGATCAATTTTGGAAGCTTTGGTCATGATAGGAGGGATGAGACTGAAAGCAAATATATCGATGGTCCGTGTGCGCCCTACACTCAGTACCATCTGTGAGTATGGGCAGATTTCTTGCCTCTTCCAGGTAATTGCGATTATTGGGGAGAAGCAACATAAAGAGATGTATCTCCTTGTGCTGGTGCAACACGCGTGTGTTGGACAACACACCCCAAAGGCGAGTGAGTTACTTCGAACTGATTCCTCTCGTTTCCCCTCCCATATTCCAATCATGAAAGTTGAATCGTAACTATTACTAGTATATATGTTAAATTAATCAATAAAACCACGATCAGGTGACTTGGTCAGGTGAAATTTTAACTTTGTCCATTTGCAAAGAGACACAGAAAGCAATAAGCGTTTTTTTGGTTGTATACTAATTGTGAGATAATACGTTAGTACCACCACTACCCCACTCGGGGTTCAGTTACTAACTGGTTACAATATAAAATCCGGGTTCTTCAGCACTAACAGGACACCAACAGAAGCTGTAAGGGTACATTGTTACCGATTTATATTCACAATATACATTAGGTTTGTGCAGTGTCTCTCAGTTGAAAAAAAAATATGAACATAAACTAGATGTGTTATGTAATTGAACTCATCTTTAAGAAATTCTCGCCTATTAACCATTTTCTAGTTTCATATATATGAACAAAAAAAGATGTCCATCAAACCTTAATGTAAAAACAGATAGTTATTGCTCTAATTGTGAGGCCTATTCTCAGTGTTGTTTATATCCGAGTTTGATGAACGCACTTTCTGTGTTCACGTCCGGGTGCACATATAATCCAAATGTTCATGAGTTAGAAGTATGAAATTAACTGATGTTAATTAATTTCACCCCTTTATGGCCATATATGGGGGTTCATTAAGTTCCATGAATTTTTTTTCGATTTTGCCTGACATCGGACTTTGGGATTGGATATTGGACTCGGTTTTGTTTGCTCGGATACTTTATACTTGGGTATTGTTTCCATATTTATTGATAATGAATTATATTTTTTTCACGATAAACAGTCGACTATTTAAGTCCTCATATATTTTTGGAAAATACGACATATTTCCTCATTAAGCAGTTTCAACAAGCTGTAAATTGGTACTCTCCGAGCCAGATTGTCAACATACTGTGCTCATGCACTGATGCGTGTAAATAATGAAGTTTAATTGCCTCTTATCTTAACCGCAAAAGGTACTTTGCAATTGTTATTGAAGTTTAATTTCCTCCAGTAAATATTATAGACCCACACGTCTACATCTGAATTTTCCTTGCGTATCTATAGTTTTACTGCAGTAGACATTACTGGAATACACAACTATTCGCGTTCAATGTCATAGGGAATGAATTATTGCATGCTATATGTGTCTTTGGAATTAATTTTTAAAAAGTGTAATTTCACCCACAAAAATCCGTGACTATGACGTTTACTGTTTGTTCTTATCACATAGTAATATAATAGAGTAATATAGTAGTGCATCTTGCTCTTTGATGAAAATACAAGAACAGCACGATATTGGTGGTTGCTAGAATCGGTTTACTCATCATCTCTATGAAGAAACGCAAATCGTCACACATCATACCAATACTGAAAACATAAACGGAGTCTCAAACACTCAATGAAAAATGAGTAGATTCATGATTTTTATGGACGTAATTACGATTTGCCCATGAATATGTCATAACTGGTTCTGCTGTCCCAATACTTCGCTGGCAAATTGTCAGGGGCAATGTACATGGAAGGAAAGGCATATAGATGTCATAGGGAAAATAAGACCATGTAAAATATTGCCCAACCCGAGAGGTATGGGCAATACGCATAATTGACATGTCAATTATCATCAAATATAGTCGAAAAGAACGTTTTCAATGTGAGTCAACTTATCCAATCATATTTCGATTAGTTTTGGAAATTGCTTCGATTTGGATATTGCTTCGATATCTGCTTTCGAAAAAGCTTCTGCTTTAGGTAATTTGTTCTGGATAATATAATAAGTATGTGTAAATAGATATATGTCTTCTACCCTGGTAAGGTGGCCATATGGAACTGAACTAGCTGAATACAATTTCGCTGTTCAAACATTCTATCGATAGAGTTGAGTAAGTATGCCAAGGGGTATCATTGGAGCATGTAGTGCCACTGAATGGCGGGCAAAAGCGTATAATATTAATCGTAAAATATCGCACTATCGCAGGCTTCGACTGACAGAATATTTATTCATGGAAAATAAACCATTTTGGTTATGGACAGCTGAATAAGCCAGAAGCGGTAGCGATTGTTTGCGTATTGCTCGAGAGAAGTGATCAATGTAAAAAGTAACCCGCTTTCGAAATTTATCCATGTTAGCACATCAAACAATATACCAGTTGAGTTGGTCCTCTCCAGGTGATCTCAAACAGAAATGCATCCTGAATACATAGATGGTTGTACATCATCATATAGTGCACTTAGGACAGGAAAACATGAAGATATGTTATTCACCACGGTGACCATTCTGCCATTGAGCTTGTCAGAACATCGTGTATATGAGGCCATTGAGCAGATGAGCTTCGTGAACAAAAGTACCGGACCAGACAGATATTTCGTGAAATACCTGCTTATTTCTCTATTGTTTAAGAGACACATATATCTATATAATAATGAGGTGGGGGTATTCTATCGGATTCACATTACACTGACAATGTTTCTCATTGTCTGGACCCATCATGTCGAGTTAATATCGGAATCAATTATCGAAGCCCAGCTGTGTCTCATGTTTTCATGGCGTTATTGGTAGTTTTGTCCGTGGCCATTTGGTGGAACCTATTCTGAAATAAACCGAGAAACACAACACTTATTGTTATCGCTTGGATATATCTCATAATGTCTATAGTTGACACATACTTAGAAATATCAACATTCACCATGAGATGAACCTAACCTTTAATTCCCACCCTTTCGGTCAATACAATAATCGCCGGGTGAGATAAAGTCATCTGGGATAAATTGTGTGATGTGATGTGAAACAAACATGTTTTTGTCTTTTGGGAACTGCAATAGAATGAACTGGGTGTTCATTACTAGCACTCATAACCATATGATAAACCAATGTCTCATTTGGTTTTAAGAGTGACTTGACTAAAGTCATTGATAATATGATTATCAATTACATTGATAATATTATCATCAATTATATTGATAATATTATTATCAACTACATGTTCCTATAAATCTCTTGATGATAGACACAATCAGAAGATGGTGTCTTTGTAAAAGAATACCGTGTGATGGTTGCGCGTTCTGTACCAGTTCTATTGCGAAAAATGGTGACTGAATTCGTTGAATTCTTGAGAGTGAAGTAAACTCTGAAGTTCATTCGCAAAATTCCCTCAAGTATTTTGAATTACTACATATATTTGAAATGGTCGTAGATTGCTGAAATCCAAATATTAAAAGCTGTGTATTATATTTACTAGTCTCATTTCAATTAGGATACATTCCTTGGATTGTGGGCAGTAAATTGTTCATCTGTTCTTCACTCAAGCCATATGCAGGGAGATAGGCGAACAGGCAGGAAAACAAACAAGAGCAATATACCAAACCTGCCACCTCTAGGCGGTTCAGAATGCACACCTGTAATCCTCAGCGAATTTTCGTGCACCCAAATAGTACCTTAGACTTCGTGACATGTACGCAGTCTTGGTGTATTCTACGTACAACAATTGGCATGTGGCAGCAACAAAGATTCAAACATTGCAGTACATGCTGATTTGAAGAACTGTTGAGAAGTATCAATTTGTCAACAAAAATTTCAATTATTCCTACGCAAAATACAAGTGTTTAGGAAGAGCCACAGCTATCAGAGGTTCGGCGTCAAGACCTCAAAAGAAAAGAAGGTGATTGTCTTCATTTGGACATAGCGAAAATGCTTGCGTATCAACATATTATGAATTCAGTTTTATATTACTGGCCAATGATTTAGCTCGCAGAAATAAAAAAATATATATATGTTGGTTGTCGACGCCTCTATAGAGATAAGAGGGTCCGAAGTGGAACAATTTATCATGATTTGTATAGGACTTTCGATGCAAGTTTGCACGTACTCGTCATGTGAATAGACTAATTACAGTCTCCCGGTATTCTCAAGCACACAAAAACGTATCTGGATCCTTTTCTGTCAGTGTTTTGCCCTTATCAGTTATCAATGCAGCGACATTGTCACCTATTGAAGAGTCACAGTGGACCCTGAAGACACAAACCAAGGTCCATGTCACAAACAAAACTACCTGTACAGGGAGATGACAGTTTTAGTCTTATTATGCGACTCCTCTACGAATGTCCAGGATGACAAGTGTTTCACAGTTTGGGATTTTCCTCCTTACATGCTTGAATCTATCCACCGCAGTTAATGGCAAAAACCCTCAGGTAAATATGCATGACGTAGACTGTACAGGAGCTGTAATCATAATCGTAGTATTATTTATACAGCAAAAAAAATATGAGCCTTCAACGTCAAATGATGCTTATTTTATGTTGACTCATAACACAATTTGATATACTTGTTTTCCGTGCATTTTTCCCGAACAAGAATGGCGACCTGTCCGAAGTGGTGGGCGGAGAATTTGGAAGTGTAACGAAACTGAACACAAGAGGTAGTACTGAGCCTTTTCAATTTTAATTTCAATTTTTGTTCCTATAAGCTATTGTCATGCTTATTCGTTAGTCACTGGTACGGATATTCCTTGTTTTGCGATGATCCGTGCCCAACCTCTTACATTAAATAAAGTGATATACATATAATTTTGAGCATGTGACATTTGGTGTAAGCATAGTAGCAGGTAACCGTGCAAACTGTACAGATTACCGCTTCTGGATTGGATTTTACTACAGTCACGAACCGTAATAACTAAACGATGCCCGATATAATTATGAACACTTTATACTCTGATTTTCTTTTCTTCGAATCTTGATGACTGTACACAAGACCAAATCCTCGAATATGCTCAGGTTCTCGAGATCCCGTTTTGGGCTGAATTTCAACTTTGGAGTAGATTGCCAACTTATTCTTTTTTTTGCGATATAACGATAACTTTCAGCATCGCAAAAATATTTTCAAACATTAGCACCAAGGGTGCTGTAGCTTACCGACAGATCATGAGACTTGCACAGAGTATTGATTTTCCAACATATAAATTGTTACACTGATCTTCAACTCTCTTGTCAAAACATGTTCGTGAATGTAGCCGAACACACATTTTCTGTATGGATTATAATATGAGATCAAGTTATATATCTTGAAAGGTTTATTTCGTTAATGACGTAATTCACAGACCGTCTATTCAAAGGCAACAAAACTTACGCGCATCACAAAGGTACAGAGGGAGAATCTTCCGCATTTTGAGGAACATTGTCTGAAAAGTGTCGTTTTCGACGTCATCGAACCTTCAGACAAATGTGCTGTACTATATACAAATAGAAACAAGCATGCAATCATAACGCCATGTAAGTCTTTGAAGTCACACGTTCTATCCACACGTTCACCAGGGCAGCTGACCCAAACAGTTTCACCACCAACTAACGTGCATGGCATTTCGATGTTGATTACATGTACTATATCACCCGTAGTCCATGCAATGCATACGATAATAGAAGCTAGAAGTTTAGTTCAGGTATGATTTTGTGGCATAAATGAATACATGAACCGTGAAATGCATATACCGGCCTCAAAGTTCGGTTTCTTTCGAAAATCATGGGAAGAAACTGAATATTCTCATCCAATGATTGAAAACAAATGTTCGTTGTGTCAAATATAACACCAGGGTCGTGAAAGAGTGAGTTGTTTGTGTGGAAAAGGTGCGTTTTGCCTTATTGACAGGGTGATAATACAGAAAATTGGTCAGGGTGAGTGCCTTATGTACCAGATTTCAAAGACAAAAAGCAACTAACTGTGCCACTTGTGGCATTTTATTATAGAAAATACATTGCTTCATGGAATCGAAGGGGTCCTGTGGATATATTTTAAACATTTGATCGATTTCGAGAACATTTTACCACAAAATCATACATAAACTAAACGATCACCTCGTCCAATGAGTACACATCCGGGTACAGCTCTTAGCTTCTATTATCGTATGCATTGCACGGATTACTACGGGTGGTTCTGCACCTCGCGAGATGGAGGAAAACACCATCGCACGGCTTTACTGTGTAGCTGGTCTATAAATAGTAACTTTCCAAGTAAATGCACTCTTCGAATGTGCAACAGATAAAGCATGGAGTAGAAATCGAACCGGAATTCCTGTCTCGGTATAAGGGCAAAATCGCCACAATATTATGTGTAAATTTTTTTTTTTTTCAGTCGTGAACGGTTCATCTTTTGGTGACCTTGTACTCCACCCTGAGATGAGCCCAAGATAGTGATGATGTACAACCCAGTAAGCCCCAGGATCATTGGTCCTTTACATTGATTTTTCCAAGTGTGTTTGTGTAACTTTCTGTGTATTTATTTCGGAACAGGTTATGCGTGTGACGTAACTGGATGTCAAAATGGTGGGACATGTTTAGACTTCGGGAATGGACAATTCGGATGTCTCTGCACACCATATTTCATTGGTCCAGAGTGTAAAATAGGTAGCTTAATTGATGTTTGATCGTATTTTGTACATTTTATAGTAAATCATTATTTAACATTGTTGGTAGTAAATGCTTTTCATCCGTCATCGCCAATAACCTTTCTAACAATCAACCATTGGATTAATACTGTAACATTATGCTTCATCCCCACCAGAGCCTATGGCCAACGTTGCACTCTACAATTGTACAGCAACATGTACCGCCTCCAGCGCAGCTGAGCCACTTGAAGGGAAAGGTTGTCACATGACAATAGATGGACATCTGACTTATAGTGGGAATGGCTGGGTCCCAGAAGGAGAGCGAGAAGGCGCATGGATCCATATTGCTCTGAGCGACTATTACAGAGCCAATCGTCTCAGTGTGGTCCCATTTTGTCTCTTCAAAGACAGGCCGAAAACGCTGGAAGTTCATTTCAGCCACAATACGTCTACGACTGTATGTATATGATAACGTTGAATAATACTGAACGGATCGATAATTCAATTTGTGCTCTTGGGATGTCGTGTGCCTTTATCACCTAACTAATCTCATAGTTCGGCGAGTACAACACAGTCCAAGAAAAAAAATATTCCAGGTCCAGCTCTTCTGCCCGACTGAAGACAATGTTTGTCGGGATGAATTTTGGGAGACTTTCTACTTACCAGCAACTATCACGAACTATGTTAACATCACAGTGGCAGAAGTGTGTGATCCGACACTCCCAGACTCTGAACATATTGGGATACATGGAATCAAGTTATATTCCAATGACGGTGAGTAAGTGTTGTCACAATTGCTGATGATATAAATGGCCATAGGTAATTACATTTGAAAGCTTGAGAATATGCTTTTTGAAGGTTTGGAGGACTTTTGTTATGCAAAACAACTCTTAACATAAATAGAATGTTGAGATTATTCATCGTCTTTCTTGTTATTATTACAAGACACATTGTAGGTTATACCTGCAACCCAGAGAAACAGTAATTACTTGACCAAGAAATAACTCTGGACACATAATGCTGGAAGATAAATATATGTAGGCCTGAAGATAACAAATATCTATTTAGTTGTGCTGATTGACGGTGCATCCACCGCTGATGGCGCCACATGTATGGCGTCCAGCACATACAACCAGGATGACTTTGGCTGTCAACACGCCATTGATGACGTGGATGAACCGGGAGTCGGCAACGAATGGGTTACCCTGGATGAAACTACAGGCGCATGGATTCCACACTGCATCGCTCGAGATTCACGCCGAATCTCATCTCTGCTACAACACGCGTAGGACTCTGGGAAATATAGGGAGCTACTTTCGGGGTAAACAAACAGCTCACGTGTGTTGCCGAGTTGTGGCAGACGGTTCACAGGATTACACAGTGCAAGGAACCGGCAAAATCGATATGGTTTTCTCGTCATGTTGGCTTTTTCTCTAGTTTTCCTTCTTCTAGTTTATCTTTCTCGTCTTGTATTTGCATCAGTAGTTGATAACATCATGATCTATATATCGCGTACTAACCTGCGTAAACTGGTAGCGTAAGGATACAATATTAAAAATTTTAATGTTATAGGGCAAGAGTGACAGCGTCGACTGCTGGCTTTAGCGCAGAGGATGCTGGGAACAGTATGCATGGATTCAAGTAAACATGGCAATCCCTTATTATCACCCTACCGTAATGGCCATTGCTTTTCTTCAGAGGTGTGCGGATTTCACCCAAATCCGTACAGTGACAGTGGACTTCAGTGACGGCAGTTCACAGCAGGTGAGAACAGCAACAACCCTACTGGTAGGCCTATTTCATGAATGAACATTTCACTTTTCCGCATTAGACGAGCAGGTATTCACAACCAAAAAGGAGCCAACATCACAATATTTATTATTGATATTGGCCTATTATGGCGTTTTCAGTTTGGCTTGGAGTGTTTCAACACCAGTCAGGACCCGATGGAGTGCAGTGGCCAGTACTGGCAACAGTATGATTTGGCCCCTTACGTCATGACGTCTTACGTACGCGTGACGGTCACAGCTGTGTGCTCTGTTGCCCCTGACAACATCGGTCTCCGAGAAATCAGGATCTTCAGACTTAGAGGTGATTTGTGGATAATATATTGTTTGATAGGAAGAGGCTTATTTATTGGTGATTTCAATGAAAGGGAAAGTTCTTCGAATGTATCACGTCTCAACCACGAATACGTAAGTGTCTCAGTACGATCGATGGGACATGAAAACGTTAATGTCAATCATCTTCGATTGTGTTATCTTTGCAGATTGGAATAACTACGAAGCCCCGTGATGACATAACTGAACTCGTTTTTTAACAGATCAAGTCAACAAGAGTTTCTGATTGTCATTCAACTGTGTATTCAGTGAATTGTGTAAATTTTGGTCATACTGAAGTGCTAGAGCATTTTACATGTAAGACGTGCTTACGTGTAGATCTTCTGCCATAATCTTGACGTTTTTTTGGTTTTGTTTTCGAAAACTAGTTTGTCGTCATGATTATCGGAGAATTTTTTCTATATGAAATTGATAAAAATGCAATTGACCACAGAAAGGATGAGAGTGATTCAATTTGTTTTTCACAGATTTTACCTAGAGTGCTCACGTCACGATCATAGGTCAGTTTCGTGTGTAAATGTAAATGTTGCTTCGGACAAGAATATTGGTCAGGCTTTGTTTCTATTCCAAATTTGATTGACGTCAAAGCTTTTTTTGGCTGCTGCAGGCAAAACACTAGAGGTTTATGTTGGTTTTATGAGCATATAGGAAGTCATATATGACGGATCATTTGGGTACGCTGAACTTGACCTTGCTTGATTGTGAATTATTAATCTCAATGTTGCGTCCTACCTGATATACGTAAATTTACCCCTACATACGAAACTACTGAATATATGGATTGGGTTGTGAGCATATTGGAATTCATAACAGGTTTATCATTATTTTGCTGGTCTTGAAGTTGACCTTGACATAACATTGAATTGTAAAACCAAAGGTCACATCTAACCCAAATTGTGTAAAATTGACTTTGCATACAAAACAGCTGTAGATAGTGCTTAGGAAGTATGAGATCATATAGAAAATCATATATGGTGGATCATTTGGCGACCCTGACTTGAGAAATGTGTAAAATGGCATCAGCATACTGAACGATATGCAATAAACTTCATTGGTCAAACGGCCCTTTTAGTGAAGAAGGTCACATCTGACCTAAAATGTGTGAACTGTAGATAGAGCTTAGGAAAGTATAAAATCATATAGAAAATCATATATGGCGGATCAATTGGCGACCCTGACTTGAGAAATATGTAAAATGACGTCAGCATACTGAACGATCTGCAATAAACTTGATTGGTCAAAACAGCACTTCTAGTTAACATGATAGTGTTCTGGTTTAAAACTTGAAATCTCCGCCAATCATAGGGATATTTTTTGGTGCTGAAAATGTGATGCGCTCTGTTTTAGAGACGTGAACACCTAACTGGAACCAAGATACTGTTTTTTGGTCTTGCAAAACACGCTCTTTTTGTGACGCCATAGACTTGCTACCATCATGCATGAATCCGCTTGTACTGATCACTAAAGTATTTTGATATTTTCAGTCAGAAAAATTGGGAAAGAGGTGGAGGATCTATCTACATTAGCGTAAATATGCTAGCCAATATACGATCTATAACAAATTCCGAAACGAATTATGCCACTAAAAGACGGATTAGGCCAATTAATAAGGCACAATATACATGTAACATTGTGTCGAAACGTGTATTTCGAAATTTCAATTATGGTATTTTTTTTGCTATTATATTGTGGCCAAATTGACACAATTGCAAAATCTGAGAATGCTTTTATTTATCTCCAAATGTTTGATGTGTCTCGGTCGGTGCCCAGTTTGTAGCTGACAGCGAGGGTTGCGTCCACGTGATAAGTCAGGGTGATCTGTACTCATCCATTCATAGGCGGTCACTTGAGTCTTCAAAAACATAATAATAAACACAAACATCACCACAGAATGTGCAATAATAAACATGGAAACAATACACAAGTATATAGTATCCGAGCAAACAAAACCGAGTCCATTATCCAATTTCAAAGTCCAGTGTCAGGCAAAATCGAGAAAATTTAAATGGAATTTCATGAACCCCCATATTATTATAGGTAATTGACTGGATACAGTGTTTGAGGCCCGAGGTCGTGTCTGGGCCGCGGGACAGACACGACCGAGGGCCTCAAACACTGTATCCAGTCGATTAACTTATTATTATATGCCGCATCATGATATGCACACACATCGAGAGAGATATGATTACAAATGCTGACTTTCCTAGCCATTTTAGACCCTGAAAGCAAAGAATTTTATGGACATTTCCATACACTACAAAACCAAAAACGTCATTTCACCAGCGCATGAATACGTAAGCGTCAAAAGACCGTCGGTTGCTATGCGCGACACCGGTCAGTATGGAGGAGGTCAATACCGCAATATATCTGACCGATTGCACTCTGTGTAATCCATTGTAGAATTTGCGTAGGCATATAATTATAGGTAATTGACTGGATACAGTGTTTGAGGCCCGAGGTCGTGTCTGGGCCGTAGCACGCACGAGCTTGCGAGTGCGTCCGCGGCACAGACACGACCGAGGGCCTCAAACACTGTATCCAGTCGATTAACTTATTATTATATGCCGCATCATGATATGCATACCCCTCGGGAGAGATATAATTACAAATGCTGACATTTTCTTAGCCATTTTAGACCCTGAGAGCACAGAATTTTATGGACATTTTCATGTACTACAAAACCAAAAACGTCATTTCGCCAGCGCACGAATACGTAAACTTCAAAAGACTGTCGGTTGCTATGCGCGACGCCGGTCAATATGAAGGAGGTCAATACCGCAATATATCGGACCGATCGCACTCTGTGTAATCCATTGTAGCATTTTCGTAGGCATATAATAATAATAATTATTATTATTATTTCAAATTTCTATAGCGCCCTTTTTAGTCCGCGTCGGACTACTCAACGGCGCTTTACATAAAACAAATAACACGACTAAGAACAATAAAAAGACGTAAAACTAATGACTTAAAATTGAGTGTAAGAGAATAAAAAGTAGTGAGTTTTAAGTCGTTTCTCAAAAATTGATAGAGTTTGAGAGTCTTTAATATCAGAGGGGAGCTCATTCCCCACATGTGGCACCCGTCATGAATTCCAATACATTAACATGCAAAAAGGTCTTGTTGCATACTTGTAGCAGATTTTGTGTACTTATCAACCAGATTGTGATGACGTCCATAGAATTTCTTGAAAGCATCTATTAGACTAGGTAAAACATATATGTTACACCCAAAAATATATAAATTACACCCAAAAATACCTCAAAACGCATGATGATTAGATGCGTGTTTGCAATATAAAACCAATGCTTTTTTCACCAAACAGTTCATTACAATCACAGTCATCGTCATCAATATATTGCAGAACGACATGTAATTCTATTATCTCACTGCATCAAAAAAACCAGACCAATTAATTATTTTTCCACATTCATATTATATATTTGTTCATGGTGAAAAACTAGCTGGCACGAATTTATCAGAATACGGAATTGAAATGGTGTATGCATTAATTCCTGTAGCTCTTCACTTTTCTCGTTTCTCTGAATACATGACAACATTTAAAGGAATTAGTATATCGTAATTATCACGGAAAAACACTATAGGTTCTTCGCAATGGATTCACAATTCGATACTAAACATATTGTGACTTCTACAAAGGCATGTAATGGTCAATTATGTCACCGCCCCAGGAATTTTGAGACAGTTACCTGATGAGTGGTTGGTACTCAAAACACAGCCATTTTATTTCGTGTCCATAATATCTACCCAATAAGGTGGATGGAGTGTTTATAATACTCAAAAAAAGGTCTTCGAATTACCCCCCAGAAAACTACAGAGGCACCAGTGTCATTAACGCTCTCCCTAAACTCTACGGTGCCATCCTTGCTCGCCGATTTACCTCATGCTACACTCCTGAACACGAGCAAGATGGTGCACAACCTGGGCAAAACTGCATGGGACATATACTCACCATCAGATTCATGACTGATGTAGCCAGAAAAACCAAGAAGCCTTCATCGACTATACAAAGGCATATGATCGTGTGAATAGACATGTCTTGGTGAATTATCTGGCATCCAAAGGTTGTGGCAGAAAATTTATCTATGCCTTCATGACATCGTTTGGTAAGATCGGCAAGAGTATGTTCACCACTACAGCCGGAATTCAAGCTGTGCAGTATTCACAGTGTACGTAGATCCAACAGTTCATGCTGTCAAATCAGCTCATGACGTTTGATATTTAAACAAATCAATTCAACATTGAAACCCAATGATATACTGAACGCCCCACTACACAACATAAGAGAGACCGACAGAATTTCATTCACAAGGTTGCGATTGGGTTCGCAGATGCTGAGGTTGGAGACTGGTAGGTGGCCGAGAATATCACCTGAGTTGGTAGGTGGTCGAGAATACCACCTGAGTTACGTTTGTGCCAATGTAGACAAGAAGTACAGACTGAGGAGCATGTGATGCTGAAATGCCAACTGGCACCGACCCTCTGTTCAAATGTGAGAACATATGATAGTGCAAGTGAAATTATGAACTCACATGGACCCGACCTCATTGATGCTGCACACTACTGCACTGAGATTTGACGATTTTTTTTAAGTCTAAACATCATCAAATAATCTTCAAATTTTAGAGTGGATCGACCTGGAGCGAACCTCCTTAACTAACATTTAACGTTGATTAAACACCTGCAAGAACAATGCGAGTATGATTTGAATGCACTTACGATGAAAATACATATGGTGCTACAGACTACTCCGGGTCCTGATATCTCGGAAAGGAAAGTTATAAGATGTAAACGCAAGTAGATGCAACCTGCGAGAACAATGGAAGTATGGTTTAAATGCACTTACAATAAAACGTCATTGGGGTTATAGACTACTCCGGGTCCTGCTATCTCACAAAAGAAGGTTGTAAACGCAATTATGATACATATGATGTGAATCACTCCAGCCATCTGATGCTATGATGATGACGTGGCAGTAGGTTAATACTTACATACGAATCGGCATCCACAGTACGTAGGCTCGTGTGCTCATTAGATTCACGTGTTCACACCGTGTATAGTTCTTTGTTGAAAGCGTTGGTTCTCATTGATAAGGACCACATGCGAACTCTCGGAGCTGCAACGTTCAGTCTCCAGTGAGAGTGAGGGATTCGATCAGGTACATAGAAGTGAGTCGGTGATTTGACTTCTCTTTTCGAATGTATGTTACATATTGTTTCAGAGAGTTATGTTCAATAACATGGAAGTGCGTGGAATATTAAAGGTGGAATGTTTAATTAATTGCCTCAAAGGTATCATTTCAAATAAATATGGATTACATAGAGGAGTGTCTCTTTGATGATGGTATGCGTTAGGTATAGTTGTGTTTACTTCATAAATAGATTGGCAAATATGGTATCCCAGCAATCAACTGAATGTTAGAAGAGTGCACTTGTATATCTTGGAAAATCTGTAAGTTTTGTGCTTTTCTGTCAGATTGCATTTGCTTTCATATTGATGGAATAATAATCGATGATATAGAAAATGATATATACTGTGAAGACATAATGGCATTTCTTATTATGGATTATGGTATTATTTTAAATTACTTTTATTATGATTCTGAATATTAATGTTAGTGTATTACACCAGTTTCCCAAAGAAAAGACTGCTTCCGACAAGACATGAACATCCGAATATGAAAAATTTATTTTAAATCTATCATTTTCGAATGATTCATCGCAATGAACAACTTGAATATTGGTTTTATTTCTTAACATCAATGCCCCCAAAGAAACGATTGTTTTGGACAGGACCTGAACATCCGAACAATTCAGTTCTCAAGAATCCATGCGCATTAATAATTGGACTACCTACGATGCTAAATACTCTGCTGAACTCCCGATATTTACAGTCGTGAAACCGGGAAACGTCATTTGAAAATGTCATTTGAGATGTATGTATTGTATGTAAATGCTCGGTCGAGCTTTTTTTATTCCACCAGTAATAATTGTACGAGAATTAATGTTCGCTTCGAGAATATCGTTGTGGTAATTTTGTTTTATAAATTTTGTTAGCATCATATTAACCGCACCTCAACCATCATAAAATACAAAATATCAAATAACACATGTAGCTGTTAATATTTCAAATTATTGCACATGTTGAGGAAGTTTCCATTCACAAGCAAGTGTGTATGCCCTTTCGTAGACATCAAATAGAAAGTATTGTCGAGGCAAATGACATATCCCATCCACGGAGACTACTGAATTATTCTGGAGTCGGCATCGTTCCCACATCTTTATTATCACGGGTGCTATAGGATTGCAAATGTGAATTCCGCGATATCATTTGTGAATCCCAGAGGCTCTTCGCGGCGACTTATTTAGCCACAAGAGGTGCGCAATGGGGTGATTTTCACTAGTTTATAAGCGTGATGCTAGAAGGGTGTAGCTGAAGGCGTTATATTCAAGATATGTTATAAACATGGAAATGTTTTTTTACATAGCAATATTGGCCAAACTATCATTTATTTAGAGTATGAGAAGTATTAAGGCGTAGCGTATGATACTTGGGTCGTGATATCTGTTGAAGCTTATCATCGTCCAGTATGAATGTGTGTCGATGCTTCACAAGCAATACAACAAGATTTGATGATACCAAAAGCAAGTCAGAAAACCAAGATAAAACCATGATTAGTATGGAGCGTTTTTAGGGTCAATATTCATTGACATGCATTGTAGATTTTCTTGTTGTGATTGATTGTTTCAACCGCAAAATTAATTATTCCACATTGCTGTTTCTAAACTTTCTGTGTCGAATTTACATATTCTTACTGCATAGTTCTAACTTCCATCTCCTTTCTGCTTACTTCCAAGTTCTCACTGGTACTTTCTCAATGCTTAATTCATCATGTCACATTCTAACACCTTTGTCCGTGCAAACTATCAAAAACAAATCGCATCTGGCATAATGCATATGAAACCTAGCACATTTCATTTAGAATAAAGCACATCGCACGAAGAACAAAGCATAACGAATGAAGCATTTTATGTGCCAAAATTACTACTGCACTATTATGACGACAGACAGCGCTGCGGGTCGAGTGGCCACATTGTGAATGAGAAACTGAAGACTCCCGGATGAAGGAAAGACCTTGGTTTGATGGACCGCTGGTCCGGTGCAGTATTTTTAGCTTACCAACCCATGGCCCGATAAGCTATTGGCGTGGTTTTTCGTCCGTCGTCCGTCTACACTCTCTGGTTTAGGGGCTTGAAAAGCTGAAAATAGCCCAATCCACTTTTTATGAGCAGACGTGTATTTTGGGGATTAATTTGGGGATAAGGGGCTCACACGAGAGAGGAAATTTAACATGGTGAAAGCCCTTTAACCTAAAAAATTGGTACGGTCGTCCGTCCGGCAAATAACTTTTTGGGGCCTTGATGAAGATTTTTTCTGAAAATTTACTAAAACATTCCTTGGGTTAATACCCTGAGACGTTTTGTTTTCGTTTTTTTAGGTTACCGGACCTATGGTCTGATAACCTATTGGCATGGTGTTGCGTCCGTCGTCCGTCGTCGTCGTCCGTCGTCGTCGTCCACATTTTTATCTTTTTTGTTTACGGGCGAATTTTTCTGAAATTTTGCACAAAAATACTTAAAAATAATTCAAGAAGGAGGTATTTTTTAGTTTTTTGATTTTCGCATTTTTAGGTTACCGGACTTTTGGTCCGTAACCTATTGGCATGGCGATGAGTCCGGCGTCGTCGTCGTCCGTCGTCGTCGTCGTCGTCGTCCGTCAACAATTTTATCTTTAAAGTTTACGATCGAATTTTTCTGAAATTTTGCACAAAAATGCCTAAAAATATTTCGAGAGGGAGGTATTTTTTAGTTTTTTGATTTTCGCATTTTTTTCAAAATGGCGGCCGTTTTCGACGAAAAATGCCTGATTTTGGACTTTGGCGGCCATTTTCTCAAAATCTGTTCAGTAACTTTTTTTTTTATTGATACATAACACTCCTCATATGTACCCCTGTGACATGTATAAATTTCGTTGCGCTTGAATCGCTCGAAGTGGGCCATTTTGGGCCCAAACTCGGCCCAAATAGGAATTTCCCATGTTAAATTCTCCTATGCTTTATAATGGGACACATTAAAGCCTAATATCTCACTTAATATTGAGATTAGAGACTAGGAATCAATTGTGGACATATAGGAAATGATATATGCTGAATATTGTCGTGACCTTGAATTTGACCTCTGACCTTGGTTTCAAGGTCAGAGCGGCCGTTTTCGTCGAAAAATGGCTAATTTTGGACTTCGACGGTCGTTTTCTCAAAATCTGTTCAGTAACTTTTTTAGGTTACCGGACCTATGGTCTGTAACCTATTGGCATGGCAATGCGTCCGGCGTCGTCGTCGTCCGTCGTCGTCCGTCGTCCGTCGTCGTCGTCGTCGTCGTCCGTCAACAATTTTATCTTTAAAGTTTACGATCGAATTTTTCTGAAATTTTGCACAAAAATGCCTAAAAATATTTCGAGAGGGAGATATTTTTTAGTTTTTTTATTTTCGCATTTTTTTTCAAAATGGCGGCCGTTTTCGACGAAAAATGCCTGATTTTGGACTTTGGCGGCCATTTTCTCAAAATCTGTTCAGTAACTTTTTTTTTATTGATGCATAACACTCCTCATATGTACCCCTGTGACATGTATAAATTTCGTTGCGCTTGAATATAGGAAATGATATATGCTGAATATTCTCGTGACCTTGAATTTGACTTTTGACCTCATTTTCAAGGTCACAGGACAAAATGGCTAATATCTCGCTTATTATCGACTTTACAGCTTAGGAATCAGTTGTGAACATATAGGAAATGATATATGCTGAATAATCTTGTGACCTTGAATTTGACCTTTGACCTCATTTTCAAGGTCACATGACAAAATGGCTAATATCTCGCTTATTATCGACTTTACAGTTTAGGAATCAATTGTGAACATATAGGAAATGATATATGCTGAATATTTTCGTGACCTTGAATTTGACCTTTGACCTCATTTCCAAGGTCGCAGGACAAAATTGCTAATATCTCGCTTATTATCGACTTTACAGCTTAGGAATCAATTGTGAACATATAGGAAATGATATATGCTGAATATTCTCGTGGCCTTGAATTTGAGCTTTGACCTCATTTTCAAGGTCACAGGACAAAATGGCCAATATCTTGCTTATTAGCGACTTTACAGCTTAGGAATCGATTGTGAACATATAGGAAATGATATATATGCTGAAAATTCTCGTGACCTTGAATTTGACCTTTGACCTCATTTTCAAGGTCACAGGACAAAATTGCTAATATCTCGCTTATTATCGACTTTACAGCTTAGGAATCAATTGTGAACATATGGGAAATGATATATGCTGAATATTCTCATGACCTTGAATTTGACCTTTGACCTCATTTTCAAGGTCACAGGACAAAATGGCCAATATCTTGCTTATTAGCGCCTTTACAGCTTAGAAATCAATTGTGAACATATAGGAAATGATATATGCTGAATATTCTAGTGACCTTGAATTTGACTTTTGACCTCATTTTCAAGGTCAACAGGACAAAATGGCTAATATCTCGCTTATTATCGACTTTACAGCATAGGAATCAATTGTGAACATATAGGAAATGATATATTCTGAATATTTTAATGATATTGAATTTGACCTTTGACCTAAATTTCAAGGTCAGTCATTTTATTTTCAAAGTCAGATTACAAAATGGCTTATATCTCGCTTATTATCAAATTTACAGCTTAGGGGTCCATAGTGAACATATAGGAACTGATGTATGCTGAATAGTTTGGTGATCTAGAATTTAACCTTTGATCCCATTTTCAAGGTTAGAGATATGGCGATTTCACTGGTCACCATGAATTTGACCTTCAACTTTCTCGGCTTAACTCTGTATATTTCTCCGGTAACCTTTCTAGCCCATTGGGCTAATTTTTTCAAAATGGCGGCCGTTTTCGACGAAAAATGCCTGATTTTGGACTTTGGCGGCCATTTTCTCAAAATCTGTTCAGTAACTTTTTTTCTTTTAGATACATAAGACTCCTCGTATGTACTCCTATGATGTCTATAAATTTCGTTGTGCTTGAATCGCTTGAAGTGGGCCATTTTGGCCCAAACTCGGCCGAAATGGGACTTTCCCATGTTAAATTCTCCTATGCTTTATAATGGGACACATTATGCCTAATATCTCACTTGATATTGAGATTAGAGACTAGGAATCAATTGTGGACATATAGGAAATGATATATGCTGAATATTCTCGTGACCTTGAATTTGACCCCTGACCTCAGTTTCAAGGTCAGAGCACAAAATGGCTTATATCTCGCTTATTATCGACTCTACAGCTTAGGAATCAATTGTGGACATATAGGAAATAATATATGCTGAATATTCTCGTGACCTTGAATTTGACCTCTGACCTCAGTTTCAAGGTCAGAGCACAAAATGGCTTATATCTCGCTTATTATTGGCTCTACAGCTTAGGAATCAATTGTGGACATATAGGAAATGATATGTACTGAACATTCTGATGACCTTGAATTTGACCTTCGACCTCATTTTCAAGGTCACAGGACAAAATGGCTAATATCTCACTTGTTATCGACTTTACAGCTTAGGAATCAATTATGAACATATAGGAAATGATATATGCAGATTATTGTCATGACCTTGAATTTGACCTTCGACCTCATTTTCAAGGTCACAGGACAAAATGGCTAATATCTCACTTATTATCGATTTTACAGCTTAGGAATCAATTGTGGATATATAGGAAATGATATATGCTTAATATTCTCGTGACCTTGAATTTGACCTCTGACCTCATTTTCAAGGTCACAGGAGAAAATGGCTCATATCTTGCTCCTCTATTGACTGTATGGCTTGGGAATCAATTGTGGACACATAAAATGATATGCACTGAATATTTTGATGACCTTGAGTTTGACCTTTGTTTTCATTTTCAAGGCTACAGCAAAGAATTGCTAATATCTCTCTGATTATTGAATTTACAGCTTAGCAATCAACTGTGGACATGATAAATGCTTAATATTATATATGCTGAATATTCTCTTGACCTTGAATTTAACCATTGACCTGGCTAACATCTAAAATATTAAACATTGCCCGGTAACCTATCTTTGGCCCTCGGCCTAATTTTTAGGTTACCGGACCTATAGTCCGATAACCTATTGGCATGGCGTTGCGTCCGTCGTCCGTCGTCCGTCCGTCCGTCCGTCCGTCCGTCGTCCGTCCGTTCACATTTTTATCTTTAAAGTATATGGTCCGATCTTTCTGAAATTTTGCACAAAAATACCTAAAAATATTTCCAGGAAAGGTTTTTTTTAGTTTTCTGATTTCTGCATTTTTTTCAAAATGGCGGCCGTTTTCGTCGAAAAATGGCCAATTTTGGACTTTGACGGTTGTTTTCTCAAAATCTGTTCAGTAACTTTTTTTCTTATTGATGCACAACACTCCCCATATGTACCCCTGTGACATGTATAAATTTCGTTGCCCTTGAATCGCTCGAAGTGGGCCATTTTGGGCCCAAATTCGGCCCAAATGGGACTTTCTCATGTTAAATTCTCCTATGCTTTATAATGGGACACAATAAGCCTGATATCTCACTTAATATTGCGATTAGAGACTAGGAATCAATTGTGGACATATAGGAAATGATATATGCTGAATATTCTCGTGACCTTGAATTTGACCTGTGACCTCAGTTTCAAGGTCAGAGAACAAAATGGCTAATATCTCGCTTATTATCGACTTTACAGCTCAGGAATCAATTGTGGACATATAGGAAATGATATCAGCCGAATATTCTGATGACCTTGAATTTGACCTTTGACCTCATTTCAAGGTCACACGGCAAAATGGCTAATATTTCGCTTCTTATCGACTTTACAGCTTAGGAATCAATTAACAACATATAGGAATTGATATATGCAGATTATTGTCATGACCTTGAATTTGACCTTTGACCTCATTTTCAAGGTCACAGGACAAAATGGCTAATATCTCACTTATTATCGATTTTACAGCTTAGGGATCATTTGTGGACATGTAGGAAATGATATATGCTGAATATTCTTGTGACTGAGAATTTGACCTCTGACCTTTGTTTCAAGGTCCGAGAACAAAATGGCTAATATCTCGCTTATTATCGACTTTACAGCTTAGGAATCAATTGTGGACATATAGGGAATGATATCAACCGAATATTCTGATGACTTTGAATTTGACCTTTGACCTCATTTTCAAGGTCAAAGGACAATATGGCTAATATCTCGCTTGTTTCTGGCTTTACAGCTTAGGAATCAATTATGGACATATAGGAAATGATATCAACCGAATATTCTGATGACCTTGAATTTGACCTTTGACCTCATTTTCAAGGTCAAAAGACAAAATGGCTAATATCTCGCTTATTATCTACTTTACAGCTTAGGAATCAATTGTGGACATATAGGAAATGATATCAACCGAATATTCTGATGACCTTGAATTTGACCTTTGACCTCATTTTCAAGGTCACATGGCAAAATAGCTAGTATCTCGCTTGTTATCGACTTTACAGCTTAGGAATCAATTGTTAACATATAGGAAATGATATATGCAGATTATTGTCATGACCTTGAATTTGATCTTTGACCTCTTTTTCAATTTCACAGGACAAAATGGGTAATATATCACTTGTTATCAATTTTACAGCTTAGGGATCACTTGTGGATATGTAGGAAATGATATATGCTGAATATTCTCGTGACTTTGAATTTGACCTCTGACCTCATTTTCATGGTCAAGAACACAAAATGGCTAAAGTCTCACTTATTATCGACTTTACAGCTTAGGAATCAGTTGTGGACATATAGGAAATGATGAAAGCCTAATATTCTGATGACCTTGAATTTGACCTTTGATCTCATTTTCAAGGTCACAGGAATATAAAACATATTTTGTCCGGTAACCTGTCTTAGCCCTTGGGCTAATTTTTTTGTATTATTATTCAATCGTTTTTGCCGATTT
Source organism: Terebella lapidaria (assembly GCA_949152475.1). Classification (NCBI taxonomy): domain Eukaryota; kingdom Metazoa; phylum Annelida; class Polychaeta; order Terebellida; family Terebellidae; genus Terebella; species Terebella lapidaria. The sequence continues at coordinate 40,413,748 of OX424562.1, read as the reverse complement.
GGCGGCCATTTTTTTATGAAAAGTGGCTAATTTTGGACTTTGATGGCCTTTTTCTCGAAAACTGTCTGATCTGTTTGCGCTTTTTGTTTCAAGACATCTCCCTCATGTACATCAATGGCAAGTTTCATTGTCCTTGACTCGCCGGTCTGCGTGTGGCAGCCATTTTGATTTTTTGTCCCAAATCGAGCCACTATTCGTTCTGAGCCATTTCCAGCAAAAAGTTTTTTTTTATTTGCCATTGAAAAAATTTTGGGACTTTTTTGGGAAAATTTTGGGGAAAATTTCACCCAATTTTTCTTTCATAATGGGAGCTTTGCGGGGGTAAACTCCTAGAACTTTTCAAGATACAGCGTAGTATTGGCACATTCAAATGGGAAATCATATATTTCAGTTTGAATGATGACCTTGAATTTGATTTTGAATGACTTTGAAAGGTCAAAACGACCTTACTTTGTCAAAAGAAACGATGATTTTTGTCTTTGGCTGCCATTTTCTCAAAAACTATTCAGACAATTCTCCTCAAAATCTCTATGTAGTACCTTTGTGATGTGTATAAGTTTTGTTGTTTGCTTTTGAATCGACGGTGTGTGAATAATGTCATTAACAAAAGAAACTTGATGTAACTTGATTTCGTATTATATTCCATACAGGAAATGTGTGTTTGGCAACATTTACGAGCATGTTTTGACAATAGGTTTGAAGATCAGAGTAACAATTTGTTTTTGGGAAAATCAATACACTGTGTAATTCTCATGATCTGCCGGTAAGCTGCAGCACCCTTGGTGCTACGTTGTCTCTTTATTTGGCAAACAGGTAAATAAGATATATATGTTAAATCCAATACAACTACCGTAGCGCAGTACTAGTGTATCTACTTTACTGTCACAAGTTGGAATCGTGCCAAATTAACGGTATGAAGAAATTATGATTGGAGAGATCACCATATTTAGCCTTGAAAGAGATAGCCATCAGTTTCCTGAGAATTTTTTTTCACATCTCAATTATCACTGTCCATTCTCAAGTAATGACCATTTTGTGTATGTTAATTTTAGGCCTTTGTCATGATAATTGCACTTAATTCGCAACAGTGTATTATATTATAATGAGTGTTCATGACGTCACATCGAAAATTGATTTTAATGAGCATAGAAATCTTATTAATAGGCTCATATTAATCATCTCTCACTAGACTCACTATTCGTTTATTTACAGGGCAGGGTGCGGGAATTCATTGGGGTCTGTGCTCAGCTGCATGAGTGTGGCACCTGTTGGTCGCGCCAATGATAAAGGAGGTCTTAGTTTCTCATACATCATGTGGCTACGTGCGGCCAGCGCCTCCTGTCGTCATAATGTTGCAGTAGTAATTTTGTCCACAACAATTACTACTGCATCATTATGACGACAGGCGGCGCTAACCGCCGAGTGCTTCATTCTTTGTGCGTTGTTCATCATGCGATATGCTATATTCTAAATGCAATGCGCTAAGTTCCATATGCATTGTGCCAGATGCGATTTGTTTTTGATAGTTTGCATGGACAAAGGTGTTAGAATTTGACATGATGAATTAAGCATTGAGAAAGTACCAGTGAGAACTTGGAAGTAAGCAGCAAGGAGATGGAAGTTAGAACTATGCAGTAAGAATATGTAAATTCGACACAGAAAGTTTAGAAACAGTAATGTGGAATAAAGAATTTCGCGGTTGAAACAATCATTCACAACAAGAAAATCTACAATGCATGTCAATGAATATTGACCCTAAAAACGCTCCATAGATTAGGACTACACAATCCCAACAAGAAAGAGTACAGTGTTCATGGCATAATTAAGAACTACACACAGAGAAAGACAAACTGGTGTAATCCTGAAAAATTGTTTTAAAAGCTATGAATGATGAAGATGTAAAACCTGGTTACACATAAAACATAATTATCATTGGGGGGGGGGGGGGGGGGGTATCAGACCTCTCCACAGAACAGCTCATCTTGACATGGAGATGGGAAGCTACGATGTTAAACAACTCAAATTGAATGGTATAAGTAATGGAAACAAAGGATGTGCACTTGTTTTTAACCAACATCACGTCACACGTTGGTACTCTATACGGCTTATCAACCCTAAATGTCATGGAACATGTACACGTCTCAATGGGATCGATAGGCGTCCGGTAAAGAGCCTGTCTCAATGATAATTATACCTGATGGATCTGGTGGCGCCAACAAATAGGGCTTTTGATACGAACCCTCTTACCCAGTCCCCAACCCCCTCCCCTCGCCAGACATGAAACATCATTTCAGGGCCTCGAGTTCCAGACGAGACGGTATCGTTTTTGTATAACTTGCATCTACCTGTTTGAATTAATCTTCCATGATAAATTACCTCATCTAACAAAGTAACATGTTTCTATCACGATCATTGGGATGTGTGGTCTTCGTGTCACATTTCAAGACACACCGAAATCCATTACTACGGTGAATTATTTTTTTTCACTGTATTATTCCACACTTACTGTATATATCAGACACTGTAAAACACAGGTCCATATCACATGAAAAAGCAGAGAATAACATGGAAAATAACTGCCATTGCAGCCCAAGCGACGCGGAGTGCGTCCAAGATGGCCCTCATTGGTACCATCTTGGACGCGCTCCGCGTCGATTAGGCTGGTTCATTGGGTAGATTCCAAAACCCAAAGTTTTTGCCAAATCATTAAATTACATGATATACGTGCAATATAGAATATACAACTTGGTATGGCCACGTTTGGAATGTGAGTTCATATTTGGAGTTACCTGTTCTCCTGGGCAATTTCATATCTAGTTATAACCCATAATCGAATTCCGAGAAGACAATGATAGAATAATCTTTATTATCGCATTTTGGGATACTGATAGACTCGCTGACCACTGGTGATCAAATCCACGATCCAATCACCCCCGTACACCACTGTGTGTGTAATATATTGTTATCCAGTCACTTCCAAGTAAATACTTTTGGCAACACTCTGTATTTACTATTACTCTGCCTTAGCCATATCACTCAGTGTACAGTAATACTCATGTTTTCCAGTATTGGTCACACTCTATGATTTCAAAGCTGTTGAGGCTTGCACAGCCATCTGATTTGTCAGTTCTATGTTCTGCTTCCATGCAATAAATGTGTTTTCAAACATAGCAGTGTGTTAGAGAGCAAGTTTGAATACTGTGCCGAAACTTCAACAAGGACTCAGTATGGATTTAAGAGGTGCGAGACGGATTAAATGGTATGTTTTCAGTGGACGAGTAGTATAATGGGGCTGTACAAGTTATATGTACTTGGACACCAGGTGTTGTTTACTTCGGTGCAGAGTGATGATATTTTAAAAATCAGAATTGTACTCACGCACACCACACCGGCTATTGCCTAATCCCTGTGGTTGTATGCGCGTTGAATCATTCATGCATTTTAGGCGTTTCATGCAGAGAAAGATGGTCAGTTTTCACGCTGTCCAAAACAACAGGTATGTATGCTGTCAGTGTTATTATTATCTACTGCCGATATCATGCCAGTACTGCCCACACACCGACGAAGGGTACCGGGCTAGGATGTACAATAACGTGGGCAATATTATTACCAACTAATTTCCCATACTAAGGATCCAGAATTACAATTGAGTGTTCTTTATTACACACCAGATGTTCTTTTTATTTGTATTTATCTATTTGTGCCACTGATTAACTCATCATTGTCATTGATCATCATAGAGAAACAGGATTGCCCACTTAATTGCACCTGTGCTCTAGCTTGGGTACAGGGAGCACGTGTAGGATCTAGTGTCACAGGCATTGTGAGGCTTGTGAACTCAATAATTATGCTCATTTCGTGTATGCACATCAATAAGCCTCACAACGCGTGTACCAGGGTACCAGTGTTTAGAAGACATCGAACTAATCACACCACCAATCATCGGTCACCTATCGTCTCCATGTGACCGAGTTTTAACCAATCACAGCATCACAATACCGCGCTACATAGGCTGTGGGTCACATGATGCAGATAGCATGGCGCTGATTGGTCACGCCCACATTTGCACAGAGTGGCACTTTATCATACATGTGCTCCTTTCAAAGGCACAATACACTAAACTGCTCAGCCAATCAGCGAGCGTTCACCTCACTTAAGCAATATGAAGGGAATCTGTTGTGAAACATCACCTCATATATTTCTCATGCACGATTTCTGGACGAGTGTATATTCATCTGAAAAAATACACTGCTGGTAAATAATGGTTTTCAAGCAGTATCTTGTTTATCGTTCTTCTCAGGAGCTGGGGAAGCAAAATGATTTTGCATGTTCACCAGCAACAAACATTTCGGGTATTTTCATAATAGGCAAAATAGCGAAAATTCCCTTGTGTCGTTCCATGTATTCATGCTCATCAGGCGATGTCCAATACGTCAATTGATCAAACTAGCATAGGGGTTAGGCTGGAATTTTTTAGAAGGGTGCTATGGACCACCAAAGTGAGACCATTTAACATTGAGTAAAAAGGCCAGTTTATTTATTATTGTATACCCTCAACATATCAGCATGGGGATAATTTTCCCACAAAATAAGAGCAGGTGCTCCTTCCAAAATAGTTCCATTATCCTCGACATGAAGTTACACTAAACTGGTTTATCTAAAACGTGGGCGTGATCTGGCTTTCATTCGCATGGTGTCAGTATGTCATGACCGGTTGAATATACACAGGTGGTCGGGAATACATGTATACGTATGCTCGCTGCATGTGTGGAATTGATGAAACCTAGGAATACCTCTGTGAAATACGAGATGACACGCACTGCAACATGGTCATTTTAGTAACACTTCATTCCATTATGTATAAGATGTTAATGGATGAGTAAGTCAATGCGAGCAAATCAACACGACACTTTGATATCGAGACTAGCTCGGAAATGTCATAATAGATGAAGACATTTCTGATAATGAATCACAAAAAAACCTTCACAACGTGACGTGCACCTCATGGCGAACTGCGATGAGACGGATGTGAGGCAACTCTACTTTTGGCTTCGCGACATTTGATCATATCGACAATAGCTATTAAACTCTGGCCACGCCGGCCCCATATTGTCATTTGATGGCGGCGAAGGCCTATAATGGATGGGTGGGGTCGTATATAGGATCCAATGATGGACAGTTAAAGGAAGCTGAAGCCAGGCTCGTGGGAAATCAATGGTCAGAACACTGGAGCATCACCCAGTCGATTACTCGGTCTGTTTGTCCGTGATATGGCCACTTCGTTTGCATTTCGTTTTGACAACCAGTGGCATTTCTGACGACTATCAAACTATCCACAACAATCTCCATTCCCGTGTTCTGCTTCAAGATTCTATAGATGCTTAATAATCTTGAGGGTAAAAATACTCTGTTCGGCTCTTTATTCGATAATCGACAATAGACTTCAGAAGGAAAGAGTGTGGTATTTTTCAGCTAGAAATGTCTGCTAAGCGTCCGAGGTTATTCGATATGTGGTATGAATAGGTTTTTCATAGTCATCATAACGGCGGTAAAACATGTAATCTTTGGAATGACTGTCTTTTGAATATTAAACTCTCACCACCAATACAAATAAAATATTGATGGTGACAAAAGCAAACATGAAATAAAACATTTCGCGCAAGTCGCGCTTGACAGCCTCATTGAAACTCTCTTCAAACTCCAACCTGTCTTTCAAGGAGCTTAGTTTCATTCGAGGCAACCCTAATGAATAATGCCAGTGTTCAATTTTGATATAGGACGTGTCAATGTAATTGCTGGAGACACAGCTTGTTTTCTGATGGTGACCGTTACTTTCGTGTCATTCGACATGCGTGCAGCCATCAGGAACTCTCGAGAGGCGGTATTGCTGATCGTATAATGGGAAGATGCTACATTGAGTACAATTGCTTCGCAGTCTGGTTTATCAATGTAAACCTGGAGCACTGTATATGTTCATCCCACATAAACATCACTTTTGGTTGGTCAGCCTGGTGTTCTCCAAATTCCCCTTGATCTGCACAATTTGAGTCACTTCAATGTACCCAATCGTAATTAACAACAGCAAGAGCAGCGTCGCTGACTCGATTCCCGTCAACGCCGAGCAGACTGACATTTCATCAATCACAAGAAAGAATAATGAGGTTCGTCATTAATTTTCACCTTTCATTTATTCTGATTCGGCACTGAATGACCTTATTGAACCCAGAGTATCTTTGAATTCCATTCATTCATTCATTCATTCCCAAGGCCATATGTCTACTGGTTTCCCTCACATACGTAGCAGTGTTTTGTTCTCTCTTTAGCATGTTTAGGCTATTAGCATCTTCAACCGTCAGCAATTTTATCTTTAAATTTGTATGATAGCCTTTCTGGAGGACGATTTTTCGGGCAGAAAAGAACGACGGATCCTTCCTTTTTCGTATTGATTGGAATCAACCATTTTTGGTATGTCACAAAATAATATCAGGGTCTAATTAGGTTACCATACCTTGGCTCGATAACCTATTGCCATGGCATTGCATCCATCGCATTTTTAATTCGTCAGTCGAATTTCTCTGAGCATTGTTACAAAAATACCTAAAATTATTCGAGATTTTTTATTTTCACATTTACTTTACCCTCGAGTAGGACAGAGTATATGCTGGCCGATTTGAACAAATTGGTCAGTGTCCGTCGTTTTAGCCCAAATTTTCATCAAATGCATTCCATTGTTGTTAAAATGAAATGCATCGTTGACACGAAAGTGTGACAGTTAAAATGGGAAATGGGTAACTCCGCGAATTCTGATCAAATCTATTTAAAAATTTGTGTGTGACTGCAATGTGTCTATATAATGTATATAATGTATACACTGTTAGAGTATATTGTGCTATAACGATGATTCATTATGATAATTAGCAAATATAGCCAGCAGAATATACCCAACAGATAACAAGGTAGAACTTTCTCCTGGTGGTGTTGTTTGCGATGATACTTACACAACAATAACTTCACACGTTGGTGATCACGAACCGAGAATTGGTTTATTGAATTCCACTGCGAATGATACGAAGAATGATGTATAACATACAAGCAAGCTTGTTAAGTTTCTTCTTTTCGTAGTAGGCCTACGAAAGCGACAAAAGTCTGGACTATTTCAAATTTGTATATTGTATTACAATGACAGCAACGTGCCGCAACAATCAATGGCTTTCTTGCTAAATTTTCTGAGTTGAGTGTATGACATGACTTCTGTTGAGTTTGACACCTGCGGAATGTCAGATCACTAATCCGCTTGAGTAGAGTCGCGGTCACTGTAATGCATACAACGTGATCCGCTCATGTGCACCGACCGCTGCAGCGAGTGAGATATTATGTATACCGCGTGCTTCCACGGAATGCTACATCTGCAAAATTCGCTTGTAAAAAACGGTAAATACTACATATTCATGAACCGATGTCTTCTAAACGCTGGTACGCTGGTATACTGGTACAAGCATTATGAGGCTCATTGAGGCATACACGAAATGAGCAGTATTGTTGAGTTAATGCACCTTGCAATGCTTGTACCAGCATACCAGTGTACCAGCGTTTAGAAGACATCGTTCATGAACATCATCAAAAAAGTAAGTCTCAACTGGTGATCTATATCATGTCTCCCAACTCTCCAGAAAAATTCACAACGAAGCATGTGAATGAATGGAAGATCCACCTCGTTATCTATCAGCGATATCCAACTCTATTCACTGCCTACTCGAACAGATTATAGTCTTGTTGCCGCAGTCTTCATTTACCATGGTTGCAGCAGCTATGTCCAAAAATTGGAATAAAATGGTGTCTATATGGCGAAGTTATCAATACAAACATGAAGCAGTAGAAAATTGAAGATATTCCTAAATGTCAGGCGATGTCCACCCTTAAGGTATCACGTTCAACAGGGATCAGGCTTCATGTCAGTGACATTGTATATGACTTAAGATATTAGTTCTGCCCTCATTCACATAGATATAGATAGATATGATAGATTTATTTATTTACTGGCAACCCAAGAGTTGAATTGATAACATGAACATGGTAATTACAGACATACAAATACACGTGAACATGTAGTATAAAATACTCAACGATAAAGAGATTGAAGTTAGTCGTAATGATTTATGTGTGAAATAATACACTGTTACTGAGGCGATACTGAGGCGATATATGTCATACATACCGAGTAAAACCGATTGTTTTTATTGCCAAACACGACCAGAACCTCCCCAAATAATGTGGAATGGTCCTCATATCGCCCCTAGAGCGGGATATGAACAATGGACTCGCCCGTCGCGCTTCACTTCAGCAAGGCCTGTACATGTGAGACATACGTCTGCTCCACACGTAAGAGCAATACATAACCTAAACTAGGTGGCGCCAGTGTTACCTGGTATCGACACCATTTTTATGTTCTATATCCTGGCTATGATAAAGGAATGAATTTTGTTGGCACAATTCCTGGTAATGCCACATAAGGCTATAAACGTTAAATTTGTCGTGCGCCTTCTACATGAAAATGATAGATTGAATACATCTAGGCTGATCATTGATTGGTCATTCCAGTCATACATTCGTATCATTGAAAATAATATACTTATATCACCAACCCTCCTGTTTGGTCGCTGCTTTGACACCCAACGTCAAATGGATATGGGTTCAGTATGAACACCACAAACATATTGCAACATGGTATCTATATAATTCTGCCTCGACCCACAGTGTGTGCCGTCAACCGAATTAACTTTCGGCAATGATGTCAATGACTCAAGCAAACAAACACGTGTTGTTGTTGTTTTGGCATACACAGTTTGTACACTTGTAGTTGTTGTTGGCTGGTTCCACGCATGAAGGCGCAATATCGCCTCATGGGATTTTTCATACTAACACACTCTCTCTAGGTATGTATAGCATAAGGAATGAAGGAGTTTTTGTAACGTTCAGTTCTTGTTCTTATTGTTCTGACTCTGCTGGATCGGATGCTGTAAGGTAAGTCTCTACAATGGGGTAGAAGGTGGTGAAGTTTGTGGTCAGGGTCTGCCATGCCAAGATAGAAAGATCTGCACAAATGTTCCCTGCGATCTCGGAGTGTAGGGATAGCACATTTGGTAAGGAGTTCCCTGTAGGAAATCCTGTATCCGAATATTATGCGGAGCACACGTTTTTGGACATTTTCGAGTTTGTTGTGGAGATATTCCGGTAGTGCCGTGTGCCACACGGGGCACGCGTACTCTAGGATGGGCTGTACTGTGGACAAGTAAATATCCACTATGTCCTTAGCAGCTACACCAGCACGCTTCAGATGCCAGATCATGAAGACTCGTTTGTTTGCTTTGAGTACAATGGAGTTCACGTGAGCATTCCACTTTAAATCATGCGATATGATAACGCCAAGCAACTTGCTGGAACTGCAACAATCGATTCGATTGCCATTGATGACGATAGGTGTCAAGTCTCTTTTGGTGCGTGCAAAATCAACCACTATCTCTTTGGTCTATATTCACATGGGGCGCAACTAGGCAGCAGGTCATGGAAGTACAAGTACTCGGCAGGTGTCAACACATCCTCTTGAACTGCTTACACAGTTCATGTTACAGGTTATCACTGCACAACCTCGATCACACACGAGCTGGCACGAGCTATGAGATCACAACATGTGTGCAGCACCAGCGGCTCGTTGATGTGGGCCACTGTCTGGGCCAGAAACTCCTTCTGGCTGACCCGCTCCACCGACCGGTGGTGCATATGGAAGTCTAGGCCAACTCTTCCCCAAAGGCAACGCGCCTATGGTGCTTGATCAAGCTTCTCAGGGTGGTGTAGGTACACTCCCCTACTGATGGTGCCTCATGCGGATGTGTACCCATCTGGTAATACTCGGGCTCATGCTTTCTCGGGATTGCCTGCCCCACCGCCCCCCCCCCCCCTCCCCCCAATCTCAGCCTTGGCCGTGCTTGCTAACAATTCCGGCAGTAGAGGGAACACAATAGGCGGGTGAACCTCACTTCTAGTGCATAGATCGGTTCCCAGTACCATCCACGCCTCGACATACCATCCTCTCCAGGGCTAAATCCAGCTGACAGTGAGAGTTGACAGTGTTGACCTACACCGGATGAGGAAGCTGGAAGCCATCCTTACTGTACTCGGCACGCTCGTCTTTCAGGGTAAGCTGCTCCAGAATCGGCACCAGGATGTTCCAGAGCACCACTGGTGTTGACTTCTGCTTTGGTGGGCATACTGGATAATTGAGGTTGCTCCGCTCCTCTGGTGCACCACAGAACAGGTCCATGGTCCGAAATATAGGCAGCCACTGCCCTGGCAGCCCATATCCCGCAGCCTGGTAATACCACTTTCTCTCCACGAAATTCACCATCAGGGCTTCTCGGGTCTCACATCCCACGTGCTGAGCGAGAAAGAGACGTACCCTCGCATAAACCACAGGTTGTCGTTGATCAGCAGTGACTGCTCATTGTGGTCGCACCCTGCTCCCCAAATGGCGTGCTGGCCTCGTGCGAGTGTATACACATCTGGTAATACTCGGGCTCTTACTTCCCCAATATTACCCCCAGTTTCAGCCTTGGCAATGCTTGCCGACTATTCCAGAGTTAGAGGGAGCACAATAGGCGGAACAATCGCATCACATGCATAGGCTGGGTCCCTGTAGCCTCCAGCGCCTCAGCAGGTCGTCTCTCTAGGGGTTAGACCAGGTGACATCGGGAGTCGATGCTGTTGACCTCCACTGGACAGGGCAGCTCCACCGAACAGCGTCATCTTCATAGTACTTTGCACTCTTGGTGTGGGACTCCGGGGTAAGCTGCCGTAGAATCAGGATGTTCCAGGGTCGACTTTGGTTTAGCGGGCATACTTGATATTGAGGTTGCTCTGCTCCTCTAGTGTACCAGCATCGCTTGCCCTGGCCGCACATATCCCTGGTAATACCTTTCACTCCACAAATTTCTCTAGCAGGACTTCCCATGTCTCACATCCCATTTGCTGAGCGAGAAAGGAGACGTATCCTCGCATCAGGGCTGCCCACCTCTGGAGGTTGTCTTCAGTCAACACCGAATGCTCATCGTTCAGCATGTGAATATTCTAGGTGACGTCGAAGCCGGCAGGTCACCTTTCGGTTACAGAAAGTGCACTGCACTGCACATCCCGCTTCCTAGAGGGAGGTGGAGTTAAATCAATTTCAAAACCTACTCGCTGCCTTTGAAGCTGAAAAGAACTTGTACGGGAAAATATTGAGGTCCTTCACTGATTCCTAGCCTGTAATCCATTTAGGCCCTTGGGTCTTTATTTGTAACCAGTATGGTTCAATACCTTGTAACTTAAACTATATAGACAAATGTACCTTGAACGGGAACTGGCTGCCCAATAGTGTCAACGTGTATCTAGGTTGACTCAGATGTATGAATGGGTGTCTTGAAACTAGCTAAAACTGTACATGCCCAGCCAGTGAATGTAAGTATGAATCTATTACCACCAATACAGCCAGATTTTGATGATGTCAACAGCAAACTAAAAACACAACATTTTGGCATAGAAACAAAGCCCGACCAAACTATCTAACAACACATCGGTATCATCAGGGGCAGACAGTGTGTTAAATGTATTTGTTGTTACTCTACATGATGAAAGCGGTAAGTAAAAACTGAAAGGATTAAAAAATAATGTTGATAACGAAAACCTTTCTATTCATGAGTTACAGTTGGACGGGAATTCATTATCATATATGGGAAATTCATTCATCATTTCATTGTCAACATGTGTAACTACAGGTTGTCACAAAAAAATGGTGGTAGAGACAATGTTTTCAGCATGATAGGTGACAAGAACTATAGTTATGTATATTACGGTCATTTTGAACTTTAGGGATTAACTGAGCTCATAAAATACGAGATGGCACACATTGCATTAGGGCCATAACGGTAATTACTTCCCCCTGCTGTGCGTATGGTGTTAATGGAAGGGTGCGAGCAATATAACAGGACTCTTCGATAAAGCGACCGGCCCAGAAATGTCATACCGTATTAGATGAGGACATTTCTAACAATGATTCGGAAACATCTCCAGAGTTTTAGATCATCACCGGACGTTTACATGTATCTGATGGCGCACTGCATAAATTCACTTATAATAAATTACTCCAGCAAAAGTCACATCTGGTTTTGATGAGACATGCTTCCATACCTTCACCCATCTTTGTGATTTAACAGCATTTGATCCTATCGATATAATGACCACTAAACCCTGCCTCATATTGTGATCCGATCCATTGAGTCAATGCAACATTGAAGCAAATCAACTGCCAGATTTATGAAGTAGGTCTATAAGCCACTCGATGTATCGGTCTGTTTTAAATAATTAAACATAATTTTAACACGATTTCTCAAATAGCCAAGGGCTAATCGAGTGAGATTTCCAACATAGTTTCACATTTGAGAACAAATACAGACATGACATAAGATCAACACAGATGTAACGTGATGAGGATTATGCGAGAACATGATTCAGGACTTCAAGTCTTAACTAGCGCTGAAAAATCGGAATACAGCCACTGTTTGAAATGGGGATGATGTTGGTGAACTGCAGGGAGATTATTTACTCAGAGGTGGTCAGAGATCGTCTGAAGCTGTTAATGTTTGATTGAAACAGAAAAACTGTGTAGAGGAAATGAACGTTCGAGTGGCAAGCATAATCGCCTTATTGTTATCGAGTGAGAGAGCAGGGTCGCCTTTTGTTAACAGGCTCGGTTCGGATAGCGTTCGAATTCTGCAGACATGTTAGACATAGGGCATTATATAGGGGCCATGGCTTCAAACAAAGCAAGCCTCTGGACAGTGTACATAGGACACTCAAATAGGTAATGGGTCGATGTTTCACGGCCATGGCCGCATTGGCTGTTCGGTTCATCTACGATGTGCTTACGAAAAAGATCGTCATTAAGAGTACTGTTATTCAAGCGAAGCCTAGTCAATAGGATGTTAGGGTAGCGTTATCCAGTAGCGAACCAAGGTGGGGCTTTTCGATTTGCTCGAGCTTTTTTTTAGTTTCTTGCGAAATATAGTATAGTTTGGGGCCCACACAATAGTGTTGGACAAGCTGTTCCATAGGGAAATCGACCTGGGTATGAGGGATCGTCGATATCTCTCAGTCTTACATCTAGGGGCCTTGAGATTTGGACCACTACGCAAGGGGTAAGCAGCAGTTTGTGTGCATGCAAAGGGTCTGTACAGATCTACTACATATCCTGGTGAAATGTTGTTTACTGCTTTATACGTAGTGCACAGAGTCGCGTCCGATCGCCTATCGGCAAGAGTGTTCCAACCAGGTTCGTCAAGTAAGGTCATTCGATTTGTGTTTGGGAGCGCACCGGTACAAATGACAGCCACCTGATATTGGAGATTTTCCAGTTTGGCATCGTTTACTACGCTCTGATTTCCAAAGATCGGACTGGCATATTCGAGAATAGGCCGGATGTATGATAGGTACAGTTTTTCTATAGTAGTTCTCTTTAATTTGCATGATAACTCTCTCAGGATATTAATACGAGTGCCGGCCGCTTTGCATATATTAGAGACATGGGTCGACCAATTCATATCCGAGGTAAAAGTCAGTCCAAGATGTTTGTGAGACTTGACGTCTTTTATAATTGTGTTCTTGATCTTAATAGGAGGGTTTGTTGATATTGTCATTGATTCTGTTTTCTCGGCATTCAGAGTCAAACCATTTATCTGACCAATCCTGAATCAGGTCTAGATCATTGTTCAATGTGGTAACTGTTGTCACTGAGTTATTCACAGTATCCCATATAATCGTGTCGTCTGCAAATAAGTCAACATTACTCTGAAGGTTGTCGGGAAGATCAGTAGCGTAACCCAAAAAGAGTAGTGGACCGAGGATAGATCCCTGAGGCACACCGCTATTTATATTGCTTATGTATGAGGTTGTATTATCAATAAACACAAGTTGTTTACGATTTATGACATAAGAACTCAACAAATGCAGCAAGTTATCACGAATACCTCTTTTAGGCATTTTGTGTATCAGACCACGATGCCAAATCCTGTCAAACGCTTTTGAAAAGTCGAGAAAAATGATTTCAATATCTTTTCGTTCTTCCAGATCTAGGTAAATGTTATGTACGAGATATAGCAGTTGGTTGACCGTGCTGTCGCCCTTCCTAAACCCAGAATATTTCGGCGTCAAAAGACCGTTAGATTCGAGAAATTTATACAGTTTTTACTGACATTACAAAGTAATGATTCGGTCTATAGTTTTCCACGGTTTGCCGGTTCCCTTTTGTATGAATTGGTATGACCTTACTTCCAGTAAGGTTCCAGTCGTCAGGATAGATTTCATTACACAAGGATTTCCGAAAAATGATATATAGAGGTAAAGCAAGTGTTACCGCACACTGTTTCAGTATTTTATTACCGATAAGGTAGGGGCCAGTTGCTTTACCAGCATTCAAAGATAAAATTATTTTATATACGTCAATCACACCAAACCGCACATCACTTATTGTTGGAACATTATCACTTCTATCATCATCTGGTAGGTCGGCAGATTTAGTCCCAGGAGGCAAGGAACAGATGCTTGTGAAAAATGAGTTAAACATGTCAGATTTCATTTTCGATTCAGTAACTATTACATTTTTATGCGTTATAAGCGGGGGAATTACATTGATGGAATTTGTGTCTAGTATACCTTTGGCGATTTTCCAGAATTGTTTAGGATTCGTTTTAGTATCAGACAACTTTTCTTCCAATTCGAAATTATATTGACGTTTCCTTCTCCTACTTTCCGCTAGTGTAGCATTTCGTAGCTTTCTTAATTCATTCAAGTGGTCTAACTGGTGTGTTATATCTGTTCGTTAACGATATATGATATTTGGCCAGTCTGATCTGACGTCGAGAAATATTACTGCTAATCATCAAAAGCGGTCAGAAGTTTAGCAATATTCATACGAGTAAACCCATGAAGATTCTTAGCAGCATCGAATATATTTTCTGGATTTGCATCTCTGGATTGAAAATTAACTGCCAGACTCAAAACGAGCGAATATTGCACATTGCAACTGTCAAATTCACCAGCCACAACACGATCACAAGATAAACATGCACTAGATGTCAGGAATTATAATACCATTATTAACACACACTGGAATCACTTGTGTCATTGATAGAACATAAAAACAAAATACGCGAGAAAATAAAACCGCAGGTGCATATAAGTGAGATAATAGTACTGCTCAGTAGCCGAATAACTCTTTGCGAAGGATTTGAGTGATACATTTCAATTTTTTTTAAAAGAGTATTTTGTGTGTTATTACCAATGTGAATACGGTATGGAAAGTATAGCTTGCCAGGAATCTGACGGAATTGTTATAACGATGTGCCATCGATTTACTTTCTATGTACATGTAGATCTGTGGGAACTATTAAGCTAATCCTCAAAGTAATGGCATGCAAATTCGCGCGTCATGCCAATTTCTGAAGCTAGATCTGTCTAAGACCGTTTTATCCATGTCTTGTGTTTTGTACCAAACATGGACAGTCCATTTCAGAGAGTGATAATAATGTTGATGTTGTCAGTATAATATCGGAGAGATAAAATAAACGAGTTTATGCACATCAGGAGCATTTTCACACTGGGGATTAACTCACTTCACGAAATACGAGATGACACATACTGCAATAACGCTATAGCGGTAATTACTTTCCTCCCATTATGTGTAAGATGTTAATGGAACTGCGAGGTAATGTTATAGGAAAGACCTGCTCGAAGAATGTCATGTCAGATGGGGACATTCTTAACAATGATTCCTAGAAACCCCGGGAGCATTAATGCTTCACTCGACATGTATTTGATATCGCACTGCAAGCATTTTCTGACGATAAGAATAGGTCTATGACAACAGTATAAAACAGCAAAGCCTTGTTTTTAATAAGAAATATTTCCCATTCATTGTTTTTCGCCCCTAATTTTGATATAACACTCCGGCTCACGCCTGTCCCATGTTATCATTGGCGGCTGAGGCCTGTATCAGGTGGGTGTATCCATCTTGAATCCATTGGTGGACGTTTCATTCAATCATTGGATATGATCACAAGCGGTTCCTCAGTGCGTCGGAAATATGGTTTCCTGCATGATATGATTCAGTCAATAGCAGCATGACTTGACCTGAATCACATTAGAGTTCCGATTCGGAGCTGCACGAAAATTTTACAATATATCTTGTCGCCCAGGTTCTGTTGGTGTTATTCATCATTATGCAAATTGTGTATCCATTGTGCACAGTTTTTTTTATCCTCAACATGAAGTATGTTTTCATTCTACTATTACACACTTATCATATACACATATGAGCACTCCATGAGGGGGCGGGGTGGGGGGTTGGGTTAGACTAGTGTTCTGATTGCTTTATATTGTTTTATAATTCTTGTGTTATTAGCATAAAACAGTATTTGACATAATGGACAATATCCGCTGAAGGCATCAAATATAGAAAATTAAGCCACCCACCCAATATAATGTCCAATTTGCAATGTCCATGTCCAATTTGCCAGCCATACCACGATCACAAACATGATACATGAACCGGAGTAGATGACAGCAATTTCAATACCATTATCGACACTGAAGGCACTTGCATCACTAAGTAATGGACAGAAGGGAAAACCAGCAGCACTTCTTTTTATTACACAAGTTGCAATTTAGACTGCAGAACATAGTTATGACATCCATGCAAACGCTTCACAAATTGTTTGGCGTGTCCCATCGACAGGTATGCTGGCTCTGTCAAAATCTTATCAAGGTGATAGTGTCCATTTAAACCGATGTAATGGGTTTGGCGAATGAAGATACAAACGATAGGTGGCAAGGGCTCGATGTCCTTGCACACATTGTAAGAATCCTCATAAAATATCCACAGTGATATCCTGAAGCATATTTGTACATCCAGAGGGAAATCCCTCCTTACTTGATTGCAAAACCCTATCAGCAAAATCCAGTGATTCATCCACCAATTGATTGGCACAATGTAGCTGTTTCATCACTTAGGCTATTGGATTCTTGGTTTGGTTCATTTAGTTTAGTTCAAATCCCTTGTTTTCAATGACAAGCGAACAATATTCCCTCCTCTCCCTTGTTGGATGGTTTTTGACGAAATCAGTAGGCTTGCCCTTGACACAGCTCTCAATTATTTTAATTATCATTACATTATGTCGGATGTGTTTGAACTGAAGTAAAACTTCTGCCATTCTCTCTTGTCGACATTTTTCATGCTCTTGGTGACGTCGATGGTTGTCAACGACAAGAAGCATAAAACAATATTCGAGAAAATGGACAATATCCGCTGCAGGCTCTAAATGTAGGAAATTAAGCCATCCCACGCATTACACAATACCTCATAAAGTGCCAGATTAACAACGTGTGTTCTAGCACGTACCCCAGTTGCACTTTCGATAAGTGTCCAATCTGCCAGTCATGACACGATCACAAGCATAATGGATACATCAGACTTGATGGCAGCAATCACAATACCATTGTCAACACTGAAAGCACTTGTATCACTAACTGATGGACAGGAGAATAACGAGCAGCAGTACTTTTTATTACAGAAGTTGAATCGTTAATCTTTGTTTAGGATTCGATTGACAAACTCCTGTACCATTACCGAAAGGTCATACGGTGTGGATAACGTATCTTTTCATGCATGTTTTATGTGAACACTGAAGGACGAGGTTGTGACGGGGATCTACAAGCGGACTTCCTGTGTAGATATATGGGAACTGTTGGTCAAATTGACTATAGTAACATGATAATTATCATTCTGACATGGCATATGACTCACTTGTGGAGAAGCAGGGAGATTTGTCATGTTCCTGAGTTCAGCAGAATTTTCTCTGGGGTTACATGGCTGCAAACCTGCAGACTGATGCTCCTTAATACACTGCTTCAAAGTGAATCAAGGACATATATTATATGAATAAATAAAACGAAGTTAATTTTATGATTACGGTCAATTATTCAGATATACATGACTTGTATCCACAAGAGCAGATTGTCTCCTGGTCATTCACTGGTTTCTAACTGTTAAGGTGCTGAAGACACATCAAACACTCTTCGGCTCCGCTCGATGTTTTTGTTATGGAGAGTGGTTGGTATCGGAGCTACAACTTCGGTGTATGTCACACCAAAGTTAATTCTATGGCCTTTGTTTTGAGCTTCTCGTCATCTGGGATGAGGTTTTTCACTAAACTCCCACAAACGAGAAAACATATCCAATATATCCTCAAGCATTATTTTAATAAATGAAACTCATTGAATACTGGAAAATATAGCTGACTTTGTAGTTGTCTCGGTGTCTACCGATTCCATGGCATCTTCGAAATGTTGGGCTGTCGCTCCATTAGTCACTAGCAAGAGGGAGGGCGTCAACAGAATGGCACTCCATCAGATTCTGCAAATAGTCATTGTATGTCGTCTTCGTTGATCCTGGTCATTAGGAAGCCGGATGGGGATTGGGATATTCCCACTGTCACATACGTTGTCCCCTGGACGTTGTTCTGAACAATTCTGACGTTGGTGTGGGTACGAAAGACCTCTGAATCATGGCATCATTAAAATCTTGGGGCAATGTCAAATGTTTCTGCTAACTAGTGAGGACGAAGAGCTCCCTGGACTCGAGACAACTTCCTGATGCTGTTTAATACTATTGGCATAACACCAGTGGCATGACACTCCAGGAGTGACACCAAACTACGGTGCTTTCCATGCCACCTGCTACAATCCCGAGCCGCCTCATGGGAATGTACAAATTCGGGCAAGCTGCCATAGTCGGAATGATTGGGGAACTGTTCTGAAAATTAAAACTGTAGAAACTTGTTTGGCGTGTCCCATCGACAGGTATGCTGGCTCTTGTCATAACCTTATCAAGGTGACAGTGTCCATTGAAACTGATGTAACGGGTTTGGCAAAGGAAGATGCAAACGATAGGTGGCAAGGGCTCGATGTCCTTGCACACATTCATGAATCCTCATGAACATATCCACAGCGACACCCTGAAGCATATTTAAACACGCATAGATAAATCCCTCCTTGCGTAATTGCAAAGCCCTATCAGCAAAATCCAGTGATTTATCCACCAATTGATTCGCACAATGTAGCTGTTATATCACTTAGGCTATTGGATTCTAGGTTTGGTTCATTTAGATAGTCCAAATCTCTTCTTTTCATTGACAAGCTAACAATAGTCCCTTCTGACCCTTGTTGGATGGTTTTTGACGAAATCAGTAGGATTGCATTTGAAACAAGTCTCAAGTATCGGACCATTACATTATGCCTGATCTGTTTGAACTGAAGTAAAATTTCTGCCATTCTCTCTTGTTGACATTAATCATGCTCTTGGTGATGTCGAGGGTTGTCAACGACAAGCAGCATAAAAACAATATTCGAGAAAATGGACAATATCCGCTGCAGGCATTAAATGTAGAGAATTAAGCCACCCCACGCATTACACAATACCTCATAATGTGCCAGATGAACAACGTGTGTTCTAGCATGAACCCCAGGTGCACTTTTGATAAGTGTCCAATTTGCCAGTCATGACACGATCACAAGCATAATGGATACATCGGACTTGATGGCAGGAATTACAATACCATTATCGACACTGAAAGCACTTGTATCACTAACTAATGACAGGAGAATAATGAGCAGCAGTACTTTTTATTACAGAAGTTGAATCGTTAATCTTTATTAGGATTCGATTGACAATCTCCTGTACCATTACCGAAAGGTCATACGGTGTGGACAACGTATCTTTTCAAGGATGTTTTATGTGAACCCTGAAGGACGAGGTTGTGACGGGGATCTACAGGCGGACTTCCTGTGTAGATATGTGGGAACTGTTGGTCAAATTGACTATAGTAACATGATAATTATCATTCTGATATGGCATATGACTGGTGGAGAATCCGGGAGATTTGGCATGTTCCTGGATTTTGAGTTGAGCAGAATTTTCTCCGGGGTTACATGGCTGCAATGCTGCAGACTGATGCTCCTTTATACACTGCTTCAAAGTGAATCAAAGACATATATTATATAAATAATTAAAACGAGGTTAGTTTTATGATTACGGTCAATTATTCAGATATACATGACTTGTATCCAAAAGAGCAGATTGTCTCCTGGTCGTTCACTGGTTTCTAACTGTTAAGGTGCTGAAGACACATCATACACTCTTTGGCTCCGCTTGATGTTTTTGTTATGGAGAGTGGTTGGCGTCGAAGCTACAACTTCGGGGTATGTCACACCAAAGTTAACCCCATGGCCTTCGTTTTGAGCTTCTCTTCATTACCCTCGCCCCGATAGGGGCAGAGGGTATTGTAATTGGGTCTGTCAGTTTGTTACTTGACGAAATGTAAATTTCGTCAAGTATGTTGGTCAGTCGAGTTTGTCTGTCTGTCTGTTTGTTTGTTTGTTAGCGCTCTACAGGTCACAATTTTGATCATAAAGTCTCGAAAATTTGTCAAAAGATGTGCAATCAAATATGGATGGATGAGTTCATTTTTGGAAGCTCAAGGTCAAATATTGAGGTCAAGGTCATGTAAAACGATAA
This sequence comes from Terebella lapidaria, assembly GCA_949152475.1. Classification (NCBI taxonomy): domain Eukaryota; kingdom Metazoa; phylum Annelida; class Polychaeta; order Terebellida; family Terebellidae; genus Terebella; species Terebella lapidaria. The sequence continues at coordinate 40,393,092 of OX424562.1, read as the reverse complement.
AAACACATAAATGGTCATAACTCCGGTTCTATTCGTTATAGAGACTTCAAACCAAGTTCATATTGTAGATAAACTCGAGTTCTATATTCTGTAACCTTGATTTTGGCATTTGACCTTGACCTTGAGAAGTTCGCCATGAGGTGAATGTCAAGGTCAAGTACAAAGGTCAGTGCACCATATCGAGTAGTATATCGTTGGAAAGGTCTTGAGCCTCTGATTCCAGTGATATCTCATTTTTGGCGCTGCGACGTAAACTGACGTCACAATGATGTCATAAACGTCAAAAATCTGAAATTTCAAAGGGCCATAACATCGTCAATAGTGTATGGAATCCCTTGAAATTTGATATGCATTTTGACAGCATTGACCTCTACGAACTGAAGTACAAAGGTCAAAGGTCAAAGGTAAAGGTCATTGAAATCCCAGAAAAACACGTTTAAGGTAACAACATCCGTTTGAATTGTCGTAGGTTCATGAAATTTGAAGCATATCATTCAGAAGAGGTATAGCAATCGGACCTATATGTCAATTCCATGATTGACCTCAAACTTTGTCTAAAATCTGACAAAACTTAATCAGAATCCTATGATAATTCTGGATTTTACAGATATTTTTTATGTTTTCATGGCTCCAATTTTCACAAATTTACTGAACATTCAATTCTAAAGTATTTCATGCAGTCAGTTGCAGTGTTATTTCTAGTTTATGGTCCACTTTTCACATTTGGAATAAATTGAAAACTCGCCGAGATATCAAAGTAGAAAGAGCAGTGGGGTGAATCTGATTCTCAATCCGTTCACACGCCAATAAGCTGTAGAAACGATTACCCCCTGTGGACATGTCCCCTTCTAAATATACACACTCGGTCGAGCAGCAGTACAGTATACCATATATGTATCCAAGTGCACATCTCAAACAACAAAACAATTCTTTTGTTTTCTGACTCAGAGCTGTCAAACTGGTATATTAAAGCCTAAAACTCATGTCTAAATACAGTCTGGGTCAAGCGACAGGCCACTTTATATCAGAACTTTTATTACTTTGATTTTGGCAATTATTACTTGACGAAATGTAAATTTCGTCAAGTATGTTGGTCAGTCGAGTTTGTCTGTCTGTCTGTTTGTTTGTTTGTTAGCGCTCTACAGGTCACAATTTTGATCATAAAGTCTCGAAAATTTGTCAAAAGATGTGCAATCAAATATGGATGGATGAGTTCATTTTTGGAAGCTCAAGGTCAAATATTGAGGTCAAGGTCATGTAAAACGATAAAAACACATAAATGGTCATAACTCCGGTTCTATTCGTTATAGAGACTTCAAACCAAGTTCATATTGTAGATAAACTCGAGTTCTATATTCTGTAACCTTGATTTTGGCATTTGACCTTGACCTTGAGAAGTTCGCCATGAGGTGAATGTCAAGGTCAAGTACAAAGGTCAGTGCACCATATCGAGTAGTATATCGTTGGAAAGGTCTTGAGCCTCTGATTCCAGTGATATCTCATTTTTGGCGCTGCGACGTAAACTGACGTCACAATGATGTCATAAACGTCAAAAATCTGAAATTTCAAAGGGCCATAACATCGTCAATAGTGTATGGAATCCCTTGAAATTTGATATGCATTTTGACAGCATTGACCTCTACGAACTGAAGTACAAAGGTCAAAGGTCAAAGGTAAAGGTCATTGAAATCCCAGAAAAACACGTTTAAGGTAACAACATCCGTTTGAATTGTCGTAGGTTCATGAAATTTGAAGCATATCATTCAGAAGAGGTATAGCAATCGGACCTATATGTCAATTCCATGATTGACCTCAAACTTTGTCTAAAATCTGACAAAACTTAATCAGAATCCTATGATAATTCTGGATTTTACAGATATTTTTTATGTTTTCATGGCTCCAATTTTCACAAATTTACTGAACATTCAATTCTAAAGTATTTCATGCAGTCAGTTGCAGTGTTATTTCTAGTTTATGGTCCACTTTTCACATTTGGAATAAATTGAAAACTCGCCGAGATATCAAAGTAGAAAGAGCAGTGGGGTGAATCTGATTCTCAATCCGTTCACACGCCAATAAGCTGTAGAAACGATTACCCCCTGTGGACATGTCCCCTTCTAAATATACACACTCGGTCGAGCAGCAGTACAGTATACCATATATGTATCCAAGTGCACATCTCAAACAACAAAACAATTCTTTTGTTTTCTGACTCAGAGCTGTCAAACTGGTATATTAAAGCCTAAAACTCATGTCTAAATACAGTCTGGGTCAAGCGACAGGCCACTTTATATCAGAACTTTTATTACTTTGATTTTGGCAATTATTACTTGACGAAATGTAAATTTCGTCAAGTATGTTGGTCAGTCGAGTTTGTTACTTGACGAAATTAAATTTCGTCAAGTATGTTGGTCAGTTGAGTTTGTCTGTTTGTCTGTTTGTTTGTTTGTTTGTGTGCACTCTACAGGTCACAATTTTGGTCGTATCGTCATGAAACTTCACCAGAAGGTGGACAATCAATTTCGTACCAAGTGGTAAACTTTTAGGAGGTCAAGGTCAAAAATGGAGGTCAAGGTCATAGAAAAGGTCAAAATCGAAAAATCGCGATAACTTCGCTTCTAATTGAGATTATTTTTTCTGGGTATTTTTATATTTTTCTATGGTCAATTCTGCATCATCTGATGTATGTCCGATGGTCGTACGACCAAAATTCCCGATTTTCGGTCCAGGTCGAAAATTTGGGGGTCAAGAATTTAGATTTTTCTTGTCTCACAATATTCAAATTCATATTATAGAGCCAGGTTCCAATATATGTTGCTGATTTTTACTCAGGAGTTGTGCCTCATCACGCAGAACAAGGTCCTGAAGTTTCAGAGCTCAGGGTCAAGGATTAGAGTTAAGGTCATAGTAAAGGTCAAAATCGAAAAATCGTGATAACTCCGCTTCTAATCAAGATTATTTTTTCTGTGTATTTTCATATTTTTCTATGGTGAATTCCGCATCACATGATGCATGTCTGATGGTCGTATGACCTAAACTCTCGATTTTCGGTCCAGGTCGAAAATTTGGGGGTCATGAACTTAGGTCTTGCTTGTCTCAATTTTCAAAACCCTATTGTATAGCCAGGATCCAATATATGTTTCTGATTTTTACTCAGGAGTTGTGCCTTCTCACGCAGAACATGACTGTGAAGTTATAGGGCTCAAGGTCAAGAATTACAGTTAAGGTCATAGTAAAGGTCAAAATTGAAAAATCGTGATAACTCCGCTTCTAATCATGATTATTTTTTTTGATTATTTTTGTATTTTTTTATGGTCAAATCCGCGTCATATGATACATGTCCGATGGTCGTATGACCAAAACTCTCGATTTTCGGTCCAGGTCGAAAATTTGGGGGTCATGAACTTAGGTCTTGCTTGTCTCAATTTTCAAAATCCTATTGTATAGCCAGGATCCAATATATGTTTCTGATTTTTACTCAGGAGTTGTGCCTTCTCACGCAGAACATGACTGTGAAGTTATAGGGCTCAAGGTCAAGAATTACAGTTAAGGTCATAGTAAAGGTCAAAATTGAAAAATCGTGATAACTCCGCTTCTAATCATGATTATTTTTTTCTGATTATTTTTGTGTTTTTCTATGGTCAAATCCGCATCATATGATACATGTCCGATGGTCGTATGACCAAAACTCTGGATTTTCGGTCCAGGTCGAAAATTTGGGGGTCATGAACTTAGGTCTTGCTTGTCTCAATTTTCAAAACCCTATTGTAGAGCCAGGATCCAATATATGTTTCTGATTTTTACTCAGGAGTTGTGCCTTCTCACGCAGAACATGACTGTGAAGTTATAGGGCTCAAGGTCAAGAATTACAGTTAAGGTCATAGTAAAGGTAAAAATTGAAAAATCGTGATAACTCCGCTTGTAATCATGATTATTTTTTCTGATTATTTTTGTATTTTTCTATGGTCAAATCCGCATCATATGATACATGTCCGATGGTCGTATGACCAAAACTCTGGATTTTCGGTCCAGGTCGAAAATTTGGCGGTCATGAATTTAGGTGTTTCCTGTCTCATAATATTCAAAACCACATTATAGAGCCAGGTTCCAATATATATTGCCGGATTTTACTCAGGAGTTGTGCCTGATCACGCAGAATAAGATTGTGAAATTGTAGAACTCAAGGTCACGAGTTTTCCCGATCGAATTCTGCACGCTGCCAGTCCAATGTACAGCCATGGCATAATTCAGTGTTTATCCTGAGCGAAGTTTCTCCTACGCACTATACTTTACACGTGTTGAGTTTCAATGAACAGAATGGCGCAGTCAGTAGAGGCGTTAGGTATGTGTGCGGGGGGTCAGCGGTTCGATTCTTACTGTTGACTGATTTTTTTTTTTCTTCTAAAATTCAATTCCAAATGACTTTTTCTGTTTCTGAGTGGTCTTGTAAGCATCCCAAACCTGCCATGCTTTATGTAATTATATTGTTTCGAATTATAATGATCACCTTTGAAGGAAAAAACACTGTTCCACGAATAGCGACAAACTATTTTATCGGGCTTTCTAGTGGTATCATCAAAATCTAGTTTGTTCTTTATATTTAAAGTTACAAGCCGCTTTAAATTCAGCATTACGGCCACAACTGTGAATGATCTGTGGTATTAGCTGCTAACAAATGCATGACAAAAGGCGTGTACCAGATGATATGTCTGCTTCATATGATGCATGTGGGATTGGGGGTCTGGTAAGTGCAGATTAAACACTGTATCGTGTCATTTTACAGGGTCTCATTGGTTTCATTATGATCGAACAATGCATGTTTTTGTCATAACGCGTTTGTGTTAACTCCATTCTTCATAGCCTTAAAATATGACCTAATTACAACTGTTTGTTAATATAAAAACATTGATAAAAAGAAGACAAGCAATTATTAGGTCATATTTTAGGGCTGTGCAATCGCCACATGTCTAAGCCTCTCTATTTGTTTTGTTTACTTGTTGTCAATGTAATTTCATATTTGTGCGGGAATATTTGATGGTTGTTATTCGCTCATTTTTAGGCTATCGATATTTGTTTTTGGATTTTTGTAATTTTGATATATTTTAGGTTTTTTAGTAGTGGCATCATCAAAATTTTGTGCCGTTAGCATGGTTAGAGGTAATATATCATGTTGATATATACGCAAACTAGATGTTTCAAATGGTTCAGTTTCCAATGCTATATGTTGTCATGGGATGCCATAAATGTGTAAATAATGAGTAAATGTTTTGAATGTAAACAAATGTGTAGATTTTCGTCAAGTGTTGGCCTATGGCCGATTTTCTGTCTGTCTGTTTGTTTGTTTGTTAGCGCTCTACAGGTCACAATTTTGATCATAAAGTCTCGAAAATTTGTCAAAAGATGTGCAATCAAATATGGATGGATGAGTTCATTTTTGGAAGCTCAAGGTCAAATATTGAGGTCAAGGTCATGTAAAACGATAAAAACACATAAATGGTCATAACTCCGGTTCTATTCGTTATAGAGACTTCAAACCAAGTTCATATTGTAGATAAACTCGAGTTCTATATTCTGTAACCTTGATTTTGGCATTTGACCTTGACCTTGAGAAGTTCGCCATGAGGTGAATGTCAAGGTCAAGTACAAAGGTCAGTGCACCATATCGAGTAGTATATCGTTGGAAAGGTCTTGAGCCTCTGATTCCAGTGATATCTCATTTTTGGCGCTGCGACGTAAACTGACGTCACAATGATGTCATAAACGTCAAAAATCTGAAATTTCAAAGGGCCATAACATCGTCAATAGTGTATGGAATCCCTTGAAATTTGATATGCATTTTGACAGCATTGACCTCTACGAACTGAAGTACAAAGGTCAAAGGTCAAAGGTAAAGGTCATTGAAATCCCAGAAAAACACGTTTAAGGTAACAACATCCGTTTGAATTGTCGTAGGTTCATGAAATTTGAAGCATATCATTCAGAAGAGGTATAGCAATCGGACCTATATGTCAATTCCATGATTAACCTCAAACTTTGTCTAAAATCTGACAAAACTTAATCAGAATCCTATGATAATTCTGGATTTTACAGATATTTTTTATGTTTTCATGGCTCCAATTTTCACAAATTTACTGAACATTCAATTCTAAAGTAATTCATGCAGTCAGTTGCAGTGTTATTTCTAGTTTATGGTCCACTTTTCACATTTGGAATAAATTGAAAACTCGCCGAGATATCAAAGTAGAAAGAGCAGTGGGGTGAATCTGATTCTCAATCCGTTCACACGCCAATAAGCTGTAGAAACGATTACCCCCTGTGGACATGTCCCCTTCTAAATATACACACTCGGTCGAGCAGCAGTACAGTATACCATATATGTATCCAAGTGCACATCTCAAACAACAAAACAATTCTTTTGTTTTCTGACTCAGAGCTGTCAAACTGGTATATTAAAGCCTAAAACTCATGTCTAAATACAGTCTGGGTCAAGCGACAGGCCACTTTATATCAGAACTTTTATTACTTTGATTTTGGCAATTATTACTTGACGAAATGTAAATTTCGTCAAGTATGTTGGTCAGTCGAGTTTGTTACTTGACGAAATTAAATTTCGTCAAGTATGTTGGTCAGTTGCGTTTGTCTGTCTGTCTGTTTGTTTGTTTGTTAGCGCTCTACAGGTCACAATTTTGATCATAAAGTCCCGAAAATTTGTCAGAAGATGTGCAATCAAATATGGATGGATGAGTTCATTCTTGGAAGAAATCAGTCAATTGATGACGTCACCAAAAATCATTGAAAAATCGAAAAATCCCTATCTCTCATCATTGGCGAATTTTCAAAAATTCACACAGCAGTCACATTTGAACCGATACCTCTGAAATTTAGCACACCGATATATGGTAATATTATCCATCATACTGCGAAGTTTGGTTTGGATCGGTTGAACGTCAATGACGTCACGACGTGAAACGTCATTTTTCGAAATGGGGTTATATATCGGAAAGTATTTGTCGTACGGAGAAGCGGATTGCACCATTGGAAAGCTCGTTGAATTCTGGTTTAGGAGGGTACTGTCCGATACTTTTCCGCCATGATAGATTTTCCGCTATGACGTCATAAACGTAAGGCCTGTCATACCAATTTTTCGACTTTTCAGCAAACTTTCAAACATTCACAGTGCACTCAATTTTGAATATATTAGGCTGTAATTATCAGAACATATGTGGAATAATGATACGCAGCCATACACCAAGTTACAACACGCTACGTGCAACGTCAATGACGTCACGACGTAAACGTCAATTTTAGAAATGAGGCTATATATCAAAAAGTATTTGTCATACAGAGAAGCGAATTGCACCATTGGAAAGCTCGTTGAATTCTGGTTCAGAAGGGTACTGTCCGATACTTTTCCGCCATGATAGATTTTCCGCTATGACGTCATAAACGTAAGGCCTGTCATACCAATAATTTTTCGACTTTTCTGCCAATTTTCAAACATCCACAGTGTACTCAAATTTGAAGATATTGGACTGTAATTATCAGAACGTGTGTGAAATAATAATACCCAGCCACATACCAAGTTTCAACACGCTACGTGCAACGTCAATGACGTCATGACGTAAAACGTCATTTTTCGAAATGGGGTTATATATCGGAAAGTATTTGTCGTAGAGAGAAGCGGATTGCACCATTGAAAAGGTCGTTGAATTTTGGTTTAGGAGGGTACTGTCCGATACTTTTCCGCCATGATAGATTTTCCGCTATGACGTCATAAACGTAAGGCCTGTCATACCAATTTTTCGACTTTTCTGCAAACATTCACAGTGCACTCAATTTTGAATATATTAGGCTGTAATTATCAGAACATATGTGGAATAATGATACCCAGCCATAAACCAAGTAACAACACGCTACTTGCAACGTCAATGACGTCATGACGTAAAACGTCAATTTTCGAAATGGGGCTATATATCAGAAATTATTTGTCATACAGAGAAGCGAATTGCACCATTGGAAAGCTCGTTGAATTCTGGTTCAGAAGGGTACTGTCCGATACTTTTCCGCCATGATAGATTTTCCGCTATGACGTCATAAACGTAAGGCCTGTCATACCAATAATTTTTCGACTTTTCTGCAAATTTTCAAACATCCACAGTGTACTCAAATTTGAAGATATTGGACTGTAATTATCAGAACGTATGTGAAATAATAATACCCAGCCACATACCAAGTTTCAACACGCTACGTGCAACGTCGATGACGTCATGACGTAAAACGTCAGTTTTTAAAATGGGGCTATATATCGAAAAGTATTTGTCGTACAAAGAAGCGAATTGCACCATTGGAAAGCTCGTTGAATTCTAGTTTAGAGGGGTGCTGTCCAAAACTTTTCCGTCATGATAGACTTCCGCTATGACGTCATAAACGTAAGGCCTGTCATACAAGATTTATGGCTTTTGAGCAAACTTTCAAACAAGCACAGTGCACTCAATTTTGAAGGTTATGAGAACGTATGTGGAGCGTTATTAGTCAGCCACGTACCGAATTTCAACACGCTACGTGCAACGTCAATGACGTCATGAGGTAAAACGTCAATTTTAAAAATGGAGCTATATGTCGAGAGGTATTTGTCGCACTAATTTCTAAAATTGTGAATTCTTCTGCTGGGTGATGCTCAGGAGATGTGTTTCAATTTCTAATGCTAGGAGTTGTTCAGTAAATCTTTTCAATGTGTAAATTATGAGTAAATGTTTTAAATGTAAACAAATGTGTAAATTATTTCGTCAAGTGTTGGCCTATGGCCGATTTTATGTCTGTTTGTCTGTTTGTTTGTTTGTTTGTTTGTTTGTTTGTCTGTCCGCGCGCATAACTCAAAACCGAATGGTCGTCCTGAAATTTATAGGGAAGAAGCGGTATCACCGTGGCTCGGTCCTCCTCAATTTTTGTCAAAATCAGAAAAAAATTGTTGCCATGGCAACGAAAAAAGAGAAAATCACATAATTGGCTATAACTCTAGTTCTAATGAATATTAATTTCTTAAACTAATTTTGTATTTTTCTTTGGCCAATTCCCGACCCTATGGTGTACCGCCGATGGTCGTACGACAAAAACTCTCTATTATCGCCCGATGTCGAAAAATTGAGGGTCACGATTTCGGTGATTTTTTGCCAGCAACGTTTCAGTGCAAATGTCTGCGCTCATAACTCAAAGGCAAACGGTCCGATCGATCTGAAATTTGTAGTGCTGGAGTGATATGATAGTCGCTCGGTCCCGTTCGAATTTTGTCAAAATCGGATGAAAACAGTTGCCATGGCAACGGAAAAAGTGAAAATCACTTAATTGGCTGTAACTCCGGTTCTACTTAATATTAATTTTTCCAACTATTTTTGTATTTTTCTTTGGCCAATTATCGATCGTATGGTGTACGACCGATGGTCGTACGACGAAAACTCTCCATTATCGCCCGATGTCGAAAAATTGGGGGTCACGATTTCGGTTATTTTTTGCCAGCGACGTTTCAATGCAAATGTCTGCGCTCATAACTCAAAGGCAAACGGTCTGATCGATCTGAAATATATAATGCTGGAGTGCTATGGTAGTCGCTCGGTCCCGTTCGAATTTTGTTAAAATCGAATGAAAACAGTCGCCATGGCAACGGAAAAAGTGAAAATCACTTAATTGGCTCTAACTCCGGTTCTACTTGATATTAGTTTTCCAACTATTTTTGTATTTTTCTTTGGCCAATTTTCGATCGTATGGTGTACGACCGATGGTCGTACGACGAAAACTCTCCATTATCGCCCGATGTCGAAAAATTGGGGGTCACGATTTCGGTTATTTTTTGCCAGCGACGTTTCAATGCAAATGTCTGCGCTCATAACTCAAAGGCAAACAGTCTGATCGATCTGAAATCTATAGGACTGGAGTGCTATGGTAGTCGCTCGGTCCCGTTCGAATTTTGTTCAAATCGGATGAAAACAGTCGCCATGGCAACGGAAAAAGTGAAAATCACTTAATTGGCTCTAACTCCGGTTCTACTTGATATTAGTTTTTCCAACTATTTTTGTATTTTTCTTTGGCCAATTCTCGATTGTATGGTGTACGACCGATGGTCGTACAACGAAAACTCTCCATTATCACCCGATGTCGAAAAATTGGGGGTCACGATTTCGGTTATTTTTTGCCAGCGACGTTTCAATGCAAATGTCTGCGCTCATAACTCAAAGGCAAACGGTCTGATCGATCTGAAATTTATATTGCGGGAGTGCTATGGTAGTGGCTCGGTTCCGTTCGAATTTTGTTAAAATCGGATGAAAACAGTCGCCATGGCAACGGAAAAAGTGAAAATCACTTAATTGGCTCTAACTCCGGTTCTACTTGATATTAGTTTTCCAACTATTTTTGTATTTTTCTTTGGCCAATTCTCGATCGTATGGTGTACGACCGATGGTCGTACAACGAAAACTCTCCATTATCGCCCAAGGTCGAAAATTTGGAGGTCACGATTTTATTATTTGTGAGTGTTCTGAGATTCGAGGCCATATTGTGAAGCCAGTTATCAATCTGTTTAATGCGTTTTCGTTCATGAGATGTGCCTTGATAATAGAAACATAACGGTGAAATTTTACAGCTCAATATTGAACGACAAGGTCAAGGTCACAGAAGAGGTCAAAATCGAAAAGTTGCAATAACTCTGTTTATATTCATGATAAATTTTCCCTAATAATTTTGTATTTTTCTGTGGTCTATTCTCCACCTTTTGCTATATGACCAATGCCGTACAATCAAAACTCCCCATTATCCCCCAAGATCGAGAATGTAAGGGTCATCAGCTGAAATTACCGATTTCGTAATATTTCAAGTAGTAATAATTCAGAAACCACTGGAGATATTCAATAAAATATCACGCATTATAAATCTGAGTGAGCCTTCAAATTTTGGAAGGTCAGTGTCAAGGAATCAGGCCGTGGTCACAAATATGGTCCAAAAAGAGAAATCGCATGAACTCTACTTTTAATAATGATTAATCCTCCCATGATTTTCTGTTTTTGTCTATGGCCAATTCCTGACCATTTGATATATGGCCACTTGTCGTATGACCAAGAACCCCGATTATCGCCGACGTTGAAAATGCAAAGGTTATCAGCTTTAACTTTAGTGACTAAATCTGAAGGGCGAGGGTCTGCAATCTCTGATTGTCTCGTTTGGGATGAAGTTTTTCACTAAACTCCCACAAACGTGAAAACATAAACAATATATTCTCAAGCATTAGTTTTGAGACACGTAACACGCAGAGGGAAATTCCTCCTTGCCTACTTGTGAAACCTCCTACTTGGAGATCTGACAAATGCCCATGTGTGATCAACTGCTCATGTCAAGGGCTCATATGGGACTTAAGTACCTTACTCAGGTATACAGTAATGTATACCTGAGTACCTTACTCAGGTATACATTACTCAGGTATACATGCTCCATGGTGAGGAGTGTATGTACCCTGTTTTACTGTTGAGCATTCGTTCGTTCCAAGAATGATCAGCATATGGTGTAACAGTAGTGATACTGATTTCTTCCGTGAAGTTGGGTCATACAAGATCTTTTGTTCTCTCAATATAGCCAACCGGATTTTCTCACACTAGTATCTAATTTCGTTGGTATCCCCTTTCTGTAAAGATCTCGTATGTCTTACCTTTTCTCAAAGATTTTCCAATAATCAAACATAAGGTTTTGACCATCTTCTATAGCATGTCATAGGTCATTTGGTATGGCACGTAAATGGCCTTGTAAGCCTAAAGTGTAGTGAAACTTTATTCATGATTCCAACAATAACTGACGATTCATGAAACTGGACTTTTTATTGTATAGGGCAGAGGCACTCCCAGTTGAAGTGGCGTGTTGACTTGGGTGCGAAGAATAGGAACGGATTTTTGTCTCAGGCATTCGGTTTTACTGGCTAGAGGCTGATCGGAACTCCCAGGCTAATTCGAGGTCTGCCCGATGTTTTTGTCATGATTATTGATTTTCTCGGATAAATACTGTTACAGGATTCGGATAGATCCACTTGCCCGAGAGGGGATTCGAACCCAGGACCCCACAAACAGCAGTTAAACACTCCAGTGAGCTGAAGGGATATCCCACTAGCCGAGCTAGTAGGAATGCTGACTACCAATTTGGGCGAACCCCGAATGGGCCCTGGCACATCCTCCCCCCTCTTCGGAAATCTCGTCCCCGAGATTTGAGCAAGTCCGCCATTGGGCGCCAATGTTACAGGGTTTGGATAAATCCACTTGCCCGAGAGGGGATTCGAACCCAAGACCCCACAAACAGCAGTCCAACACTCTACCAAGTGAGCTAAAGGGATATCCCACTAGCCGAGCTAGTAGGAATGCTGACTACCAAACTGGGCGTACCCCGAATGGGGCCTGGCACAATACCGACAACGACAATATAACGTGTCAAGTCCACACCATTATTAGGGAAGCTTAATATGACCCTCCGTATGGACTCTGTAGATTTCCTAGTTTTAGCTACTTTCTGCAATGAATTATGAATACTGTATGTTTGCAAAAATGCCTGATACCAGAAATGTGTATCTAAGACCATTCTATCCACGTCTTTTACCACATATGTTTTTCATTATTCCGAGTTTCAAATAATCTGATGTCAGCATGCAAAAATAATGATGGTTATATGTGAAGAGAGTGGTCGCAAGGATAATGCGGCCATACGTTCATCGGGGAATACAAAATAGTACTGCACATTATTGGCATCTGTAACCCCTGGGATTAATGAAATATGAGATGACATGCAGTGCAACCGGTTCATAACGGTAATTGATTCCTCCTGTTATGTGTAAGATATTAATGGAACTGCGAGGAAATGAGCAAGACATTTTCATATAGAGACGAGCTTGGAAATGCCATATCAAAGGAGGGCATTTCTGACAATGATTCACAGAATTCTTCAGAGCATTAAGGTAGTCCGCTCCAGACAGCGAGCGGAGGGGGTCAAAGAGTTTTTCAAAATAAATAACTGTATTAAGAAAATCTAGAGCTTCAAAATGACATATTCTATAGAGTAACTGATCAGCATCCTAAAACTGAAAAGAAAATAGGGGGTCACCGTATCCGTTCTCTTGGAAAACAAGATGCAAGATGTGAAAATGGGCGAAAAAATGTGTAAAAATACCATAAACTAAGTCATTTTAGTAAAAGTTTGTGATTTTTGATTGAATATGTCGAAAAAACCAGCACGGTGACCCTCTATTTTCTTTTCAGTATTAGAATGCTGATCAGTTACTCTATAAAATATGTTATTTTGAAGAGATAATATTCAAGATATAACTTTTAAATTTTGACAATTCATTACCTCCCTGTTTGTAGCGTACTACGTTAAGTTTGACTTGTCTGACCTGTGTAATTGCGCTCTGCAAGCATTCACATGTAATAATTTGAAAACAATATATAGTGGTCCTATCTGATCTCGATTATGAATGTTTCCCCTGTGATCTACATTCATAGTTCCCGGATGTGACACAAGGCTGTTTGTGACTTATCAACCTTATCGACATAATGACTATGACACTCTGACAACGCCTGCCTATATTGTCACTTGATAACGACAGAGGCCAATGGACATGACAGTACCAAATATATGACGTCACATCCGTGAGAGTCAATTGATTCCTTACTTTTACTGATAGTATCCCTCGGATTTGACACACTGAACTTGTGAACTTTGTGCAAGTGGCGCACTCTACTATTTCAACTATCCCACTGACTCTACCGGTATATCAAACATGTAGTAACCTGCGATACATGGGCCATTTCGTCCATGGATTCCGTCATGGAATTTGAGTACGTTGGTATCCATTTGTGCTTTGAGAATATGGGATACTCTTGATACCCAGTAGTTGAAGAATATCTTGCTTTTGCTGGCTGATGAACCAAGCTGGTTGGAATAGCACACGAACGGTTCCAAACCCACAGCGGGCACAGAAGGGTTCAGATGACGAAAATTAAAACGGGCTAGTCAGGCATGAAAATTAGTGATTTTTAGGGAGTTCAAGCTATAACTCGAGCTATAACAAAAATTTAATATATGCCTACTGAGGTGTGGAAATGGAACTCCTTTGCTAAGGCTCTGCTCGTTATGGAAAGGAACTACTAGTATGAGGAGTTGAACTGGGGCGTAGTTTCCAAACGTTGGTATATATTCTATAACATAGTCATTTTCAGTATGATTTAAACGAAATTGCATTGAAATTCTGGCTTCGAACTATACTACTGTACGTAGAATCTGTATAGCGTTGCTTGCCGCCTATTTTTCATGAATCATATTTTGCCTACTTTGTAGTGTCTTATACTCCTTACTCTTTTGTTTTAGGCATAGGAACAATACATGACAATACGAAAACTACTTGAAACAGGCATGGTGAAACAGATATATTACAAAAATATCTTGTTTACATGTGACAAAAGTGTCCATGTTTTGTCACACACACACACATAACATGTGTTTCAGCACGTACCACAGTTGCACTTGCCAAGTGTCCAATTCGCCAGCCACAACACCATCATAAACATAATGGACACATCAGACTAGATGGCGTGAATTGCAATACCATTATCAGCACTCAAAGCAATAATGAAACTGTACATCGGAGACAGTCATGGAACACAATACATGATAACACTAAGCAAAAAATAACAGGTAATGAGGACAGCTGTATTTTTTTTGGCGTAGGTGTTGTGGTGGTGTTTAATTGGCCGACTTTCCATGTAGATTTGTGGGAACTGCTTGTCAAATTGACCGTGATATGGTACTGAAATTTTCCATACAGTGATATCACAGCCTCGAGAGGGAATCATCAGGTCAGACCCCGCATGCTGGATCTGTTGGTTTATTAAGTCGAATGGTTCCAATCATCTTTGTCGTGAAGGCCACAAACCATTGCCTTGTGTTGACAAGTTAATGGGAGAACTTGTGTTGACAAGTCAAAGGGAGAACTTGTGTTGACAAGTCAATGGGAGAACTTGTGTTGACAAGTCAATGGGAGAACTTATGTTGACAAGTCAATGGGGGAACTTGTGTTGACAAGTCAAAGGGAGAACTTGTGTTGGCAAGTCAATGGGAGAAGTTGGTTTGACCAGTCAATTGAGAACTTTTGTTGACAAGTCAATGGGAGAACTTGTGTTGACAAGTCAATGGGAGAACTTGTGTTGACAAGTCAATGGGAGAACATGTGTTGACAAGTCAATGGGAGAACATCTGTTGACAAGTCAATGGGAGAACTTGTGTTGACAAGTCAATGGGAGAACTTGGTTTGACAAGTCAATGGAGAACTTGTGTTGACAAGTCAATGGGAGAACTTGTGTTGACAAGTCAATGGGAAAACTTGTGTTGACAAGTCAATGGGAGAACATGTGTTGACAAGTCAATGGGAGAACTTATTTTGACAAGACAATTGGAGAACTTGTGTTGACAAGTCAATGGGAGAACTTGTGTTGACAAGTCAATGGGAGAACTTGTGTTGACAAGTCGATGGGAGAACTTGTGTTGACAAGTCAATGGGAGAACATGTGTTGACAAGTCAATGGGAGAACTTGTGTTGACAAGTCAATGGGAGAACTTGTGTTGACAAGTCAATGGGAGAACTTGTGTTGACAAGTCAATGGGAGAACATGTGTTGACAAGTCAATGGGAGAACATGTGTTGACAAGTCAATGGGAGAACTTGTGTTGACAAGTCAATGGGAGAACTTATGTTGACAAATCAATGGAAGAACATGTGTTGACAAGTCAATGGGAGAACTTGTGTTGACAAGTCAATGGGAGAACTTGTGTTGACAAGTCAATAGGAGAACTTATGTTGACAAGTCAATGGGAGAACTTGTGTTGACAAGTCAATGGGAGAACTTGTGTTGACAAGTCAATGGGAGAACATGTGTTGACAAGTCAATGGGAGAACTTTTGTTGACAAGTCAAAGGGAGAACTTGTGTTGACAAGTCAATGGGAGAACTTGTGTTGACAAGTCAATGGGAGAACTTGTACTGAATAATCAGTCGGGGAACTTGTGTTGACAAGTCAATGCGAGAACTTGTGTTGACAAGTCAATGGGAGAACATGTGTTGACAAGTCAATGGGAGAACTTGTGTTGACAAGTCAATGGGAGAACTTGGTTTGACAAGTCAATGGAGAACTTGTGTTGACAAGTCAATGGGAGAACTTGTGTTGACAAGTCAATGGGAAAACATGTGTTGTCAAGTCAATGGGAGAACTTGTGTTGACAAGTCAATGGGAGAACATGTGTTGACAACTCAATGGGAGAACTTGTGTTGACAAGTCAAAGGGAGAACTTGTGTTGACAAGTCAAAGGGAAAACTTGTGTTGACAAGTCAATGGGAGAACGTGTTGACAAGTCAATGGGAGAAGTTGTGTTGACAAGTCAATGGGAGAACATGTGTTGACAAGTCAATGGGAGAACTTGTGTTGACAAGTCAAAGGGAGAACTTGTGTTGACAAGTCAAAGGGAGAACTGAATCTACATTCGCCACATTGATATTTGTAAGTTTGTATTCAGAAATGATATACAATTCTCCGTTCTAGAGACACTATATGATCCATTCTGTTCAACATACCGGTTTGTCTGTCCTGTTCTTCAAAAACACCAGGATGGTTGTCATCGAGTTCATTATGGTACACACAATTATAGATAGGCGTTAATAAGGGAACCTTAAATGCTTATTGACATGTCCATCATTTTGAGCTGCCAACCAATAGGTCGTTTTCCTGAAAGAAATATAGGCCTGACCAACCGTGAACACTTTAGTAAGTGGATAAATTGTCCCATAATGAAAGGTCTGCAATGTATGTATACAGAAAGATATCGACATAATCATCATAGCCTATTTTTTTTAGAAAGTATCTCATCGGTGATGGAACAGTAAAACAATGAATAAAATACTGCTATTTCTGTACTGCGGCAGAATGTTTAACGTTCCCGGATTCATATCACACTATTGCAGGTGCCAATCAAAGTGAAAGTAAATGGTGCCAGGAAAAGAGCACGACAGAAATCTCGTATTAGACATCATAGCAAATGGTTTGATTAAACTCATGCAGGGATCTTCCAGTATGTAATTCATTTCATTTATGATAAAGATGATATATTATTATACATTGTTCAATATATATAACTACATGTTCTCTACTTAAACGGCACTAAATATTCGAATGAAATAAATGATGTTTCTACGCCCACTTATTCTAAAGCAGATATGCCTCGATGCAGACCCTATCAACACCGGTTTACAATATCTAATATCATCGTGATATGACACTACATATACTGACAGTACCAAATATATGACATCACATCCGTCAGAGTCAGATGATTCTTTATTTTGATACTGATAGTGGATCTTCCCCTCGGATTTGACACTTACACTGAATTTACTATCCCACTGACTCTACCGGTATATCAAACATGTAATAACCTGTGATACATGGGCCACTTCGTCCATGGATTCCGTCATGGAATTTGAGTTTGTTTGTCGGTATCCGTTTGTGCTTTGAGAATATGGGATACTCTTGATATCCCAGATACCCAGTTGGTGAAAGTGAAGGATATCTTGCTTTTGCTGGCTGGTGAATTGAGCTGGTTGGAATTGCACACGAACAGTTTCGAACCCACAGCGCGCACAGAATGGCTTAGACGACGAAAATTAAAACGGGCTAGTCTGGCATGAAAATTAGTGATTTTTAGGGAGTTCGAGCTATAACTCGAGCTATAACAAAAAATAAAATTTGGCAATGTATATTTTCTTTATCATGATGATGTGAGGAAATATATTATCTACCTCGCCATCTTAGCGGCTAAGGCTCTGCGTGTTTGGGGAAAGAGCTATGAAAAACTGAACTGGGGCGTTTTAACATTGTTTCCAGTGGGAGAAGCATTTTCCAAACTGTGTCCTAAAATCAACAACGCAGTCAATATCAGCATGATTTAAACGAAATTGCAGTGAAAATCTGGCTCCGAACTATACCACTGTACGTAGAATCTGTAGAACGTTGCTTGTCGCCTATCTTTCATGAATCATATTTTGCCTGCTTTATAGTGTCTTACACTCCTTACTTTCTTTGTTTTAGGCATAAAAACAATACATGACAACATGGGAACTACTTGAAACAGGCATGGTGAAACATATATATTACAAAAATATCTTGTTTACATGTGACAAAAGTGTCCATGTATTGTCACACACACACACATAACGTGTGTTTCAGCACGTAACACAGTTGCACTTGCCAAGTGTCCAATTCGCCAGCCACAACACGACCATAAACATAATGGACGCATCAGACTAGATGGCGTGAATTGCAATACCATCATCGACACTGAAAGCAACAATGAAACTGTACATCGGAGACAGTCATGGAACAAAGTACACGATAGTACTAAACACACAATAATAGGTAAAGAGACAGCAGTATTTTTATTGGTTTAATGTAAGTATCAATCTACCACCAATACAGTCAATATTTCTTCTTCTCTTTCAAATTGTTCTTTTATAAAATTAAGAAGCACAGTACCGATACAAGTCAGGTCATAGGTGTTCTGTGCCAACCCTGACAACAGTGTTTTGGAGGTGTTAAATTGGCCGAGTTTCTATATAGATTCATGGGAATTACATGTCAGATTGACTGTGGTGATATGGTGCTGGGATCTTTCACTAAGATATCAAATAGTATCATAGCCTCGAGAGGAAAACATCAGGTAAGACTTCACATTCTGGACCTGTTGGCTCATCTGAAAAAAAAAATTGTTCCGATTGTCTGGCTTTCGGGAATATCACATGCAGTATGTATCCAGGAAAGATATACGGTCCGAGTTTGTTCTCAGTTTTAGAGACACTGTATGATCCATTCTGTTCACGACACCCATTTTTCCTGGGTTTTTTTCTTAAAAAACAGCAGGATGGTTGTCATCGAGTTCATTATGGTACACACACTCATAGATAGGTGTGAGTAAAGGTACTGTAAATGCTTATTGACACGTCCATCATTTGGAGCTGTCAACCAATAGGTCGTTTTCCTAGAAAACAATAGGCCTGACCAACCGTAAAAACTTTAGTAGGTGGATAAATTGTCCCGTAATAAAAGGTTTGCAATGTTAGTATAATATATCCATATTATCATCATAGGCATAATTTTCAGCAAGTATTTCATTTATGCTGGCAACAGAAATACCGGTACAATGAATAAAATTCTTCCATATATGTACTGCTGCAGAAGTAATTAACGTTCCCGGATTCATGTCACACTATTGCAGGTGCCAATCAAAGTGAAAGAAAAAGATGCCCGGAAAAGAGAACGGCAGAAATCTCGTATTAGACATCATAGCAAATGGTTTGATTAAATTTGATACTTGATGCAGGGATCTTCCAATATGTTATTCATTTCGTTTATGATGAAGATGATATATTATTATATAGTTTTAATATATATAACTACATGCTCTCTACTGAAACGGCACTACTTATTCAAATGAAATAAATGGCGTTTCTACCCCCACTTATTCTAAAGCAGATATGCCTCGATGCAGACCCTATCAACACCGGTTTACAATATCTAATAGCATCGCGATATGACACTGCATTGTACTGAAAATGCGCAAGCAGTGTACAAAGCTAAAACTGGTAATTATTCCACATTTAATAGTGACATATTACAGATTGGTCTTGCTAGTAACGGCTAATGAATTAGTGGAATCCGACCTAGAAGAGTTACGTGACTCGCATGAGGAGCGATAATCTTGAATTATCCACTGCATGAGTGTTATTCGGAACCCACACTGACGTCGATCAATACAAAGAACCTGTCAGATGACGTTCGTACAATTACATTATGTTGTATACAGGTGAGAGTTTATGAATACTGTGTTTGGCCCACCGTAAATACTGATGCCTTCTTGACATTTCTGAAGCAAACGTCATCATAATATAGTGAACATATAACTCCAGCTACATGCCCACATATTCACTTATTATTATCAAACCAGTCGCCATTATCGAAGCAGCTAAACACTGAAATGAACTGTTGAACCCGAAAATGCCGTTAGACAGATCGGGACAGATCTTTAGACAATTCAAAAATATTTTAGATGCATCGAGAATCAAAACTCAAAATTTTGCCAGATAAGAGCGACTGTACCCAGGTATTGTCACTTGATAAAGACGGAGACCTATAAGGGAGGGGTGACGTCGTATATAGAATCCATTGATGGACAGTTAAATGAAGCTGGATGGACAGTCAAATGAAGCTGGATGCTCGTGGGAAATCAATGGTCTGATTTCTGGAGCATCGGCTAGTTCGTATGTTGTTATATGTCGTTTGAGTCTGGTTTGATTTTTTGGGTTACCGACCCTTATGGTCTGATAACCTATTGCCATGGCGTTGCATCCGTCGTCCGTCCCTCCGTCCGGGCATACCAGAATGGTTTACGGGGAAAGCTTAGGAGAATAAAGCTGAAAATGCCCCCTAGCCATGGGTTGGTTTTACGGGGATTTTGGACTTACGGGGAAAGTACAGATAGGAAATTTAACATTGGGTCCGCCCGTAACGCCCATCTGTTCGCACGTTCGTAAAACAATTTTATCTTTAAAGTTTTCGATCGAATCTTTCTGAATTTTGCACAAAAATGCCTAAAAGTATTTCAGGAGAGTGGTATTTTTTATTTTTTTTATTTTCGCAATTTGTTCAAAATGGCAGCCATTTTAGGCAAAAAAAGACCAATTTTGGACTTTGACGGTCAATTTCTCAAAATCTGTTCAGTAACTTTTGTCTTATTGATGCATTACACTCCTCTGATGATGTGTATAAGTTTCGTTGCCCTGGAATCGCTCGAAGTATGTCATTAGGCCCGAACTCGGCCCCAATGGAACATTCCCATGTTAACTTCTCCTATGCTTTATAATGGGGCACATTTTTCCAAATATCTCACTAAATATTGAGATTAGAGATTAGGAATCAATTGTGGACATATAGGAAA
This sequence comes from Terebella lapidaria, assembly GCA_949152475.1. Classification (NCBI taxonomy): domain Eukaryota; kingdom Metazoa; phylum Annelida; class Polychaeta; order Terebellida; family Terebellidae; genus Terebella; species Terebella lapidaria. Next base: position 40,372,040 of record OX424562.1, on the reverse strand, counting down.
TGATATATGGTGAATATTCTCACGACCTTGAATTTGACATTTTACCTAATCTTCAAGGTCACAGGACAAAATGGCTAATATCTTGCTTATTATCGACTTTACAGCCTAGGAATCAATCGTGAACATTTTCAAGGTCAGATCACAAACTGGCTAATATCTCGCTTATAACCGACTTTACAACTTAGGATTCAATTGTCAACATTTTGGAAATGATATATTCTGAATATTATCGTGACCTTGAATTTAACCTTTGACCTAATTTTCAAAAAGTCACAGGACAAAATTGTTAATATCTCGCTAATTATTGACTTGACAGCTTAGAAATCAATTATGAATATATAGGAAAATATATTTGCAGATTATTGTCATGACCTTGAATTTGACCTTTGACCTCATTTTCAAAGTCACAGGACAAAATGGCTAATATCTCATTTATTATCGATTTTACAGCTTAAGGAGCAATTGTGAACATATAGAAAATGATATATGCTGAATATTGCCATGACATTGAATTCGACCTTTGACCTCATTTTCTGATGTTGCCAGAACTATTACGAGTGTTGCCATCTTTTATAGTTTAAGATATAAAAGTGATAAAACGTGATGAAAAATATTTTTCTACACCAAATTAAATAGACGCATAAACTATCAATTTGATCCAAAACATTGAGCAACATTAAAACCATTGAATGTCTGTGCTTGGATGTACATCTATAAATATGTTCTTCTTTATTCATTATATGGAGAATACTAGGAATAATATGGAGAATAAATCGGAGAGCAATTTAATCCAATTAATTAATGTTATTAATCACATAAACTTTCCCATCCCAACGTATTTTCGCTGGTCACAAAAATAATTCTCTTCACTGTGGTTACTTGTATTGGTATACTGTTACTCCTATTGGGAGCGAAATCACGTCATGCTGTCCTCTATCGTAAGCATTTGACCAATTCGCGAGCGGGTCATCTGTGTGACGTGTTTTAATAATTTTACTAAAATCCGTGAATCCTCATTTGCCTTTCTGCCATACACTGCATTGTGCTCCTTACTATTTTGTTGTAAGCATAAAAACAAAACCCAACAGCATGGAGATTAGTACGCATGGTGCAACAAATATATTACGAAAATGGCCTGTTTACGTGTTACACACTTCTCCATGTACTTTCAGACATACATAACGTGTTCTAGCACGTACTGCTCAGTTGCATTTTCCAATTGTCCAATTTGCTAGCTGAAATACGATCACAAACATGATGGATACACCAGAATATATGACTTCAATTGCAATACAATTATCAACACTGAAAGCAATAGTGTACAACTGAGACAGTCATGACAAAGATAATAACAACGAATAAAGGTTAATGAGAATAGCAGTATTTTTTAATTGGTTTAATGTTTCTTCTTGGCTTAGAGATTGACCTGTTCTACCAATAAGGAACACAGTATAGATACAATACTGGCCGTAAGTGTTCTCCCCCAATACCGCCAACGCTGTTGTGGAGGTGTTTGATTGGCTGAGTTTCTATGTAGACCTGTGGGAACTGCTTGTCAAATAGATTGTGGGAGTACGGTACTGAAATCTTTCACTGAGATATACAATAATACTATAGCCTCGTTTAGCCTCGAGAAGAAAACGTCAGGTCAGGCTGCGCAATCTCGATCTGTTGGTCCATTTAGTAGAATTGTTCCCATTACCTCTGAGATCTCCGGGAATGTCAAAGCCTCAGCGTTGACAAGTCAATGCGAGGGTATTGAATTCACGGCATTCACCACAGTGATCTGTATGTATGTACACATAAATGATAGATGGTTTGCCCTAGTTCTTTGAGAGACTATATGGTCCATTCTGTGCACGACACTGCTTAATTGCCTTTCGAGTTATTGATCAAACACCAGAATGGTTGTCATGAAGTTCATTTTGGTATTCACAATGATACAGAAATGTAAATAAGGGTGCACTAAATACTTCTGGATATGGTCATCATTTTGAACTGGCAACCAATAGGTCGTGTTACTGAAAAAACAACAATCAGAAAGTATAACAAACCAGAAAGTTCGAAAGCTCCACTAGTAGGTGGATATACTTTCCTACAATGAAAAGTCTGCAATGTAATCCTAAGGTATCAATATTATTATCACAACCAGTATTTTCAGAAAGTACAAATAAATATAGTAAATAAATTCGCAGCTCTCTTGCAGCAATTTAGTTACTTCTGTCTCAAAAGCAAATAACGTTTCCTGATTCATAACACATAATGAACTAATACAGGCGTTAGGCAAAGTGAACGCATAAGTTTACCAGCCTTGTATACTGTAGTTTAGTGATGCAGGGATCTACTTGTGTATAAGTCAGTGCGGTTGGGTACAGATGACATTTTGTTATATTAGTACTACATATTCAATATACATCACTATACAGTGGTCCTTCAGATGCCCTTCAGATAAGACAACCCCACCCCCCCCCCCCCCTCCCCACCCCAACCCAAAATAAACACTTCCCGTTCTATGAAGACATTTTTTCGGGGCGTTGAATCGGTATGTAAATAAATCCCTCTAATAAGACTCCCCCTCGGAGAAGACCTCAATTTCATGGCAGGAGCTAGGTTTTATCTGAGGGGACCACTGTAATACTGAAACCGCATTGACCCTTCATACGGACGAGATGACGTTTCTACACACACAGTCAAGTTCTACAGCAAGTTTGCCTTGATGCAGACCATATTAACACCGGTTTATAATAACTATTAGTGTGATAGGACACGTGTGTTTTGGCTAAAAACTGGTACACAATATCAATAGTGACATATTACAGATTGGTCTGGCTGGCAACAGCTAATGAATGAAAATCATCCGAGCTAGGAGAATGATGTGGCTTGTGTGCAGCGATAGTCGTGGATTATTTCATCAATGTTCTCCAGCATCGACCCCTTCAAAGAACGTCCACTTCAGGCCCGTATAATTATACTAGTATGCAAGTAAGGGTTTATGATTGAATACTGTGCCTGGACCACCATAACACTGATGCCTATTTGTCAACTTCAACGAAGATGTCATCACAATAAAACAAATTATTAGTGAAGATATACCTCACTGTCCACATATTGTCAAAGCAGCCGCTAGTTACGTTTAATATTTTCAGGATATATGAGGGGTATGCATGATTCGTTCTCTTCAAATAAAACATTTCGTTTTATATTAGTGGTCAGCTGCGAATGCGTGTGTGATGTGTTATATGATTACAATATATGTGTACACAATGGATGTTGCTCATTTTGTATGGACACGAAAAATATTTTGAATTATTTACTTTATTTATAGACATTCACGTCCGTAGTCATGTATGTCTGGAATTGGAGATCACAAAATATCAATGATGGCTGGCTCATTTCCCATAGGGGAATCAATCTATGTCTGAGGAGTTTATACTTTGATTACCCCCTACAGCGTGTTACATTTTGCTCTGTTTGTTGAAAATATATTAGTTGTTGTTTTCTGTGACTTTCAGCAGACTGATGAGGTATCTATGACATGATTTTTAGTTAATCATTGGTATCCATTATTCGAAAATTTGTGTGTGATATTTCATAAATGTTAATGTATAGTCATCACATTGTTCGACAATATTTCAGGGTCAGAGATAAATTATAAGACTTTATCTTGTCTGACAGTGGAACTGTGTTTTCAATTACGAATCCCTTTGCTCGAATACTCTGAGCAACATGTACATCTTTTCGATGATACAGCACCGTCAGCTCTGAATTGAAGTTATAACATACCGCAAAATGCACGATGGGATCGAATTGTTTACATATGCGCTAACATACACAAAGCCATGTATTTGTATTCATTGACATTATCTGGAATACAGAAGGTTCAGGTTGAATATCTTGGTTTCTCTACTAGAGTACGTCATATATAAACGAGAAAAGGCAACTGAACTGTGTTCTTTCCATATATCTTGGTTATCTTTGTAATTCTGCATGGAAGTTATGGCAATAATTGCAAATATTGATGTTTCTGGTGATTGTTCCCGTGATCATTATATATTTTAACCAAAAGCACAGAAAATACACGAAGAACCGATTATGCTGACGGTTATGTCAGTGCTACGTGATAGCCTATGTGGATAAAAGTTCTCTGTTCCAAATACACAAGCCTCTTGCATAGCCGATCTGGAATTTTCGTTTCAATTAGCCTGTCTCGGTTTGTGGTCTTACTCAACTGGAAGTCTGAAACCATGTCCTAAAACTGGATAAAACGAGACAATAAGAGATTGCAGACCCTCGCCCCTTCAGATTTAGTTTCTAATGATGCCCTACAATTTCGACTGGGGCGTGAATCAGGGATTTGGGTCGTACAATCATTGGTCATACATGGAATGGTCCGGGATTGGACATAGAAAAATACAAAAATCATGTAAGAAATAATCTTCGATAGGAGTTCTTGCGATTTTTCTGGTTTAACCAACCACAAACTCAATTTTTGATACTGACTTACCAAACTTCGCAAGCTCTCTCAGATTTATACGGCATACTGTATGCTCGATATTTTGTCAAATATCATCAGTGGTTTTAGAATTACTACTACTTGAAATATTACAAATCAGTTATTCCAGCTAATTGCCCTTACATTTTCGACCTTGGGCGATAATAGGGAATTTTGATCGTATTACCATTGGTCATATAGCGATTGATGGGAGAATTGACCATAGAAAAATTGAAAATTAATCGGGAAATAATCATCAATGTAAGCACAGTTATTGCAACTTTTGACCTTTTCTATGACCTTGAACTTGTCGTTCAATATTGAGCTTCAATATGTGATTTTGCCTTTTTCAGTGGCAATCATTTTTATCCAATTTTGAGCCACTGCCACTGCTGCTTCCTTCCGATGATTCTCAAGTCGATCGGATCATTGAGTTATGCGCGCTGAATGACAGACAACCAGACAAACAAGCCCAAATTCAATACGCTCTCCCCTATCGGGGGCGAGGGTAAAAAGAACCATTGCTGAGTCTATTGTCAAGAGATCGTGATCGCTACTTGAAGCAATGAGGAGATTAGATATTGCACAGAAAAGGAAATGGTATTAAAGCTTGTTGTGTGTATACAATATGTATATAAATGGGAGTGTTATTGGCAAAGAAAACCACCAAAAAATCCTTTAAATGCAAGAAATACGAATATACAAACTTAATTGCATGGATAGTTTCTTTTCAGGAGATATCTCGTACCAATATAATGAGTGTGGTCTTCTAAAGAAAACAGGAGAGAAGATTCGTCTCACATATTATCTAATTAGATTAGATAATTATTTTCATAGGTTGTCGGGCAGTTGTATACTAATTCCATCAGGTGTACAGTAGGAACAACTACATTTACCACACTGTCTGCCCCTGGTGACGCCAGTGTGTCTGTTGATAAAGTAATTGGTCGGGCTTTGTTTCTATTGCAAGATGTTGTATTTTATGTTCGTTATTGGAACCTCGAAATTTGGCTGTATTGGTGGTAATAGATTGATAAATTTATATTGTCTGTGTATATTACGGCCATAACATTTAATGATTCGTCCATCACTTTTTCATCTCCGATGAATAAACTGAATGTGGCAGAACTATATAATTGCGTGCAAACCTCTCGGGAGTCACATAATAATAATAATAATAATAATAATTTATTCATTTGTTGAGCGCAACATTACATTCGTTACTATGCGCTTAACAGGTATAAAACATGTGAAAAGTGAGTCCTGTATAATATAAAACACATGAAACATAGGTCTAAATGATGCTGTAAGAACATTTAAAGAGGTGGGTTTTAAGAAGTTTTTTAAAAGTACTGGTGGTCATAGGGCACCGCATGGCAGCAGGAAGTTCGTTCCACATTTTAGCTCCACGTACAGGGAATGAGCGCGACCCATACTGGCGTGACACACGACTCACAACGAGTTTCCACCCATCAGAGCCAGACCGAAGAGACCTCGAAGGCCTGTAGAGGACAAACATGTCCTTGAGATACAGTGGTGCTGTTGGCGAGTGAATCGCTTGCTGAACGTTGACAAGGACCTTGTAGGAGATCCGTTCTCTAACAGGTAACCAGTGTAGAGCCTGCAGGACTGGAGTGATGTGTTCCGACTTTCGCGTTCCAGTTATCATACGGGCGGCGTTGTTCTGGACCATCTGGAGACGTTGCAATGTCGACTCTGGCAACCCTGTCAAGGTACCGTTGTGGTAATCCAGCCTAGACAGGACGGTGGAGCACACCACTTTTTCACGTGTTGATGCATTGAGATAGTGCTTGATCCTGCCAATCCTCCTCAGATGGAAGTAGGAGCAGCGTATGACCTTGTTCACCTGGTCTGTCATGGTCAAGATGCAGTCCAAAATGGCACCTAAGTTTGTGACAACCGGTGATGGTAAGATGACTGCATCACCAACACGGACACTAACTCCGACAGGTGTAGCTGTGTACCGCCTTGGAGTCACATATAAACACTCCGTTTTGGAGTCGTTTATTTTTAGTTTGTTGGTCAACATCCAGTCGCGTACTTTGTGCAGACAGAGATTCATGTTGTCAACACTCTGATCCCGTACAACTGTGTCCTTGAGTGATAGTCGACAATACAGCTGGGTGTCGTCTGCGTATCCGTGGCGCGATATGCCAAAGCTGTCAATGATGGACTGAAGTGGGAGGATGTATACGAGGAAAAGGAGCGGGCCAAGCACAGACCCTTGCGGTACACCCATGCATACCGGCATTTCACCAGACACAGAGTTTTTCACTCGAACGACTTGTTTTCTGTTGCAGAGGTATGAACTAATCCATACGAGTGCTTGGCCGGTGATACCAACATCATGCTCAAGTCTCCTGAGAAGTGTCGCGTGATCAATGGCGTCAAACGCCGCACTCAAGTCCAACAGAACAACGAGGACGCCATCTCCTTCATCAAGAATTTGGTCAAGGTCAGATTTAATTCTGAGGAGGGCAGTCTCTGTGCTGTGTGCTCGTTTATACGCTGACTGTAATTGGTCATGGAGTCCATTTTCAGTGAGATACGACGTTAGTTGTTTTGCAACTACACGCTCCAGAACCTTGCTGATAAAGTTCAGATTAGAAATTGGCCTGTAGTTGTGCAGTTCTGTTGGATCCAGTGTCTTCTTCTTGAGGAGAGGTGTTATTTGTGCCCTCTTGAACTCAACTGGAACAACGCCACTCTAGAGCGACTGATTGACAATCCTACAAATTGTTGGAAGGACAGTGTTCAATATATCATCGTGTTTCAGGAGCTGTGTTGGAATTATGTCCAACGAACACGACTTTGTGGCACTTTTGGAGATTATTTTCTTGATGTCTTCGATGGTTTGTGACCGGAAACTGAGAAGTTCACACGGTGCTCTGTATGATTCAAACTGCGAAGTGCAGACAGCTGTCCCCAGTTTGTCCAGTCCCTCTCTTATCGCATTGACCTTGCAGTCAAAGAATACAGCAAAGTCATTTGCAAGTTGAGTTGGGTTTGAAGATGGAGGAAGAATCATATCATTTGATAAACCCAATAGTCCATCAAGTAGACGAAACGTGTCTTTAGAGTTGGCGTTGTTGAACTGTTCTTGATAATAACGTGATTTCTTGTCATCAATCAGTTGGACAACAGTCACACACTGGGATTTGTACATCTGCTTGTCTATCTCCAGCCCAGACTTGAGACATTTCCTCTCGAGTCTGCGCCTTATCCTACGCTGTAGGTGGACCTCGTCGTCGTACCAGGGTTTTTGAGTCGCCCCCTTGATACGTACAGATCTGGTCGGTGCGTGTTTATCGATGACGTCTGACACTGCTTGGTGAAAACTATCCAAGATGTCTGTGGATTCCATATGGGAATCTAGTCTCAACTTCGCTTGAAGATCAGCGGCGAATCTAGCCCGGTCGATCTTACTGATTGAACGTGCTGTTACCTGGTGTTGTACGGACGAAATGCTGTTCATGCGAAGAGAACACCTGACCAGGTAATGGTCAGAAATGTCAAGGTTCTCGACAGAGTTCAATTTCACACTTGGTGATGGATCATCTGTTCTCGTGATTACGAGATCCAGTATGTGTCCTCCCTTGTGAGTGGACAAGTGCACATGTTGTTGCAGATTTAATGCCGAGAGTATCCGATTGAAAGAGATTGTGTTTGGATCATCCACTACGTCAAGATGAACATTGAAGTCTCCAAGAACACACAGTCGTCCCGGGAGTCGTGTACACAGATCAGACATAAACGTCTCAAATTCTGCCAAGAATCCATTGACAGTATAGCCATTTCGCTTAGACGGAGGTGGCCTGTATATCACGACCATGTGTGCGTTTTGGTTTGAACCTACTTTCAGTGTCAGTGATTCAAACGATTGGGTAACGTCTGTTTGAACAACGTTGACATTGATGTTGGATCTGTAGACGGCACCAACACCACCACCTCTGGTACCTTTAGTGGACGGACGATGGGCACCAACGAATTTATAGTTCGGGGGACACATCCTTTCGATAATAGGCTCATCTCCATCCCGAAGCCACGTTTCAGTTATCACTAGTAGATCGATGTTGTTATCGACTATATGCTCATTGAGCAAAATGTCCTTGTTCGCCACTGATCTGGCGTTTATCAGAGCCACATCAATGTTATCTCTTGCATGATTGCAGGTGGACAACAAAGGTACATGAACTAGATTGTCAACGTTCACTCCCAACTGGCCAGAATGTCCACGACGTTCACTAAATGAACCCAGTGTTGGAGTTAACTGAACCAGATTGTCCTTGTTTACACCAAAATATTTGTGAATATGCAATGACTTGCAGTGCGACCATCATCCGTTATTTTCCAATCCACACTCGCTATCACCATAGAATTGCATGTGTAAGCGCTATATTATATGCTATTACCAGCATCCAAAAACTAGCTTGACGACTTGGTATGACTTATGCAAATAATGGGCAGAATTGCAGATCATCCCCCTACTATTTTGGGGGCATGAATATTCATGAATATTGAATATGAAAATGAATATTCATAGTCCCACATTTTATTCAATGTAGTGCACTCTACATGCTCTTATTGCACTAAGAGAACAAGGAGTTCACAACGATACATGGGCCGGTATGCACCATTTACCACATACGCCTGGGTGAGAACAATTCTCACTATTTCGTTAATCCGTAGTTAACTCCCCCACACCCCACCCCTTTTTTTTTGGACAAATTTGCCTCTGAAATCAGACTCCTAGATTTGACTATGGATTTGTTTCCGGTTTTCATTGTCACCTCTGTGTGTATCGATCACGAATTTCTGTTTCGATTACGATCTTTCCATTACGAAAGAGCTTTCCAAACCTGGGTTCCATAATAAGTCGGATTTTATTTGCGTGCTGGATGTTAATCCCTAACCCGGTACTCTAAAAGCTTTATGTTTGACCAACGGTCGAGTCATTTGTTTCATATTGATTCCCAGAACATGTGCTGATGTCTGTAACGTTGCAGAGCTGTCTGCAGACATTGTAAGGAGATTGCAAAGCTGATTTTGGTGCGAGAGCCACATTCATTAATCCCTTTGTCGACAGGAAACGAACTATTCCCACGGTCAAAGTAAACACATCACATATCGTAACATAACTACAAACTATGGTCATAAAGATATATTGCCATGGATTTCCCAATGATTCCAGAATAAAACAGAAACTTTCACGAGACATTCTTTCAGTGCAGAAAGCCGTAATTATTGGAAATTGGGTCTAGGTGAGTCCTAATGAAACAACTGTTCGTGTCGTACAACTGGTATACCAGATATCAGCCCACCAGTCCATCTTTTTGAAGAAAAAAGCAGGAATGAGCATAAAAGACAGCAGTACATAGAGCCGAGGTCACGGAATTTATCTGGCAATACCAAACTGTTTGTTTGCGTGACAGTAACGGGTGTGCTGAATGAACAAGAAGATCCAATTCATCAGTGCCTCAGACATTGATATATCAGCCCTGTTGTCAAGTTGATTGCGTACTCGAAATGTTGGCAAGCCACGTATGGTTTAGACACGAAAGGTTATGTGGTATCTGATGATTGAGTTGTCACCATGTGTATTGAGGATGTACCAATGGATGTGCTGCACAAGTAGCAGCATTTGCCAGAAAATATAGAACAAATTTCTACCAAACAAAAGTTGATACAAACAATATCAGCATAAATTGGTTTACATATATTAACTTACTATCATGGTGGTCCGATATATTTCATACTTTTGCATGTACATGGAAAACCACATAGTTATTCCACATTTATCAGTGTGATATTTCTGATTGGTCTGGCTTGCAAATAAGTGGAATTCAAGTAATTTCATTCATGAATAATAATCTTATATTAGTTTATATAGGTAGTATATTTATCAAGTTATTTGACATGTACAATTAAGATGCAGTGAGACCCTTCTTGGAAGCCATGATTTGCTCAGGGCAGAACCGCACCAAAAGAGAATCAATTATTATAAATTATTAAAACTTGCTGGGTCCAAAATGTTTTTTTATGTTAGCAGAATAATGGGTTCTCAACATTTAAAAAATATATTGGTAAGCCATGTGGGTCTGGATCGATTTGGATCAAAACCAAAAAATACGCGAAGTCGTTCTCAAATTGAGTGAAGACAGGGCTCTAGGCACCTCAGTGTTTAGGAACTTCAATTTCTGTAATATTCGAGCCGAGCCTTATATTTTTGACTTTCTTGATAGGTACGTGAGAAATTGTTCTCTCTGTATTTTAAAAAAAAAAACCATTTCTTTTCTCATTCAGCCCGTTTTGGGGGCAACATTGCAGTAACAAATCAAGATTGAAACGAACGACATTGCATAATTTGTGGCACTCGCCATTAATCCTTGGGATGTCTGTACGGACATCAAAAATTGACTCTATCTACCCAAATTGGACATACATGCAAGATGATATCTGCTGAAAGACCTACTCTGTGCTGCAGATATATTGTGAATAGCAATTTAAATGTCTTGTACAAATAATATGGTTGCATACCGAGATGTGGAAGTTAGTATCCAGTTTACATATCATGTGGAAAGTTTGTATTTACATGTTTTGCCTGACAACATATATTTTTGGATGGTAAGTATATTTTTGAAGGACCAGTCTGCTATGCATCATGCCAGAGCATACAGTCATTATTATGATTTTGTACAAATGCAGTATTTTTCATGTCAATTTTTCTAAGCCACTTTCTTGGTAAAGAGCAAATGGATCAACTCATCAGTTGGATAAGTGTATGTGCCTATCACAAAAATAAATGAATAAATAAAGCCCATTTCAAACAGCTTGTAATCTAGAATGAAATTACCAATGGACTTGTTTGTTCTATTTGATGCTGTGTGGGTAATACTAGATAAATAAATTTACCTTTGTTTGGTAAACAACAAAATATTATTTACCACATTTATAAATTTCTCTGTCAGTGCCTCAGGCACTGTACATATTCATGTTTGTGTTTATATGGCAGAATTGAAACACATGAATATTTACAATATTAATAATGAATAATATGTTCGAACAAAAGTTTTATATTTATAATTTATCCTCAGTATTGAAGATTTATATGGCAACTTGAGCATTATACTATGACTTGTTCATGACATTCGCATCATGTTACATGTAATTGAGCTTCTAGGAAAGCAATGTGCATCATGTAGGTGTGTTTCACTTGACTGCACACACAGTCCAGGCAGGTGCCTGTAACATGTGGCATGCAGCATTCATTAGCAAAGTATAGCTGCTTGTTCTCACTTATTCAACTAATCTGTCATACATCTTCCCTTTTCACACAATGAATGAACGCTCCATAGGTGTCCAGGGGTAAAAAAGTAGTCCCCATGAGAGTGAACATGTGGCTATGATGGAGTTGTTCAGTTCTCACAGCAACAGAGTCAACTTTTGAAAAATAGTATGATTGTGAGGGGGAAATCTGAAAAAGTAAGCCTCGGCTCATAGAATTGTGTATGCCGCAATTAATAAATAAAAATAGTTAGCAGACTTATTTGTGTATATTTCTAAGTGAACGGTTATGCGTAAAATTGTCTGATTTAACTCTTGTCATTTGACATCCTAAAATTAGATTGTACACTTCAAAATTCTTCTTTAACATAATATTGCTTGCTCAAATGCTATTTCTAGGCCTTTTTTCTATATTGGGTTTGATAAATATAATTTAGTATTATGCAATGCTGCAATATTTACTGTGATACACAAAATATAATGGGTATTTCTTAATCTTATTGTGACCTATGTTCCTGTTTGAATATGAAAAGCGTTTTCAATTATACCGGCTAGCTGTGATGACGAGAATATTCCATTTTTTTCATGGACGTATAATTGCATTGAATAAATGTGTTTGTAGTCGTCCGAAATATATCATATATCAACGAGTAATACTCAAGTTATCTCGGGTGCTACTGCATAATGTAGAGACGAATATAGACACAAGTTTTTCAAAATGAACGTAATTGGCACATTTGTGAACCAAACTTTAAATGTTTGTCTTTTTTGCATTTTTTGCTCATGTGCGACACGTTCGCATCCACATTTCATTGATCGGTCGCACAGGACACAAAAGACTTTGAAGCACTGCCTATAGTCGGTATTATGTCATTGAACGATAAAGAATAAGTATCATAGTGTATCGGTTTTTTTCCAGTATATGGAAGATGTAACTTTCCTTCTCTCATTTCTGGGCAACATCTAGTGTCGCCATGGTGACACCCAGCAATTGTAAGTTGCAATGATGATTGGACTAGCATTCCTGCATCTTTCATGAGTGAAACGATGTGATAAAAATAAAGAAAATTTGAGCACATTTTTAGACAAGTTCCATGGAGTAATAATCTAAACCATCATGAGTGAATAGTTTGATATTACAAAACTAAAATGATGTTAGGATATTTACTGAAGTAGATCCACTACAAACAGCTATCAAATATGTATTACCCGTGATATTCACTCAAAACCTTTACCCGTGAATGGAATTTCTCATGTCAAATCTTACGTAGTATTATATTTTCACATTATGGATAATTTCACATTTTTGGTTGGAAAATTTTCACATTCGTGAGTAATATTTTTTTCGAAATTGTGAATGGATTTTTTTCACATTTGTGGGGTGAATTTTTTTAACATTATTACGTGGGTTTCACATTTGTGGGTTTTCACATTTGTGAGTTCAACACGCTTCCCTGGTCAAAAGATTTGTAATATTATATATTTATAGCCCTGAGAGTCGGCTTCGATCTGATATGTTCAACACGCGTCCCCGGTCAAAGGTACGTGTACGTAATGTTATATTTATTGCCCTGAGAGTCAGCTTCGGTCTGATATGTTCAACACCTGTCCCCGGTCGGAAGATTCGTAATATTATATTTACCGTCCTGCGTGTCGGTTCGGTATGATATGTTCAACACGCGTCCCCAGTCGGAAGATTCGTAATATTATATTTAGAGCCTTAAGAGTCAGCTTCGGTCTGAAGATTCTTAATATTATATTAACAGCCCTAAGAGTCGGCTTCGATCTGATATGTTTAACACGCGTTCCCGGTCGAAAGATTCGTAATGTTATATTTACCGCCCTGAGAGTCTGCTTCGGTCTGATATGCTTGGGATACGAGTTGATGAGAAAAGCGTGTTAGGCAGAAAACCATAATACATGTACTAGCGAATTTGTTTATCACCTTGATCGAAATCAATTCCATCAGATATAGTTCATTCCATCAACTGTGATACAACTAACTTTGTGATGGAGAAGAGAATAAAAGAGTAAAGCCTATGTTCCTTTGAAATGCTGAATAGACAATGAAAAATCACATTCGTTCTTACAGTATATACAATAATAAAAAAATAAATGCTTATGAAGATATACAATTATAGTTTGGGTTCAATCCAATGATCCGTTAGCGAGTTCTGTGTATCTTGATTAGTTTGATGAATCATCATCACAACTTGAACACACATGAACATACACAACAATACATTACAATACATAATCAAATAATTGACTTAGTCCCACTGATATTTTGAAAGTAGTGAACTATTTCAACTGTCTCGAAATCCGTGATGCACTGCTTCAGGCCACACGGTAACGAACGGCTACTGATTGGATGCATCACGGGAAACCAGCTTGCCAGTTCGTGACGAATGGAAATATGCACGGGTTGTTTCGTGTCACTTTGAATGCATTATATTATCCCTAGCATTATATTATCTCTATTACTGATACAAAATTGTCACCCCTCGATGTCAACTACTAATATATACTGGGACACATGGGTCTTCACATAATTTTTACAGACAATTAATTCAGACAGGTGCCCGGAGAGCGCCTCTCAGCAGGCTCCAGAACTGCTCTCTATCGCCCTCGTGCTCAAACCAATCCAGCCACACGTGTGTAGTCGCAGGTTGATCAGAGTGTGAGACATCCGCTCAGTGGGAACCTCTTCCAGAGCCACGATAACAATGATCTGCTGACCCTCCTCGAAGCCCCGCAGTCTGGCCATCTCCAGCTCAAACTCACACCAGCCGCTCCGCATGAAGCTGGGCGAGATCAGCGCAAGAGTCTTCCCACAGTTCTCAACACTGTATGAGATGTTCTCCTCAATGGTCGGCCCAGGCAGCCAATTACGGTGATGGATGCAGAGACTCAGGGGCTCGGTGCTGTGCTCAAGGTTCGGGATCAGTTCGTGTTGGATCCAAGGGAGCTCATCCTGATGATAAGCAACAAAGGCATCAAAGCCGAAATCGCGTTCATCAGTTAGAGCATAGAAGTTATGGCGCTGTCGTCTGAACTTAAGGATACAGTCGCGAATGTCCCAACGGTAGCGATAGACAAGAACAGCCACAAACACGACAAGTACCAACACGGCACAAAGAAGTCCAGTGACTTTCACCCACGTCTTGCTAGAACAATTGATGGTCAAGTTGTCGACAATTCGTGTCAAGTTCCCCAGACTGACGAGGCTACCGGACATGTGACATGTATAATCATCTCTCCCTATGATGTGTACCTTTGTAGATTTCATCCACCTCAGAAACTCCAAGCTGTGACATTCACACTCCAGTGGATTTCCAGCAAGGTCAAGTTTCAGCAGTCTATGATTTGCGATATCATCCAGTTCTTTGCGAAAGAAGAACTGGTTCCAGATTGTCTGCCAAGTCTACAAAATTCAGGTTCACTAGAGTCACAACTGACGTCTCCCAAACACTCAAGGCATTGTCTCGCACCATGAGGTGTTCCAGAGTCTCGATTTGTGATAGGGACTTTGGTGGCAAACTCTTGATTCCATTAGATGCTATGTTCAGCTCTCGACAGTTCCCTCGATTGATGCGTTCCAAAAGATTTCCATCAATGTCATTTTCAAACCAACCATCCAAACGGTTGGCATGCAAGTCGACTGTATGAATTTTCCACACGGACGGGAAGGCGTGATTCGCAAATTTCTTGAGGCCACAATTAGAAAGATTGAAGACGCCAAAATGTGTCTTCTGTTGGGATATGGTATGATCTGTCCGACAATCTCATCCACTTTGTTTCCAGACATGTCAATGTTTTCCATGTGTAATGCCTTGCAGAACCAGTAGATGTCGTTGATGATGCGATACGACGCTGGCATTCCGTAGGACATATTCAGGTAGAGCAGCGATGGTGCAAAATAAACAAATAGGTTCTTGTCATGTCGGTCGTTGACGTTTCCAACTTCACTGACAGTTTGAGTGGTTGGGAATTTCGATTGCATACTAATGTCTAGATATTGTATATTTGTCATTTGGGCTGCATCTAGTACTATATAGTTGACATTATCCATCAACCTGTTGTATGCCAACGACAGTTTCTGAAGTTGAGGGAAAAACTTGCTGAACTTTACATTAACCTTCACCAGTCCATTGACGTCCAGGTACAGTTCTTTCAGTGGCGTGTTATTCAGGAATCGGCAGAAGTTCTCTGGTACCGAATATGGGTCATAATCAAAGCTATTCACGATCTGGTTCAGTTTAAGAACAGCCAAGTTGGAATATTGTAGTCCATACCATGACTTTTGCCACAACAGATCTTTACCCAAGCCCAACTTCTCGTTCTTGCTGAGGTCTAAAGACCTGATTCGTGGGAAGTGTGAGAAGACAAGCGTCTCAATCTGCGTCAGTTTTGTACCAGTGATCGTGAGGTCCGTAACTGTTAGGTTTTCAAACGCTGCAAATGTTTGATTCTTTAGTCTTGTCAGTCCCCCTGATATACGTAGAGTTTTCAGTGACGTCAGTGATGCCATTACGTCACCGAAGGAATCCAGTCCTCGGGGAATATCGAATGAAAGGTCCTGAAGATGGGGTTTACCTTTGAAAATATCATATCGCAGAGAATCCATAAAATCCCATTTGTTATCCATGATGTTCAGCGTTGTGAGATTTTGGAGCAGATCAAAAGAACCGAGTGGAACTGAATCTGGATTGAAGCTCAGTTGGTTACTTTGCAACAGCAGTGTCTCTAGTTGGAGAACACCTCTGAAGGAATCGTTGTCGATTTTTGCGATCTTGTTGCCCGACAAATCCAAGTATCTCAAATCATGACATCGGGCGAGATCATTTCGTGAGATAGCATTGATGGAGTTTCCATTGAGAATCAGTGTCGATGTAATAGCTGGCAGATGTCCCGGTACAGCTAAGAGTGAACTGCCACATTCCACAGCGAGACCTCTGCCGGGATCAGCCCGACACTGGCAGCTTCCAGGACAGCGTGTGGCCCCATCTGTCGGATTGAAATAGCCTACTGTATACACGTCCTAATGGTGAATCGTAACCTACATGTCACTGTGGATTCCTTATAAACAGTGGACTCCTTATCACGTTACTCTTCATTAGTCCATTGATGTTAAGAAATTGTCATTTATCATATTCTCTGCTTTGTCATAGTTCATTCTCCCTTTGAACCTCCCTTATCGAAACTGATTTCAATCGCCTTCAATAGGAAATACTTATTTGTTAGATGTTGTGATGCTGCAGGTGGTCTCTAAGATAACAAGTCCCAAAAACGGTGATGTTTGTGCTCGATGACACAGTGACACCATTAACAGCTGATTAATGCGTGAATTGTGATGATACCTCAATGGAATGATGGTAAGAGTACTCACCAATACATTTCGCCCACACAAAATGTGGCATAACAGTACAAAGCAACCAAATGACCTTCAGCATCTTCATCGGAGCCTTTTTCGTCTATAGCTGTGAATCGAAGGAACGAATTCTGAAACATTTCAACATGTTTTTTCCTTGAATAATGATACTAGACTAAAACTTTTTTCACCTATGAGTGCCTAATACATAATGATGTGGAATGCGCATATCAGGTAAGTGTGTTTTTCCATGTTAATACCGATATTTCACCATATTTGGCAAAACTTACCATTTATTGCCCATTTCTTTGGCTATTTGCTGCGTATACATACGGGTAGTTTATTAGCTTTCAATATCGTACGCAGCAAATAGATTACCCTTCGTGATATTTTTTACTGAAGAAATAAACATAATTTCGTCCATGAATGTTCAGACCAGTATTTACCAGTTTCCGGTCCGCTAAATAGTCGTTGTGTTCGACTTATTCATACGAATCAAATTGGTTAGCCACTTTTTGCAGCATTCATGTGTAAGTATGTACACAATATTATGCAACAAAAACAACATTCTCAAATAGTCCTTCTTACCAGAGTACCTCTTGACTTGACTTTACCTACACAGTAGAGAGACACAGAATCATATGATGAATATACCCACTTGAATTTACGTACCTAAAAAGCCAAAAACAAATCCTGTGACGAATAGTAATATTGATATTGTTCAACAGTTTCAAATAATTCAAATGTTCAATGCAAGAAAACGTGGAGTTGGTGTCTGACGGATGTACATGTATCACATGTGTCGATGCAGGAAACACGCTGAGGTAGCTGACTTCCTAAGCTGTTAAATACCAAGTCTCCCCCAGGTAGTCCCAGATTTTGTATATACACTTAAGTTCCCTTTTGTGTCTCGGCCTTTTTACTCCAGTTTGCACAAAATCCAAAGCGTATGCTAAATAAATCCTAAATCAGTTGAAGAATGCCTGGGCAAGGGGGAATTCAACTTTGCTCATTTTCCTTTTGCCATAAAAAAGTATTAAAATGGTGTCGTTTTTTCCTGGTCCTGGACTGAATACTGGTGATACAGCATTTTTCAGCCATCAAACATCGTCGGATATGCACAAATCACGTTCATAATTTCACTGAAACTATAAACTGTCAAGAACGCTTCACTTCAATTACGACGGTGATAGAATAGCATACCAGGTACTAAATCTTTGTGCTTGATCCTGCCCATGAGGTGTGTACATTGCCGACACACACCAATGATAAGAGGTAATGCCCGTCCTGCATAATAACGTGGTTACCTATTGCACATAGAAAAAAATATGTATAACTTTATCTCTCAGCTGTAAATGTGAAAACGAAGTTACATGTCAGTGCATGACGAGGGTAAGATATTGGAAAAGTATAGCGAGTAAAAAAGAGGTTACTGTCATGGAGAAAACACAATCCACTCAAATGAACAACCGACATTCATGTGGCAGCCGTTTGCTGAAATATTTGCTTTTTTTGCCAGTTATAATGTTGGTCAATTATTACTCCACAAAAATAGAGCTTGCTCAGTTATCCATACCATGTGTTTATGTACATGTAAGTATCAATCTATTACCACTAATACAGTCAGATTTTTATGATGCCAATTACAAACGTAAACTACCACATTTTGCAATAGATACAAAGCCCGACCAAATACCTTATCAAAAGACACACTGGCGTCATCAGGGGTAGACAGTGTGGTAAATGTAGTTGTTTCCACTGTACACCTGATGGAATTAGTATACAACTACCCAACAACCTATGAAAATAATTTAGGAGTCCGAAACATTCATTGAATAGAAATATGACAAGCACATAAGTACCTAAGCACAAGCCAAAAGGCTACTGAGTTGATATCTGTATCGCACGGAATACTTAATACTTGGTATTGATTCTACGTCTATCTGTATCTGTGTCGCTCTCTTTGATATATATTTGAAGAGTCTTGGTTTTGTTTTTGCTGTGTTGTTGCTGTTCTTGCATCTGGGTGCCACATTTGCCAAGCTCATAAGTTCAATTGGAATCACAGATCGGAGTTTTTCCTGGACCGGGTCAACTTGAGTTACTAATATCCATCCAGGAAATGGGTCCTGTCCTCATCACAAATGATGTACTGATTGAACTTTACCCTATTGGATTGTACGATGCACGTTCCCGTCGGGCGTTAGGACCCTGTACGTCCAACATTGAGTGTCACATTCTCAATTTTGTTTATTCATACAGGAAGTGTTATTGCAAAGAAAATGTCTGGAAAGTACCGAGCACATTAGCACGGTAGGAACCTCACTACCGTAAATATTGGGCAGGATACGCACAAAACACAAACACTAGACAAATTGTCGATATATATCTTGTATTGCTGTAATGTAATCAAATTGTAGTTCTGATTGATTCCCGAGACAGAATGGTTCAATACGACAACAATATATGGCACTAAAAATTCCAAACAGTTACATCATTGAAACGAATGGCTTTTGTCATAAAATATGTATTAATTATTTTTCCTATGCTGGGGAAACATTCTAATCAAATATTCATTTGTTGTGGATGAACATTGCTTATTTGCCACTGTGGCTGACTGAATGAGACTGGTGGCTCTTGAAGCAACGAAGCTCAGAGGCGGTAGGTGACGCGGGTTCGAACCCCATCACCGGCACAAAGTAGGTGGAGTTTTCATCCTCACAACGCAGATATTTCTCCACTCGAATGTGCTTTTCAAATTCAAAATTGTCACTCGACGGGAGATGAGGAATTGCACATCATCATGGACCGTCATTAAATAAATCTGATTATTATTAATTGTTATTATATTATGTTTATTGCTTGCTCACACACTGTTTCTTTGGCACCCTGTGAAAAATGTCCGATTATATAAGCTTACATATTACTTTATATGAACAGTCACATACAAAATACCTGAACAACTGATTTTCCATTATGTAAGTGCGTCGTGAATAAAAGTTCTCTGTTGCAAATACACAAGCCTCTTGCAGTACCGCTCTGGTTTGTTTGTTTCAGTTTGCCTGTCTGGGTTTGTGATCTTATTTCACTGAAACCATGTCTTAAAATTGGTTCCAATATTGGCTTTCCAGTCTGGTTGGTATTTTTTTTTAATTAAAAGAGCCATTGCTGAGTCAATTGTCAAGCGATTGTGATCGCTACTTGAAGCAATGAGGAGATTAGATGTTGCACAGGAAACGAAATGGTATTAAAACTTGGTACATGTGTATACAATATCTATATAAATGGAGTGTTATTGGCAAAGAAAACCACATATTATTATCAACCATTTCAGTGACATATTACAAATTGGTCTGGTTTTCACCGCCTACTAAATCAATGGAATATGAGCTATAAGATGATGACAAATTGTTCCATGTGCATCAGTAACCTTACATGTACATAAATGTTTAGGCCTTAGAGCGTTGGGTCTATTACCACCAATACAGTCAGATTTTGATGATGCCAATAACAAACGTGAAATACAACATTTTGCAAAAGAAACAAAGCCTGACCAAATAGTTTATCATGTTTATAGTTTATCATAAATAGTTTATCATAAATATAGTTTATCATAAATAGTTTATCATAAATATAGTTTATCATAAACAGTTTATCATGTTTATACATGTCTATGTGCTCACTTCTCCATGGAGGTTTCATGCTAACCTATGGACGCCCGTTTTGGCATGTGAACATTTGACACCTACTTCAAGTGAGGATTTTCTTTGTCCTTGACATGAAATCTCTCGAATTGATAGCGAACTTTGAATATTCTACAGTTATATAAAGCATAAATCGATGTGTTAGGTTTGAGGAAATTACGTAAAATGTTCAGACCATCCAAAAAACGTCCAAAACGGGGTCTCAGAATGCAAAGCATTTTACCGCAAAGACGCGTATTTTCTGTTCAGCAATTCGTACATGCATACATGTAAGCTTGCGTGTAACTTCTTTGGCGTTAAAAAGTGAACAAAACGATTCATTTGCGATGCCACGTCTCATTTACCTTAATTTGACGTACTTTATCACATGACAAAGTGATATCATTCTAACAGGCGTATCTGTTTCATTGATCGAGTTCGAAATAAATGTTTCCTTATTAGGAATATGAATGAATGATAATACATGGGAATGAAATGGAATCATGTGGGGGAGGATATGGTAGCATTTTCGTTTGGGGGGGGGGGGGGAGCATTGTGTAAGATACATCAAGCTGTCGTGGTGCTGATGATGTGCTCGAGCTCTAATGTCGTCTACCGCAGTTAGCTGCATTTCCGTGTTGTAAGTTGTTTGGGAGCCAAAAAAAAAACTTTTAAAGCAAAAATTTCATTGTTTGGATAGTTTATTTTTCAGGAGATAACTGCTACCAATATAATGAGTGTGGTCTTCCAAAAAAGACAGATGCAAGAGATGATTCGTCTAACATTTCTGTATCTCTTACGGCTCTTATTATTGTGTTGTAAGTTGTTTGGGAGCCAGAAAAAATTAATAAAGCAAAAATTCAATTAGTTTGGATAGTTTATTTTTCAAGAGATAACTGCTACCAATATAATGAGTGTGGTCTTCCAAGGAAGACAGATGCAAGAGATGATTCGTCTAACATTTCAGTATCTCTTGCGGCCATAGTTTCCAATAATTCGTCCATCACTTCTGTGCCTAAGATGAATGAATTGGATGTGGCAAAACTATATAGTTGCGTGCAAACCTCTCGAGACTTTCACGTTCTGTGAATATGCAATGACTTGCATTGCCACCATCATCCGTTATTCTGCAGTCCACACTTGCTATTACATAGAATTACATGTATAGATACAACATTCCCATGCTAATACCAGCATCTAAAATTATTTGACGACTTGGTATAGCTTATTCAAGTGAATAGACGGTGTTAGATATCAATCTTCGAGTGTTCAGTTCCACATGAATTATCAGTTCCTGGTCCAGAAGCATTCATAATCCCACATTTTATTCGATGATCGGCCCGTGTAGCACAAGTTAATGATACTACTTGCCCATTAAATGGACGTCATTTAGACCGTCTGGCACATTTTAAATATTTAATAAATTTTTATCAAGGCGTAACCGATGATACAAGGCCGATGATCTAATTCACACAGGTATGCATAATTTACCACATATGCTTGTTTATGGGTAATTCTCACTGTTTCGTTATTCCCTATTTCACATCTATTTTTTGGACAAATTTTGTATCTGGTTCTCACTGCTCACCTTTGTATGTATCGATAACATGTGAAGCGTACCTGGTATATAGCGTGTTCATATGCCATCACCTGGGTTCCACAATAATTAGGATTTTATTTGCGTGCTGGAAGTTAATCCTCAACCCGGTACTCTAAAAGCTTTATATTTGACCAACGGTCGATACAGTTTTTTTACATATTATTCCTAGAATATGCGCCAATGTCTGTAACGTTGCTGCACTGTTTCTGGATATTGGAATGAGACTGCAAAGAGACAAACAATGGTCAGAACGAGAAAGTATCCTATCGGCACGCATCTCCAGATGATGTAAGGATAATGACAGGAACTTGTGTGGGACAACAGTGTAGAAAGCAACCGTAGGACTAATATACCAGGTATCAGCCAATCAGCTCCAAAATGGTTTTGTTCAGGAAATTAAAAAACAGGAAAGAAAATCATGAACAGCAGTACCAAAGCGAGGACCCGGAATTAGTGTGAAAGTAATACTGTTTGTTTGCGTGACAGTTAACAGGGTTTTTGCTGAATGGATAACGAGGATTCAGTTCGACATTGCTTCGGACACTAATTCATCAGCCTCGTTGTTACGTTGATTTTGACCTTGTAATGTTGACAGACCAGATACAGTTGCGGACATGCAATGTTCTGTGGTATCTGATTATTAAACTGTGATCATTTGTAACGAGGGTGTAGCAATACCTTTTAGAAAAAAATGATATATAGCGCTGATCTACCGCACAATTATCAGCATTTGCCAGAGAATATAGAACATATCAAAACCCAACAAAAAAAATGATACAAACATTATCAGCATAAACTGACTGATCCCAATCAATTAATATCACAGTGGTCTGATAGATAGGTTTGTATGTGCCTGGAAAACCACATAACTTTTCCACATTTATTAATATTTCTAATTGGTCTGGCATGCAAATAAGTGGAATTTCAATAATGTTATGTGAAATATTAACCTTGCTGTTGTTTATGTCGATAGTAGATGCGTTGAATCAGTTTATTTGACCATGCTCACCATGCTCACCTATATCAAGCCATTACACAAACCAATTGATGTGACCTATATTCCTGTTTGAATAGAGTTTGTTATACCGGCATGCTGGGAGGATGACATAATATTTCTAAGAAATGTCAAATTTTTCATAGGCAAATGAGTGTATCAAATAAATACATTTGTTCACGCCCGAAAAGGTAAATGAGCAATATGAAAGATATCCCTGGTGCTACTAGGTAAACAGCGTAATGTTGAGACGAATATAGACGAAAGTTTTTCATATTGAACGAAAGTGACGCCTTTGGGTACCAAACTTAAAATATTTAGCATTTTTGTTCATGTGCGACCATTTAAGATCCAGACTTCATTGATTTGTTTGAAAGGCCTGGACAGGAAACAAAATACTGAAGCACTGCCTAGAGTCAGATTTATGTCACTGAACAATACAGTATCCGTATCATAATATGTGGGGTTTTGTTACATTATTTCAGAACATGTGTATCGTAGATGCAACTTTCCTATTTCTCCTTTGAGGACACACATCTGATGTCATGTGATGACAACCTGCATTTGTGAGTTCGAATGATGATTCGTCTGACATTCATGTATCTTCCATGACTGGAAGAATGTGATAGAAAAAGGCAATTGATGCACATTTCCAGACTAGCATATCTTGGTAGGTGAATAATAAAATGGCGCGTGGAGTCATACGTAGGTATTATATTGTCCCGTCTATATTTACTCATTATTAACGTTACTATCCAAATCCAACAGGTTTAGGCTTATCAACTATCAACTTATCAACTACCCATTCTAGAGTATCGACTCCACCGGGAAATCATCGGCCAGGTCCGGCGAATTGATTACGGTAACCACGTGAAAGGAAAAACATTTGTTTTGTTGGCAGTGAACCTCTCGTGATCCACAGGTCATTGGCGTCTACTTGATATTGTGTGATATCCTGCTTGGAACTCAATCCACAGACGTTGAGGATTCGACCTGGTTGTCCAATTTTTCATGTGTCCATATGTTATGTAGTTATCTATTTCATGAGATGAGGACACTCAATCTTTGCATTCAATTTTGAATAATCTATTCTACAAGCTAGTGGATCATCTACCACATCAGGTATTTGGTGCAGGGTAATTCTCGCCTTTGCAAAACTCCTCAGTTTACATCCAATTTGGTTTTACTGATTGACAACTCCACACCTCCCTCGACAGTGCACCAGGCTAGAGTGTTACCTGTTATAGAGTTTCTATTGATAACATCGGTACTGCCTATATCAGGACAAGAAGGTTCAGCTCGATCGGAGAACAAGTTCGATTGGATTTGTGTGATGGAATCAAATACTCAACACACTGCTCTAAGAAGTCGAGACAACTGTCCCATTTTTTTTCACCTTTGCCACTACCTGTCACATCACAAACTTTGGGATGGGATTGCAAACCTAACTCAGGTGTCAGTTACATTCATTCATAAATGTTTCTTGTAAACAAATTAGTTGTTTTTTTCAGTTACTTTTTTCAATTAGATGCTGTTGTTGTGAGTTTCAACAGATTGATTGAGTATCTTTGATGTCTAATGACATCATGGTTTCCCAATATATCTTTTCTGGCAGTAGAATGGGTTTTCGGTTATGCATCACTCCAGCTGTGATAGTCAGAGCAGTGTACCAGTGCTGGTCACTGTCGAATGCACCATCTAAAGCATACCCAGAAATGTTATGTTGACCATTTATGTTCTATTATTTAAAGCTGTTTGTGAAGAACTGTATCAGTTCACGGTTCTGTAAAAGCCTAATATTTGACCACACAGTCCAGTCCAGACAATTGGTTTAGATCGTTTCCAGATCAAGTTGTCAGTGCTGATGTCTGTCACGTGATGCTGTTGGTGACCGACACTTCGAAAGGATTGCAAAGTTGGTTCTGATGTACCACAAGTCATATTTACCCTATATTGATACCTGGTTGTCAGGCAGATGACAAAAAGTGTACTAAGTCGTTTAGCACATACGTGTGTATAGCCTTTTGGATCAAATTATTTGCATAGCAGTTTCCCCCACTGCTACCATCAGCACCAATATTAATGCACCATCACCTCGGGGTTGTACTGAGTATTTATATTGATCGATTGTTGTGCAGTTCTGTTGGGTACTTGATCCGTCGGTTACAATGGGAACAACAATAGGGACCACAAAAATATTCATCAAGTCAAACCCCATTTATTTCATGACAATTTAAAGGTTGAGTGTATTCCCGTGGTGACATGGAATTGACTCGTGGGTCAAGATATATGCCATACATTATGACCATATTGTTGTCTAAATAAAGCTACTTTGAACATACATTTCCAAAATATGGAGTTCGAATATACCGGACATGATTCGAACAAATTGTTTACTCTATGCAGTTATACACATAAAGGTCTGATTTCATGTTTACAACGATCTGAACTCGAACTAATTTGAATGCAGCTATTCAGTTCACTTGAAAATTTTTATTGCAAATTATTTTTTGAATATTATAAATCAATATTATGTATTTGTTATATAAATTCATCACTCAATTATTCTCCAATATACATGTCACTTAGTGGCTGAGATTTAATATCAATTTTTTATTATTTAATCTTTTAGTGAAATTTCGAATTTGTTATCCTGGTCAAAGATAAATCCTCGTCAAAACAACCCCAAATACCTAAAAACTGATGGTGCCTCCGATTCCATTATCCTTTTGTTTTTAGTAGATTTCGCTTCCCTGAAAACATGTCTTAGAATTGGATTCACTTTTGACTATCCAGTGTGGTTGGTGATTACTCATCAACAATGCCTGGAATGAAGAGCCACTGCTGAGCCTCGTGTCAAGCGATTGTGTTTGCTGCTCCAAACAATGAGGAAATTAGATATTGCACAGAAGAGGAAGGGTATTAATGCTGAATATTCATACAGGAAGTGTTATTGCAAAGAAAATATCTGGCAAGTACCGAGCACATTAGCACTGTAGGAACCTCACCACCGTAACGTGACTGTATGGTTGTAAGGACGACGGGGGAAGGAAATCAACAGCAAAAAGTTCTTTTTACGATAAACTAAATATTAGGCAGCATAAAACACAAACACGAGGCGAATTGTCAACAGTGAAATCAGCAGCAGTGTAATCAAATTGTAGTTCTGATTGATTCCTGAGACAAAACGGATCAATACGACAACAATATATGATATCAAAAGAATTCAGAAGATCAACATCGTTAAAATAAGTAGCTTGCCCATATTAGTATCTAAATTATACATTATCGTAAAATTGGTACATGTTAATATTCTATGCTGGGGAAACATTCAAATTAAATCATCATTTATTGTATATGACCATTGCTTATTTTCTTGCTCACACTGTGCTTTTTGACTCATCTGACGTGTTTTAAACATCAACAGTCACACAGTGTAACACACGAAACCATTGGTTAAAACAATGTAGAAAACAAATATCAGAATATCGAATGAGAGCCCCATGGTATAAGCTATAGAACCGGCATCTTCCGATCCGCCGTAAAACGCCAGAAAGTATCAAAGCACACCGTTAGTACCGAATGGAGAACCCTTGTAATAAACAATGTGATAAAATCATTTTGATACATCATTTTGGGACAAAGCGCGCACCCCCTCCACACGAATGGACATCACCTGGACGAGGAATTGAAAACAGAAAACTGCCACGACGTGGTTATGTGATGTTGCGTGTGCTTTCATACCAGCAACCGCAGGCGAGACAAAGTCGGTACATGTTGAAGATTCCGCAGACATACTACACAGATAACCACACCAGGGTTCACCAGAAGCCTGAAGTACAAGATCAACAACATCTGCAACAAGAGGAGAAGAGTAGACATGATTTTGAGGACAACGAGATAAAGTATCCGCATCCACATTGGTCTTGCCGGACTTGTAGGAGAGCGTAAAGTCGTATGTAGATAGTTCTGCCAACCAGCGATGACCGACAGCGTCAAGCTTGGCCGTGGTAAGAACATACGTCAACGGATTGTTATCAGTTGTAACAACGAACTTGTGGCCATACAAGTAGTCATGGAATTTTGATGTCACCGCCCATTTCAAAGCAAGAAATTCCAGCTTGTTCGAAGGATAATTCCTTTCAGATTTCCTGAGCCCACGAGATGCATAAGCAATGACTCTGAACACACCATCATGCTCCTGACCGAGAACTGCCCCTAAGCCATCATAGCTTGCATCAAACCGAATGACAAATGGGAGACCGAAATCTGGAGACACTAAGGTTGGAGATGATGTGAGCAACTGAACAAGGTGATCGAAAGCGTGCTGTTACATCTCACTCCAATGCTAGTGAGAGCATGAAGAGGTCTGGCAATGCTCGCAAAATTCTTAACATACTTCCTGTAAAATCCACACAGGCCAAGAAACTGTTGGAGTTCAGTAACAGACGACGGAACCTTCCAGTTACGAATCCTCTCAACACGTTCCGGATCGCACTCAATGCCATCCTTAGAGACGACATGACCCAGATACTTGATGCGCTGTTGAAGGAAAATACATTTTGAAGGCTTAAGCTTCAAACCAACATGGCATTTTCTTTTTAGGAGGCAAGGAAAGTACCCAGGTCAGAGAGTCGAGGGATAGCTTGTCTCAGCTGGAAGCACGTTTGCAACAGAGAACTTCAGAGGAGTCCCCTCCTCAACAGCATCAAGGGTCGTCTGCTTCTGGTGGTACTGCTGGATCTGTGTATCAAAGGTCAAAGGGTTCTGGCAAAGGGTCCAAGGGAGTGAAGAGGCATCAATCCAAGAGGGCTGTGCTCTGCTACAGGTGTGGGAAGAATGGTCACTGTTTGGACAAGTGCACTTCTGAGAAAAATCCAGCACTTGTCCAGCAGAAGTTGGAATCCCGTTGGTCGAACAAGACTTTAAACTCATAGAGACCCCCATAGTGAGGATCCCAAGGCAAGCTTGATTGGTCATTCCAATGAGTGTCCTGTGTTGGTTGATGGTGTCGATTGTTGTTGTCTGGTGGACACTGGGTCCATGGTAACTACTATATCCAAGGATTTCCTGAAGTCTAATTTTCCATCACTTCCCGTGTTTCCATTTTCGGAGTTGCTGGTGATTAGGGGACCTTTGGATGAGCGACTACCATATGGTGGCTTCGTGGAGCTGGAAATTTCTTTCCCTGGTGTTGGTGATGGTCGTCATGTCGTTGGTACATTTCCAGTTTTGGTAGCACCAGACACACCATTTAACTCGAGAGTTCCATTGTTGTTGGGCACGAATGTTCTGACGTTGTATCTGTCACAGCTGGTGGAAAGGTTTGGTGAATCATACAGTGATGAGGTTTCATCTGGAAGTTTAAAGTTGGCTTTCCAGGCATTATCCTTATGCCAGCGCCACTTGGAGAAATCTCAGGGTGTTTATGGACTTGGTCGTAGCGCTGGACCTATTCACTTGAAACCAGGAGAGGCAGTGTTTGTGCAGGCTCGTGCACAGGTGGTTGTTCCAACGCCCAAAACCATTGCTATGGTGCAGACTCGTTCTGTTCGTTCTCAGGAATCAGCTGTTGTTGTGACCCCTCGTTTGATTGATTTGGGAGATTTGGATTCAACTTTCCAGGTTGAGTTGACTAATGAGTCAAAAGGTGATGTCCATTCGTGTGGAGGGGCTGCGTGCTTTGTCCCTCGCAGAACACGACCAGTCGACGATCACCAGACCGTGGAATTGGACACAGAAGACTGCCTTGACGTGGTTATGTGATGTTGCGTGAGCTATGCATTGGCTTATAGTGCAATGTCCCCCAGCAACAACCGTGGTTATGTACCGGCTGCCATTGTTGACATCGGAGACTCCTAGTTGGATCAGACTTTCTGGATACAGTCAGCCCTGGATCACAGGATGCTGTACCTCGGCCTGAGACTTGAAATCCTGCCGACTGCGCCAATTTGTGACCGGGTCACAGGCGGGAAATCTGTGGCGGGAATGCTTAGGCTAAGAGCTATTCTACAACACAGTGGACCTTACAACATAAAGCAATGTGCGACGCAGTGAGCAAGCGCGCGACACGGCCACACGGGTATAAATGCATCACCCCCACAATATTATTCAATGATCAGTCCCCTCTGCAGTGTTTGAGTTGATTTGTCCCAGTTTTGTTGCATTGCTTGAGCTCTGTTTGAGTAGCAGTATCTTGTCCAGTCTAGTAGATGCTCAAGTGTCAGGCAGTTGTACACTGTTGTATTGTACACACATAGAGCTGAGTGTTTGATGCAAAGATATCTTGGCGTTGTGGAAAATTTTGTCACTTTGACTTGGACCAAGGAAGGGTCAACAGTCGGTCGGTCACCTTAGTAGTGCCATGTGCTTTTGAAGTGGAAGAAATTGTAAACTGGAAGTGAATTATATTACTATTGTACTCGCATTGAAGTCACCTGTAAAGGAAAACAGGATTTCACTTTATTCAACTGTATTGTTTATACCAAGGTATGTAATTTGTATTGTTTAAATTCTGACAGATGTAGAACTGTATAGGCTGAAATAGTTTTATTTGTTATACTTTGTGGTCCTGAATAGTTTAGGTAGTCAGGAAAGATAGACAATAGGTGCTGATACATTGTTGGTTTTTTTTGTGTGTGTACCGCCGGAGTTCCAAGTGGGGCGTTACGGGGGCCATTATCGTCGCACCAAGGCCATGATTGGGGGAGCCGGACGTCGCCGCTCGCACCCCAGTGTCATCCTTGACGTCGCGCTGCAGAAGAGGACCGCAGCAACAACGTGGGAAACAGAGACAAAACTAGAAAGAGGAACAGGAAACCGAATCAAACGTGTGGAGAACTAATTGAATCCCTTACTTGAAATTCGGAAGGTGTTATTGTCATAACAGTGTATTTTTATATTGCTGAGAGTAGATGGAGAGGGGGAGATGTAGTGTTTTGTATTTTGGAATTGTCAGTATCGTGATTTCGTATTGGCCACGGGGTTGGGCTTGTAAGCTATTATTTTCGGGGAATCTGTTAATAAATAAGTCATAATATTATCTGTTTCATTGATGCACAACACCAACACGTCCACGGTACAGTAACCCGAACATTTTCATTACAAACAATATCAACACGAACTGGGTGATCTCTGATAACACCTAATGACAATAATGCGATATATGACACTTGTTTTGTGTATACAATATCCATATAAATGGGAGTGTTATTGGCAAAGAAAACCACATAATTATCCCACATTTACCAGTGACATATTACAAATTAGTCTGGCTCTCAATTGCTAATAAATAAGTGGAATCTGAGGTGATATGGTGTACGATGGCGGCTATGTTTAGATTTCGTGTTCTCGCCCTTTAGAAAAGCGAGTTTTCGATTCGAACTCTCAACTTTTCACTTCGTGTTTTCGCGTTTTCGCATAGTTTTGATGGGCGAAAACACGAAATCCAGAAATGGCCACCTTCGAACACCATATGATGACGAATTGTATCCATGTGCAGCATTAACATGACATAAAAGTCTGTTAGTTTTTGGGAACAGCGCAAAATACAAAACAAATGCAAAGAATTACGAATAAAAAGAGCCAGAAGATAACTCGAACCATGCAACACGGTGCTGATGATTCATCTGACGTGTCTGTTTTTCTTACGACCATAATTTCCAATGATTTGTATCTCCGATGAATAAACTGGGTGTGGCAGAAATAAATAATTAGGCGCAAATCTCTCGAGACGAGCACATTTTGTGAATATGCAATGAATTGTAATGTAGCCAGCCTTACGTTAGTATCCAGTCCACTTATCCTATTACGCACCGAGTGTATAGCCACATATATATTGACCATTATTTTGTATTATTCAAAGATGTTTGTGACATCGTCAGATCATGAAGAACTGGTCCAGGGCACGGTGCTATAAAGGCCTGACATTCGACAAGACAATTGTTTTAGACCATTTCCAAACCAAGTTGTCTGTGCTGGTATCTGTCACGTGATTATATTGTTGACAGATACTTCAATGGGATTACCAAGTTGGTTCTGGTTTGCCGTGTATTAATACCTTGTTGTTAGGGTGTTGGTTCTACTAAGTTGTTCTGTTGTGATGACGATAATCAACACAGATGTCATATATACCATCTTTTTTGTATGACAGGGCTAAGATAACTGGATGAATACAGATGTAACCCCACTCTATGCTGATACATCCAGTTACGTCATGGTCACCAGGTGAAAAACACCACCTTTTTTTCAGCTGCTAGAGTAGACGTGGAATCAATACCCAGTATCAAGTATTCCGAGCAAACAAAACAGGGTCCGTTATCCAATCTCATAGTCCGGGGACAGAAAGTCATATCAGGCATACGAAGTGAGAGAAAACAAAAATGACAGGGAAACTCATGAACCCCCGTAAATGGCCATCAGGAGGTGAAATCAGGTGTTCCGGAAAGAGTGAGCATTTCCTGCCCCACTAGTGGCACCCGTCATGAATTCCCCAAAATTAACATGAAAATAGATCTAGTTGCATGGCAGACATGGATTTACTGTATTTATCAACCAGATCATGATGACGTCCATAGAATTTCTTAAACGCAGCGATAAGTCTTGGTAAAACATATCCTTGTCGTAGCAGTTTAGAGACTAGCTGGGCACTTCGATAGACAAAGTCCTCATATTTGCAACTAGCTCTGGAATAGCGTATAAGTTGAGGAACAAACACACCATATGCCGGTGACATAGGAATGTTGCTGCTTAGAAAAGGGAAATTGACTATGGAAAAATTGAAATCATCACGTTTGTCATATAATCTAGTTGACAGGTTAGAATCATTATCAATCTCCAACCTCAGGTCTAGATAGTTGGAAAAATTAGCGGATTCTGTAGTATCCTTAATTTCAAGTTCCTTAGGATATATGATATCCAAATAATCACCAAACTTGGGATTATTTAGCGACAATACATCATCTATGTATCGGAAAGTATTATTCAACAGTAGAGTACTGTAGAGTGTTTCATAGCAAGTTCTTTGTGAAAACACAATGTGCTGTTCTAGAATATCCATTCCTGATTCATCCGATACATATTGCAGTGATCAACCAGTACATTTGTAGCAATCGAAACTATAAGTCTAATGTTGACATACGTTAGAGCTGTGATTCAATGCATACTCAGGACTGCCCTGAACCACCCGGCGAGTGTAATGCAGGGGTTTTATGTTTGCCAACGGATATATGCGCACCTGTATGTAATTTGGAGTTTAAAATGGACACAAGCATGAGAGCCCATCTCTGACTCGGCTCGCTCTGCTCAGTGTACATATACTTTTATGTTACGTCTTTGTTTACTATTAGCATTTATTTCAAAATATCAGCAGTAATCTAGTTTCTCAGGGAGGGACTCCTTATAATTGTATGACCTTATATATATATGATATATAGTTATATGTCATGTCGGTATTTTTAATGTCAGTTATGTCGTTCCAATAAAATGCAGTAAATCCATGTCTGTGTTGGTTTTAATGTCGGCATTATAATCATATCTACATCCTAATGACTCTCCAACTTGTGCGATAATATACATGCGATCATAAATCCTAATAATCAAACTATATCATCACAAATACAAATGGTGTATTTTACGCAAACTAGCAGCTCCCATCTTTTGAATTACTATAACAATCCATATATGTGTTTTGGGCCTGCATGTTAAAAAAATACTAACTGATCTACATGAAAACGCACAAAAATATGCTATAACTTTCTCTTCTTCCAATAAATGGCCACCGTCAACTGGTTGACTATTCTGCAACATGGTGTGTGCGCATGTCTATGCTTGGTAATTGTGCGGTGATATTCTCGGATATGAATATTGTCATGGGGACATATTTCATATAATTATTCGGCATGTTTATGATAATGAGTAGTTTAATAAATTCTGCGTTTAAGAAATTCTATGGATGTCATCATGATCTGGTTGATAAATACAGCAAATCCATGCAACTAGATCTATTTTCATGTTAATTTTGGGGAATTCATGACGGGTGCCACTAGTGGGGCAGGAAAATGCTCACTCTTTCCGGAACACCTCATTTCACCTCCTAATGGCCATTTTGGGGGGTTCAGGAGTTTCCCTGTCATTTTTTTTTCTCTCACTTCGTAGAAGATTGGATAACAGACCCTGTTTTGTTTGCTCGGAATACTTTATACTGGGTATTGATTCCACTTCTATTAATATTGGAAACGCTATCGATAGTTCATATGGCTGCGTTATTATTCTGTTTTAGTCAACTATTTAATGTACTGTATTATATAGAATATGTACGTGTTCTGATACTTGAAGTCAAAGTTGTTATAATAAAAGTAATATTTTTTTTTTCTTTATGCCATAACACGAGAGGTGCTAGTTTATTCTAATGTACATATCCTCAAAAGTTTCAGCGAAACAGTTTAAACAGTCAAACAAATGTCATAGAGAATATCTGTCCCAAATATGTCCCAATATCTGTCCCAAAAAGACCTGTATATGTATATGTTGTATGTTATGTGTCATATTTGTGTTGTAATAAATATCGATGGCCCAACTTGATTTGTAATGTATGTGTTAGAACGTTAGGAAACACACCTTCCAGTCTTCGTGATCTGCATTTAGCATTATATTAAACTCGATCAGTTTTGGCAATTAAATGGACTTCTTTAGGTGTCCTTACCATCATTCATTTATTCGTTTGTACAACATTCAGCACCAAATTGGAAATTGAATTAAACTACTTCCGACGTCTTGTTCCTGGAAACATACCCTGTTGGCTAGTTACCACTCAGCTGATTGCATTTCCTGTACTATGCGTGAGCAGTGAAGTGATTTCCAACAAAGGTCATGGAATTGAAGAAATTGTGTCAGAAGATCTATGTTAATTGCACTGAAAATCAGCTCCAACAAGAAATGTCCATTAGTTAATTGCCGCAAATTACTGCACAGTTACAACCTACGACTAGCACTGTCGATGGAATATCTCAGTGGGTACAATTATGTGTTCTTTGAAATCACATTTTATTGAAGAGTGTCCAGATTTGTTATGCATTTCAATATTATTATTGGTTCATATATCATCTTGTTTGAAGGATACTTTGCCATGAAATTATTCAAAATATGATTTAGCAATTGTATCTAAAATTTCCACACAGAATCATTAGGTGTCCTTATGTAACACAATAACGCCTAATGTTACGGACCAGAATTATGCCAAGTCGTCTAAGTATAGGGTACGTGCATTTGAAAGTGATTCGGGAGTATCTGACAGTGTCTGACAACTACTTGAGTGAACTCTTTGAGTGAAGACCCGTATGACCGTGTTGTGCTTGATCTTTTATTGTCTCCGTTTTAATAATTGTCATTTTATGTACATGTCTATGTCATGTGTATGTATATTTCTTCTCTTGAAGGCAAAATAAACAAACAAACAAATAAGCGGGATGTTCTTCCAGTAAATTATTTGTCTGAAAAAAACTTCATCGGAACAATGTCAAGGGTGTGTCTTAGTTGCAACCGAATCACTTCAGTTTTTGTGCCCTTGATATATTGCATGAAGTAATGCAGTTTACCTTCAATATCTTTAACATAAGAAAATGAATGTATATTGTAGACGACTGGATTGGATGGATTCCAAATGGTGTATATTGTGGATGATTTAGCTAGGCTTCAGCTGAGGTGGATACACGACCTGTGAGTTTGTGTGTCACTAGTGATTGCCGAGACCAGACACAGTGTCCTTTCACATCAAAGCCTCTTTCACAAGCGCTTGTCTCATTTGCTTGTCTCGGATTGTGATTTTCTTGCCCTCTGACGTTGTAAAACAAGATGCATTGATCACTAGAGATTACCAATTCACTAGTCACAATATCGGGTAATGAACATGACTGCATCACTTGTACTAAATGTTAGCAATAAAAGGAAATTAAGGGTTATGTCAATAGATAAATGTTGGTTGCATTGAAATATCAGCTGAAACAAGAAATGTCTTTTAATAGTTAATTTCTGCGAATTTCTCAACAAAATCTTCTTAATAAATTATGCATTCATGAAATATCTAGGAATTCCAGGGCACAGTAAACACAAGATATTTAACTATTCAGAGAGGAAAAACTTCAATATATATTAAAATAAACACTTTTTGAAGAATCAGTATGTGAAGAATAACCACTCCGAAAACAGCATTATCGTCACGGGGAATCGACATAGATTTGTTAGAAATGTGTTCAACGTTTTGAACGTCTTAAGTGAAACAGAACGCCTGCAAGCAAATTCTCGAATATTCTTTCTTTGTATACAAGGGTCTTGTTGGTATTTGTGTCAAAGATGTGCCTCAGTACACACCAACTGAAAAACTACATTCCAACTGAAAAACTACAGAGTTCATCGCTTCTTGCTCCAGTCCTATTTGTGTAAAATCAACACAATAATCCACAATAAGGGATAAGATGATGGGAATCATACGAATTTCTAAGCTGTCGAGAGGCGACGTTGATTTTTCCTGTTCCAATTATGTGGGGAAACACACATTTTGTTTGCGTGACATTAACCAAGTGTAGAAGTCGTGAAGCAAATCAAATCACCACTACCTCTGACACTGTTATTGAGTTTACTCAAAAGCACAGTTTACCGAATGCTGACAGGCTGGGGTGTTCGTTATTGTGAGTTTTGTCAAATTGGTTTTACCTGTGGCAGCTCGATGAGCCTAACTCTTGTAGCATTGCAGCATATTTATTGTTCCTCTGTGAGGAACAGCATATTTTGTTAGCATGTATGGAATAAATTGATAATTTCACCAAAGTGTTCTTCCTTTCGTAGTTATAGCGACCCTCGCAGATATACACATATTGTGGCACAGTGGCACACGATCCGCGAATATTAGAAGATTTAAAGCAGCTGCTTTCTAAACCAGTCAATATTTTCAAAAAACTATATTTCATTTTAAACATGCTAAACTAACTGAATGAAACATACTCACATCATATGTAATGAAAATAACCAGTCCTCAGGGAAATTTTGCTCATTTGAACAGGCGGTTCTCGCGTAAATACAGGAACTGTATCCATCACGCGCAGATGTAAACAAAGCATGAAAGTGCGAGATAGACTGACAATTCCATGCACATCATGGTATATCACTGATTATTTTCTCACAACTACACTATATATATATCCATATGAACTGGAAAATGTACTTGATGTGAACTTTTAAGCGCGATTTGAGCATTTGTTTACATTCAAGTACGATGGATACACTTCGTTTGTTTACTTACAAAACCGGTACAAAATGGGCACTAAAACGGATGAAAAGATAACTCGGACAGACTGTAATCATCGAAATCATTGAGCACACCTTTTGTTATATTGCATCAGATATGTTTAACAAGAAATTGGATTTGCAAAAATTGTTGGATACATTCGAAGGCAGCAGGTTTGAAGTTTCAAAACATTTCCTGAGGTCGGGAATACGGAATATTTCTCTAATATTGGAACGATGTGTCGAGTGTCTTTGTTTTTTGACAACCGGAAGGAATACTTCATTTGCTTTTTTTCTATTTGGTGGATTACTGCTTGAAATAATAACGTTCAGGTTCTATATTCGCAAAATATTGATGGCTGCAATGATATGAGGACAAGATAAGATAAGATAAGATAAGATAAGATTTATTTAACGTCGGATCAACAAAACATAAAACATTAGCCAATTGGCTATTTACCGACATGATCATAATGAGAATGTACAATGAGAGGAAAATATTTACAAATGAACATACATTGATCAGTTGTGCATAATATATTTATACACTATAGAAACATCACATGCGCATCACAGCTGGTTCAAAATACAAACTTTGCAGACTGTACAAGCACAGTTTGGGCCTGTCCATGCTTTTATCATTCTTTTGAATGTGTTGTAATTTTCACTAGATTTAATTGTGGTAGGCAGTTTATTCCATAAGGCCGAACCTTGGTATCTAAGACTTTCTTTTCCGTAACTTACGTTGTTATACTTGGGTATTTTGACAATACTAGAATCTTTCATATCATATTTTTTCTCCTTCGCATGGAAAAGGTCATCGATATAAGGAGGAACATTATGACACAGCGTTTTATATACATGCATCGCTATGAGTTTCAACCTATGTACATACAACAGTGGTTTTTCACATTTCTTTCTCAGTTCTTCATATGATGACTTAAAATCATTGAAAACATATCGTAGTGCACGTTCTTGTATTTTCTCGATTTTCTTCAAACTAGTTACGCTACAGAAGTGCCAGACTAGTGGACAGTAGTTGAAGTAAGACAATATAAAACTTTCGAGCAACATAAGTTTCTGCTTTTCCCCCAGTACTTTCGACAGTCTTGCTATTACAGTAAGATTTCTGCCTGCTTTTTTGCAAATTTCAGACACATGTACATCAAAGTTCAAACTGTGGTCTATGTGAACACCAAGTAGTTTAACACATTTTTGAGGTTCCAGGGTTATATCACCTATAGTCAGAGGACTATCCATAAACTGTTTGCTGAATGTTATGAATTGGAATTTCGAAGGATTTGCCTGGAGACCATTGTTTTTGAACCATGTTATGGCCAAGTTTGCACATTTGGTGAGATTATCAATGATATCTTCCAGTTTGGTACCAGTAACACAAATGGTATTGTCATTTGCATAGTTATATATATCACATATGTTTTCCATAAAGTACATTAGATCATTACAATATATGTTGTAGGCAAAAGGACCTATCATTGAGCCTTGAGCTGTGCCTTTTTTTACTGTTAACCAATCACTTCGATTGTCCCCAAGCTTCACCCTTTGTTTACGTCCACTAAGGTAGTTGCCCAACAACGTGCATGCATCGTCACTAAACCCATATGCATCAAGTTTCGCTACCAGTAAACCATGTGATGGGCAGTCAAAAGCTTTTGACAAGTCTGTCATTAGAGCTGAGCATATAAGTTTGTTGTCGAGGGCTTTCTTACAATTTTCCATCATATCAATTAGAACAGTTTCGCAGCTATAGCCTTTCCTAAACCCTGACAGTCTATTTGACATCAATGGATTCATACACCGTGACATTTGATCAATTAGCACAGACTCAAACACTTTGGACAAACATGGTAATACACTAACAGGTCTATAGTTTTCTTTGAGAAGTCTGTCACTTTTCTTGTATATAGGTCTCACCTCAGCACACTTGAGCTCACTTGGGAATTTGTTAGAGTCAATTGACTTATTGATCAACCCTGTAATAGGAGTGACTAATACAGTTGCACCTAATTTCACGAGTTTAGGTGGTATGGCGTCATGCCCAGTGGCTTTGTTTACATTTATACTGCTCAGTTTTTCCAGCACAGCTTCAGGTGTTACATGGCAGAACGAGAATACATTCGAGCAATGGTTGTTTTTAATAGATATGACACTTTCATGACCCTGGTGCTTGCCTATAATGTGCTCTATGGGCTCATCCCCTATTTCATCATCAAAACCAATGTCATTGGCAACATGAACATAATAGTTATTAAGAACATTGCATACATCAGATGGGTTGTTGATAATATCATCATTTTCATTCAGACAGACATGGTCTGTTGATGATTTCATATTATCAGATATTAATGGTTTGACTGTTCTCCAGAAGTCTTTGGGATTTTGCAGATCAGAACATTTATCTTTCAGATACAGCATGATGCTTTTTTTCCTGAGTTTTACAACTAGATTTCTGAATCTTTGATAATCTTCCCAGTTTTTGGAAGATTTACATTTATAATATTTTCTTCTAAACATGTTTCTTATGTTGATACATTTCCGGAGCTCAGAGTTCATATATGGGACCTGGTTATGTTTCACAATTCTTGTTTTGAGAGGTACATGATCATCAACAATATTCCTCAGTAATTTTTCACAAAACCAATAGGAGTCATCTATATCTTCAAATATATCACCAACATGGAAAGGGGCTACAGACAAGTCATCTTGATAGTTAGATTCATCAAACTTTCTATAGGATCTGTATTGTATTTTCCTTTGTACATTCTTTGGCACATGTTGCCTTGTAGCAAAGCATACCATATGGTGAAAGTCACTAAGACCAGTATCAATACAGGCTACATGCATAAAACTTCTAGGTATGTCAGTTAACACTATATCAATGAGAGATGGTTCCTTTCCCTTAAAACACGTGGGTTGTTTAACCATATTGGTAATTCCATGAGTTGCAAGAACATCTGTTAGATTATTAGAGGTCAGCATATTCACACTGATATCACCACATATCACAAATG
The DNA here is from genome assembly GCA_949152475.1 of Terebella lapidaria. Taxonomy (NCBI): domain Eukaryota; kingdom Metazoa; phylum Annelida; class Polychaeta; order Terebellida; family Terebellidae; genus Terebella; species Terebella lapidaria. Next base: position 40,332,285 of record OX424562.1, on the reverse strand, counting down.
GGGAATTTTCCTGTTCTATTTTCATCACAAGTTGTTCAGTTTTTTGTTTTACATCTTTCACACATGGCTGCTTATACAAGTTACACAAGAGCAATTTCTTATTTTGAAGCTTTATCTCCACAACAATATTTTCTACTCTACCTGTTTTGCTATTATCTATTTCCAGATCATCTCTGTGACGCTGAGGAATATCACTTCTTATAAACATCATTAGTCCACCAGAATTTGACAGAACATCTTTTCTGTATACAGTATAGTTTGGTACATTAAATTGGGCAGATGGAAATGTTTCGTCTAGTTTGGTTTCCTGTAATAACAATACGTCTAACATACTTTCCATCAAGCATGTTTTCAATGGTAGGAATTTGTGCCTGACACTATTTATATTCAAGCTTCCAATTTTCAAATTAGAAACATTTTGCGAGTAAAAAGCCTTCAGGCCATCAATTGTATCACTGGCTTCATTATCAGAAGGTAATATTCTGGGCATGTCATGTTGATCATTATTCACAGTATTACTAGAGATAATACAGTCATGGACATTATTATGGTCATTAGCAGTTACATCAATGTTATTATATCCGGCTATTCCTGCATTGCCGTTTCCCTACACATAAAGATGACAAAGTTTGTTCTTATGTCCCATTCGGTTACAGTTATAACAGCGGATAACCCTACCATGTCCACATTGTGCCTTGAGGTGTCCTTCTTCACCACAGTAGTCACATGGGGTATCCGGGTGGCGATAGGGTTGTCTTTGTCGCTTTCTGTGAACCGTGGTCCAACCTGTGTTGTCATCGGGGCATGTTTGACGCGGAGGTGTGTGGAGATCATGCCGCTGATGTCCTCCACGGATGCCCGTAGTCTTGTGATGTAGGGGTGCCTGGTCTTGCCTGGTAGGAATGCCCATGCTGGCTAAGACGTCACGGGCTGCATCAGTGATGTGCTGGAATCGTCTCGGACCAAGATGGTGACCACCGTACCATCTGCAGACAACAACAGCTGTGTCTGTCACGTTGTTCTCGATCAGCAACCGTAGTAGTTTCCCACCAGCTCCAGTTTCGCCGTCATCTACACAGGACTCAGCTGGCTCCATCCCTGATAGTCTGTAGGCCAGGATCTTGTGTGTGGCCACGCGGTGTGAGCTGCTGTTCAGCATGTCTTGGAGCTGAGTCACTTCTTCGAGACTGTGAACCTTGGCGCCGAAGGCTTGAAATGTGCTGCCATTGTCGCTGAATCTTTTCCCAGTCATCACTTTTATTTTCTCCGTTCGCTTTCCTCGTGGGTTTCGTTTCCTGTGTCCATTGCTGCAGTAGCTGATGGCTGTGTCTTTTCTTTTCAGTCCGAGATTGAGTGCAATCTTCTCTGTTGCTTTTGTTGTCAGGTGAACGCCATCATCCATCAAGAGGGCATCGTTGACAGAGTTGTCTCTCAGGATGAATATGTTCGAGTGATCAACAAAACTCACAGCTTTATCTTTGCAGAGTTGCCTGAGTCCTTCATTTGTTTCTATGATCTTCTCATTGCAGTCTGTCGGTGTGATTCTGGGACAGATGCTGGACATCACAACATGCTTTGCTCGGGATTTTGCAGTGTCAATGACGTCTGCGAAGGTGTGGAGAATATCGCTTGTTTCTTCTGCTTCATCTGAGTCACAGTCATTGCCTCCAACTACAACGGATATCGTGTTGTACTGGGCGTTGGGAGCTTCCTGAAGTGTCTTGTGGATATCCATGACCTTCCCTCCTGGCTTGCACATCACGCGCGTGTTGTCAAGTCTGTGTTCGTCAATGTCACGGATAATGCTGCTTCCAACCAGTAAGGAGGGGGGTGGATCTTGTTTTGGAGTAGACTCACAAGGTGCATTCTTGTCAGTTATCGTCTGTTGTAGTCCATGCACTAACTCACTTAGTTTGTCGTTGTCGTCCCTCAGTTTCTGTATCTGACGTTGTGTACTGTCCTTCATGTCATCTAAGGTGGAGACCAGTGTCTGTACAAGTAGCGCAAGTGCAGTGATCTGATCGCGGTCACATTGACGGTCTTTTACGGCGTCACACACAAATTTCAGTCTGTCACTATTCCTTCTGCATTCTGAGCAGGGCCAGTACGCGGGGTCACAGTCTTTTTTTGTGCCCGGGCTCGACACAATAGAAAAAGTTTTGAGATTCTTGTTTAAAAAATTTGGGTCCTTGACATTGTGTATAAAGATGGAGTGCTTTGACGATCGATAGGCCCAATATTTAGGCTCAAAATTCAGTTTTTAGCTGTTTCTTCAAAAACTGTCTGATCAGTTTTGAGCTTTTTGTTCAAAAAGATTCCTCTTATGTACCTTTCTTAAATGTATAAGTTTCGTTGCCCTTCAATCGCCGGTCTGCATGTGGTGGCCATTTTGAATTTTTGACAGGTTGGTGAAAAAAACACTTTTCGTCCCAAATGAAGTCACTATTCGTTTTGAGTGATATCCAACCAAAAAAAATTTGTCAGAAAAACTGTCAATTCTGGACTTTGGCGACCATTTCCTCAAAACCTGTTTAGACGGTTTTCAGATTATCGTTTGAAAAGATTCCCTTGATGTACATGTACCTCTGCGATATGTCTAAGTTTCTTTGCCCTTGAGTCACTCAAAGTGGGCCATTTTGGCCCAAATGGGACTTTCCCATGTTAAATTCTCTTATGCTTTATAATGGGACATATTATTGCTATATCTCACTTAATATTGAGATTAGAGATTAGGAATCAATATTGTGGACATGGAGAAAATGGTATGTGTTGAATATTCTCAAAACCTTGAAATTCATTTCGACCTAATTGTCACAGGACAAAATGGCTAATACTAGTATCTCGCTCCGTATCGACTTTATGGCTTCGGAAGTGGACAGATAGGAAATGATATACGTCGAATTTCCTGATGATCTTGAATTTGGCCTTGATCTCATTTTCAAAGTCAGAGCACAAAATGGCAAATATATCTCGCTTATTATCGACTTTACAGCTGAAGAATCAATTGTGGAAATATAGGGAATGATATATGCTGAAAATTTTCGTGACCTTTGATCTTATTGTCAAGGTCAGACAACAAAGTGGCTAATATCTCGCTTATTATCAACTTTACAGCTTAGGAATCAATTGTGTACGGAAGCGTATTGCTATCAAGGGTGTAAAAAATATTATCTCGTACGTACGACATAATAACCCGTACGTACGACTTAATAACTGGTACGTACAACTTATTAGCTCGTACGTACGACTTGGTAACCCGTATGTACGACTTAGTATCTCGTACTTACGACTTAGTAACTCGTATATACGACTTATTAACTCCTACGTATGACTTATTAACTCGTACGTACGACTTATTAACTCATACGTACGAGTTAGTAAGTCGTACTTATGAGATACTGAGTCATATGTATGAGTTATTAAGTCGTACATACGACTTTATAAGTCGTACATACTCATATATAAGTCATACGTATGAGATAAATTTTTTTACACACTTGATAACAATACGTTTCACTACGGAAGCGTATTGTTATCAAGTGCGTAAAATTTCTTATCTCGTATGTATAAGAATTTTTACGCACTTGATAACAATACGCTTCCGTAGTGAAACGTATTGTTATCAAGTGTGTAAAAAAATTTATCTCATACGTATGACTTATATCTCGTATGTACGGCTTATTAACTCGTACGTACGAATTAATAAGTCGTACGTACGAGTTAATAAGTCGTACGTATGAGTTAATAAGTCGTATGTTCAAGTTAATAAGTCGTACGTCTGACTTATTGAGTCGTATGTATGACTTAATAAGTCGTACATACGACATAATAAGTCGTACGTATGACTTAATAAGTCGTACATACGAGTTACTACGTCGTACGAGATTACTCCGTCGTACGAGATACAAATTTTTACACACTTGATAGCAATACGCTTCCGTAGTTGTGGGCATATAGGAAATTATATAAGTAGTAGATAGAGCACGAGCACCCGTGGGTATGGCTCATACACGAGGTTATTCTCGAGGCGTTAGCCGAGAGATTACCGAGTGTATGAGCCATACCCACGGGTGCGAGTGGTCTATCTGACTTGTACCACGGGTTCATTCAAGCGTGTTCCTATATTCCACGTCAGACAGTGGTGTATGTTGAATAGACCACAGTCTGGCCTATTGTTAAAGGTGTCAATCGTGGTACAATGCCGAATATTCTCATAAGCTTGAAGTTGACCTTTGACCTTATTTTCAAGATCAGAGCACGAAATGGCTAATATCTCGCTCATTATCGACTTTCCAACTTAGGAATCAATTGTAAACATATAGAAAAACAATGTTCCCCTTGAGCAGACATTGTTGAAAAATTACCATTGCAGACTTTGAGACCTTAACACTGTACATTTCCCCGGTAACATTTCTTAGCCTTTGGGCTAAGATTTCCCTGTTTCCTCATTGACAACGGGTCTCAGTATTGAAAAGGTTTTTTCTTGGTGTTTGTCAAATGAGTGCTTCACAATGTGGTTAGAGTCTTCAAACTTGGAATGACAGTTATAACACCTGGCGTTGAAGCCGCGAGACGCCATCTGTTGGAAGAAATTATAAGTATGAATGAATAATAGCCAGAAACGAACCTTAATGGGCCATACATTTCCAATAAAATATCGTTTACTAATCGAAACACCCATATCAGAAGTGTTGTCCAATCGGAACAGTATCGTTTACCCACCGAAACATCAATGGTTCAGGAAATCATTAAACATTTATTAATGAGACGATGTAAAATGTTTGTTTTCGGTGGGGATATGTAATACACCTTTCTCTTGACTCGTGTTACATTTTGTGTGCATCAGACACATATTTAATCATCAGTGTTCATTTGTTCAAAACGGTGTGATTTTCATCGCATTTCACGTCACAAAAACACGAAATATATTCATCATAAGCTCTACTTCTCTCTAATTGGTGGAATACTACATGGGATAACATAAGATAACTTTAATATTGACATACTAACAACGGCTGCAATGACATGAACAGAGAAGAGAAATGTACGACAGGATGGGATGGGATCATGGAGATCATGATCATCATGGAGAATGTTGTTAATTGTGTGAATTATAACCACCTTTGGGTAACATGGAAACACGACCTTTTGTTGTTAACAATAAGTACCGGGAATGGGAACGGGAATGTCCCTCATTGGTCAACCTCTTTTGCACGACCGCTTATCTCATTTGCTTGTTTCGGGTTGTGATTTGCTGCCCTGGGACGTTGTAAAACAAGATGCATGGATCACTAGAGATAACTTCAATTATTCACGATACCATAATATTGAAGATCCGAATGTGTCCAATCAGTACGTTGTAAAGAGAAACAGTAACAGTGTTGTGGTTCGACTTTGTTTTGTATCTGAAAGGAATATTATTTAGATGTATTTGTGCATCTTTTCTTGCACTATTCATCGATTAAGCAAATCATTCCATGGGATATTCTACTCTTGAATAATATCTGATGAAATAGATTCCTTGTACGGATCTGTATTCGTAAAATCTCCACTTAAAATCAACAGATCCATTTTAATAATACAAGGATCTAATGTAGATAAATTTGGTTCCATGCAGTAGCACGCCCATCTCTACAACTTTTATGCTAACAAAAATTGTGTGTTTTGTCGATAACCACAATGTAATGTCAATCCAGTGCTCTTTCCTTACATAATCGCGAACCAGGCATGAAAAGGAAAATTTCATTAACCTATTATCCACTTTCCTTCCTCGACAGCACGCTTCAAATAGCCAGCAATCACCTGGTGACATTTGCGGTACAGATGACTGTCATTACAGGAGCTTTGTCAGAACATCTATGTTAATTGTACTAAAATATCAAACAAGAAAGTTCATGAGAAAATTGCAGCAAAATCATCGTCTTTTCCATCTATTGTTTGCAAAAACCGTTGGTAAAGGCCTTTGTTAGGATTAACTGTGAGGGCTCTATAAAATCACCTATAACTATTGAGTCATGGATGCCATGGTTATAATTATTTAATTTTGCTTAAAATATTATTCGATGTCTCAACTAAATTGCTGAGTGATCAAAGTTAAGTCAAACTTCGGGGTGGAAATCTGACATTTTTACACCAAAATAGCCAGAAATTAATTGAGTTGTCTGTAGGAATACTAGAGGTGTTTTTATTTTGTGTTGAGGGTGTGCTTTAATACTAGTGACACGAAAACTGAATTACGACACCTTTCGTGGTTTTGGTCATAGAACACCCAGCACGAGTGGGTAATACCTACCATCGACGTCTTGTTCCCTCAAAACATCACTGCCAACAAAGGTCAGGAAATTGAAGAAAGTGTGTCAGAAGCCATATGTTTATTGCACTTAACATCAGATCCAACAAGAAAAGTCCATTAGTAAATTGCCGCAAATTACTCGTTTTCATTCGTCGTATTACCATATTCTTTAAAATCATTGCTGATACAAGATGTGTTGTGCACACTACATTATTATTGCTTCATATGTCATCTTGCTTGTGGGATATCTTGCCACGAAATGACTAAAAAAAAATCAGCCCGAGGGCTAAGAAAGGTCACCGGAAAATATTTATTCTAGATATTAGCCTTTTGTCCAGTGACCTTGAAAATAAGGTCATTTGTCAATTCAAGGTCACAAGAATGTTCAGCATATATCATTTCTAGTATGTCCACAATTGATTATCAAGCTATAACATGTGTAAAGTCGATAATAAGTGAGATATTAGCCATTTTGTGATCTGACCTTGAAAATGAGGTCAAAAGTCAAGTTCCAAATCATGAGAATATTCAGCATATATGATTTCCTCTATGTTCACAATTAATTCCTAAGCTGTAAAGTCGATAATAAGCGGGATATTAGCCGTTTTGTGCTCTGACCTTGAAAATAAGTTCAAGGTCATCAAAATATTAGGTGTATATCATTTTCTATATGTCCACAATTTGTTCCCAAGCTATACAGTCAATAGAGGAGCAAGATATTAGCCATTTGGTCCTTTAACCCTGAAAATGAGGTCAAAGGTCGAATTTAAGGTCATGGCAATATTCAGCATATATCATTTTCTATATGTTCACAATTGATTCCTAACCTGTAAAGTTGATAATAAGCGAGATATTAGTCATTTTGTCCTGTGACCTTGAAATTTAGTTCAAAGGTCAAATTCAAGGTCACGAGAATATTCAGTATATATCATTTCCTATATGTCCACAATTGATTCCTAGTCTCTAATCTCAGAATTGAGTAAGATATTGAGTATAATGTGTCCCATTATAAAGCATAGGAGAACTTAACATGGGAAAGTCCCATTTGAGCCGAGTTTGGGCCAATATAGCCCACTTCGAGCATTTCAAGGGTACCGAAACTTATACATGTGACAGGGGCATATATAAGAAATGTTATGCATCAATAAAAAAAAGTTACTGAACACATTTGGAGAAAACGACCGTCAAAGTCCAAAATTGGCATCTTTCGTCAAAAATGGCTGCCATTTCGAAAAAAAATGCGAAAATAAACAAGGGCCCATGGGGCGCCGTACTCACCGAAGATGGGTACATATGGGTACATGAACCCCTATGCAAGCTTACAGAAAAATACAAAATAGGACCACGTTTCCTGTAGCATTCCAGCTAAATTTGAATACCAATAATCATCCCAGGGACAAAATTCATGTTTGGTTGATACACCTGTTTCAGTTTTTTTACCGAATAAAATACAGTGTGTCCTACAAGTTCACAGAAAATACCTGGAATTTCTGTGGCAATATACATGTATGAATATCATATCTATAATTGATAAAATGAGCTTTTTGATGTTTAGGCCAGAGGTTCAGTTTAGGAAAATAGAAAAGTATATACTTTACAACATTTTGTCAGTACGTATGTTTTATCGCAGTTGCAACTGTTTTTCACTAATTGGTAACTATTAATATTCATCACATAATCCACCAATTTTCGGTATGTTTAGAATCATTGAAAAGAATATACGTATGACATTTTGTCATACGTATGTTTTATCGCAGTTGCAACTGTTTTTCACTAACTGGTAACTATTTATATTCATCACATAATCCACCAATTTCCGGTATACTTCTTTTTTTAGGACACAATTTATCTCGCCAGCATATATCCAGAGTCACTCAATTCAAAGTTATATATGAAAGACCATTATTCATTAAGCACATATACATTGGGATACGTGGTATAATATATACAAGTACTGCTAATTAAGCTATAAATACTTAAATATGCACCTGACAATACTCTACTGAGGTACAACACAATTATACAATTGTATACATAAATATACTGTACATTTCTGCTGAAAAGTATTTTGTACATGTTGAAGTCTCAAGACATGTATTACTCTGGACAGTGTACTACAACTACTGCACGAATCTCATGTTAGAACAGAGGACCACGAAATGTGGTCAAAATCCCACAGATTGTCCAAATCTGGTTGATACAAGAAGCCACACTGAGTGAAAGAACACCATCAAAAATATGATAATCTTTTATCCTTCTGATTGCCCGTTCAACGTAGGTACGAAGTCTTGCGATTTCATGTGTCAGCTGCACTTCCTCTCAGAAAACTTTCCTTTCTGGCCTAAGAAGGGTGGAATCACAAGACGTGATTCATTTCTTGACAAAAGATCCGGAATAAGAAATCCTTTGTCCGCCATGACGTCGTCGATGGGTTCTAGTAAATCCACGATTCCAGATCTTGATGTTATTTATTTGTCAGAAATGCAGCCAGTATACACAGAACTGATAAAAGTAACCATTTCACAAGGTGATATACCTATCAGGCCTTTAAATGTGGTGTGACGTTTATAATTGGAGAGTCCGAGTTTTAAGACCTTGGAACTCGGCGTCAGCACCTTTAACTCTGTACAGTCCAATATAACCCTAGTTGGGGTATGTGGACCTGAAACACTCTGGCATGTTTGTGTTTATGGCAGCACGACTATAAAATAATATAATGTAATTTAACTATAATAGGCCATATTACTAAGGAGCCTAACATGAAATACATATAATTCGTCCATGTAATAAGAATCCTGCTCACAGATGATTGTGATATTCCAACACTAACGGCAGTGTTCATGCGCTGGGAATGTCTCTAGATCTGACTCCATATGTATGATCATATTTTGGGCAGTTGATTGCAGTGCCACTAGTACTCCTTTGAGCGTGACTGACAAGTTACCTACACAATATTTCAGTCAATGAAATGCATGGTGTTGTTAATAACTTGTGACAGAAACGTCTTTCCGTAATCTGAAACGGCCAGCAGCGGTTTCTAATCGAGTACAGAGATCGAGGTGGAAAACGTAAATAAAACTGACCAATCACATGCGCGTATTTGATCGATCGATATGTAAATGAGCCGTGGCGCTACTTAGCCAAGCAGACTGCAACAACGGAAAGTTGTTGACATGGACAAACCGGGTTTGTTGATCATTTTCATTAAAGATTGGAAGAAACCAACACGTTAGGATGCCATGTTATAATCGGAATAAAACTGTTTGGTTCGATGTCTGTGACTAACAAAAATCCCTCGGGATCTCCGTTGTGATCCCTCGGGATCTCCGTTGTGATCCCTCGGGATCTCCGTTGAGCCAAACACAGTTCAATCCCTTAAACAGCAGCCACCGTATCTCGCCTACTTATTCGACACGCTTCAAATACTTAGAACATGTTCGTTCGGTAGATGCGTTGCTATGCAACATCGTAAACATGCACAAGATCTGAGAAACCCGCGCATGCTATTGGCTTACTTCGAAATTTGCATAATTTGTGTACATACATAGTTCTGCTGTGTCATGGTAATCCCGCAAATGCTATTCGCTAACTGCGTAATTTGCATAATTTATGTACATACAAAGTCATCCAGCACTCGATAAATCAATACGGTGGTGAATCAATCTTGACAGGTTGTGAGACAAAAACGAGCACATTTATTTGAATAATATGTCTATGATTTGGCCGCAAATTCGGGGTTGCCCGTCGGGCGACTGCTTGTATTTTCTCACTTGCCCTCACCCAATTATTACTTGACCCGGGAGGTCGGGAGGTCCTTAGTGTGGAGCCCAGCGTTCGCCCATCTCAGAACACGGCTGTCACGTCTATGATCTCCCTCCCTCCGATCTTAGATACATGTTGGCGACTGGCGATGTGTGCGGAATTTGTCCGACTCGACAATTAAATTTGCAACTACGTCAACATGGATGCACGAAGAAATTCCAAAGTTGGCATATCGATAGAGGGAGCAGAAAGGGCCAGAACGTGCCCCAAATGGAAAAAATCTGTCCCCATACAACAAAACGTGCCACGTTTGTGACATACATACATCCAAACATACACACACGGTCGATCCCATATACTCACCTTCGGTGAGTAAAAAACTAAAAAATACTTCTATCTCAAAATATTTTTAAGTATTTTTGTTCAAAATTTCAGAAAGATTCGACTGTAAACTTTAAGGATAAAAATGTAGACGGACGACGACGACGGAGGACGACGATGATGACGGACGCAACGCCATGCCAATAGACAATAACGTTTGTCTAGGGTGTGTCTTAGTGACATGGCAACTGAATCACTTCACTATTGCTGGCCTTGCCATCTCACCATTCTTTCAAATCGTACAACTAAATACATAATGGTCAGCTGGGTAAAGCTGATGTCACCGGAAAATAAACTGTTCGTTTGCGTGACTATAACGGTTTTGTTGATTTGGCAAGAGGACCCAATTCACCAGTGCCTCAGAGACCGATACATCAGCCTCGTTACAATTGATTTTACTTCCATGTAATATCGACATGATACTTACAGTTACAGACATGGAATGTTTTATGATATCTGAGATTGGGAGATATCATTATCAGTACCGAGGGTGTTAGCGAATCTGTTGAGCTCCTATTACTTGAGCTGTTAATCACATCGACTAGGATAATTTCAATCTGGAGCATGTAACCATTTCAAAGTCCACGATGACCACCAGAAATGACGTAAATCAATTTATTTTCATAACTACGGTTTTAATCATGTCACCATGATGTTGTTTGTTTCTCATATGTACGACTCTATGGTGATGGATTCCATGGTGATGACAAATCTGATGTGACTCTACCTTGGCGGCCATCTTGGAAACCTAAATCCATGATGGCCATCAAAATACCATAGAATTAGTCACACATTCCAGACATTCATTGGGTTTGTAACATTCTGAAACTTGATATTTTCACACTGCATGACAACAATTCAGCGCTTCGAGATCTAGTCCTATTTGTCGGCAATCACAATAACAATCCACAAACAAGTAATCTACAGTGGAGAGAATTATTACTTGCCGGAATCTACGATTTCGGCAAGTATGTTGGTCTGTTCGTGGATGGATGGATGGATGGATGGATGGGTTTGTGTGTTTGTTTGTTTGTTTTCACTCTAGCGTCCACAGTTCTAGGTCGAATCCGTTCATATTACATACTCAATATCGGTAGGTTACTGGGCAGGCACCGCACTATTTTGGTGGATCTAGGTCAAAGGTCAAGGTCAAGGTCAAGCAAAACGTCGAAAACACATAAGGGGCCATAACTCCGGTTCTATTCGTCCTAGGGACTTCAAACCAAGTGCATATTGTAGATATACTCGAGTTCTATCTTTTGTGACCTTGACCTTGACCTTTGACCTTCACCTTGAGAAGTTCGCCCGAGGTCGAATATTTGACCTTGGAGGTCACCTCCTCCGATTATCGATCTGATGCTTGGAAACGATGTGGGACCGGTCCCGTATGGTCAGTATCAATTTTTAGCGCGATCGGTCAATCCGTTATGACGTAATTGACGTTTCTATGGCAACAAAATTGGTCCCATTATAAGCGAAATTGCATGTTTCAAGCTGTCCATGCTGATAAAAGCGTCAATAATGTGCGTAAAAATCTAATGATACACCTGTTTATAGCCAAGGACGAGTTCTTTCGTTCCACGAAATTTCAAGGTCAAAGGTCGAAAGTCAAGGTCAATATTGACCCGCAAGCGAAAACCATGTAGGTCACTATATCTCAGGAAGTAAGCAAGATAGAGACACGAAAGTAAATCCACAGTATTGCACTTACTTAGCCTAACAACTTTTATATTACACCTAAGGCGTATGAGCGATAGCCTTTGCAAGCGCATGAGGTCGAAGTTGACCTAAAAAATGACCTTGACCTTGACCTTTTGCAAAAATATCGAGTAGTAGCTCGTTTGAAAGGTCTTTGAGAGTAGTTTCCAAATCTGTTGTTATTTTCGGAATCGGACGTCAATCGACGTCATAATGACGTCAAACGTGATTTCAGACTGATATTCAGGCCTTTTGAGTGTCAGATGTGCAAAGATATAACATTTACTGCAGATCTAACAGATGCAAACGATGTGGTTTCTTTCTATGATGGTCTCTATCAATTTTTAGCTCAATCGATATATTCGTTTTGACGTAATTGACGTTTTTGTGGCAACAAATCGGTGAAATTTCAAAGGAAACTCATTATTTGAAGATATTATGAATTTGTACGGTGATAATATAACATAATATAAACAGACTTTTATCATGCATATTCAAAAACTCCATTCACAGTATGTTTGCAGCATAGAATTGATGACAAATGACGTAAGTCAAGGTCATGCAAAATGTCTAAAACACAGAGGTGGCCATAACTCCGGTTCTAAGCGTCCCAGAGTCTTCAAATCAAATGCATATTTTAGATAAACTCGAGTTATATCTTCTGTGACCTTGACCTTGACATTTGACCTTGACCTTGAGAAGTTCGCCTAAGGTTAAATTCAAGGTCAAGTACGAAGGTCAGCGCACCACATTGAGTAGTATATCGTTGGAAAGGCCTTGAGCCTCTGATTCCAATGATATTTTATTTTTGGCGCTATAACGTACACTGACGTCACAGTGACGTCATAAACGTCAAATTCTTGAAATTTCAAAAGGCCACAACATCGTCAATAGTGTATGGAATCCCTTGAAACTTGGTATGCATATTGACAGCATTGACCTCTACGAATAGAAGTACAAAGGTCAAGGTCAAAGTCAAGAAAAAGGTGAAAATATCATAATGACAATAACTTCGGAACTAATCATCGTAGAGACTTCAAACTAGGACCATATTGTAATGTATCAAAAGGCCGTTCTTATGCGACCTTGAATGTCACCCTTGACCTTCAGAATTCCGGCAAGTGCGTCGCCTATGGCGTCTCGTTTTTATGGCCAGCGGAAATATGTTGGGATGGGAAAGTTTATGTGATTAAAAACCTTAATTTATTGTATTAAATTGCTCATTATTCTCCATATAATAAACAAAGAAGAACATATTTATAGATGTATATCCGAGCACAGACATTCAATGGTTTTAATGTTGCTCAATGTTTTGGATCAAATTGATAGTTTATGCATCTATTTTGGTGTAAAAAATATTTGTCATCACATTCTATCACTTTTATATCGTAAACTATAAAAGTTGGCAACCTTTCGTAATTGTTCTGCCAACATCGGAAATTTAGCTCAATATTCTTATTGCTCTACTGTATGCGTATGTATTACGGTAAACCAATAAATATCGAAAAGCTCTCACATTATTTGCGTCCATTCACAAGATTAAAATGTAAAACCTCATGGGAACAATCAGAAATATCATTTTTGAGAGTGATGTGATCCTTTTGTTGAGATTACTATATTTAACAAAGGATAGCAGGACCGGGCCCACTCATAACTACCCTCCGTGGGTCTGTTTTAACCCAAATTTGGGAGGAGATGATGGAAAACCTAGGAATTGCATCGAGTGTCGAGAGTGTCGAGAGTTGATTGATTTTTTCCTGTTCCAATTATGTGGGGAAACACACATTTTGTTTGCGTGACAGTAACCAAGTGTAGAAATCGTGAAGCAAATCACCACTACCTCTGACATTGTTATTGAGTTTACCCAGCACTCTACCATATGCTGACAGGCTGTGGATGTTCGTTTTTGTGAATTTTGTCCATTTGATTCTACGGTCGCCAGCTGGATGAGTCAGTGCTGCATGTGCATTGATCCTCTATGATATTGCCTTGATTTTGTCAGCATGTATTGTATTTATTGCTAGTATTATTCCTCTTATAGTTATACCATTCCGCTGATAAAAGGAAATGTGAAATTTCACATTATCTCCTCATGTTGTGAATAGGGGATATTTCTCTACCATTGGAACTATGTGTCGAGTATTTTTTAAACGTAATATATTCATCATTAGCTCTACTCCTCTCTATGTGGTGGAATACTACATGGAATAATATAATTTCCATATTGACATACTAACAACGACTGCAATGACATGAACACAGAAGAAAAATGTACAACTGGATAGGATGGATTCTACAACATGTGGTTAATTGTGTGATTAATAACCTTTGGGTAACAAGGAAATACGACCTGAGATAGGATGTTAACAATGCGTGCCGAAAATTGTGTTCCTCTTTGGTCAAACTCTTTTGCACGACCGCCTGCCTCATTTCGTTGTTTCGTGTCGTGATTTTGCTGCCCTGGGGGCGTTGTAAAACAAGATGCATGGATCACCAGAGATCAGCAATTCCAAACAAATCATGATATCAGATAATGAACATAGAAGATCCATGTGTCTAATGGATAGGTTGTAAAGAGAAACAGTAATAAAGATGTGGCTTGATGTTGTTTGGTATTTCAGAAAGAATTTTAGTTGTATCTGTGTATTTTGTATCTGTAGACGTGGAATCAATACCCAGTATTAAGTATTCCGAGCAAACAAAACAGGGTCCGTTATCCAATCTAATAGTCCGGGGACAGAAAGTCATATCAGGCATGCGAAGTGAGAGAAAACAAAAATGACAGAGAAACTCATGAACCCCCAAAAATGGCCATTAGGAGGTGAAATCAGGTGTTCCGGAATGAGTGAGCATTTGGTGAAATAGATTCCTTGTGTGTATCTTGATTTATTAAATTCCAATTTAAAATTAATATATCCATTTTAATAAATGCAGGAATCTAATATAGATATCTTTGGTTTCATGTAGTACCATACCCACTCCTACAACAGTTATGCTAGCAAGAAGTTTTTTCACATTTTTGAACTCATTGTCGACAACCACAATGTAATAGCATTCCAGTGCTCTTTCCTTACATTATCGCGAACCAGGATTAGAAATGGACATTTCATTAACCTCTTATCCACTTTTCTTCCTCAACAGCACGCTTCAAAGAGGCAGCGCTTACCTGGTGACATTTGCGGTACAAATGATTACTATCAAAGGTCCGGAAATTACAGGAGCTTCGTCTCAATTTTCAACTGCACTAAAATATCCTACGAAAAAGGTTTATTGGGTGATTGCAGTCTGATTGCATTGGGTGATTGCGTCTCCCTCTTACAGACGGGCGTTGGCGGAAGTCATTGGTTATGATTAACTGTGGGGATTCTGTAGATCACTCATAACCATTGAATCCTGGATACCAGGGTGTTAACTATTTAATTTCGCTCATAATATTATTCAGGCGTTTCACCTAAAATTCTGAGTGATCAAACTCAAGTTAAACTTCGTGGTGGGAATTTTAAATTTTCACAAAAACATCAACCATAAATTATTTCATTGTTTGTGAAACTCACTGGCAACATGAAAAATTAATCACGGCGTTATTCGTGGATTTTGCATCTCACGATCCTTTTTGTTGACTCCTATCTGTAAAACTCAATCCTCGTGATTCAAAACTGGTTTTCATTATAGATCACGCACTTAGTGGAGGATATAACATGAACACGAGTCCATAACCGCTGTCAGACTTTCATAAATCAGCCTCATTATCGATATATTTCTACCTCTCGTAACTTTGACTGTGTCCCTTTTATGTCATCACCAATTGAGATACCAATTCAACTAATCTCGATAGCGGATAGTGAACAAAATGTGAATGTGTCCTCAGAATACATTGTGAAGGAAAAACATTAACGGAGTTGTGGTTTGACACTGTTTTAAATCTCAGAATAGTTTTATTTTACTTGTATCTGTATATTTTGTATCTGCGGTATTATTTGACTATTTAAATCAGTCAATTAGGTACATTTTCTTGGAAGTTTTACTCTGGAAATGCGCCTGGTGAAATTATTTCCTTGTTTGAAGCTTGAAGGAGCTCCATCTTGCAGAACTACAATATCCACTAACTAGCTAAATAATAACTAATATAAATTATGAATAACATTACTATAATTATGACAGCTTCCCTTTTATTGCCAAATAAACCGACAACGACGTAATGACATTTGGATGTCAACCATGTAGTGTTTGAAAATGTTTTGTGTTTTTTCTTAGTTCACGTGCCAAAACTATTGTGGAGGATATTCAAGCAGAGTTGATGATGATTGTGACAAACACCAGTTTACATATCTATTGTTCCTGTCCCATATCCCCTCCTTCATGTCTTTGTTGATATGTCAGATCATATTTTCGAATGGATCAAGTGGAATATACTGTCTGGGAAATAACAAATATTGTGTGTTTCGAGACTTCAGACATTACAGTCAGGTGTGACCTTGAATTTGACCTTTGATGAAATTGAAAGCAGGCATTTCAGGGAGAAAAAGACCATCTTCAATGATGTGGTCTACACTCTATAAGTCCGGTAACCTTTCTTGTAGTTCTTGTGATAACTTTCCTGACGATATTTGAATACGAAACAATATAAAACACCAGTCACATAACAGCGTGATCTAAGCATAGCATCTGAAAATTGTTTAAAGTCATAGTAGCAAGGTACCATTATATGGTTTTATTCCTGTTCAGATAGAGGCATTGTGGACATTTGGTGATAAAAAAAGATGTTCGCGTTAATTGGTAATTAATAACATCGACATATAATCGAGTATATTGAGCCAGTATTGCAATCGCCTTCTCATGCCGATGAAAAAAATAGCTTCGGCAGTTTCCGTAATCGTGACGTCAGTTGAGGCAAAATGTGCTTTGATGGCTGGCCAAAAACGTAAAACACGTAATTTGGGCGGTCAGCTCAAAGATAGAAAATCCCTCCAAAATGCATGAGATTCAAAAGAAAACACATGAAAACCAACAAATACTGGACATCTTGCAGTTCAACAAACCTCCCTTCTGGGAGAATGAATAGTGCTGATTCTAAATTTCAAGACAAGAAATGCCGTATTCCAACCATCTCACCCGTTCCTTTGAATTGTCAAACATACACAACGAGAATGAATATGCGACATACAGTTTACCTTGCTGGCTACATGTACTTTCAGTACTGCCTCAAATGACGTCACAAACCACGTGACCCATACTAAAATCGTGATCAAAATCTTCGGCAATTTACGGAAGGAGTGCCTATTTGATGCAATATCTCGAAACCCATTGATTGTATTTGTAAAATTCGTTCGAATTTACAGATAACTATTCATAATGGACTAAATGAAAAGCACTTTCATTGGCATGCTACTAGGTCTTTAATGTATTTAATTCCTATTCCAACATCGTATAGAAATCCATTGCAATTGAGCTATCGCTGGTCATGGATGAACGCCTATTCTGTGATGTGTACCCTCCGACAAACATTGCCGAACAATGCACTTAGAGCGTGCCATGTTTTACCTGACCGACAAACAGACAAATGTGAAAGTGGTTCTCACACCAGAATCAACTTCTGTCTTATCAAAATGTCTGGAGCGCGTTGTGCTCTCTCATCTTATGCCCTACGTGGAGGAACACCTTGACCCCCTACAGTTCGCCTACATTAAGGGCCGGTCGACTGAGGACGCTATCTGCACTCTGGTGCATCGGATAAGTGGTCATCTCGACAAGAAGCCAAGCAATACTGTCAGAGCCACCTTCATAGACTACAGCTCTGCCTTCAATACAATACAGCCCCATCTGATGATAAACAAGCTAAAATCACTGACCGTGCCGGCACACCTCCAACTCTGGGTCCTGGATTACCTTACAGACAGGAAACAGTTTGTCCGCACATCCCATGACCAGTCAGACGTCATCACTGTGAACACTGGTGCCCCCCAGGGGTGTGTTCTATCCCCAGTACTTTTCGTTCTCTACACGAATGACCTCCGCTTGAATACTCAGGATGGGCTCATTATCAAGTATGCTGACGATACTGTTGTCGTGGGTCTCATCTCCAACGACGAGTGTGGGGCATATTTCGAACATGTGGAAACTGTTAACCAATGGTGTGTAAATAACTATCTAAACTTGAATGTCTCGAAAACGAAGGAGCTCATATGGGATTATAGAAGAAATCCCACAGGAAAAAGTCATGTTGAAATTAACAATAAGTCAGTTGATATTGCATCAGTGTATAAGTATCTTGGCTTAATCATCGACAACAAGCTTTCTTTCTGTCAACACGTAGAAACTCAGCTTAAGAAGGCCAACAAAAAAAATGTATTTCATCAGAGTTATGGCCAAGATTAATGTGTCACATAGTGTTATTATTCACTTCTATAATGCTACCAGGTATGCATGTACTGGTTTCTACAGTTTGCTGTCAAAACAACGTAAAAATGATCTCGACCGACCCTGTAAAGTGTGTAAAAAAATAGCACGTTCCAGTGAAAAAAAACCTTTGTGTGGCGAGGAGGTATATGAGGCCTCTGTTAGGAGGCTCTCTGGAAACATCTTGACGGATCCGTCACACCCCTTGCATGGCGAATATAACATGCTCCCAAGTGGACGCCGGCTCAGGGTTCCATTCTGTAGAACCAACAAGTTCAGATCCTCTTTTGTACCTGTGTCAATTAGCCTCTGCAACAATGGTACAATCACAATGTAATATGTATATAATGGTTTCGTTTTGGTTTGTCTTTTATATGTATTTTGTATTCACTTCACGCTCAGAGTCCATGTCAATGAAACAGAATTTCACTACGTGACCAATAAAACATATCTATCTATCTATCCATCTATCTATCCATCCATCTGTAATATCATTCCAAAGTCTGCAAAGAACATTGTCACGTGATGGATACCGGCTCAGACGACATCGTTTGGAAAATATCATAAAACGATTGTCTCGACCAAAGGTGAAATATCAAGCTATTTAGAGCACCGTGTTGAGGATCAGCTCCCGTCACACAAAACCAATTCTTGTGCTGCTATCCACGTGTGGCCAGCTGAGCTTCTTTTCGTATAGGATGTAGAGACCAATGCATATATTATACAATAAATGTAAAATACACCACTATAGCACTGGCAACTGTGAATCAACTGTGAAAGCTAAATGTCAAATCAAAACGTAGTGAAAACAAAATTAGTGAAATAATGAATGACAAAAACGTGAACGTTACCGAGAACCAGAATTATGTGGCGGAAGAAGCAAGCCTCGTAGATTAGACTATTAATCATGTACCCAAGGGGAACATTGCTTATTCAAGACTTCAACCCTCGGGGTCAACTGGGACCTAATTCAAGGTCACTCATAAATATAGCACATTTGACTTCCTAAACGCTCATAATACAACCTGAGCTCTTTCTCAAAGCTTATTGTTTGTTATGGCCAATTAACACATGTTAATGCAACCATAACCTGGGAATTAGACACTCAAGTTCACTTGAGGTCAAGCTCAAGGTCATCAAAAGATACACCACGCGATACTTCCCATTTGTGTAAAATACATATCTAGCTCTATCCTGAACTGCTTTGTCTCCAATCGCTGATTCACTGATCTTGAGGTAGGTATGACTTTCAACACATACAGGCTATCTGAGGTCAATTTCAAGATCGCCAAGATATGTACCAGATATGACGTCACACATGTTCATGATGTATATCTAAACCCTTCAACAGCTTTGTTTTTCTCGCCATCTGGAGCCGATAATGCGCCAAATTGTTCCATTATGAACATTTGAATCATTGCACATAAATAATTCGCAATTGATATATTTTCACAGAGAACATGTACACGAATTTCGGGGGAAAAAATCAACCGACTGATTCTGGATGTTCGCGCTCACAGACGGACGGACAACGGACAGACACCAGGTAACAAGTGACAACATTAGCTCATCAAGCCAGATGAACCGGTTTGCATATGGAATACGCCGTTTCATAAATTAGATATCTACATTACACTCGTGTGATACTTGATAATCAGTTTTGATCCAGAACGCGCAAGGGTTTGTAGGAAATTATGAGCTAAAATCCTATGGTGTCAAAGAGACACCAATGGCGAGGAGTTCAATAGACAGGCCGCTGATTTCCCCAAGGAATCTATGATTCAGTACAAACTGTTAATCACATGTTCTCGCGATTTGCCATGGAAATTTGCCGTACCATGTCATCAAAGCATTTTCCGATGCTGACGATGAGAATCTACGAGAAAATGCAGATGGCTGTATATGTCATTTTATATTCACGTATCAATATGTACTGGTCTCCAGAGATTTACGCGTGAGTTGTACATATTTCTGTCACATCGGCAGACCCATGGGAGA
Source organism: Terebella lapidaria (assembly GCA_949152475.1). Taxonomy (NCBI): domain Eukaryota; kingdom Metazoa; phylum Annelida; class Polychaeta; order Terebellida; family Terebellidae; genus Terebella; species Terebella lapidaria. Next base: position 40,311,758 of record OX424562.1, on the reverse strand, counting down.
TGCAGAAGTGCTGGAGGAATCCTTGGAAATTACGGCACAAAGATACATCAATGTTAAAAGAATCATCTGTTGCAACTCACTACTGCTGGCTGCCATCATGACATCTACAAAAGTGTGTTTTGAACAGAGAGAACGAGAGTTGCATTCACCGTAATGGTGTAATGAAACAAAAAGCATTTGCGACCAAATTTTTACTGTATACTTCAATAACATAACTCTGGTGTTTTGTGTATTGTACTGTTCAAACCTTTCACACCAATCGATGAAGTATGGATTGAAACGTGTGTTCAAATTTGCACAGAAATCCACTAATGCTTCTGGAGATAAATGTCAACACAGAAAGTATGCCGAGTATATTCCAAAAAAAGTGCGGCTATATTCGTCATCTATCAGAAGCAACAGAGACTCATTTTTTTTGTAGCACTATCAATAAAAGGCTCCAGATACACACAATACCCGTATATGTATTTGACAGAATTACTCGCACATAAGAATCTAATATCTCCACGGAATTCTAATGGCATTGTGAATCACCCAGAAGTTGATGGATATTTTTAGCACTGATCCGATAACGGTTAATCTTGAAACACCAAATTCTTCATTTTGAGGAACATGGCATCGAAAACATTGAATCATCAATTGGATGCACACTCAATGCATGTACATCTTTCATTTCAACGTTAGGCAATAATTTGGTTTATAAGTATAATACTCGGGAATAATAATCTCATTATTCATCTTGTTCAACATCTAATTTCCAGATCATTTGAAGTAGTACTCCTAATCGCTAGGACAAGTGTTTTGATACTAGATCCAACTCAGATAGCTGTTTGGCGCTCACCGAATCGACTGGAAAGTCATTTTTGGGTCCAGTTCTACTTGGTTTTAGTTGCTCACCTAAAAAAACATGTTTTCTTGGCGAATAATTATAAAATTATATGATAATTATTATTCAAATAGGAATGGAATACAAGGCATACAAAATTCCAGCAATATATCCACATTTATTTTCAAGTTCCAACAGTAGGTCCAACAGTTTCACTTAAATGTCTGGCCCTCTGGTTATTTGTCACCTTGTCATTTCAAAATATAATATTCCATGAACCAAACGGGCAATTTTCTCCAAATTTCAAATTTTGGTCGCTTAAGGCGACAGCAACAAAGTGTCAAAGTTGAAAAAAGATCCATGGAAACAAAAATATAGCCTCAAAAGTCAGCATTGGCCTTAAATACAAACCCTTTTACATACCTTATCTATATACACAGTGCAGACACGGACTAGGGTAAAGTGCTTTACCCTAGTTCAAGATGACGACAGGTACGTGCGGTTCGATTTTTGCTTAGACAATCGAGGCGGTTATCGGTATCAATTCTATGTGCTCTATATACTCAGCTACTAGGTAATGGTGTATTGATAAAATGCGATACTATTTTGATGGAAACTGCACATCGTTGATTTATAAAACGACGTTCAATTTTACCGGCGGATTTAGTAAAGTGTCATAGACGGGAATTTAGGACTAGGGTGAAGTGTTTTCACTACTAGGGTAAAGTGACTGTCAAAGGAATGTTGCTAACTTCATTTTTGTTCATTAACGAGTGGTATATGCGGAATACATAACTTAAGAAAAACTGCAAATATCATATATATTTATCATATCTGGCACAAGTAAATTACGTCAAAATCGGAAGTGGGTGATATTTTTAATTTAGAACCACGCAATAACAAGATATATTAATAAATTGGCACGAATCCCTTTACCTGATTGGTCTATTTGTACCACGTGTCACTCCCAGATACTGTATGCTGGATCCCAAAATAGTATATTGCATTCGTGTATCGGACAGCGCGATAGCCTCATGATCCAATCAGCATGTCTGTTCCCAAGAAAAAGTATACTGGATCCGAGACATTGGGATTCCGTATATTGGCCGGTGCGTGCTCGTTACAAACAAAGTCATCCTGTCAGTTTCGTTTTCAGTCGGTGTTCATCATGAACTATTCAGGAGCACACAGAATGCTATTGATAATATCGAGCAAATACTGGATGCTGGTCGTCCAATACAGAGTTTGCGGGATTCAGAAAATCTATATTGGACAATTTTCTTGATCCTGTGAAGTCTGTATTGACTCCACATCATCCAATATTAGCATTATGTAACCTACTTTGTTTCTACGTATTGCGCCACTAATCTGAACCAGCAATTCATGACTAATGTTAACATTACAGAATTTTTTTTTATAATTCTTCCGAAGTTTTGTACCTGGAAGTATCAGTAAAATATAAGTCTAGATCGAAGTGTTGTGTAGTATATTCATACAGAATACTACACACAAATCTTCATAAACAAACAAGTTTGGCCTATCAGGTGATGAATTGCCGTGCATAAACGAGGTAGCAGGACAGGTGAACAATATCAAAGAATAAGTCATCAATATAACGTGAATAGGTGAAATGAATAAATAAAAACGTGATAATTGGTGATCGTATGAACCAATTATCACGTTTTGTCATAATCGTATTGAGGAAAGTATCGGTAGTCACATAACGACACTTAGTGATCATCATGACAACTGTTTTCTGCTATAATTTTAAAGGTTAAATCTTCGCATTATTGATTAAGTTATTCTATATAAATCGAACCAGTCGTGATCCCAAATATAATTCCGAATCCTCGTGTAACACAAAAGGTGTAGCCTTTTGTCACCAATATCAATTCATATGTCGTCACGCGACTTGCGAGACCTTTTTGTTTTTTTACATAAGAACGTTTTATTGTTCGATTTGATGTTCATTTGCTATAAGCCAAGGAGATTTTCATTCATTTCGCCCATCAAATCCCCTTGTTTATCTTTTCCCAATATCATCGTCCAATTGCTATACCAGTGAATGAGAAAATATAACTTCACATCATTGTACATAGGGTGCTGCAATTTATTGGGAGCTTCTTGTTTCTCAGTGATACATGTTTTAATTCCTCAACAAATTTTGATAGGTCGAGAAAAAAAGGTTACACATTTCGACAAAAAATTAGAATATTCAAACATTGTTGTCTGTTCTAACAGCTTGGCTTGTCACGGGCGTGAACGGTAGTTTTGGTCGTTTTTTTAGCCTACACAACGAGCACGCCAACCAAATCGGATGACCAAACTAAGTTGCAAGATAAGCCAAGTTCGTGTGACATTTCACAAACATTTTAGATGTAACCTATGTATGTCATGTGTGTCGTATACATTTGTGGTACCAGTATATACCATGTGGAACATAATTCACGAAATTTCAACTACACACTTTACCCTAATCACGAATATCGTTACATTCCTCTTTACCCTAGTCTCGCTTTCACTTTACCCTGGTCACTTTAACCTAGCATTCAAATTACGTTAATTATCAGCAATTTAGAATGTCATACTTAGAGTTGCAAGTCTATGTGGTTCTAATCTATCAGCCTGCTTGAACATCTTTCGTGATAATAGTCATTTCAGTGTACACGGAACATAAACAAATCGAGCCGTATGTACCATTCGCCATCTTGGACTAGGGTAAAGCACTTTACCCTAGGCCGTGTCTGCACTGTGTATATAAACGTCATCGGATTCCAAACTAACAACGAATGTACATCCATCTGCACAACCATTTGTGATAACACAAATTTCGGGGAGGGGAAGGAAGGGACATATTCGTGTCGCAAGTATGACGTACCATATAGGACATTTCACGAAAAGTGTATTTATTAGATGTGGTAATAGCAATTTGCACAAATATTGCACGGTCATTGCCTGAACTTATTACCGGACTACGACTTCTGTGGTGACGACAAAATGCAGATGAATGTCTGACATGGAGATAACGCCCCCAGGTAATTGAATCTTGCTTACTTCCTGGGTGACAAAAATACCAAAAGATATTATGTAAAGTCAATCAACGTCAGATCTCACGCCCGGTAGTAGTTTTCCGTGCGATGGAAGGACTATTTTAGTGATAAAATACGGCAGTCCCAGTGTCAACACGCCTGCTTTTCTCATACATCAGGAATAATTCGTCAGGAAACACCTCGTTTTTAACCTTGAGGGAGTCACATGAAAGTAATTCCACCAGCTGACCAGTATTTTCATTCGATTTCCCTCAGATTCTAAACCAACACAATGATCGCACCCAGAAAGATCCAGTATGAATAGGTTTCTCGGTTCGAAGGCCAATGTTCACCATATTGTTGGTTCCGAGTAGTGAGAGACGCCGGTGAAACTGGTACCACGTTTGTAAACAGCTGGAGAAAAATGAAGAAATGATGAAGAAATGAATGTTCCTCTGGCTGATGAGGTACATGACTATTACGTTCAGAGTCCAGATGAACCAAAGACAATTTGACAGTTAAAATGAAGGTCTGAAATACTCAGAACAGGTCAATCACGGACAGGACTGAGGTGATACTAATACATCGTAAACATGTATGCCTCGTTTGACTGGACAATAGAAACTATCCGATTGGTTATATCAGAATAATGTATTTCTTGTTATATCATGAGTTCTATTTCTACTGACAGTGAATCACAAAATGTTGGTTTGCAATACACTTGCACGTGTCAATCATAGTGGGTACTGGTCTTTACGCCACAACATTATTTTATCGTAATACACCTCAATCAGACACACAATGACACATTGATACAATCTACACAAAACAAGCCTCAGTGGTTCAAGTTTCAATCTAGAAAAGCCAAGTACACAACGATAAGATAAGCAATCTAGAAAAGCCAAGTACACAACGATAGGATGAGCAATCTAGAAAACTCAAGTACACAAAGATAGGATGAACAATGTAGAGACTCAAGTACACAACGATAGGATGAGCAATCTAGAAAACTCAAGTATGCAAAGATAGGATAAGCAATCTAGAAAACCCAAGTACACAACGATAGGATGAGAAATCTAGAAAACCCAAGTACACAACGATAAGATAAGCAATCTAGAAAAGCCAAGTACACAACGATAGGATGAGAAATCTAGAAAACTCAAGTACACAACGAGAGGATGAGCAATTTAGAGAACACAAGTACACAACGATAGGATGAACAATCTAGAAGGCACAAGTTTACAACCGAATGAGCAATCTAGAAAACCCAAGCACGCATCGACAGGATGAGCAATCTAGAAAATTCAAGTACACAACAGTAAGATGAGCAATTTAAATTTAAATAAAGAAAAAAAAGATGAGCAATTTAGAAAACTCAAGTACACAACGATAGGATGAACAATCTAGAAAACTCAACTACAAAACCATAGGATGAGCAATCTTGAAATCGACAGGATTAGCTTTACCATAAACAAATTTCTTCTGACAAGAATTGAGAACTGCCAGATAGTGCTCGGGTATTTCACTTTAATAAATACACAATGTAAATACGCCCGGAAATATGACCTGGTTGATTGTGGGTGGTGCTATTTAAGAAAGGCGACAGGTGCACAGACAGAGCAAACGTTGAGGGTCATTGCGATCATTATGAAGCTCATCCAATCAGATGATTTGATCTGACCTACATGTCCAGTTTGCCACCATGCCCCACGAATGCCCAGTCTGAAATTGTTAAAAAAAATAATGATGATAAATGGTAAATCTTTATATATTAAAGTGTGATATATTTCAAGTTGCATAATGATTAACATATTAGATATGTTATTACAACTTCTAAGATGGAACATTAGTATTCATATATGCAGAATCTGATCATGATGACATTTGTTGTTATCTACAAAAGGAGAAAGTCACTTCCAATCACATTTCACTTTCACCTTATTTCACTATCACATTTCGCTATTATTCGATTTTGATAGCACCCGACTTACCCTGTGCTTAACTGAGTTGATCTTCCCATCTTCCGATCCTGTTTTATCAATAATGATCATGTTGGAATAAATATACGATGACATTGTCAACTCACGCCATGTTTGCGAGCTGCTAAAAACAACAAAGGTGTTTTAGCGTATGTCTGGTTGTGGATATACTTGTGTGGATATACTTGTGTTTGATGATATTTTAAATAATGGACACTAACTGTAAACGCATGCAATAGACAATAATAATTGAAACTCCAGATAACAAATGTACAAGGAATATGTGGTGAGTTTTCGGCTATGATTGCTGGACATGTCAAAGACACTGTACACTGGAGTTTCAATTATTATTGTCTATTGCATGCGTTTACAGTTAGTGTCCATTATTTTAAAAATCATCAAACCAGGTGATGGCGTATAACACAAGAATATCCACAACCAGACATACGCTAAAACACCTTTGTTGTTTTTAGCATCAGTATTTCCAGATACTGCCTGGAGAACAATAACGGTTTAACGAAGCTTCAATATATGTAGACTGAATGCCCAACGTTTGCATGAACACAGTTTGAAAAAATTCACAACATTTGACTGCACAATGAACACTGTCAAATATGCGAGATCGGGCACATTATGGGATGCGTCTTGTGCTTCTGAACACTGAATCATAAACTCTGGGCTTGCGTGATTAAACCGATATTCATGCTCATAAAAAGTGTACTTTTATGTTATGAGCCAAACCACCGATGCCTGCACCATTTAGCTGTGTATGCCTAGGTCACATTTGCACCGATGTTTTCGTCGATGAGGATACGATGCCCGAAAAGGCTGAAATTTGGCCATTTCGGCCGGTCACCCACCGAGCACCTGAGGATCATCCGTGACCATCTGGCAACAATCGGCCATCGTAGACACGTCGGTAGAGGCATCGGAGGAAAATAACGCAGAGTTATTTTCTTGCGGCGACCGTTGGAAAAAATGACATCGGTGGTGAATCATTTGCACGTCTGCCGGTGACCGGCCAGAGCCCCTTCAGATGCCCATCAGGTGCCGAGGGAATCGACCAAATTTTTCGGCCGACCAATGTGGGCAGCTCACCAGGCGATCACCGCAGGGTATCCTGCCAAGCTCCGGTGAATGTCCGGAATGTACCCTTCAGACAATCGGCCGATTTGTACATATCAGACGGTCACTGAGCAGGTACCATTAGGGTATCATGTGGTCTCCGGTAGGGCATCGTTGGTTGGCCAGTCTTTCTTGAAATTCTTAAAATTTGGACGGACACGGTGAATACACGCGATCGTAGGTGACTATAGCGGTCATCGGTGGTCAATGCCTGGTGGTTTCATGACCACTCGGAAGATGTGGGAAAGATGCCTGACAAATTATCACCGGTGGCCGGAACATCGGTAAATACCACCGATGTCCCTACATCAGCCGGCGACCTGTGCAAATGTGACCCGGGCATAATGAGAGATTCTGCATCGTTCAGATGGTTGTAAAAACATGAAGTTTGTTACCAATCAATATCACTTTTTACTACCATACATCATGATACATGGTGAGTACCAGGGGATGAAATTGGACGTTTATTATAATACCAGTTCATATCTGGGTTGAATTATTTAGCGCTTTAAGTTAACCTAACATTTTAAGTTATAAGCGTAAAATCGTTTTTAAAGTAAATTCCTTTCCATGATAAAGAATATGGGCACATTTTGTGATACATCATATTACATGTATACATTTTGTGAGGTGTTGTATGGTAGTTGTAGTCTAGTACCATAGGGTGTGCGCATGGCAGGAAATATTCAGCCACCTTGGGTAAAACATGAAATATTATGTAAGGCGGTGGCTACACAAGACATACTGCGTTGGTCAGGTAGTGTGTTCTCATTTTACTTGACGGTGAAATACGAACAACATGGGTGATCTATGATATTCTTATCCAATTGTATCAAACCATACAGCACCGACGCCTCTCCCTTTAATTATATTTAGTATATGAGTATGTTTATTTTCTGGGAGATTGTCAAGAACAAGACACACACAACATTGGACGAAAACCAACAAACACCAACAATTCACAGAGAGTTGTGTGTACATAAGCATAACCAAAATTTGAACAATACTATCACTTTTTGCTAAAGTCACTCAAGAGTTTCTGATGGGATATGATCTTACTTGCAAATGACACGAGATTTCCATGAGGGATACTTTCCCATGAAAAAAATATAACTCTCAGTGCTTATGCACCTGATTGTGTGTGGCATTGAACTGAAAGGTTACATGTATTACGCACGTGATTTATCAATATACAATTATTCATAAGCGTCTAATAGACCATTGCATTATTTGCAGATATTTTTAAACCATTTGGTTGCATTACGAAACGAGACAAGAATCAACTGAATCAGCGATACAAGAATCAACCGAATCAACTAATAAATATCTTTATTCATATCAAAAAGGCATACACGTAGCCTAGAAGAAGAAAACACACACAACGACAAGGAACAGAAATAATCCTCGTACACTCGTTTTGTTGAATAATGCATCCATGAGAGCTCCATACTAAAAACTATATGGCTTTGTACCGTTGGGAGTTGCAGAAATAATAATCGCCTTCTATAAACAACTATGAGCCAGACAAATAAACGACGTAGTGGGCGAACTCTAGACTTCAGGCTCTCATTGCACTGATTAGCGCCAACGTTTATCTGTGTATTCATCTCAAATACGCATTATGATGTGAATTTTATTCTTCAACAACTTGACACTTTGACACTTTGTTTGACACTTTCTAATTCAGTGTAAATGGTACATTTCAGCTGTACTGGTTATTCTATTTGAAACAGTCGCTGGTGATATTTGTAAATTTCATATTCTGAAATAATTTATATCACATAGCAACCTATTACTGTCAGCATGAGTTTGATGATGACAATAATCATAAGCCTCTTTGAATAATAATAAAGCCCGACCATATACTGACATTTTAGTATTTTATTATGCACAGCACAATACTATATTACAAAATATGTCATCGTGCCTCCCACGATTGACCGACATACAGATTGATCCACTTGAGAAATGTATCATACTGAATCAATGGTCTATTATCAATTACTTGAATTTTTACAAGTTTATCCTACATTTCGATCTATAAGCAAGCGGTACTCTTCGAGGATTTTCTGATATCACTTTGACGATAAACCAACTCTACTATGTGATTAATATTTGCTAATTTTTTCTTTCATTCAGTCTATCCATGCCATGATTCAAATACCCGTATAACACTCAAACCTTCTAAATACCCCATTCCAATGCCTCGTGTACGTAAAAAATCTGTTCGCTCACCTCATACCAGTTACCGATGAATAAATATCCCATCACAAACATCGATCCAACAATAAAACAAGCCATCATCAGAGTGTACGATATCTCAGTCTCACTAAGTTATCCAATTAACGTCAGTGTAATATCCTCAGATTGAGTGCTGAAAAATATTTGTGGAAGGGATTTGTGCTATATTCTGTTCCCTTCCCATTTATCAATGTCTTCATAAAGAGTTTATGTGATCATCATGGTGATGAATAGTGGGACGTCAATAAGGTCCATTGGCCCGAACACTTTGTTGTGATGAGCATAAACACATTTTACTCATCATATCAAGCAAACCTGTATGCACAGTAATTTGTGTTTGTTGTAACTTTATTGTCGAATTTAATCTGATTTGTTTTTATATGACTACAAAATGTGAATGCACGTAGATAACCTCCAGAGAGAATCAAGAGAACCAAAGTAGTGGGAAATTAACTGTTTTACACTGCCACGAGCACTACGTTGTGATAAGCATAATAGGCTTTACACATCGTGTCAAAAATGCATGTACGTACATTAATTCGTGGGCATTATAACTCTATTTTCAAATTTATTTGGTTTGTTATCATAACATTACGAAAAGTGATTGCATGCATATACACCCATAAACAAAGAGAAATTTATCAAGGTACTAGCCACCCCAAGTACGCAATGATAGAGAAAATGTACCACACAAGACTCATCAATTGGGTGATTTTATTCCATTAAATACGAGTAAAAACGAAAATATCACCGGACTGACTGAGGCTACTCCAATAACACAAGAAAGAAAGGTGCACCAACAAAGTAAACGTTTAGGGTCACTGCACTCATCATGTAACTTCCAAACAGAAGGCACATAACTTGCCACCCATTTGGGCATGTGCGGCGACACACATTAGATTTCCAACTGCATCGATTAACGTCGCCAAAGCACAGATCAGCAATTGTTGTGCAGAGATTAATACAAATACAACATTTTCATTGTGCAAGCACAGTTATCACAGGGTTCCAAGATACAGCAAAGAGAACCGTAGCAGTGAATTAGGTTTCACTTAATACAGAAGTTCTTATAGTCAGGGAATCGACTTGTGATACCTGTCCATTTCATTTGAAAGAGATATGCGACAGGAATACAGGTGTATTACCCGGCTGTTCTCAACAGCACTTCAAACAGATGTACCAAACAAATGACTTGTCTACCACATACATCGTCTCCCAGTGAGATACCCATCATTACTAACACCATCAGACTCTTGAGATGCATGAAAAATGCCCAGTAATGGGAAAACTTGGTTTTATAACTCTACATACATCATTGAGAATGTCAAGATAAAGAAAATTCAAAGCCATTATACTAAATGTCAAATGCTGGTGTGAACAGAATTCAAACATCTACGAGCGTATACTAACCAAATGCTGTCCTATGGTCCTAACCGTGGTTTTATCTTGCCCGCGGCCGTTTCCAGGAACCCGAGCTTGCGTGGAGTCCAGGAATGACCAAGGGCAAAATAAAATCACTTATAGGCAGTATTTGATTTATTATATATCTACAATAGGATATTTGATTTATTATATATCTACAATGGGGTATTTGGTTTATTATATATCTACAATAGGGTATTGGTTTATCATATATCTACGAAAGGGTTTTTCAGCCTGTTAACAATTACTTCAACCAATCAGAGCTCGGGTGGTTGCTAGGGTGGAATACGGGATTTTAGCTGATTTTTTTACAATCAGCAGGCCTTAATTTTGTACGTACGAAAATAGTTTCGCACGTACAAAACTACCAAACAAATGACTTGTCTACCACATACATCGTCTCCCAGTGAGATACCCATCATTACTAACACCATCAGACTCTTGAGATGCATGAAAAATGCCCAGTAATGGGAAAACTTGGTTTTATAACTCTACATACATCATTGAGAATGTCAAGATAAAGAAAATTCAAAGCCATTATACTAAATGTCAAATGCTGGTGTGAACAGAATTCAAACATCTACGAGCGTATACTAACCAAATGCTGTCCTAACCGTGGTTTTATCTTGCCCGCGGCCGTTTCCAGGAACCCGAGCTTGCGTGGAGTCCAGGAATGACCAAGGGCAAAATAAAATCACTTATAGGCAGTATTTGATTTATTATATATCTACAATAGGATATTTGATTTATTATATATCTACAATGGGGTATTTGGTTTATTAAATATCTACAATAGGGTATTTGGTTTATCATATATCTACGAAAGGGTTTTTCAGCCTGTTAACAATTACTTCAACCAATCAGAGCTCGGGTGGTTGCTAGGGTGGAATACGGGATTTTAGCTGATTTTTTTACAATCAGCAGGCCTTAATTTTGTACGTACGAAAATAGTTTCGCACGTACAAAACTAATCTCATTGGGTCAGGCCATAGAAATATATGGCCAGTTCAACAATTTTATACGTACAAAACTAATTTCGTACCTACGAAACTAATTTCGACTAATTTTGTACTTACAAATTTGCTCAATTTATTTTTTTTTTTGCCTGGTTTGAGAGATGTTTCGAAAAATAATGACGATGGCAAATATGTATGTGGCTGCACAATTGATATTGTCAAATATACAAGGTAGGGTACACTATGGGCAGTGTCCTGAGATTTAACTGACAGTGGTCACAAACTGCTGGTTTGCGTGATAAAACCCATTCCCATGACCACTGAATCTGTCCCTTTATGTTGAAAGCCAAACCACCGATGTCTGTCACATTTAGTTTTGTTATCGTCTGCTTCAGAAGGTTGTGAAAATGTGGCGTTGTAACCAATCATTACTGCTTGTCCCTTTCTATAATGATTGATTGCTATTTTTTCTATAGATAAGGATTTTTTTTACTAATGCGGACACGTTTATAATCGTCAAAATCGTTCCAATAATGAAATCCTTTGCATGACGAAGTAGAAAACTATATAATTTTGTCTAATACGTATATCACGTATATATTTTATTGACATTCTCTTATCTATATTCAAGTTGGCATAACATGTTATACATTGTCGATTGGAAGGAAATATAATCACCCTAGGTGAAATATGAAATATTGTGTAAAACGTGGTGGCTACTCCTCATTGCCTAGACACCGGCCTAAGCTGTGATGTCAAATATGATTTCATAGCCACGATCTATTTACGTTCGCAGAAAAAGTAGTAGTGTGATCTATCGGGACAAGATCTGTGGATCCAGATGTCCTCGGGGGAAATATGGAGCACGAAAACAATCCATACTCTGATGTGAACTGACTCCCAGAAAGTCCAAATATATTAGCTGAATTTGGCAAATTTATTTTGCCACAGAACATGAATAATTCCATCATTTTCAAACAGGGCACTGCGTGTTAGATGTGTTATCCCAAACACCTATAACTGAAAGGTTATTCTCCCAGAAGAATAGTAACATATTTATCGCCTTGTTGGTAAATATACATGTCGACCATTTATATGTGTCTGCCATGATATGAGAAGTTACACATGTTATTCCATGAGCTAGCGCAAGCCTCTTACTTGGGCATTTCGGCTATTGATTCGACCAACGTTAGAATGTGATTGATGAATAATGATAGTTTTTAACAATAGTTGATTCATGACAGAAATTCAAATGATCATAAATCAATCACAAATTGTCAATACCCCATTCCAAATGTTTCACAAACATAACAATTTATCTGCACTAAATTCCCGAATTGGTGAGTTTTCAATTTTAAATGGCGATCCGATAACAAGAAAGCCGTCACCAGAGTGAACGATTTCCCCATTTCACTAATAGATTCGATTAACTTCAGTGAGATATCATCAGTTTAGGTGCCTATAATTTTTGTTAGTGGAAGAGAGTTGTATTATTTCCTGCCCCGATCCCATCTATCAATGTCTTCATAAGCAGTTGATATGATTACTGCAGTGATTAATAATCTGACGTTAATGAAGTCCATTGTTTTCCAAATAATCATGTTTTTTTCCATCTCAACCACACAAATGTGCATATTGTTTTCAGACGTTGGATATCTCTATCGTCAAATACAATCTGGTTTGATTTTGTGTCTTTATTGGGTTTGAGTGCACGTAGTGTACTTTTAGAAACAGTGAAGAGAACATTAGCAAAGGTGTACAACACCTACATACACAATAGTAAGAGGGTATTTACCATACATGAACTGTCCATTGAGTGATAGTCCTCGGGCATTTCATTTGAAGATATTTAAAGTTTAAATACGAGTGTAAAGGGATATCAGGCCATGTTTTTTTTCTCTGTTTCCCGTCAACATGTTTATTCACATCTTTATCAAGTAACTCATGCCACAAATGTAAAATAAATGTTATTTGATCATTCGCTAACCTATTAAGTACTTCATTGATACATAACTAAGGGGGATAACAGCTAAACAGAGACCATTCACGATCGTTGTCGATGTTCAGTGTTTTGGAGGATAAAAAGACACTGGTTTTCTTGTGGGAGGAAGGACCAAAAATTGTGTGTTCTTTTCTCAAAATAATTGCTATTTTCAACCGCCTGCTGACGGGAAACAAAGAAAAAACAATAACATGGCCTTACCTGGTTGATTATGGGTACTCAACACAGGACATGATAGAAAGGTACACATCCAGTGATCATTAAAGGTTATTGCGCTTATCATGAAACTCTTTCAAACATATGACTTTACCGGACACATAACTTGGCATCCGATTGGGCATGTACCACAACACCCATTAGGTCACTGAGTGCACACACTTCATCAATTGTTGTGTTGATATTAAATCAAACAATCTTTTTTCTGGTGTGCAAGCACAGTCATCACGTGCTCGTTTAATTCAAATGATACTTCAAGATATAGCAATCGTAGCAGCACCTACATTCGTAAGTACATGACAGGATGGGCTCCACCGAACATAGACAGTAATGTCGACTTGAGATAGTGATTTTCCATTTTATTCGACAGAGATATGCGATGGAAACATATTACCTGGTTGATTGACAACACATCTCCAGCACAGCAAATGGCTTGGACAAACCACGAATATTTACCTTGGACTCAATTGTTAAACTTATGCAAACAAATGACTTATTTACCACAAATATAGTCTTCTAGTGAAATACACATCCTCACTAAAACCATGAAGATAACACCCATCAGACTCCCAACTGAATCTTATAATGCATGGAAAAGGCCCACAAATGGAAAAAAAATTGATTGTATGAATCTACGTATTCATGCTACTGAGAATAGCAAAATGACAAACATTCAAAGCTATAACACTGAATGCAGAAATCTATAATGGGTTTCTGCCAAATATCACATGAGGATGTGAACACAGTGCAAACAGGTATACAAGATGTGACTGCACAATGGACACTGTCAGATCTGCAAGGTCGGGTACATTATGTGCATTATTCAGGGCTTCAACTGACAGTATTAGAACTACAAATTGTAGGTTAGCGTGATAACACCGATTATCATGACCACAGAATCTATCCCATTGTATTGGAAGCCGAACCACTGACGTCGGGCTATTTAGTTGTGTCGGTGTGTGATTTTACACTATTCAGCCTCAGGAGGTTGTAAAACTACGGCATTTGAATGAACCATTTCCGCTCGTTATCTGCATACATTGGGACTACACATGCATGGATCGTAAACTTATTCTTAGCTTAAATAACGTTTTTATTACTGACAAAATAGCTCTCTCGCTCAAAATCATTATAATCCGTTCAACAATGGCATCTTCCCCATGATAACATTTTATCAAATTTTGTGATACAGTATGTCACGTATATATTTAAGCAGATTATATTATGGTATTGGTATATACTCAATATGGACTTGAATATATATATACCAGACACCGCCCTAGTTTGGTACAAAAATTGATGACGGTTTGCGCGTCCCATGGTGTGCATTATGTATATACATGTTTTGTTTGAAATATATTATCCATATAATATTCACCGCTTTCCATTTATTATAATATGTTTGCAAAGTTGACAGATGTAGTATCAAATGATGTAAATGTTGCTTTGAATCTGTCACGAAGACCACAAGTACTTTAGGCTTGTGGATGTCATGCCATGATATTTACAACGTAAAAATCAATTTGTTCGAAAGTGGTGGACATAAAACCAAAATCATCATCACTTACTAAATTATAGTTGAGACATGCTATGTATTGTGAAGCATTACCAATTGGCCTGCGTGACAACATCCGGATGATCATCCCATGTCCTCCTAGACACAAGCGGCATTGGCCTCGTCAGATTATTTTTCGAAAGTTCATGTTTATGACAATCACACATAAATACACGTCGCAGTGATTGCACTCCCTAATGTCTGGTTGACACGGAAAAATGGAAGCATGATACACACCTAACTTATGAATGGACACGTATGTCGAATAGACCATTGTATAACATAATTTGCCGATACATGCAAAATATGATCCAAGAAGAAAAAATCAGTGCAGGTAAATAACGTGTAGATCAGCAACAGAATCACGTTCTGTGCATAACTCCACATGAGGGAATTTCAATTTGCACAATTTATGCACATGCTTCCTATAAGAAGAACGTTAAATTTGCCTGCACTGGCAACATTTCTGTCGGAATCAAATGTACAGTGATGTTTGTTGGAATGTCTTCATTATTGAATACCGAGCGACGTTCCACGTGAGAGCAATGTTGGACCTAGGCATATCACACGCCTTACTTGTAGATGTTGAACCGGGCTTGGTAAAACGCATTAAGTAGAGACATGTGAGTTGTAACTGGACTGTAAAATCCTGTTCCAACGTTGTTTGATCACACATAACAGGACAATTTCCGGTGATAATATTGCTGAATAGTAGCACTTATTATATACAATAGCGGTTATATTTCTGTCAAATAAATTGCATATTAATACATCTGACAATACGCGAGTACAGCAAAATTCCTAGTTTTATATCTGATTTATTTTGTACATGATGCATTATTTAATGGTTTAAAGTGGCATGAGTTTTTCAAATTTATTATGAGTGACTTTGTTATTGAAATAACTTTTACATATTGCCTGAAGCATGAGTCTCCAGTAAATGGAATACAACGCCGATTGCCAAACGTAAAAATCGAGACCACTACTATATTGACGATGTATTCTCCTGTCTGAAAATACAGTCGATACAATAAAACGCCTGTACATATATGATGAATGTAATCAAAATGAGCAATATAATTATGCGATGGAAAGTGTATGTGATAGATCGCAGAATACTTACTTGCGTTGTCACAATATTCTTTTTGTGTTATCAACGAGGTGGATAAATAACTTGTGGAACAATAACCTGTAACAATAACAATTTTCGTGTACAAGTCATTTTGTTGATCCGCATATTTATGAAGACTCCAAAACAAACCATAAATGGCTGGCTTGGAAGTCGCAAAGACAATAAACATCTACCGTGATCCTCCATAAGCTCTATTAGCCAGATAAATATACGACGGACTTGGAATTAGTGTCAACGTTCATTTCTCTATACCCCTGGGATACTATAATGCATGATGGTGTAGATTATGTATTTTTGTGCATTGAGCAATATTCCGTTGGTGTTAACGACATACTTCACTTGTACTGGTATCTTACACATTTTGGTGATAATAATTGACGCCGAATAGCTTTGGTTTAAAATTTTCATAAACTACTTGAGTTGAGTTGAGTTTATTCAGTAAACACATGTACAGTATAAAAATATGATAAAAGTACATATAGTATATAACACATGAATGTCTACCTGGGATAGCGCAAAAAGTCAAAAGATTTAATTCCATTGCGGTCCCATATGTATAAAAGAAACAAAAATGACAAGGGCAAGAGCAGGATGTAAATGAAAAAAGTAGAAAATACAAACAATGACTAACTTAAAAAAAATAATTAACAATACTGATATTTGAAAACAGGAATACAAAACTAATAAACATATAAATCAGACTCCTGAGATAGCACCTGATGTAATAAAAAGGATTTAACTTTGCTCTTAAAATGAGATCTATCTAAAATAGACTGTGTCCCGACTGGGAGTCTGTTCCATTCCAATGCACCAGAATACATAAAAGAACTTTTACCAACTAAAAAATTGAAGCGTGGAACAACTAAAGACATGTGACTAGAACGAGTGCGGATGTTATGACTGTTGTGTACAAGTGTAAAATGGTTGGACAAATAGGAAGGAGCTAGATCGTTCAATATTGGGTGTATATGGCCTAGTTTTAACTGTGCTACTCTCTTTTCCACAGGCAACCAGTTTAATTTTTTAAAATGACTGTGATCGAGGTGGGTTTTAGGTGGTAATTTGAGAATTACACGGATCAGCTTATTTTGGATAACCTGTAACCTTTGTTTAGATTTAACCGTTGTACCACTATACCAAGACGAACTGGCATGGTCAAACTGACTAGCCACCAGTGCATTGGCAAGTAATTTCATTGTCTCTGTGTCCAGGAGGTTGGATTTTCTTGCAAGAAATTTGGTTCTGGAGACTACTTTTTGAATAACTTTATGGGCCATTAATTCTCCAGAGACATATTGATCTATTTCACAGCCAAGGTATTTTACAGAAGATTTGGCTTGAACAGGGATTCCGTTACACTCAACGTACAATTTGGACGATTTTGACAATTTGGGTTTAGATCCAAAAAGAATTGATTCCGTTTTACTTATTTTTCAACCAAGTTGAAATCCTGATGCAACAGCATTACATCTGTTTTAGCAGCAGTATCCTAGTAAATACAATGATATATTATATCTATTACCAAGTTTCTTATTCTTTTTTTTTCATCCAGGCTCGATCCCAGTTTCTATTCCAGTTTTCAGCACAGGTAGAACTAGACGGATGTGACATCCGGAGGGAAAACTAGAATATATCATTCTACAAGTGATTTCGAGCAATGAAATACGTGCTTAGTGATTAATGAATGGTGTTAGCATCCGTTTAGTCATGCTATAATTCAAATAGATATAGGTATATAACATCCATGATCTATAACTCATCACTCAGAATCATTCCGAACGTGAATACGATATAGTAATGCTAGTGCATTGTTGTGCATTTTCTTGGCGGAGTTTTCTCATAAAACTTCTTATTTAAAGGAGTCTATAATTCCATCCCAACTGTTCTATGAGTTAATGATATCTTCATTTCACCAAATGAGCCAATTAACGTGAGAGCAGATTTATCAACTGAAAGAGATTTGCGGTATATTAAATCCCCAAATCCCCAAAGTCTGCACTTAACACTGTGAGGTCACAACACTTTTTTGTAGTGTTTGCTGGGAATATAGCTCAAACACTGAGCCAACCAGGCTGCCGTGACGCTGTGACGTTGATCATAAATTAATAATAGTAGTAATTAGGATCATGTTTAAAGGCACATGAAATGAAACCAGCTCATTGGTTTTTTTTTTTCATAGCATTACATTTTCTGACATCCCCAAATTCTGTGACGGGGATCACCATCAATGAATCCTGCCTCTCAATGTATAAATTATACTCGTTCGTGTATAGTTTAAGATAATATTCTCCACCATGTTCCTTCCTGTATAACGATTTATCATGCTGACTGATTTTGTGTCATATTATGTAGTAGATGTGGTTTGAAAGGTTTCAGCAGTAGACACTTCAATCATATTTCATATATGGAGACCAGGAGTATTTTGTCTTCTGAATGACATGACATACATGTAATATCCAGAACGTCAACACGAATTTATTCAAACGTGGTGCTCACAAAACCAAAATCAAGATCAGTTTACCAAACGGTTGTAACATGCTAGGTATGGGTGTTCAGGCTTTCACTCGAAGGTGAACAACTTATACTGGCTTGCGTGATAACATCACTGTTATTATCCCGTTGTATTAAGCCATGTAGCACCGACGCCTCTCCAATTCCGTCACAGTAGAATGTGGTTATGTTTCCTCCAAGACATTGTTAAGAACATGGCACGAGCAACATTTGCCCGACAGCAACAAATCGACGACATTAACATATACATACATTGTATGTGTGAATATAGTCTGACATTTCTGGCTGTGAACTTGTACAAAAATTGATACTTACTTAGAAACGTGGCCTAATCAGATTGCAATTAAGGAAACACACAAACTATGTACTCACAGCCACTCTACTCTCAGTGCACATGATGTAACTGGAAGTTTCTTTGGCATATCGTGTCTTATTTTGATGTGTACTGCAGACGAGATTTGTGATTGAACATACCAAGAAGGTATATATTTTATAATTTCCAGATAACCATATAACTGTGCTTGTCATTATGAAATAAGAAAAGAACCAAGGAAAATGTCATTGCTACTGAACATCAAACAATAAGCAGATCAGAAACAACACCACGTACATGACTCCACATGTAGGAATTTCAATTTGCACAAAATTCGTGCATGCAATTAGCTGCACTGGGAGCATTTCGGTCGGGATGAAATGTACAGTGATGTTTTTGGAATGTCCCCATTAGTTAATATAAAGAGACCTTTACGTGAGAAGAATGTTGAACCGTGCTCTGTAAAATACACCATATATAGTAATGTCATTGATGTGTACTTCACTTCAGTTGTCGGAATCCTGTCGTAATAATTTTCAAGATAATTACCAAAGTCGTTTGTGTTTTATGTGTGTTGTTGTTCACATAGAACATCGTACATGCCCGCGCAATGAAGTTGAGCAGTATCACTTTATTAGCCACAATAGCAAAAATATTCTCACTGAAAACAATAATGACACAGCAGATGTGAACACCGTTTGTGAAATATGTAATTGATGTAGTATTCAAAGAATATGGCCAAAGTATAGGGTATTCCCACATTGATGACCTTGTTGTTGAAATATGTTTTTCAACAACTGAAAACAAAATATGCTAAATCACAAAACATCTACACCTTTACCACATTGAGATGTGTTCTTTTGTGGTGTGAAAAAAAAATACAAAGATATACCAGTCATGTATTTATGATGTCTACATTCCAGATAATACATGGGTGGATCGGAACTTGCAAAGACACGAAACATCTCCAATACTAATAATTGTCTACAAGCCAGACAAATATATGACAGACTTAACTAGTTCCAGTTCTTTATTGCACGGATTATTGCCAACGTTTGCTTTTACTTTTCCCTCAAATACACATTATGATGTAATGTTATTCATATTGGGTATGTCCGCAACTTGTGTATTAAAGAAATTCTTTATCAACACTAGTCCTGAGTGTGTTCACTGACAGAAGTTTAATAATGAAATAGGAAATAATATATTCATGTTCTGTTATATTCCTATACTATATCGTAGACATGTATCATATTAGGCGTCAACGTAACACCATAGTCTTTAACATGATCCTGATATATGGTTCTCGGATATGTCACACATCAATGCCCAAATCAGAAGCCGCAGCCATGCAGTTTGTCTCTGGAGCTTTTCAACAAAACTTTCAAGTTTTGGACCATTTATAGCCCCATACGTTGTATCTCCCTCGGTAATTTAGTATCAAGATGGGGGAACAGACACGATCCCAATTGAGAGATGTTGTACTGGAAGTAATTTGGGTTGAACCAGCACTGGCAGCCTTAAGGAGGATGAGACAGTCCGGGGAAAGCTATCACAAGTCATTTACTGAATATACGAGCAAGTGTCATCATTCTAAGTGTTCATCAAGTTGGCAATAAACCAACGTGAAGATGTGCTGAATCATTGAAGAATGGTTTTAGCATTTATGTCAGTTATGCTGCGACCCATAAACACATCTACCTCATTCCGAATCATTTAAGACTTGAATATGTTGATGCTGATAGTGTTGTAAATCTTCAATGTGAAGTAGTTTTCCATTACAAACGTTCTCCGAGGTAATTATCTCCCCATTTCACGAAATTAGCCAATTAACTCCGGAGAGGCTTTATCAACTTAAGTGCTGATAAATATCTGTGGAAGGGACTTGTGGTAGATCATATCCTCTTTCCATTAATCAAAGTCGTCATAAACAATTACTTAATTGCTGCTATGATAAATATTTCATTCTTCCATACAATGAAGTTCTCTCAGTGATCCAAAATTGGGAATTTCAACAAGAAGTATTTGCTGACAGTTTAGAATGACTGTCACGATGCAATGACAATATTTAATAATAGTTTATTACATACATTGAATACAAGTAGTAAAAACAAGAGATGTCAAACATTGTGAATGTCATGCCATGATATTTGTAACGTAAGAGCCAATTTGTTCGAGGGTGGTGAATATAAAACCAAAACCATCATCACTTACTAAATCATAGTTGACACTTTGAGACATGCTATGTATTGTGAATAAACAATACATAAACAATTGACCTGCGTGACAACATCAGGATGATCATGCCATGTCCTCCAAGACACAAGCAACATTGGCCTCGTCGGATTATTTTTCGAAAGTTTGTTTATGAAAATCACACAGAAACACACATCGCAGTGATTGTACTCTCTGATGCCCGGTTGAGACGAACAAATGGAAGCACGTAACTTATGAATGGACATGTATGTCGTATAGGCCATTGTGTAACACAATTTGTCGATGGACGTGAACATTGCAGATACATGCTGTACAAGAAGAGAAAATAGAAAAATCAGTGCAATTAGAGATCAAATAACGTGTAGATCAGCAACAGAATCACGTCCTGTGCATGACTCCACAAGTGGGAATTTCAATTTGCACAAATTTTGCACATGCTTCCTATAAGAACAACATTGAATTTGCCTGCACTGGCAACATTTCTGTCGCAATCAAATGTACAGTGATGTTTGTTGGAATGCCTTCATTATTAGATACAGAGCGACGTCCCACGTGAGAGCAATGCTGGACCTAGACATAGCACACGCCTTACTTGTAGATGTTGAACCGGGCTTGGTAAAACGCATTATGTAGAAACGTGTGAGTTGTAACTGGACTGTAGGAATCCTGTTCCAACGTTGTTTGATCACACATAACAGGACAATTTCCGGTGATGTTGCTGAATAGTAGCACTCATTATATACAAAAGCGGTTATATTTTTACCAAATAAATTATATATTAATACATCTGACAAGACGCGAGTACAGCACAATTCCTAGTTTTATATCTTGTATTTATTTTGTTCACACTCTTCGGTCTTTCTGTTCTCTCAATTTGATTTGTATCTATATCTTTAATGGTTTAAAGTGGCATGAGTTTTTCAAATTTATTATGAGGGACTTCGATGTTGAAATAACTTTTGGCTGTATTGGTGGTAATAGATTGATTCTTACTTACATATTGCCTGAAGAATGAGTTTCCAGTGATCGGAATACAACTCCGATTGCCAAACGTAAAAATCGAGACCACTACTATATTGACGATGTATTCTCTTGTCTGAAAATACAGTCGATCCAATAATACGCCATATATGACATATATGATGCATGTAATTAAAATGAGCAATATAATTATGAGAAAGCGTATGTGATAGATGACAGAATACTTACTTGTGTTATCACAACATTATTTTTGTGGTATCAACAAGTTGGATGAATAACTTGTGGAACAATAACGTAAATTTCGTGTACAAGTCATTTTGTTGATCCGCATATTTATGAAGACCCCAAAACAAACCATAAAAGGCTGGAGTCGCAAAGACAATAAACATCTACCGTGATCCTCTATAAGCTCTATTAGCCAGATAAATATACGACGGACTTGGAATTAGTGTCAACGTGCATATCTCTGTAATATGGAAGCCCAAAGGTGACAGGTGCGGGAAAAAAGTTTGGTGTTTTTTCTATTAAAAACCTTGCACGTTCGAACGTCGAAAGTTCAAAACTACCACGTTCGCACGTGGAAGCATTTAGTGCTATCACGTTCGCACGTGGTAACTTTGAAACTAATCTAGTTCGCACGTGGAAAGGTTTTAGGCTTCCACGTGCACACGTAGAAAGTCCAAAGTTACCACGTTCACACATGGAAACATTATATGCTTTCACGTTCGCACGTAGAAACTTCAAAACCTATCACGTTCGAACGTAGAAAGATGTAGGTTTCCACGTTCACACGTAGAAAGTTTCAAAGCTACCACGTTCACACGTGAAAGCATATGATGCTACCACACCCAAATCTTTGCACGTGCAAACTTGGTAGCTCCTGAAGTTTCCACGTGCGAACGTGGAAGCGTTAAATGCTTCCAAGTGTGAACGTGGTAACCTCGGACTTTCCACGTGTGAACGCAATAGCCTTAACTGTTTCCACGTGCGAACGTGATAGTGATAAATGCTTCCACGTTCGAACGTGCTAGCTTTTTGCTGAAAAGACAAAAAATTTTTTACGCGCATGTCACCTATGGGCTTCCGTACTATACCCCTGGGATACTATAATGCATGATGATTGTATTTGTGCATTGCGCAATATTTAGTTGATGTTAACGACATACTTCACTCGTACTGGTATTTTACACATTTTGATGATAATAGTTGACGCTGAATAGCTTTGGTATAAAATTTTTATGAACTACTTAATTTTCAACCAAGTTGAAATCCTGATGCAACAGCAATAAATCTGTTTTAGCAGCAGTGTTATAGTAAATACAATGATATATTATGTCTGTTGCCAAGTTTCTTATTCATTTTTTCATCCAGGCTCGATTCCAGTTTCTATTCCAGTTTTCAGCAGATGTAGAACTAGACGGATGTGACATCTGGAGGGAAAGCTAGAAAATATAATTCTACAAGTGATCTCGAGCAATACGTGCTTAGTGATTAATGAATGGTGTTAGCATCCCTTTAATCATGCTGTAATTCAAATAAATATAGGTATATAACATCCATGATCCATAACACATCATTCAAACTCATTCCAAACGTGAATACAAAATAGTAATGTTAGTACATGGTTGTGCATTTTCTTGACGGAGTTTGCTCATAAGACTTCTTATTTAAAGGAGTCTTCCATCACAACTGTTCTGTGAGTAAATGATATCTTCATTTCACCAAAAGAGCCAATTAACGTGAGAGCGGATTCATCAACTCAAAGGGATATGCGGTATATTAAATCCCCAAAGTCTGCACTTAACGCTGTGAGGTCCAAACACGTTTTGTACAGTGTTTGCTGGGAATATAACCCAACCACTGGGCCAACCAGGCTGCCGTGACGCCGTGACGTTGATCGTAAATTAATACATAGTAGTAATAATTGTTTGAAGGCACATGAAATGAAACCAGCTCTTTCGTTGTTTTTTTCATAGCATTGCATTTTCTGACATCTCCAAATTCTGTGACGGGAATCACCATCAATGGATCCTGCCTCTCAATGTATAGATTATACTCGTTCGTGTTTTGTTTAAGAAAACATTCTCCTCCATGTTCCTTCCTGTATAACAATTTACCATGCTGACTGATTTCGTGTCATGTTATTTAGTAGATGTGGTTTGAAAGGTTTCAGCAGTAGACATTTCAATCATATTTCATATATGGAGACCAGGAGTATTTTGTCTTCTGAATGACATGACATACATGTAATATCCAGAACGTCAACACGAATTTATTCAAACGTGGTGCTGACAAAACCAAAATCAAGATCAGTTTACCAAACGGTTGTAACATGCTAGGTATGGGTGTTCAGGCTTTCACTCGAAGGTGAACAACTAAATACTGGCTTGCGTGAGAACATCACTGTTATTATCCCGTTGTATTAAGCCATGTAGCACCGACGCCTCTCCAATTCCGTCACAGTAGAATGTGGTTATGTTTCCTCCAAGACATTGTTAAGAACATGGCACGAGCAACATTTGCCCGACAGCAACAAATCGACGACATTAACATGTATATACAATCTATGTGTGAATATAGTCTGACATCTCTGGCTGTCAACTTGTGCAAAAATTGATACTTACTTAGAACACAGGCATTTGAAGACCATTAAATTGACGGTACAATGTGCTATATATAATAATATATACAAGGCACTCAAGCCCCTGTCGGGAAAATGGTGGTTGGACCAACACTCGAAACTTCAAAGCTCCAAAAATTCTACTTATCCACCGAATTGATACAAACCAGCATATCCCGTGAAAGCCGTGAAGACTCTATATTCAAATTAGTACAGTATTTACACATAATATCCATGAAATGAAGGTTTTCTAGCACATTTTATATCACCACCACCGCTTCCAAGACCTTGCGTGGCTGGAATTTGGATTCAAAACATCCGTTGTGCACTTGTTTTTGGTCGAACACGTTTTGTTTTGGCATTGCTCACACTGGCGATCACGAACTGTAAGTCATACCATCTATATAGATTTCTATACGATTATATCAGAGTGCGATTAGAGTGAGCTGTACTTACATTAGTACAGCTGTTTTTGCTGACCAATTATGTCGCAAGAAACGGACATGGTTCAATGAGCTCATGTGTTTTTCAACCAAACAAGTGCACAACGGATGTTTTGAATCCAAATTCCAGCCACGCAAGGTCTTGGAAGCGGTGGTGGTGATATAGAATGTGCTAGAAAACCTTCGTTTCATGGATATTATGTGTAAATACTGTACTAATTTGAATATAGAGTCCTCACGGCTTTCATGGGATATGCTGGTTTGTATCAATTCGGTGGATAAGTAGAATTTTTGGAGCTTTGAAGTTTCGAGTGTTGGTCCAACCACCATTTTCCCGACAGGGGCTTGAGTGCCTTGTATATATTATTATATATAGCACAATGTACCGTCAATTTATTGGTTTTCAAGTGCCTGTGACTTAGAAACGTGGCGTGATCAGATTGAAATGAAGGAAACACACAAATGATGTACTCACAGCCACTCTACTCTCAGTGCACATGATGTAACTAGAAGTTTCCTTGGCATATCGTGTCTTATTTTGATGTGTACTGCAGACGAGATTTGTGATTGAACATACCAAGAAGGTATATATTTTATAATTTCCAGATAATCATATAACTGTGTTTGTCATTATGAAACAAGACAAGAACCAAGGAAAAGGTCATTGCAACTGAACATCAAAGAATGAGCAGATCAGAAACAACACCACGTGCATGACTCCACATGTAGGAATTTCAATTTGCACAAAATTCGTGCATGCAGATAGTTGCACTAGGAGCATTTACGTCGGGATGAAATGTACAGTGATGTTTTTGGAATGTCCCCATTAGTTAATATAAAGAGACCTTTACGTGAGAAGAATGTTGAACCAGGCTCTGAAAAATATACCAACTATAGTAATGTCATTGATGTGTACTTCACTTCAGTTGTCGGAATCCTGTCGTAATAAGTTTTAGGATAACTACCAGGAATAAAAGGTTGCAAAGTCGTTTGTGTTTTATGTGTATTGTTGTTCACATAGAACATCGCACATGCCCGCGCAATGAAGTTGAGCAGTATCACTTTATTAGCCACAATAGCAATAATATTCTCACTGAAAACAAAAATGACACAGCAAATGTGAATACCGTTTCTAGTTATATGTAATTGATGTAATATTCAAAGAATATGGCCAAAGTATAGGGTATTCCCACATTGATGGCCTTGTTGTTGAAATATGTTTTTCAACAACTGAAAACAAAATATGCTAAATCACAAAACATCTACACCATTACCACATTGAGATGTGTTCTTTTGTGGTGTGAAAAAAAAAGAAAATACTTTTAAACAAAGATATACCAGTCGTATATTTATGACGTCTACATTCCAGATAATACATGGGTGGGTTGGAACTTGCGAAGACACGAAACATCTCCAATACTAATAATTGTCTACAAGCCAGACAAATATATGACAGACTTGACTAGTTCCAGTTCTTTATTGCACGGATTATTGCCAACGTTTGCTTTTACTTTTCCCTCAAATACACATTATGATGTAATGTTGTTCATATTGGGTATGTCCGCAACTTGTGTATTAAAGAAATTCCTTATCAACACTAGTCCTGAGTGTGTTCACTGACAGAAGTTTAATAATGAAATAGGAAATAATATATTCATGTTCTGTTATATTGCTATACTATATCGTAGACATGTATCATATTAGGCGTTAACGTAACACCACAGACTTTAACATGATGATGTTGAGCAGTATCACTTTATTAGCCACAATAGCAATAATATTCTCACTGAAACAAATAATGACACAGATGATGTGAATACCGTTTGTAGTTATATGTAATTGATGTAGTATTCAGTATGAACAAAGTCTAGGGTATTATCCTCACATCAATGACCTTGTTGTTGAAGGTTGAAGAAATTCCTTATCAACACTAGTCCTGAGTGTGTTCACTGACAGAAGTTTAATAATGAAATCGGAAATAATATATTCATGTTCTGTTATATTGCTATACTATATCGTAGACATGTATCATATTAGGCGTCAACGTAACATCACAGTCTTTAACATGATCCTGATATATGGGTCTCGGATATGTCACACATCAATGCCCAAATCAGAAGCCGCAGCCATGCAGTCTGTCTCTGGAGCTTTTCAACAAAACTTTCAAGTTATGGACCATTTATAGCCCCATACGTTGTATCTCCCTCGGTAATGTAGTATCAAGATGGGGGAACTGACACGATCCCAATTGAGAGATGTTGTACTGGAAGTAATTTGGTTGAACCAGCACTGGCAGCCTTAAGGAGGATGAGACAGTCCGGGGAAAGCTATCTCAAGTCATTTACCTAATATACAAGCATCATTCTAAGTGTTCATCAAGTTGGAGATAAACCAACGTGAAGATGTGTCGAATCATTAAATAACGGTTTTAGCATTTATGTCAGTCATGCTGCGACCCATAAGCGGCAAAACATCCACCTCATTCCGAATCATTTCAGACTTGAATATGTTGATGCTGATAGTGTTGTAAATCTTCATTTTGAAGTAGTTTTCCATTACAAACGTTCTCCGAGGTAATTATCTCCCCATTTCACCAAATTAGCCAATTAACTCCGGAGAGGCTTCATCAACTTAAGTGCTGATAAATATCTGTGGAAGGTACTTGTGGTAGATCATATCCTTTTTCCATTAATCAAAGTCGTCATAAACAATTACTTAATTCCTGCTACGATAAATATTTCATTCTTCCATACAATGAAGTTCTCTCAGTGATCCAAAATTGGGAGTTTCAACAAGAAGTATTTGCTGGCAGTTTAGAACGACTGTCACGATGCAATGACAATGTTTAATAATAGTTTACTACATACATTGAATACAAGTAGTAAAGACAAGAGATGTCAAACATCTTGGATGTCACGCCATGATATTTGTAACATAAGAGCCAATTTGTTCGAAAGTGGTGGACATAAAACCAAAATCATCATCACTTACTAATTTATAGTTGACACTTTGAGGAATGCTATGTATTGTGAACCATTAACAATTGGCCTGCGTGACAACATCCGGATGATCATCCCATGTCCGCCATGACACAAGCAGCATTGGCCGTTTCGGATAATTTTTCAAAAGTTCATGTTTATGACAATCACACATAAGTACACGTTGCAGTGTTTGCGCTCCCTAATGTCTGGTTGACACGGAGTAATGGAAGCATGGTACACATGTAACTTATGAATGGACATGTGTATCGAATAGACCATTGTACAACATAATTTGCCGATAAATGCAAAAATTGCAGATACATGAATACAAGAAGAAAAAATCAGTGCAGGTAAATAACGGGTAGATCCAACAGAATCACGTCCTGTGCATGACTCCACATGAGGGAATTTCAATTTGCACAAATTTTGCACATGCTTCCTATAAGAACAACATTGAATGGTCCTTTTCACAGACCCCCTCTAGAAGTCGGCAAACTCCGTAGTTCAAACTGACCAATCACAGCTGCGCGCAATCTTCGGAAAACTGGGGGAAATCCCAGCCTGACCACGTGTAGCAAAACTACTCATAATGTCGCGTACGTGACACGCATGATATAGTGTTCGGGCCAAAAAGAAACCTGACATTATGTGACAATCGCATATATATCGAGAAAAAAAATACCCGTAAACCCATCCCTTCCCCCGTTGAGACCAACCTTGCTCGTAAAATCATTTTACTGAGTAGCCAGAACTATTTGTTTACAAACACAGCGCGAGGATCACCATGGCCACTCGCCCGTGTTTCCCTTACTGGGATTTCCCCAATACAGTGTTGACATTCTGACCAAACTCGCATCGCCCGTTTTTGGTGGTCAATTGGCTAAGAAATCCTTATTTCCATACAGCCTTGTTGCAGATAATTGGGCAAATGGGTTAAATATAATCTGTATTGCCGTCTATGATGAGAAAATGTGCGATAAACTGAACACTGCGGATTTGTTTATTACCCTTACTGCGCGCAGCTGTGATTGGTCGGCACTCTCGTGACCAGTGGCGGGAAATTCTGTGAATAGGACCATTTGCCTGCACTGGCAACATTTCTGTCGCATTTGCAAAGCGATGTTTGTTGGAATGCCTTCATTATTAAATACAGAGCGACGTTCCACGTGAGAGCAATGCTGGACCTAGGCATATCACACGCCTTAATTGTCGATGCTGAACTAGGTTTGGTGAAACGCATAATGTAGAGACATGTGAGTTGTAACTGGACTGTAGGAATCCTGTTCCAACGTTGTTTCATCACACATAACAGGACAATTTTCGGTAATAATGTAGCTGAACAGTAGCACTTATTATTTACAATAGCGGTTATATTTTTACCAAATGAATTATATGCTAATACATCTGACTAGATGCGAGCAGCACCATTCCTAGTTTTATATCTTGTATTTATTTTGTATCTGATGCATTATTTAATGGTTTAAAGTGGCATGAGTTTTTTTAATTTATTATGAGTGACTTCGTTATTGAAATAACTTTTACATATTGCCTGAAGAATGAGTCTCCAGTAAATGGAATACAACGCCGATTGCCAAACGTAAATATCTAGACCACTACTATAATGACGATGTATTCTCCTGTCTGAAAATACAGTCGATACAAAAATACGCTTGTACATATATGATGAATGTAATTAAAATGAGCAATATAATTATGCGATGGAAAGTGTGTGATAGATCGCAGAATACTTACTTGCATTGTCACAATATTCTTTTTGTGTTATCAACAAGTTGGATAAATAACTTGTGGAACAATAACGTAAGTTTCGTGTACAAGTCATTTTGTTGATCCGCATATTTATGAAGACTCAAAAACAAACCATAAATGGCTGGCTCGGAAGTCGCAAAGACAATAAACATCTGCCTTGATCCTCTACGAGCTCTATTAGTGATAAATGTACGACAGGCTTGACGGACTCCAGTTCGTTATTGAACAAATTAGTGTCAACGTTTATTTCTCTATACCCCTGGGATACTATAATGCATGATGGTGTAGATTATGTATATTTGTGCATTGAGCAATATTCCGTTGGTGTTACCGACATACTTCACTTGTACTGGTATCTTACACATTTTGATGATAATAGTTGACGTCGAATAGCTTTGGTGTGAAAATTTCCATAAACTACTCAATTTTCATCCAAGTTGAAATCCTGATGTAACAGCATTAAATCTGTTTTGGCAGCAGTGTTATATTGAACACAATGATATATCTAATACCAAGTTTCTTATTGAGTTATTTTTTTAAATCCAGGTTCAGTTTCTACTCCAGTTTCAGCGGTGATAGAGCTCGACGGATGAGACAGACAGAGGGAAAGCTAGAATATATCATTCTACTAGTGATTTCGAGCAATTAAAAACATGCTTCGTGAATAATGAATGGTGTCAGCATTTGTTTAGTCAAGCTGTAATTCAAATACATGTAGGTATATAACAGCAATGGTTTATAACTCATCACTCAAAATCATTCCGAACGTGAATATGACATAGTTTTGCTATTGCGTGGTTCTGCATTTCCTTTGCTGCTAAAAATTCTTGAAAAATTGATGAGTTTTCCATCACAACTGTTCTATGAGGTAATGATGTCTTCATTTCACCAAAATGAGCCAATTAACGTGAGGGCGGATTCATCAACTCAAGTGCTGCTGAATATATGTGAAAGGGATCGGCGGTATATTATGTCGCCAAAGTCTGCATTTAACACTGTGAAGTCCAAACACTTTTTTGTAAAGTGTTTGCTGGGAATGTAGGTATCAATCTATTACCACAAATACAGTAGATTTTGATGATGCCAATAACAAACGTAAAATACAACATTTTGCAATAGAAACAAAGCCCGACCAAATAGTTTATCCAAAGACACACTGGCGTCATCAGGGGCAGACAGTGTGTTAAATGTAGTTGTTTCTACTGTACACCTGATGGAATTAGTATACAACTGCCCAACAACCTATGAACATATTTTAGAAATCCGAAACAAACCCCATGGAACAGATATATGACAAGTACATAAGTACCTAATCAATAGCCAGAAGGCTACTGAGTTGATGGTATCCTCGGGGACAGATTTAACGTCCGCCAGCAGTGACACCGACTCAGTGGTATGAATGTAGGTATCAATCTATTACCACAAATACAGTAGATTTTGATGATGCCAATAACAAACGTAAAATACAACATTTTGCAATAGAAACAAAGCCCGACCAAATAGTTTATCCAAAGACACACTGGCGTCATCAGGGGCAGACAGTGTGTTAAATGTAGTTGTTTCTACTGTACACCTGATGGAATTAGTATACAACTGCCCAACAACCTATGAACATATTTTAGAAATCCGAAACAAACCCCATGGAACAGATATATGACAAGTACATAAGTACCTAATCAATAGCCAGAAGGCTACTGAGTTGATGGTATCCTCGGGGACAGATTTAACGTCCGCCAGCAGTGACACCGACTCAGTGGTATGAATGTAAGTATCAATCTATTACCACAAATACAGTAGATTCTGATGATGCCAATAACAAACGTAAAATACAACATTTTGCAATAGAAACAAAGCCCGACCAAATAGTTTATCCAAAGACACACTGGCGTCATCAGGGGCAGACAGTGTGTTAAATGTAGTTGTTTCTACTGTACACCTGATGGAATTAGTATACAACTGCCCAACAACCTATGAACATATTTTAGAAATCCGAAACAAACCCCATGGAACAGATATATGACAAGTACATAAGTACCTAATCAATAGCCAGAAGGCTACTGAGTTGATGGTATCCTCGGGGACAGATTTAACGTCCGCCAGCAGTGACACCGACTCAGTGGTATGAATGTAGGTATCAATCTATTACCACAAATACAGTAGATTTTGATGATGCCAATAACAAACGTAAAATACAACATTTTGCAATAGAAACAAAGCCCGACCAATAGTTTATCCAAAGACACAGTATCCCAACCGGGCTGTCGTGACGCCGAGACGTTGATCGTAAATTAATACATAGTAGTAATTAGGATGATGTTTCAAGGCACATGAAATGAAACCAGCTCATTGGGTTTTTTTTCATAGCATTGCATTTTCTGACTTCTCCAAATTCTGTGACGGGAATCACCTTCAATGGATCCTGCCTCTCAATGTATAAATTGCATATCTGTTCCATGGCGTTGTTTCGGATTTCTAAATTATTTTCATAGGTTGTTGGGCAGTTGTATACTAATTCCATCAGATGTACAGTAGAAACAACTACATTTGGCACACTGTCTGCCCCTGATGACGCCAGTGTGTCTCTGGATATGCTATTTGGTCGGGCTTTCTTTATATTGCAAAATGTTGTATTTTACATTTGTTATTGGCATCATCAAAATCTGACTGTATCGGTAATAACTGATTGATACTTACATTTATACTCGTTCGTGTTTTGTTTAAGAAAATATTCCCCTCCATGTTCCTTCCTCTATAACACTTTACCATGCTGGCTGATTTTGTGTATGTTCTGTAGTAGATGTGGTTTGGAAGGTTTCAGTAGTAGACATTTCAATCATATTTCATACATATAGGCCATGAGTATCTTGTCTTCTGAATGACATGCCATAATACTCAGAACGTCAACACGAATTTATTCAAAAGTGGTGCGCACAAAACCAAAATCAAGATCAGTTTACCAAACGGTTGTAACATGCTAGGTATGGGTGTTCAGGCTTTCACTCGAAGGTGAACAACTTATACTGGCTTGCGTGATAACATCACTGTTATTATCCCGTTGTATTAAGCCATGTAGCACCGACGCCTCTCCAATTCCGTCACAGTAGAATGTGGTTATGTTTCCTCCAAGACATTGTTAAGAACATGGCACGAGCAACATTTGCCCGACAGCAACAAATCGACGACATTAACATGTATATACTTTGTATGTGTGAATATAGTCTGACATATTTGGCTGTCAACTTGTGCAAAAATTGATACTTACTTAGAAACGTGGCGTGATCAGATTGAAATGAAGGAAACACACAAATGATGTACTCACAGCCACTCTACTCTCAGTGCACATGATGTAACTAGAAGTTTCCTTGGCATATCGTGTCTTATTTTGATGTGTACTGCAGACGAGATTTGTGATTGAACATACCAAGAAGGTATATATTTTATAATTTCCAGATAACCATATAACTGTGCTTGTCATTATGAAACAAGACAAGAACCAAGGAAAAGGTCATTGCAACTGAACACCAAAGAATGAGCAGATCAGAAACAACACCACGTGCATGACTCCACATGTAGGAATTTCAATTTGCACAAAATTCGTGCATGCAATTAGCTGCACTGGGGGCATTTCGGTCGGGATAAAATGTAAAGTGATGGTTTTGGAATGTCCCCATTAGTTAATATAAAGTGACATTTACGTGAGAAGAATGTTGAACCAGGCTCTGTAAAATACACCATCTATAGTAATAGTTGTGTACTTCACTTCAGTTGTCGGAATCCTGTCGTATTAAGTTTTAAGATAATTACCAGGAATAAAAGGTTGCAAAGTCGTTTGTGTTTCATGTGTGTTGTTGTTCACATAGAACATCACACATGCCCGCGCAATGAAGTTGAGCAGTATCACTTTATTAGCCACAATAGCAATAATATTCTCACTGAAAACAATAATGACACAGCAGATGTGAATACCGTTTGTAGTTATATGTAATTGATGTAGTATTCAAAGATTATGACCAAAGTCTAGAGTATTATCCTAACATTAATGACCTGGTTGTTAAAATACGCTTTTCAACAATTGCTAATTGAAAACAAAATACAATGCTAAATCACAAAACATCTACACCATTACCACATTGAGATGGTTTTTTTGTGGTGTGAAAAAAAAGAAAGTACTTTTAAACAAAGATATTCCAGTCGAATATTTATGACGTCAACATTCCAGATAATAGATGGGTGGATTGGAACTCGCAAAGACACGAAACATCTCCCATACTAATAATTCTCTACAAGCCAGACAAATATATGACAGACTTGGCTAGTTCCAGTTCTTTATTGCACGGATTTGCCAACGTTTATTTTTACTTTTCCCTCGAATACACATCATGATGTACTATTATTCATATATAATATGTTATAATATCATGGGGTATGTCCGCAACTTGCATTAAAGAAATTCCTTATCAACATTAGTCCTGAGTGTGTTAGTTATTAATAGTAGTTATTAATAATGAAATAGGAAATAATATATTCATGTTCTGCTATATCGCTATACTATATCACAGACATGTATCATATTACGCGTCAACGTAAAACCACTCTTCAACATGATCCTGATATATGGATCTCGGATAGGTCACACATCAATGCCAAAATCAGAAGCCGCAACCATGTGTCTGTCTCTGAAGTTTTCTTGGTCTCCATGAGTTTCGAGTTTTGGACCATTTATGCTAATATAACCCTATAAGTTGTATCTCCCTCGGTACTTTAGTATCAAGATGGGGGAAGAGACACGATCCCAATTGAGAGATGTTTTACTTTAAGTACTTTGGTTGAACCAGCTCTGGTAGCCTTAGGAAGATGAGACAGTCAGCGGGGAAAGCTATCACAAGTGATTTACTGATTATATGAGCAAGTGTCATCATTCTAAGTGTTCATCAAGTTGGCGATAAACCAACGTGAAGATGTGTCGAATCATTAAAGAACGGTTTTAGCATTTATGTCAGTCATGCTGCGACCCATAAGCGGCAAAACATCTACCTCATTCTGGATCATTTTAGACTTGAATATGTTGATGCTGATAGTGTTGTAAATCTTCAGTGTGAAGTAGTTTTCCATTACAAACGTTCTCCGAGGAAATTATCTCCCCATTTCACCAAATTAGCCAATTAACTCCGGAGAGGCTTCATCAACTTAAGTGCTGATAAATATCTGTGGAAGGTACTTGTGGTAGATCATATCCTCTTTCCATTAATCAAAGTCGTCATAAACAATTACTTAATTACTGCTATGATAAATATTTCATTCTTCCATACAATGAAGTTCTCTCAGTGATCCAAAATTGGGAGTTTCAACAAGAAGTATTTGCTGGCAGTTTAGAACGACTGTCACGATGCAATGACAATGTTTAATAATAGTTTATTACATACATTTAATACAAGTAGTAAAAACAAGAGATGTCAAACACTGTGGATGTCATGCCATGATATTTCCAATGTAAGAGCCAATTTGTTCGAGAGTAGTGGACATAAAACCGAATCATCATCAATTACTAAATCATAGTTGACAATTTGAGACATACTATGTATTGTGAACCATTAACAATTGGCCTGCGTGACAACATCAGGATGATCATGCCATGCCCTGCAAGACACAAGCAGCATTGGCCTCGTCGGATTATTTTTCGAAAGTTCATGTTTATGACAATCACACAGGACACACATCGCAGTGATTGTACTCTATAATGCCCGGTTGACATGGAGTAATGGAAGCATGGTACACACATAACTCATGATGGACATGTGTGTCGAATAGACCATTGTACAACATAATTTGCCGATAAATGCAAAAATTGCAGATACATGAACACAGGAAGAAAAAATCAGTGCAGGTAAATAACGTGTAGATCTGCAACAGAATCACGTCCTGTGCATGACTCCACGTGTGGGAATTTCAATTTGCACAAATTTTGCACATGCTTCCTATAAGAACAACATTGAATTTGCTCACTGGCAACATTTCTGTCGCATTTGCAAAGCGATGTTTGTTGGAATGCCCTCATTATTAAATACAGAGCGACGTTCCACGTGAGAGCAATGCTGGACCTAGACATATCACACGCCTTACTTGTCGATGCTGAACTAGGTTTGGTAAAACGCATAATGTAGAAACGTGTGAGTTGTAACTGGACTGTAGGAATCCTGTTCCAACGTTGTTTGATCACACATAAGAGGACAATTTCCGGTGATAATGTTGCTGAATAGTAGCACTTATTATATACAATAGCGGTTATATTTTTACCAAATAAATAATATACTAATACATCTGACAAGATGCGAGTACAGCACAATTCCTGGTTTTATATCTTTTATTCATTTTGTATCTGATACATTATTTAATGGTTTAAAGTGGCATGAGTTTTTAAAATTTATCATGAGTGACTTCGTTATTGAAATAACTTTTACATATTGCCTGAAGAATGAGTATCCAGTAAATGGAATACAATGCCGTTTGCCAAACGTAAAAATCGAGACCACTACTTCACGATGTATTCTCCTGTCTGGAAATACCGTCGATACAATAAAACGCCTGTACATATATGATGAATGTAATCAAAATGAGCAATCTACTTGTGTTGTCACAACATTCTTTTTGTGTTATCAACAAGTTGGATGAATAACTTGTGGAACAATAAAGTAAATTTCGTGTAAAAGTCATTTTGTTGATCTGCATATTTATGAAGACTCCAAAACAAACCATAAATGGCTGGCTTGGAAGTCGCAAAGACAATAAACATCTACCGTGATCCTCTATAAGCTATATTAGCCAGATAAATATACGACGGACTTGGAATTAGTGTCAACGTTCATATCTCTATACTATGGAAGCCCAAATGTGACAGGTGCGGGAAAAAAGTTTGGTGTTTTTTTTCTATTAAAAACCTTGCACGTTCGAACATAGAAAGTTCAAAACTACCACGTTCGCATGTGGAAGCATTTAGCGCTATCATATTCGCACGTCGTAACTTTGAAACTAATCTCGTTCGCATGTAGAGAGGTTTCAGGCTTCCACGTTCACGTGCAGAAAGTCCAAAACCACCATGTTGACACGTGGAAACATGATATGCTTTCACGTTCGCACGTAGAAACTTTAAAACTTATCAAGTTCGAACCTAGCAAGGTGTAGGTTTCCACGTTCACACGTAGAAAGTTTCAAAGCTACCACGTTCACACGTGGAAGCATTTATACCTTTCCACGTTCGCACGTAGAAAGATTTAGGTTTCTACGTTCACACATAGAAAGATTCAAAGCTACCACGTTCACACGTGAAAGCATTTGATGCTACCACACCCAAATCTTTGCACGTGCGAACGTGGTAGCTCCTGGAGTTTCCACGTGCGAACGTTCAAGCGTTAAATGCTTCCACGTGTGAATGTGGTAACCTCGGACTTTCCATGTGTGAACGCAATAGCCTTAACTGTTTCCACGTGCGAACGTGATAGTGTTGAATGCTTCCACGTTCGAACGTGCTAGCTTTTTGCTGAAAAGACATAAAAAAAATTTTACGCGCGTTGTCACCTATGGGCTTCCGTACTATACCCCTGGGATACTATAATGCATGTTGGTGTAGATTATATATATATATATATATATATATTTGTGCATTGAGCAATATTTAGTTGGTGTTAACGACATACTTCACTTGTACTGGTATCTTACACATTTTGATGATATTAGTTGACGCCGAATAGTTTTGTTGCGAAAATTTCCATAAACTACTCAATTATCATCCAAGTTGAAATCCTGATGCAACAGCATTAAATCTGTTTTAGCAGCAGTATTATAATAGATACAATCATATATTATGTCTGTTACCAAGTTTCTCATTCAATTTTTTCTCCAGGCTCGATTCCAGTCACTATTCCAGTTTTCAGCAGAGGTAGAACTAGACGGATGTGACAGACAGAGGGAAAGCTAGAAAATATTCTACAAGTGATCTCGAGCAATGAAATACGTGCTTAGTGATTAATGAATGGTGTTAGCATCCGTTTAGTCATGCTGTAATTCAAATAAATATAGGTATATAGCATCCATGATCTATAACTCATCACTCAAAATCATTCCAAACGTGAATACGATATAGTAATGCTAGTGCATGGTTGTGCATTTTCTTGGCGGAGTTTGCTCATAAAACTTCTTATTTAAAGGGGTCTTCCATCACAACTGTTCTGTGAGTAAATGATATCTCCATTTCACCAAATGAGCCAATTAACGTGAGAGCGGATTAATCAACTCAAAGGGATTTGCCGTATATTAAATCCCCAAAGTCTGCACTTAACACTGTGAGGTCACAACACTTTTTTGTAGTGTTTGCTGGGAATATAACCCAACCACTGGGCCAACCAGGCTGACGTGACGCCGTGACGTTGATCGTAATTTAATACATAGAAGTAATAATTAGGATAATGTTTAAAGGCACATGAAATGAAACCAGCTCATTGGGTTTTTTTTCATAGCATTGCATTTTCTGACATCTCCAAATTCTGTGACGGGAATCACCATCAATGGATCCTGCCTCTCAATGTATGAATTATACTCATTTTGTTTAAGAGAATATTCTCCACCATGTTCCTTCCTGTATAACAATTTATCATGCTGACTGATTTTGTGTCATGTTGTGTAGTAGATGTGGTTTGAAAGGTTTCAGCAGTAGACATTTCAATCATATTTCATATATGGAGACTAGGGGTATTTTGTCTTCTGAATGACATGACATACATGTAATATCCAGAACGTCAACACGAATTTATTCAAAAGTGGTGCGCACAAAACCAAAATCAAGATCAGTTTACCAAACGGTTGTAACATGCTAGGTATGGGTGTTCAGGTTTTCACTCGAAGGTTAACAACTAAATACTGGCTTGCGTGAGAACATCACTGTTATTATCCCGTTGTATTAAGCCATGTAGCACCGACGCCTCTCCAATTCCGTCACAGTAGAATGTGGTTATGTTTCCTCCAAGACATTGTTAAGAACATGGCACGAGCAACATTTGCCCGACAGCAACAAATCGACGACATTAACATGTACATACATTGTATGTGTGAATATAGTCTGACATTTCTGGCTGTCAACTTGTGCAAAAATTTATACTTACTTAGAAACATGGCCTAATCAGATTGCAATTAAGGAAACACACAAACTATGTACTCACAGCCACTCTACTCTCAGTGCACATGATGTAACTGGAAGTTTCCTTGGCATATCGTGTCTTATTTTGATGTGTACTGCAGACGAGATTTGTGATTGAACATACCAAGAAGGTATATATTTTATAATTTCCAGATAACCATATAACTGTGCTTGTCATTATGAAATAAGAAAAGAACCAAGGAAAATGTCATTGCTACTGAACATCAAACAATAAGCAGATCAGAAACAACACGGCGTACATGACTCCACATGTAGGAATTTCAATTTGCACAAAATTCGTGCATGCAATTAGCTGCACTGGGAGCATTTCGGTCGGGATGAAATGTACAGTGATGTTTTTGGAATGTCCCCATTAGTTAATATAAAGAGACCTTTACGTGAGAAGAATGTTGAACCGTGCTCTGTAAAATACACCATATATAGTAATGTCATTGATGTGTACTTCACTTCAGTTGTCGGAATCCTGTCGTAATAAGTTTTAAGATAATTACCAAAGTCGTTTGTGTTTTATGTGTGTTGTTGTTCACATAGAACATCGTACATGCCCGCGCAATGAAGTTGAGCAGTATCACTTTATTAGCCACAATAGCAATAATATTCTCACTGAAAACAATAATGACACAGCAGATGTGAACACCGTTTGTAGTTATATGTAATTGATGTAGTATTCAAAGAATATGGTCAAAGTATAGGGTATTCCCACATTGATGACCTTGATGTTGAAATATGTTTTTCAACAACTGAAAACAAAATATGCTAAATCACAAAACATCTACACCTTTACCACATTGAGATGTGCTCTTTTGTGGTGTGAAAAAAAAATACAAAGATATACCAGTCATGTATTTATGACGTCTACATTCCAGATAATACATGGGTGGATCGGAACTTGCAAAGACACGAAACATCTCCAATACTAATAATTGTCTACAAGCCAGACAAATATATGACAGACTTAACTAGTTCCAGTTCTTTATTGCACGGATTATTGCCAACGTTTGCTTTTACTTTTCCCTCAAATACACATTATGATGTAATGTTATTCATATTGGGTATGTCCGCAACTTGTGTATTAAAGAAATTCTTTATCAACACTAGTCCTGAGTGTGTTCACTGACAGAAGTTTAATAATGAAATAGGAAATAATATATTCATGTTCTGTTATTTTGCTATACTATATCGTAGACATGTATCATATTAGGCGTCAACGTAACACCATAGTCTTTAACATGATCCTGATATATGGTTCTCGGATATGTCACACATCAATGCCCAAATCAGAAGCCGCAGCCATGCAGTCTGTCTCTGGAGCTTTTCAACAAAACTTTCAAGTCTTGGACCATTTATAGCCCCATACGTTGTATCTCCCTCGGTAATTTAGTATCAAGATGGGGGAACAGACACGATCCCAATTGAGAGATGTTGTACTGGAAGTAATTTGGGTTGAACCAGCACTGGCAGCCTTAAGGAGGATGAGACAGTCCGGGGAAAGCTATCACAAGTCATTTACTGAATATACGAGCAAGTGTCATCATTCTAAGTGTTCATCAAGTTGGCAATAAACCAACGTGAAGATGTGTTGAATCATTGAAGAACGGTTTTAGCATTTATGTCAGTTATGCTGCGACCCATAAACACATCTACCTCATTCCGAATCATTTAAGACTTGAATATGTTGATGCTGATAGTGTTGTAAATCTTCAATGTGAAGTAGTTTTCCATTACAAACGTTCTCCGAGGTAATTATCTCCCCATTTCACCAAATTAGCCAACTAACTCCGGAGAGGCTTTATCAACTCAAGTGCTGATAAATATCTGTGGAAGGGACTTGTGGTAGATCATATCCTCTTTCCATTAATCAAAGTCGTCATAAACAATTACTTAATTGCTGCTATGATAAATATTTCATTCTTCCATACAATGAAGTTCTCTCAGTGATCCAAAATTGGGAGTTTCAACAAGAAGTATTTGCTGACAGTTTAGAACGACTGTCACGATGCAATGACAATATTTAATAATAGTTTATTACATACATTGAATACAAGTAGTAAAAACAAGAGATGTCAAACATTGTGAATGTCATGCCATGATATTTGTAACGTAAGAGCCAATTTGTTCGAGGGTGGTGAATATAAAACCAAAACCATCATCACTTACTAAATCATAGTTGACACTTTGAGACATGCTATGTATTGTGAATAAACAATACATAAACAATTGACCTGCGTGACAACATCAGGATGATCATGCCATGTCCTCCAAGACACAAGCAACATTGGCCTCGTCGGATTATTTTTCGAAAGTTTGTTTATGAAAATCACACAGAAACACACATCGCAGTGATTGTACTCTCTGATGCCCGGTTGAGACGAACAAATGGAAGCACGTAACTTATGAATGGACATGTATGTCGTATAGGCCATTGTGTAACACAATTTGTCGATGGACG
This sequence comes from Terebella lapidaria, assembly GCA_949152475.1. Taxonomy (NCBI): domain Eukaryota; kingdom Metazoa; phylum Annelida; class Polychaeta; order Terebellida; family Terebellidae; genus Terebella; species Terebella lapidaria. Next base: position 40,269,785 of record OX424562.1, on the reverse strand, counting down.
TGAACATTGCAGATACATGCTGTACAAGAAGAGAAAATAGAAAAATCAGTGCAATTAGAGATCAAATAACGTGTAGATCAGCAACAGAATCACGTCCTGTGCATGACTCCACAAGTGGGAATTTCAATTTGCACAAATTTTGCACATGCTTCCTATAAGAACAACATTGAATTTGCCTGCACTGGCCTGCACCTAGACATAGCACACGCCTTACTTGTAGATGTTGAACCGGGCTTGGTAAAACGCATTATGTAGAAACGTGTGAGTTGTAACTGGACTGTAGGAATCCTGTTCCAACGTTGTTTGATCACACATAACAGGACAATTTCCGGTGATGTTGCTGAATAGTAGCACTCATTATATACAAAAGCGGTTATATTTTTGCCAAATAAATTATATATTAATACATCTGACAAGACGCGAGTACAGCACAATTCCTAGTTTTATATCTTGTATTTATTTTGTTCACGCTCTTCGGTCTTTCTGTTCTCTCAATTTGATTTGTATCTATATCTTTAATGGTTTAAAGTGGCATGAGTTTTTCAAATTTATTATGAGGGACTTCGATGTTGAAATAACTTTTGGCTGTATTGGTGGTAATAGATTGATTCTTACTTACATATTGCCTGAAGAATGAGTTTCCAGTAATCGGAATACAACTCCGATTGCCAAACGTAAAAATCGAGACCACTACTATATTGACGATGTATTCTCTTGTCTGAAAATACAGTCGATCCAATAATACGCCATATATGACATATATGATGCATGTAATTAAAATGAGCAATATAATTATGAGAAAGCGTATGTGATAGATGACAGAATACTTACTTGTGTTATCACAACATTATTTTTGTGGTATCAACAAGTTGGATGAATAACTTGTGGAACAATAACGTAAATTTCGTGAACAAGTCATTTTGTTGATCCGCATATTTATGAAGACCCCAAAACAAACCATAAAAGGCTGGAGTCGCAAAGACAATAAACATCTACCGTGATCCTCTATAAGCTCTATTAGCCAGATAAATATACGACGGACTTGGAATTAGTGTCAACGTTCATATCTCTGTAATATGGAAGCCCAAAGGTGACAGGTGCGGGAAAAAAGTTCGGTGTTTTTTCTATTAAAAACCTTGCATGTTCGAACGTCGAAAGTTCAAAACTACCACGTTCGCACGTGGAAGCATTTAGTGCTATCACGTTCGCACGTGGTAACTTTGAAACTAATCTAGTTCGCACGTGGAAAGGTTTTAGGCTTCCACGTTCACACGTAGAAAGTCCAAAGTTACCACGTTCACACATGGAAACATTATATGCTTTCACGTTCGCACGTAGAAACTTCAAAACCTATCACGTTCGAACGTAGAAAGATGTAGGTTTCCACGTTCACACGTAGAAAGTTTCAAAGCTACCACGTTCACACGTGAAAGCATATGATGCTACCACACCCAAATCTTTGCACGTGCAAACTTGGTAGCTCCTGAAGTTTCCACGTGCGAACGTGGAAGCGTTAAATGCTTCCAAGTGTGAACGTGGTAACCTCGGACTTTCCACGTGTGAACGCAATAGCCTTAACTGTTTCCACGTGCGAACGTGATAGTGATAAATGCTTCCACGTTCGAACGTGCTAGCTTTTTGCTGAAAAGACAAAAAAAATTACTATAATTTTATACTATAATGCATGATGATTGTATTTGTGCATTGCGCAATATTTAGTTGATGTTAACGACATACTTCACTCGTACTGGTATTTTACACATTTTGATGATAATAGTTGACGCTGAATAGCTTTGGTATAAAATTTTTATGAACTACTTAATTTTCAACCAAGTTGAAATCCTGATGCAACAGCAATAAATCTGTTTTAGCAGCAGTGTTATAGTAAATACAATGATATATTATGTCTGTTGCCAAGTTTCTTATTCATTTTTTCATCCAGGCTCGATTCCAGTTTCTATTCCAGTTTTCAGCAGATGTAGAACTAGACGGATGTGACATCTGGAGGGAAAGCTAGAAAATATAATTCTACAAGTGATCTCGAGCAATACGTGCTTAGTGATTAATGAATGGTGTTAGCATCCCTTTAATCATGCTGTAATTCAAATAAATATAGGTATATAACATCCATGATCCATAACACATCATTCAAACTCATTCCAAACGTGAATACAAAATAGTAATGTTAGTACATGGTTGTGCATTTTCTTGACGGAGTTTGCTCATAAGACTTCTTATTTAAAGGAGTCTTCCATCACAACTGGTCTGTGAGTAAATGATATCTTCATTTCACCAAAAGAGCCAATTAACGTGAGAGCGGATTCATCAACTCAAAGGGATATGCGGTATATTAAATCCCCAAAGTCTGCACTTAACGCTGTGAGGTCCAAACACGTTTTGTACAGTGTTTGCTGGGAATATAACCCAACCACTGGGCCAACCAGGCTGCCGTGACGCCGTGACGTTGATCGTAAATTAATACATAGTAGTAATAATTGTTTAAAGGCACATGAAATGAAACCAGCTCTTTCGTTGTTTTTTTCATAGCATTGCATTTTCTGACATCTCCAAATTCTGTGACGGGAATCACCATCAATGGATCCTGCCTCTCAATTTATAGATTATACTCGTTCGTGTTTTGTTTAAGAAAACATTCTCCTCCATGTTCCTTCCTGTATAACAATTCACCATGCTGACGGATTTCGTGTCATGTTATTTAGTAGATGTGGTTTGAAAGGTTTCAGCAGTAGACATTTCAATCATATTTCATATATGGAGACCATGAGTATCTTGCCTTCTGAATGACATGCCATAATACTCAGAATGTCAACACGAATTTATTCAAAAGTGGTGCGCACAAAACCAAAATCAAGATCAGTTTACCAAACGGTTGTAACATGCTAGGTATGGGTGTTCAGGTTTTCACTCGAAGGTGAACAAGTGAATACTTGCTTGCGTGATAACATCACTGTTATTATCCCGTTGTATTAAGCCATGTAGCACCGACGCCTCTCCAATTCCGTCACAGTAGAATGTGGTTATGTTTCCTCCAAGACATTGTTAAGAACATGGCACGAGCAACATTTGCCCGACAGCAACAAATCGACGACATTAACATATACATACATTGTATGTGTGAATATAGTCTGACATTTCTGGCTGTCAACTTGTGCAAAAATTGATACTTACTTAGAAACGTGGCCTAATCAGATTGCAATTAAGGAAACACACAAACTATGTACTCACAGCCACTCTACTCTCAGTGCACATTTCCAGATAACCATATAATTGTGCTCATCATTATGAAATAAGACAAGAGCCAAAGAAAATGTCATTGCAACTGAACATCAAAGAATGAGCAGATCAGAAACAACACCACGTGCGTGACACCACATGTGGGAATTTCAATTTGCACAAAATTCGTGCATGCAATTAGCTGCACTGGGAACATTTCGGTCGGGATGAAATGTACAGTGATGTTTTCGGAATGTCCCCATTTATTAGAAGAATAAGAATGTTGAACCAGGCTCTGTAAAATACACCATCTATAGTAATGTTTAAGATAATTACAAAGGAATAAAAGGTTGCAAAGTCGTTTGTGTTTCATGTGTGTTGTTGTTCACATAGAACATCGCACATGCCCGCGCAATGAAGTTGAGCAGTATCACTTTATTAGCCACAATAGCAATAATATTATCACTGAAAAAAATAATGACAGCAGATGTGAACACCGTTTGTTGTTATATGTAATTGATGTAGTATTCAAAGATTATGACCAAAGTCTAGAATATTCTCGTAACATTAAAGATTTTGTTGTTGAATGTGTTTTTCAACAAATGAAAGCCAAATATAATGCTAAATCACAAAACATCTACACCATTACCACATTGAGATGGGTTTTTTGTGGTGTGAAAAAAAGAAAATACTTTTAAACAAAGATATACCAGTCGTACATTTATGACGTCTACATTCCAGATAATACATGGGTGGATTGGAACTCGCCAAGACACAAAACATCTTCAATACTAGTAATTTCTACAAGCCAGACAAATATATGACAGACTTGGCTAGTTCCAGTTCTTTATTGCACGGATTTGCCAACGTTTGCTTTTATTTTTCCCCCAAATACACATTATGATGTAATGTTATTCATATTGGGTATGTCCGCAACTTGTGCATTAAAGAAATTCCTTATCAACATTAGTCTTGAGTGTTTTCACTGATAGAAGAAGTTATTAATAATGAAATAGGAAATAATATATTCATGTTCTGCTATATTGCTATACTATATCACAGACACATGTATCATATTACGCGTCAACGTAACACCACAGTCTTTAATATGATCCTGATATATGGATCTCGGATATGTCACACATCAATGCCAAAATCAGAAGCCGCAACCACGTAAGTCTGTCTCTGAAGTTTTCTCGGTCTCCATGAGTTTCAAGTTTTGGACCATTTATGCTAATATAACCCTATAAGTTGTATCTCCCTCGGTAATTTAGTATCAAGATGGGGGAACAGAAACGATTTCAGTTGAGAGATGTTTTACTTTAAGTACTTTGGTTGAACCAGCACTAGTAGCCTTAGGAAGATGAGACAGTCAGGGGGGAAAGCTATCACAAAGTCATTTACTGATTATATTAGCAAGTGTCATCATTCTAAGTGTTCATCAAGTTGGTGATAAACCAACGTGAAGATGTGTCGAATCATTAAAGAACGGTTTTAGCATTTATGTCAGTCATGCTGCGACCCATAAGCGGCAAAACATCTACCTCATTCAGAATCATTTCAGACTTGAATATGTTAATGCTAGTAGTGTTGTAAATATTCATTGTGAAGTAGTTTTCCATTACAAATGTTCTCCGAGGTAATTATCTCCCCATTTCACCAAATTAGCCAATTAACTCCGGAGGGGATTCATCAACTTGAGTGCCGATAAATATCTGTGGAAGGGACTCGTGGTAGATTATATCCTTTTTCCATTAATCAAAGTCGTCATAAACAATTACTTAATTACTGCTATGATAAATGATTCATTGTTTTTTCAGTAATCCAAAATCGTAAGTTTTAACAGGAAGTATTTTCTGGCAGTTTGGAACAACTGTCGCGACGCAATGACAATGTTTAATAATAGTTTATTACATACATTGAATACATAGTAGTAAAAACGTGAGATGGTGTTCAAAACGTACATCTCATTGTTCATTTCAGGCCTCGAAAGACTCGCTGCTGTCGAACAAAAAGCCCAAGTCGATTGTCTCGTACGAGTGGTCCACGACCTGGACCCCCTCATGGTCCAGTGCCGCGTAGCTGCGATGAACTGTGGTAGAGCCTGGGGTCTCCTGCTCTAGGGGCACCTGCAAGTAGGCACGGGCCGGTTTGGGGACATCGTAGTGAGCTGCTGCTCCAGGTGTGGTGTGTGCAGTTGGAAGTTCAGGTGCGGACAGAGGGGCCTCGGGGTCGGACGCAGTTTCTAAGTGCACATACTCTGATTCAGAAGAGTTGCTGGCGACAGAATCAGAATCACTTAAGTCTGCTATACTTCTGGTAACGGAATCAGTAGTTTCCCTAGACATTGACGTCATGTTCTCGTCTAGATTCACGCTCTCAACGATGTCAATGGTGAGATCCTGTTCTTGCTCATTCTGGTCCTCACCGTGGTCAGACGGGGATTCCCCGCTGTTATCGTCTGTGTTCTGGGCTCCTTCGTTACCAGATTCAGTATGATCGGTTGTTGTTTCATTTCCAGTTTGGTTCTCTGGACCAGCAATATCCGTACCCACGTGACTTTCTGACCCTGGATCCCTGTTGATCCCACTGTTGCCAGGTAACGGCCGCAGATAGGACCCCACACTCTCGTAGGCCAGGTTGACGGTGTTTCGGACACCCATCATCTCGTCCGTTATTTCCATGTAGTCATGTGGTAGTACATCTGGCTGCCGATTGGTCAATGTGTTGTCTGACGTCATTTCCGGGGTAGTATATGCAGACGATGTATTGGTTGTTCGATTTGGTTGAATTATTCGAGCAAATGCTTGTGAAAACCTGTAAAATATAAGAAAAAAATGAAACCTTGCTCCCACTTCGTAGCCGTTTGCATTTTTATCTGTAACAAAAAGAAATATTCATGTAGAATCCAAATATATGCCTATTTATTACCTCATCGCGAAAGGATTCGTGTTTTCTCCTTCAGCAGTGGAGCGGATGGTTTTCACTTTGTGCTTCTGGCAGCTTCAAGCAATATTCCAATATACTTCATAAGTATTTCAAACATAACTACGATTGATATACAGTAGAATGTTGATTGAAATAATGATGGTCGCCACTCACCACAAGACAAGAAGCACGATTAGCAGCACAGATGTGGTGAAAACAAACACAGAGAGAGTTATGGCGAGGACTTGTTGAGGAGACCGGGTCCTTGTCTGAACGCTTGCTTCCGTCACTGTATGACATGAGTATCAACATAGATCATGTGAGGACTCATCATGCTCATGGTAAAATTGAGATATTGGTCTATGATGTGGGAGCAGGCAGGAACGAAACGCACTCTAATAAATCTATCCAGCTATTATACATGCTTTTCTAGTTGCACATTTAAGCACAACCATGATTTTGATAGTGCAAAAATGTTCAAAAGAACACAATCACACAGCAATCTCGATCACACCAATATTGTGATAAATTGCCAAGGAGAACATTAAAAAACATGCTTATGACAGGTATGGAAAATCTCTAACTGGGTTAATAGTGTATTCAACATCGTAGATGCTATACTCACCAGGTTCGCCTCGTCCGACTGGGTCACCCGGTCGGCTCGGTGGAGGACTCGGTCCCCCCACACAGACGCAGCTGTCCAGCTTTTTGTTGCAAGGAACACTCGACCATGCATAAACACCTCTGAAATTTTGCATCTGGAGGCATTGGTCAATCGCCTCAGTGGCATTCTCTATGACCTCGAACTGAACTGGTTGAGTAGCACCATCATCTGGGGGAATATCCAGCGCAGTTACAATTAAATCACATATTCATCTTTATACTAGAGCTCAGATGTGAAATACGTTATAAGCTACAAAAGATGTTAACATATTATTATTATTATTATTATTATCATTATCGCTTTATAATTTATATCAGATTTCCCAATCATATGTTTTCAGCAGGCTCGTCGGTGCATTATAAGTGTTATTATGTCAAATCGGAAAAAAAATACTTGCTACCTCTCACAATAATATCTTGTGGAAATGTTACCAAGGCTGTCGCCTACCTATTATCCACATCCAGTCATACTGCCGGACCCCGACCCACAGTTCCGTGGTGACGCTGTATACGAAAGGCTCGGTCAGTCTCTGCGTGATGTGCTGCTTCAGTGCTGCCCCCTCGAGGCCGTTGTGAGCGAGACTGCCGTTAGGATAGTTCTCTGCGCATGCTTTCTGCGCATCCCGCCAGGAATTGGAGACGTCATACGGAATCACGTAACACGTGTCGTTAATCATAACAGAAGACTCAGCAGCACATGTATCTGTTGCGAAAGCAGAAGAATACACGATGAATGGGAACAGTCATATGCTTTCTAGCAATTGGAAAATGCTTAACAATAATCGGTATGTGTCGTCTACTATGAGTGGTCAACTCAGGCCCCACATCTCTAACACCATTATCACACATTTCTATGACAACCCATACGTTGCAAGTGTTCCATAGAGCAAGGAAGGACGTCTGTGGACTGACCGTTATAGTACTGGCAGATCTTGAGTTTGGAAGTGCCCTCTTTGATGACACAGTGGCGTCCGTGAATACTCTGGTCATAGTGTCTGTAGACACCACACGGCCCCCGGGGCTCGTCCTCCACCACAGCCACTGTAAAAAAACACATCAACCAATCCAAGTGTTCTGTAGATGGTTTACACTCGATATTTCGACGACAGTACATGTAGGCTTACAACTTATTATAATGTAGCTAGACAGACCTGCTCCAGGGGTCAAATGATTTTTTTTTATCAAATTTCATATAGCCTACCCCTACCTCAAAAAGTCCCAAAAGTTGGTAATTGTCAAATTTAATGAGTTATGAATTGAATGAAATTGTTTCGCTTCTTCAAAAGCATTGACCTGTCTTCTTGTTCGCAATAACACGAAAGACACAAATGATGTAAGTAGCACTGGCGGATTTAGGGGGGGGTGCACCCGGCGCGCACCCCCCCCCCCCCTATTGTGCCGTGAAAAAAGAGAAAAAAAAGAAAAAAGAGAGAGCAAGAAGCTATAGGAAATTTGGGTATGCACCTACATGTAAGGAAATATAGGTGTAATTTTCCTCGTTTGATATTTTTGACCGAGGGAGGGAGGGGGGCAGGATATAATTTCAACAAAAAAATCTGTGACCCAGAAATATTTTAAGGTGCATTACAGCGTTACATAGGCCTAACATTCGTTGGTCAATAATTATGCAATTGATTGTCATTAAATTTGGAATTAATTTTTAAAATGTGCCAAATTTAGCATTATTGTTTGTCATACAAACTTGAGAGTACATCTCGGGATAGTCCGGAATATATAGGAAATATGCACAGTTCGACAACTGATACTCAGAAAATCTTGCATGAAAACAGGGAATAGAGAATGATAAGCCTGTCTACATTGCCGGTTACCACAGTATCTAGGCAAATACCAATGACGTCATCAGACTGTGAATAGAACTCGCCTACATGGCGGGCCGCTTTGAGGAAAAAAATGATTCGCTCGAATTTGAATCTTGATTTGGAAACTCAATTTAGGCACGTAATACACATTTTCAGACCCAAATTTGTACGATTTCTTATTCTATAGACAAAATAAAGCTATCGCAGAATGGATAAATTTTGTCAATTCTAAAAGTGATAATAGCTTTAAAGCTCTACTTGTCTATAGAATGAGAAATCGTAAAAATTTGGGTCTGAAAATGTGTATTACGTGCCTAAATTGAGTTGCCAAATCAAGATTCAAACTCGGGCCAGTCAATCTCGCATCAATTTTTTCCTCAAAGCGGCCCGAATTGAGGGCGAGTTCTACACACAGTCTCATGACGTCATTGATATTTGTCTAGATACTGTGGCAACCGGCAATGTAGGCAGGCCGATCATTCTCTATCCACTGTTTTCATGCACGATTAACGGCAATTTTCTGAGTATCTGTTGTCGAACTGTGCATATTTCCTATATATTCCCTACTATCTCGAGATGTACTTTCAAGTTTACGTGACAAACAAGAATTGATTTGATAAAAGAATTGATAAAATTGATTTTAATTTTAATCAGCAATTAAGTTCTATGACATATAATATGTAAAGTGGCAATGAATAGTATTGGGATAAATACATTTAAATACCAGCAATATTTATATGCATGTGTGGAATGAAAAATACTCAATCAGAGCCAGAAAGATCTCAGAATCAACCACAGAACATGAAAAAAGCTCCGGCTTCTGGGGCCCTTGAGCGGGCCCCAGACCCCACGCCGTGCAGGCTACCACCTATCCACCTTACTTCGCTCGGTCGCTGGACTCCTCTAACCAGCTTGCCAAACCCGCCGCCCTCCCTCCAATAATAATCTAGTCAGACACACTTGACTTTATACTGAAACTGTCATTGAATATACACAGGGGATATTTTATTTTATTTACTTGTTTGTTTCTGACAGAGTTCTGGATATAACTCTGGATGTAGAACAGCCTTAGAATGGTAGGACTATTAGACCTTCCTTTCTTTGAAAATCTATCCTTCATTTACAACAGAACTAAGCAGACTTCTAAAGTAAAATTCTACTTATTGATTTCACAAACTACAGTTGAAAATACACCTTAGAAACCATCTCAGAGACACTAAATTCCAAAAATTTCTCGGGGGGCTCACGGCGCCCCCCGAACCCCCAGACCGCATAACGCTTCACTCGCTACGCTCGCTCACATAATTTCAAGTTTACATACAGTTAAGATGAGCACCCCCCCCTATTCAAAAATCCTGGATCCGCCCCTGAGTAGGACCAGCTGACAGTATGTACGATGATATTCAAGCGACGAACCTTCGATTTCTTGACTTTGAACATCGAACCAGGCGGGGTTGCTGACTTTCCTACCGGCTACCCACGCTTCAAACTCCGAGTCCCCCGTGTTGGTTTCGAAGGCCTGGAGCAGGTCGATGTTCCCGAGAGCTGCGAGCTGTTTCCCCGATGCCTGACAGAGCGTGTAGGACTGGTACCAGGACAAGCCGGTACGGTTGTACACCGTGTAGCAAGTATCCCTGGAGAGGCAGACCTCCCGTGGGACGGCATAGCGCGGTGCTGGCCTCGTCACGGCGGCAAGTATGGGCGAAACTATCGGTAGGTATAAATTTCTTTTATTCAAAGTTTGAATCACAGTTTCGTGCTGCTCATAAGCCAATTGTATTGCGAATTCGAATTTAACCATTGCGTTATTTGAAATGAACTTGACAAATTCAAAATAATGTTCGTTTATAATTGGCTGGAACAAAATTTTGATATAAATTCGATCAACTTGCGCCTGTTCTCTTGTCACGTGAAATATTTTATGCATAGCAATCCATAGAGTGTCACCTTTACGATTGGGTAGTGAATATCGTTTAAATAAAGCTAAAAGTAGACTTACCAATTAATGCGAATGTCCACATATGCATCGTTATCATCAAGTTCGATATATCTTGAGGCAAATAGACATATCTCATGAGCGTGGCCAACTTTATATTATCTTTGAAAAGTAACATCAGGCTGCCAAGGCATAAAATAAAATACATGTCTATGCCCCCAATTTTTTTCTCACAAAAAAACGTCGCAGTCTCGTGTTGCAGGATGCGCACGTCCAAAATTGGGGCTTGATGCAACAAAAGAGCTTCTCAAATATAGATAGCATTCGGAAAATGTGTTTATAAAATTTGTAGCCTATTTTCTTCTCTTCCATCATATCAGTCGTGATATCTCGTCGACAAGAAGATCGCCGTCGCGTGAGATAAAAAGTACAAAGTGGGTCTCATAATTTTTCTATAACGACGTACGGAATTCCAAAGTAACACGATACAGCATGTTCAGGCCAATATTGTATTTGACAAAAAAAAATCATAATTTGTACATAGCATTTATTATTTGTGATAATAAATGTCATTATTTTTAATGAAATCTTTTCACGCTTTGTAAGTTTTGGTCATTCCTTTTCAATTCTCAGAGACAACAATACATATAGCGATGCCTATCCTCATGTATTTGTCGCACATTTCAAATCGCGATGGACATTTCATCTCCGTGATTTCATACGCTCGTATGCATTTTCAAGTGATATATGGATCGATAATTAGAGCGAGTTCAAACATATATTGGAATTTACAAAATTGTATTTATCATAATTTACGTATTTACAGCAAATATTGTTTCTGACTCCGATGTCACCGATCATGCTCTAATTTCCGGACAAGTGACGTCTATATCACGGCTGGAAGACGCCGCAGACCGCAGGATCACGACTTGTGAGTTCTCGCAGCTAAACTGATTTGTCTGTAATCATTAAAGTGTCAGCTTTCATCACGAGGGGTGTAATTGGGCGACACAAACATTGCCGATGACTCATGGGCTATTTGAATCAAACTTTTGAGGTGGCTTTGTCCTATTTCAACATGCCGCCTACGCTGAAACAACCAGGTCAATTCAAATGTAAAACAAACTTTGAATCAATGTGCTTCTAAAATACAAACTTTAAATGTGTTTTTAATATTACGTCAATTACCTATTGATGCCATCATACTTTTTGAGTTTTCCGTCACTATATAACAACTAGACTGAAACATATAAATTTTGAACTGCTTTACGAGTTCATCTGTATTTAGAAAATCTTTTCTTGCTGAATCGTGCTTTGGCTACCACATCATACAGCCGAAATGGCGGAACATTACACTATATGCACCAGAACTAGGACAAACAATGCAAACTATGTAGGTTTCGGTATGCTCTCGGTAATGTAAACAAAGTCTGAGCACCCAGATAATGTATTTTTATCGCCAAATATAAATGATCTGCAGGTAAAATTTGCTTGAAAACTTTGAGGATAGACATTCATCCTATGATCCTGTCTGAGTGATTTGGTCACCAGATAAGACGGATATTTACACCGAAATAGATTGCTACCTAATTGAACGTTTCATTGACTATGGGTCTGTTCGTTATGGCTATTCTATCTATTCCGTTCATTCTGGAATAGCTATTCTCTGTTCGATTTGGGACTATTTGCATTCTCTCCTCTGAGAATTGATTCTGCCTCTTCGTTTCAAATCGTCGAAGAGGTAGAATATATTATGTTTTTAAACTGGAGGCCGCAACACTGGGGGCCGCCATTTTGGATCTTGAATGAAGTCCAATTCTGTTCTATTTGACTATCCAAAAATACTCTTCTGTGCAATACTAAGCTATTCCATCATGTGATCAGAAGAGATTAGAATGGCCAAATCGAACACACCGTATGTATGCAAGTTTCGCCGTAAGCCCCTCAGCTGTCATGCAGGGTCTTGAGTCTGCCGAAGGTGAGAACCCCCAGGCAGTGGACGGCAGTGGACCTCACACCGGGGTAAAACAGTCACGCGCCAACCCATGATCTCAGCTTTCCTACAGAGTACACCTGCGGCTGATTCCCAAAAGAAAAGAAACCCCAATACCCCTCTGTCTGAGTTAGAGAGCATTGATGGTGTGTCATTTGGTGCTGATATTCTTGGAATTTGTGAGAGTGTTGAGCATGAGATGGAGTCTTTGGCATCTAAACTTACAACCCTTATCCGGCACTCTATAACAGACGAACTGGGTAAATTTGATACTTTATTGACTAGAGTGTCGAAAGTGGAACCCACTCTATCTTCTCAGACTCATTCAGTCACTTGTTGATCAAAAGTCTCAGCTTCTCGAAGGTCGGCTAGTTCGCGCTGAGAAGGTGATTCAGGACATCCGAGAGGAACAATTGTCACTGACTGCCAGGGGAATGAGAGATAACATCGTGTTACATAACATTAATGAGTCCAAGGACGAAAATCTAGTCCAACGTTTGAAGAATTTATTGAATGACACAATGAAAAGGACGGAAATCTAGTCCAACTTCTGAATAGACGTGGAATCAATACCCAGTATTAAGTATTCCGAGCAAACAAAACAGGGTCCGTTATCCAATCTCATAGTCCGGGGACAGAAAGTCATATCAGGCATACGAAGTGAGAGAAAACAAAAATGACAGGGAAACTCATGAACCCCCAAAAATGACCATTAGGAGGTGAAATCAGGTGTTCCGGAAAGAGTGAGCATTTCCTGCCCCACTAGTGGCACCCGTCATGAATTCCCCAAAATTAACATGAAAATAGATCTAGTTGCATGGCAGACATGGATTTGGTGTATTTATCAACCAGATCATGATGACGTCCATAGAATTTGCATCCTAAAATTTGATTAAATACTTCAAAATTCTTCTTTAATATAATATTGCTTGCTCAAATGCTATTTCTAGGCCTTTTTCCCCATATTGGGTTTGATAAAAATAATTTAGTAATATTCATTAGACGTGGAATCAATACCCAGTATTAAGTATTCCGAGCAAACAAAACAGGGTCCGTTATCCAATCTCATAGTTCGTAGTCTCATAGTCATAGTCTCATAGTACGAAGTGAGAGAAAACGAAAATGACAGGGAAACTCATGAACCCCCCAAAATGGCCACTAGGAGGTGAAATCAGGTGTTCCGGAAAGAGTGAGCATTTCCTGCCCCACTAGTGGCACCCGTCTTGAATTTCCCAAAATTAACATGAAAATAGATCTAGTTGCATGGCAGACATGGATTTGCTGTATTTATCAACCAGATCATGATGACGTCCATAGAATTTCTTAAACGCAGCTATACGTCTTGGTAAAACATATCCTTGTCGCAGCAGTTTAGAGACTAGCTGGGCACTTCGATAGACAAAGTCCTCATATTTGCAACTAGCTCTGGAATAGCGTATAAGTTGGAAAACAAACACACCATATGCCGGTGACATAGGAATGTTGCTGCTTAGAAAAGGGAAATTGATTATGAAAAAATTGAAATCATCACGTTTGTCATATAATAATCTAGTTGACAGGTTAGAATCATTATCAATCTCCAGCTTCAGAGGCTTGATAGTTGAAAAAATTAGCGAAGTCTGTAGTATCGTTAATTTCAAGTTCCTTAGGATATATGACATCCAAATAATCACCAAACTTGGGATTATTTAGCGACAATACATCATCTATGTATCGGAAAGTGAGATTAAAATTACATGTTAGTTTCTTAGAACCTCCTCGCTGCAAATGTTGGATAGAATCTGATTCATATGAGTATAAAAACAGGTCTGCCAATAATGGTGCACAGTTTGTACCCATGGGAATACCAATAGTTTGCTGAAATATTCGACCACCAAATTCCACAAAAATATTATTAATCAGAAAATTAACCATATTTACCATATCTATTTCAGTATATTTGTATGGGGCATCAGAGTCGCCTTTAACAAAATAAGCGGTATTATATTTAACTACAATATAGTGGTACCGACGTTGTCCCTTTTTAGAGAAAAATGAATTATTGATTAGTTTTTTAAGCTGAGACTTCAGTTCAGAATGAGGTATAGTTGTGTACAAAGTGGAGCAATCAAATGTTTTGAGAGACGTTGCTTTTGAAAGTGTGTGAGCATGTAGATATTCCAATAAAGATTTGGAATTTTTTAATATCCACATTTGGTTTATACCACTCCTAGAATAGATGGTTTCAGAGTACTTTTGGAGACCCTGTTTAATTTTAGACAATATAACAGTTAATATTTTAGAAAGGGCTTTGGTAGAACATGATGCTGAACCTGAAATATATCTTTGTTTGTGTGGATTTTTGTGCAACTTTGGGATCCAATATAAGTTTGGTCGATTAGAATCTTTACATGAGGTAGTAATACCAAGTGAATGCAATACAGACACATGATTTGATAAGATATCCTGTTTGGGCACGGTAATGGCTTGGTATGTACTATTGGAATTAGTATTGTTGGCAATACCCAGTTCGTCAAACAGACACTGTATATAGTATGCTTTACAAACAAAAACAACATTATTAGAAGCTTTATCTGCAGGGACAATGACGAACCTTTCTTGAAGTTTCAACAAACTATTAGTAACCACGGGATCATTGAAGACAGAGCTATATTTAAAACTAACTGACTTTGACAAAACATTAATGCGTTTGTTTACCAATGACCTAATCTGTTTGACCCATTCTGACAGAGAATCAGTTTCTGCCTTTTCTCGCTTTGTCCATTTTCTGGCATGCTCCTCAAATGCTGCAATATTTACTGTGCTACACAAAAAATTGGGGGATTTTTCCTTAATCTCAAGTGAGATATCAGGAACGATGTGTCCTATCATAAAGCATAAGAGAATTTAACATCGGAAAGTCCCATTCGGGTTTCGTAGAAAAAAAATCAAAACGCCGGCCACACGCAGACTGGCGATTCAAGAGCATCGAAACTCGTACACATTATACCCATGAGGGGAATATTTTGACCAAAATAATTTTTAAAGTTGAAAAACATGTAAAAACAACTATTTTCGGCATAAAAATGACCGCCAACACTGCATAAAAGATTTAATAAAACAAAATTTTAAAAACGTCTGGTGGTATTGACCCAACACATATTCACACAAAATTATGCAAATGCATCAAGTCGGAAAAAAAGCTTTTCTCGTTTCGTTGTTTCGTGTCGTGAGTTTGCTTCCCTAAGAAGTTGTAAAACAAGATGAATGGATCACTTGAGATTACTGGAATGACAACTAACCACGATATAAGATAATGATCAGTGTGACAAAATAAATTGTGGAGAAAAACAGTGAGGGAGTTGTGCTTTAACATTGTTTTGAATCTCAGAAGATATTTATTTGTATTTGTATCTGTATACCTCTTGTCTGCGGTATTCAAGGATTATTTAAATCGTTTCATTGAGTACTTTTAATTGAAATACCCCAAGGCTCTATTGTCGGACCGTTTCTGTGTCTAATTTTCATTAATGATATCACAAATATCCGCTTGTACGCAGATAATACGTTACTTGTCTGGTCATCGCAGCGGTAGATACCCGGGATGCAACCAGACAGTGCATTGATCTCCTAAGCATCTCTGAGTACTAACGATAACGAATACTCTGTCATGGGCCGATCACATCGATGAATTATCATCGAAAGCTATGAGAGGGCTCAATATTTTCCAATCTTTCAAATTCAAACTTGCTAGACGGCAACTGGAACGATTTATTCATCGTTCGTCCTGCCTGTCCTGGAGTATTATGACGTCCTGTGGAACTAAGATTCAATGCATACACAACGTGTGATGCGCATTTTGAGTGCTACAGAAAGATGTACCAGCACAGGGTCTCTATAATGATATAGGCTGGAATTCACTGTCTGAACGAAGGAAACTTCACAGATTGAAGTGGTTCTTCGGAATAGTACCTGTCGCGGCTTGTAGCCACGAGTGCATATACATGTGCATGTACAGTATCAAATATCCGTAGACCTCCCACATGCTTACACCTGTTACAGTCATTATCTCTCAACACTAGATGTGTAGTTCCCAAGCCTTATAGACTTGCTAAGCCCGTTAGATCCACATGACCGCATACCTCTTGTACACAAGATAAATCACACTCCAGAACCCTTGCATGTGACTTTTTCCTTCATTCCAGACACCGTTTGGACTCTGACCTTAGCGCTGATAGAAACGTCCCGAGGCTAACTTTCTCTCCTTATACTAGATACACATTCCTTTCTATAGTCAGTTCCGTGTAGAAGCTCAGAGGATAAACAGCAAAATCACAGTGGAGTTTTCTATACCTGACCAGAATGTAAAATCAAGACGAACAATACTTTTGGATATTACACCACATTTAAGCTCTCCCACTACTTCACCATCACAACGAGACATAACCACCAAAATGGTCCGTCACAGTACCCGGACTTCCTCTATCATATATTTATTGATCTCCTACCACCAACGCTGGATGAGCGTCACCAGTATGCAATACGAAATACGGACGATATTACGATGTACCGCTGCAATAAGCAGTTTCTATATAGTTGTTTTATCCCTCTACATCGAGAGATTGGAATGCACCACCGTCAAATGTCCGTGACGCTCCATCTGTATGAAGTTTTGTCAGTAGAATGAAGGTACTGCTTCAAAATGTAGAGTGGAACGGAATCGGGGATAGGTTCAGTGACATTCATCATTGCAGATGAGACTTGAGTGCAGCTTATTGAAAGCCCACCTTCATCACAATCTTCATGTCGATCCCATTCTGTTAATGTGGTCCGGTTTCAGAGGATCCATATCACTGTGTGTTGCCGCTATGGCGCCCAACGCGTAATAGACGTGGAATCAATACCCAGTATTAAGTATTCCGAGCAAACAAAACAGGGTCCGTTATCCAATCTCATAGTCCGGGGACAGAAAGTCATATCAGGCATACGAAGTGAGAGAAAACAAAAATGACAGGGAAACTCATGAACCCCCGTAAATGGCCATTAGGAGGTGAAATCAGGTGTTCCGGAAAGAGTGAGCATTTCCTGCCCGACTAGTGGCACCCGTCATGAATTCCCCAAAATTAACATGAAAATAGATCTAGTTGCATGGCAGACATGGATTTGCTGTATTTATTAACCAGATCATGATGACGTCCATAGAATTTCTTAACCGCAGCTATAAGTCTTGGTAAAACATATCCTTGTCGCAGCAGTTTAGAGACTAGCTGGGTACTTCGATAGACAAAGTCCTCATATTTGCAACTAGCTCTAGCTAGTAAAGCTGATGAACTAGCTAGTAAAGTGAAAGTAAACTAGCTTGCAGTGAACTAGCTTGCAACTAGCTAGTAAAGCTGATGAACAGTCTGGTAGAATATCAGCCACTCTCGGTGAACGTTCTGCTCTGTAAACTAAAAAAGTAATAAAGTAAACTAGCAAGTAAACTAGTTTACTAAACTAATAAAGTAAACTAGCTTGCGACTAGCTAGTAAAGCTGATGAACAGTCTGGTAGAATATCAGCCACTCTCGGTGAACGTTCTGCTCTGTGGCGACACAAGTCTGTCTTTTGATTCCAATCGAGAGATCGTAATGGCAGTTCAAAAGTTCATCAAACACACAAAACGTTTCAACTAGTACATATCATAACGCTGTCAGCTACATGTGCAGTATTGTAGTTGTTTCATAATGCACCGACAGTTGACATTTGGCTGCACGAAGGCCTACTTCTTAGCTTTGGATGTTGAGTTTGGCATTCATGGATGTTTGGCATGTATGTATGTGCATTATATATTAGTATATAAGTAGTGTGTATGTTGTATGTATGCATAACATAACATAAACCCTAATATGTGTTGCATAGGCCTTAATATAGAGCCCTGTCCTGTTGGTCAGTGCTGAGTTTTCTCAATAAAATATATTTAAACTAATAGATCGGCAAACACATACCAGTCTAATTGGGATAGAATAGAAGTTATTTTCGTTTTCACATCAGCAGTACCTGTCAATATATATACAGATTTGTGCAAATAATTTATAGGGTTGGTGGAAAACAAGGGTACCAAATTAGCATCCGCTGCCTTACATTTGGTCCCTGAATGAATTGGAACCTTTAACAGCTAGAATACGAAGCAATAATTTGTCGAAAGAACTGTTTATTTTAGTGCCGACAGTATACTTTTTTGTTATACTTCATATAAAGCGTAAATGGTATTCAAACTGGCAAGTACAAGCTCGTTATCATAATATACATCATTCTCGAATGATTTAATTGAAGAATAATTATACACAATGTAGTTGAAACCGTTTTTGACAAACCACAGTGTACAATGTCATCACTGCTATTAGATAAACACCTAAATAGTGTATGTAAATAATGCAATTAGAGGCGCTACAATGTAGTGAACCAAAGCTGAGGACACAGTGGATAGGATAGGATAGGATAGCAATTTATTCAATTTTCACACGTTATATACAAATGATGGAATGGCGAAAACTAATATTTGTGATGAAAATTGAGGGACCAAATTAGCTAAAAGCTGTCTTCCATTTGGCCCAAAATGAAATAAAATTAAACTCACTATTGTTATTATTTACACGAATGACAATATTTTACATACATCTATATATGTATGGAAATACAATTATTTACTTTTAATAGTTAGGGACATATATTTGCACACAAGCCTCCCGAAGACGACGGAGATGGAGGGGCAGAGGGCAGGGTCGGTGTGGTTGGATTCCAGTTTAGACCAAGAATGAACAGGATCATGTTAGAGATAAATCATGAACCGGTCATAAAATATAAAGAATATGGGAAATTTCATACAATTCATATAGTTTATTCACTTAACTATTTCTGTCGCTATATGTGATTAGAGCAGCTTTGGCAAAGCTCATGCGAACATCTAACTAATTCGAAATAAGAAGAAATAAAATGTTTTTTTACAACTTTTTTCACAATTTTTCTAGACTGGATAGATGACAGTGATGGTGACCAAGTGTTCCATATTGATGGGTAATTGAAAAGCGGTAATTTCCTCGCTGCTGATGAGTCACAACGTTCAATGTGTAGGAAATTAGATTGTCTGGTTTCGTAATTAATTTGGATATTTCTATTCGTTGTGAACATGTTGTCAAAAGAGAGAGGGAGATTACCTGTATAATAGTCATGCATGAATAGTAAGACTTCACACTGATATTTATCTTGTATTTTAAGTACATTGGTTTGTTTGAATAGTGGTTCGGTATGGCTGTTGAAATGAGCTTTATTTATTATTCTAATAGCACGTTTTTGTATATTTATTATATTTTTTAAATGGATTTGAGATGCATTTCCCCAGGCTAGAATACCATATAGGATGTGAGGATGTATCATTGCATAATATAAGGTTTTGAGAGAATTTATTGGTAAAATATTTTTCACCTGTTTTATTTGAAATAAAGCTTTGGAAATTTTGTTTTTTATGTAAGACATGTGATGTTTCCAGGTTAGGTTTTCATCAAGTTTAAGACCTAGAAATTTTGTAGTTTTTTCATTGTGGTTATTTCCTATTTGCTCAAGAGCTATTCCGTTGATTAGTATTTTGGAATTTATGCATTTTTGCTTTGTTGCTTGGTTGTTAAACACTATGAATTTAGTTTTTGAAGCATTTAGTTGTAGTTTATTCGAACAGAACCATTGAAATAAGTTATTGATCTCAATGTTTGTTTTATGGTATAAGTCTATCATATTTGAGTTGGAAATTATCAGAGTTGTATCATCTGCAAATGATAGTATGCTTGCAGACGTGCAATTTGGCAAATCATTAACGTATATCAAATACAAAAGTGGGCCCAGAATTGACCCTTGGGGAACCCCACATGAGATTTTCTGAATGTTAGAAGTAAATAAATTTTCAATTTCCACATATTGTTCTCTATTCATCAAATAATCCGATATCCAGTCTTTTGCTATTCCCCTGATACCATAATAGTCCAGTTTGTTTAATAACACATTGTGATTAATAACATCAAATGCTTTCGATAGATCACAGAGGATTGATATTGTTGATCGTTTTGGAGTAATATTAAGTGATTCGGCACATTCATTCAATAGATGAATTATAGGATGAACGGTATTATGTTTTTTCCGAAACCCATATTGATGTTTATAAAATAGATTTTGACTGTCAAAGAATTTTGTTATTTTGATATACATTACTCTCTCAAATATTTTGGAAAATGCTGGCAATAGACTGACTGGACGGTAATTTGTTATTTTATCGTGTTCGGCTGCCTTGTAGATTGGTATGACCTTGGCTATTTTAAGCTGTTGGGGGAAAATTCCAGTATTTAAAGATGTATTTATGATGTGTGTGATTGGGGTGATTATACTGTTTATTGTAGATTTTATAACCTTGGTTGAAATCTTATCATGCCCAGAGCTGGTTTTGGGCTTCAAATTTTTCACTATGTTGATAATATCTGATGGTTCAATGGGTTCAATGAAAATACTATTTTGATTTGGTGATCTAAGGTAATTTGTAAAATGTATATCTGTTGGTGTGACATTTTCACTTGTTTTTTTGCCTATCTCTGAAAAATAGTTATTAAAATTATCCGCAATTTGTGATTTATCTGTAATCGGTTTGTTGTCTACTTGGAAGGACTGTGGAAAACCTGACTTTTGTTTCTGCTTACCTATGACTTTGGTCAAAATATCCCATGTTTTCTTTACATTACTCTTGTTCAATTCAATTATTTCAGCATAGTATTTCACTTTCATGGCCCTTTTCAGTCTGTTGTATAAATTGGGATATATTTTGTAGTGTTTTATATTATCGTTTGAAGGTTTTTTTAGTTTTCTTTACAAATAATTTGCTTTTATGTCTCATTGATGTCATCAAGCCTTCAGTCATCCAGGGTTCTTTCTTGAAATATCTGTTGTTTTGTTTGATAATTTTTATAGGAAAGTTATTATTCAATTCATCTTTATAAATGTTAATAAACTTTTCATATGCTTCGTTCGCATTGAAGCATTGTGTTATTTCATCAAACGTTTTTTGTTTTAATTGTTCATTGAACTTCATTATATTAGCCTCAGAAATAATTCTTTGCGTTTTGTGTGTGTTATATGTTTTTTTTATATTATGTTCTTCCAATAAAAAGACACCAAAGTGGTCTGAAACATCTGTGGTTATGATTCCAGATATAATATTTTGCTGTATATTGTTTGTATATATATGGTCAATCAGGGTTGCACAATAGTGGGTTATTCGTGTAGGTTTTGTGATGGTGGGTATAAATCCTCTGGAGAAAATTTCATCAATATAGTCATTAGTTTTCGCATGATACTTATACTTTAGTAAATCAATGTTCATATCCCCCATTATGATGCTGTGTTTAGCTGACCGATATCAGTGGAGACAATCGTGTGTACAAGCTTGCAATTTGAATGGTTTGGTCATCAGTAAGCGAACATGTGTTGAGGAAGTTCATTTCTCTCCCAACTCTACATCAATCCCATCAACACATGTCATACGTCAATTCCAAAACAAATATGTATTTACAACAACGAACACAACTTTGATTATACATTACGATACATATACATGTATGGAGCTATGTTACATCAATTGTATTAAGTATTTCCAAGATTATTCAGAATGCCCACTCACACTCTGACTTACACTCCATTGACACCCTGATGGAGGACCCAGAAGTGGGACTGCAATGGAGTGTTAGTTAGTTCAGTGTGAGGGACTAAAATACCGACCATATTAATACCTTAGAACGGGAATTCACACTGAACTCTCTGCAAAACTTACTCAATGAGTGTTAAGTGGGACTAGTTGAGTGTGGGCCTATTAGTCAGTCCTACTAGTACAGGCCTATAGTCAACTCCCATAGTGATAGGATACTCTAGCCGATAAAATCCGGTTTCTCACAAACGATTGGCAGGGCCTGAGAGCACTGCCGAGGATGCAAACCAGTCACAGAAATAGCCAGACAGTTACCGCTGACCCCTGGTTCCAACCTCTGCAACACCTCAGAACTAGAGTTCGAGTTCGTCCAGGTCCAGCGGTCGTTCACTTTTTGACCGGCAGTCCAGTAGGTTTGCACAGTGGCCTGACTATCGCCTAAACAGATACAGGTATGCCATGCAAAATATCACTGAAAGGGTTTGGAAGACTATCTGGTTATCATTCCTGATACAGGTATGCCATGCAAAGTATCACTGAAAGGGTTTGGAAGACTATCTGGTTATCATTCCTGATAACATCAACTGAATAAATACTAGAAGTGACACTAGAATACCTATTGAGGCTAACACCAGTAACTAACCTGTATACCCAAGCACCTGAATCTCTCGGAAGCCGTTGTAACCCTGCGTATAGACACTCGTCACGGTGATTCGAACGCTTGTGGTGTTCTTGCTGGTGAACGAGAATGTCTGCCAGTTTACTCCACTGCAATCGTATCGGTTGGATCTATAGTGACGTGCCAGTTGCGCCTGTGTGAATATAAAACGTGTATGGCATATACATGTACATGTTTACTACATCTGATTGATATAAAATGCTCGACCGATATCAGTGTCCATGGACTAACGTGCTGCGTGGAGCCATCGCTGAAAATGAACTTCACGCCTTTGTTCTGGTAACCCGAATAGCAGCGCTGCAGTAATTTGATGGCCGTCACAGTGTAGGCCCGAGGGAATTGGACTTCTATCCAGGAGCCTATGGCGGTATCGTGTCGAGTGATCCACTCATTATTCTCGGCCGCCAGCTCCGACCCTTCGAGAGCTTTGTCACAGGTGCACTGGCTGGAGTAGGAGTTGGAAGAAGTGCAGGTCGTACCGTACGTGGGTTCAGCCAGGTTCACTTTATTACCACCAGATGATGTTCTCCCTACCGTACCTGAAGAATTATGTGTGGCGTTTGTGAATATTGGAAATCCAATCACATGCATACATATACATACAGTCATACACACATGGAATATACAGCTTGCATTTGAACGATTGCCACCATGGCGCTTATTAGAAGATTTTGATGATGAGAAAAAAACGTAACATCAAACACTTTCAGAATAGAACAAAGCCCGACCAAATTTTTATATCTAAAGCCACACTGGCGTCATCATGGGCAGACAGTGTGTAAATATAGTTGTTTCTACTGTACACCAGATGGAATTAGTGCACAACTGCCCAACAACTTACCAAAACAATTTAGAAAACCGAAACAAACCTCGTGAAATAGGTGTATGACAAGTACATAGGTACATAATCACAAGCCAAAAGGCTACTGAGTTGATGGATAGCACTCTAAAGTTTAAAACTTATTTCCAGAGTGGTCCATATCGGGATTGGCAAAATGAGTGACAGGCAAGACACAATTGAGGATTGAATAAACACAAATAAAACATATTGTCTGTTCAAAAATTTAACCAACTATTCCAACTCATATGACCTAGTCGTGAGATACTAGTATTTAGAATGTTCATACCTGGATAACCAAACAGTTTAATGCCACGAAATCCGTTGTGGCCTTGTGTGTATACACTCTTAATCGTGATCCTAACGCTAGACGTATTTTTAGCTGGGACCCAAAATGACTGCCAGAATTGTCCTGAGCAATCAGAGATGCTGCCCCCACTAAAGCGGTACAGACGCCCCTGCAAGTGAAAACCGTAAATAGAAACCTTCAGCTCCCAAGATTTTCATTCAAATCATGATAAAGCCAGTTAACATACTGGTATTGTGAATCCATCTGAAAAGCGAATCTTGATGTCTTTGTTTTGGTAGCCTCTATAGCACCTCTGCAGCAGGCGGACGGATGTGATTGTGTAGATCCCTGGGAAGTTGACCTGGATCCAGGCCCCTACTGCCATGTTTTCTCGCGTAACCCACTCATGGTTGTCGCCACTTCTTTCAGAACTATTAAAGACGGCCTTCTCACAGTTGTGGCTGTTCGACAAGGCTGAGGACTCTGTACAAGTCACTCCCAGGAGGAGAGAATCGGCCAAACTAACTGGTCCGTTGATCGTCGAAACACCCCCAGCTTCTGTCCTGCTTTGTGCTGTACAGTACGATGGTAATAAATGTTTCAGAGATCATGGGTTTTTTCATACACAGGTAGCTTACTATGATGTATATCTTGATTCACCTACAGTCAAGCAAGTTGATCACACTTCTCCATTCTTCCTCTGATTCAATATCGACGAGATATGAGTTCAGCCGTGTGCACTCTCCATCACCATCATCCCAATCCCAGGTATCGGACGTAATGTGGTAGCATCGCTTCTGGTCCCGGATGTGTGTGAACGGTGGTGTGCATGTAGACACATCTGAAATGTTTTATACCGTGTAGTGCAACACGATCCAATGCAATACTGGGTGCAGATAGTAAGGTCGTGTGTAGGATTGTGTTTCAATGAGTAGGGCTAACACAAGTACCTACATTTGCATTTCTCAACGTCTGTACCAGAGACCTGTTGGTAGCCATCAGGGCATTCCCTCACACAGACTCGCTTATCGTCCTGGTAACGCACCAAGATCAGATGTGCACATCTTCCACACTCTGTTGGGTCATTCGCCTTCTTGCAGGAGAAGAACGGATCACACTCCTCATGGCAGTCTTTGTTACACACGTGGTCACCAGTACCACCAACGTTCTCCTCGAGGTCTCCTCGGCAAGTGAAGTCAAGGAACGATTGTGCCAAGATGGCTATGTCCATAACGTCCACGGATTGCTCCCCAGAGCCAAATGTGTAGAACTGGACAGCTAGGTTGTCCTTGGCATCAACGTATTCGAGATACACGCTATGTCCCATCTTTTCATTGTCGTGGGCAGAACCATAGAAGATCCTGGTCCGCAAGTGCTCGGCAGCCACACACACAAAATATGTCTGATAGAGAACGTTAGATCCTTGGCTTCGTCCACCATTCTCTAGAGACACTTCCTGGAGCTTGAGAGCCTTGTAAATGCCTACACCATGTGGTGTGATCTGAATGTGGTACCACGTGTCAGTAATGCTCGGAATTACTGCAAGTATGACGTATATCGACCCAGAACTCGAAGCGGTAAAGCTAATACATCTGCCCTCATCAAACGGATTGAACATGTGTACATTAGACCAGCGGTATTTACAAGGCATTGACATCACAGAGTCTTCCAATCCTCTTTCCTTGGCAATTTTCAGTGGGTTGACATACTGTGCTCTAGCTAATACCGAGTTCTTTATCCAATCATTCGTGCCATTTGCCCTTATGCCATCAGAGCATTTCTCATACGTGGTCTCTGTGACCTTAAACAGACCAGTCTGGTTGTTGTATTCCATCACCAGACCCCTGATGTCGATTTCGTAATCCACAGGTGAACTCACTCCGAAACCATCATACAACCTTATCCTGCCATCTACAACAACATACCACATGTCATCAAAGTATTTAACTTGCATTACTGCATTGGCTGACACCACGCCTGGGATGGACTTTCTCATATCGAACACAATGCGGACCTCATCGGACTCGTCTGTGTTGCTCTGGATGTCCTCCCACGAAGGGTGCAGCATATTACTATCAAAAGAGTCCTCATTGTCTCGCTCACAGTCGACTGGGCCACCTGCTATGTGTATGTCGTACACCGGTATGGGTCCTTCTTTCATATAAACCTCGATGGCCCGTTGGAGAGCAACCCTCTGTTGTGTCATTTTTCTCTGTTTGTTGTCGATATCACTGCAGTTGTACATCATTGAGTTACTACTAGAATTGTTGAGAGGAACCTCACACTGACCATTCTGCTGGTCAAATTTGAAACAAATCGAGCAAGATTCACCGAGTAGGCTCTGTATATTGAAATTGAGCAAGTCAGCAATATTTCCCAGTTGGAAATCAAAGGGTTTGGCATAGGAGGGTATGGACTCAATCCAGCTTTTGAAGTCACTCTTGAAAGATGGTGAAAAGGCATCAAAGATCGCCGAGGCAATTGATGGATCTCCTCCTTCGATCTCAAACGTGGCGCTTCCGTAGGCATCTTCTTGGCTACATGATAACAACAAACTTTGGCTATGAGTTAGGTTGTTGTTGTTATCATAGCCCGAGCTCTGGAATTAGCGCCATCAATAACTGACAACCTCCGAGGCAAACTTCGGCCTGTAACTTTCTGACTGGGTTCAAATACGGAATCAAGTACTCGAAACACTACATATATGTTGTTATGTCTATGTTTATCCAAATCTTGAAAGTCCAATTATGATGTGTTTTAATCGTAAACTAGGTAATGATTGGAATACTTGCATATTTGATATTTCAAGATAATAATGCTCACGTCAATTCATTGCGGGTGCCAAATTTGGCAGAACAATTGGGTGAAGATGAGGCTAAATTCCAGATCATACATGTAGTTACTGACTATGATCGTGAGAGATCCTTTTGCTCGCTGGATGACTTCCTGCCACTCGATGATCCGTTTGAGCTGGATGATTCATACCCCGCCTCAACACTGACCCAAGGTGAGCTGACCTTGGCCTGGACCTGGGCTGAGGACATCGTCGACATGCTTCGCTGAAACTCGTGCTCGGCTCTTTGCTGGAACATGGAGAAACTCTCCTGACTCGTAATCACTTTCGTCTTGATCATCTTCAGCCTTCCCCCGAATTTGGCATACTTGACGTAGTGAGTTCCCCAGCGTAGGATGAAGTCCTCTATACAACATAAAATATAGGGTTAGTACATGAATTGCGATTACAGACCAATCAATATTCAACAAGTTTTGAGCGACAAGTGTGCAAATTATGCATGTATTCTTGGATGATATACACTCACCAAATTTCGGCACTGCACCGACGGAATGATATCTTAATGGTAGTGATAGAAATTCGTTCACAAATTCCCAGCGGAGGTCGTCCGGCTTCACTGAGTCCTGAAACATCTCAAATCTGAAGCATA
Source organism: Terebella lapidaria (assembly GCA_949152475.1). NCBI lineage: Eukaryota > Metazoa > Annelida > Polychaeta > Terebellida > Terebellidae > Terebella > Terebella lapidaria. The sequence goes on along the minus strand of OX424562.1, from coordinate 40,242,263 downwards.
TATAAGTAGATTCATTAAACGAGTCCTGGTTTTGAAAAATAAATATATAAAAGAATGAATCATGATTTGAGAGTATCCAGGTGGCTCTCACAAGAGGATGTCAGCTTCGAGCACGGCGATGTAGACGTTCTTGCGCTCAGTGTCACGCTGATGACTCCCTGAACTCTGCGAGTTACCCTCTCTCTGGCTCTGCTCACTGCCCCAGGAAGTCTTGGCTGAGAAACCGACGGAGATCCCAGAGGCACCCCCTCCCGCACCGGCAGATACACTTTGCATCTCCTTGCTGAACGTGCTGGACGTCAGTGCAATGCCAGCCTTTGAAGCCAGTTCCCTCTGGTAAGATTGGGCCGATGAGTGGGACTTGGTGTTGACAGTATACTCGTAGATTCCCTGTGCCACTAGGTTGTCAGGGACGTCCTTCCCATGGAAGCTGTATATGTTCATCATACATAGAAGCAGCTCGTTGATTCGAGGATCAAAAAAAGGTGCTACATTTTTCAATTGGAAGAAAGGCTAACCGTCGTTTCTCGTCGCACTTGCGCTGCAGCAGCCCCTTTCTTCTGGATTCGGCCGTGTAGGTTTCCGTCACATCAAACCCCACTCCCATGAACATCGCACCATCCAGCAAATCCTGAACACATGGATGCGATTGTGATATATATACAAAACAGAACATTTCAATTCCTTGATATTAACGAGAGGTTAACAAATTACCAGACAGAGAAATGGGTTTGCTTTCTTGAAGTCATAGCAGCGGTCTCCCGGTTGGTAGTTTGCTCCAAAGCAGCCAGCGAATATCACGTTACCCAGACCCTGTGGGTAGAAGGGCCCGCTAGCCTCTGTCCGATTCTTGACCCTGAAATACATTGTTTTTCACGAGTATTCAACAGACATGAGACTTTTTGATAATGGCTGCCACATTATGATTGGAATGTTGTTTATATTTTTCAATCCGGGACAAATTCACGAGTTCCCCACAAGTATGCTTCCGCTAGAAATCGTCATTTAAAAGGATGTTAATGGTTCGTTATCTCCGGATATGAACTCACGATTGTTCGTATATGAATTTCTCTTTGATTTCATATCCAGCTGGTTGGAAAATGCCCCGGTCATCCATGCCTTTGCCATCCTCAACCTGTATATCGACCTGGAAGTACGTGTTGACTTATACAATTATGTGTTGTGAAGGAACTGTCCGACCGAGAAGTGTATCTCAGCACTTTATCTGCATATTAATTGGTTTATAGAAAAGACGCGGCTCTGCTTCTAACTAGACGTCAAGGCCTAAAGATGCCTTGGAGAAATTTCAGTGTTAAGACTAATTTATAATATTTATAACATGTTTACCATGGGCTCTACGACACACTCTTTCCAATATATCGACAAAAATAAAAAAATGTCGACTCAGCAAAAAAAACTTGAGGTCAAGGTCAAAGTTCATCCACAATACCCCTTAGACATGTTTGTCTAGTGCCACGAGTCCGAAATAACGTCCGTTTCGCTCTACGACGCACCGTTTCCGAGATATCGATGAAAACGAAAATTGCTGACTCCGCAGAAAAATTCAAGGTCAAAGGTCATCCTTAATACCCATCAGACTTGTTGTCTAGGGCAACGAGTCCGAAAAAAATGTCCATTTCACTCTACGACGCACTGTTTCCGAGATATCGACGAAAACGAAAAATGCTGACTTGGACAAAACATTTCAGGTCAAGGTCAAAATTCATCCATAATACCCCTTAGACTATTTATCTAGTGCCATGAGTCCGAAAATAATGTCCTTTTTGCTCTACGATGCACCGTTTCCGAGATATCGAAGAAAGCGAAAAATGCCGACTTGGCGAAAAAATTTCAGGTCAAGGTCAAAGTTCATTCATAATAAACTTTAGACATTTTTGTCTAGGGTGACAAGTCTGAAAATAACGTCCTTTTCGCTCTACGAATCACCGTTTCCGAGATATCGACGAAAACGAAAAATGCTGACTAGGCAGAAACATTCAAGGTCAGGTCAAAGTTCATTCATAATACCCTTTAGACATGTTTGTTTAGTGTCACGAGTCCGAAAATAACGTCCGTTTTGCTCTACGACACACCGTTTGAATTTTTAATTTTATACCTTTAGACATGTTTGTTTAGTGTCACGAGTCCGAAAATAACATCCGTTTTGCTCTACGATGCACCGTTTCCGAGATATCGACGAAAACGAAAAATGCCGACTCGGCGAAAAAATTTCAGATCAAGGTCAAAGTTCATCCATAATACCCTATAGACAGGTTTGTCTAGTGCCTCGAGTCCGAAAATAACGTCCGTTTCGCTCTACGGAGAAAAATTCAATGTAAAGGTCAAAGGTCATCCTTAATACCCATCAGACATGTTTGTCTAGGGCAACGAGTCCGAAAAAAACGTCCGTTTCGCTCTACGACGCACTGTTTCCAAGATATCGACGAAAACGAAAAATGCTGACTTGGCCAAATAATTTCAGGTCAAGGTCAAAGTTCATCCATAATACCCATTAGACATGTGTAACGGGATTTCCCCTCTGTGACGTCCGAATAAACGGTTTCTTGGAAGGTGGGTGGGTTTTTGTTAACCAGAGCTGAAACGGAAAATTCCGGGAAACTGCTGCTTGCACGGCTTAATCACGGCTAGAAGTCTCTAAGGGTTGGTAGCGTGGTCTGGAATGGACCTCCAACCGTCCTCCCCCGACTGCAATTTGCAACTGCACCTGAAAGTAAGATTCCGGTGGCGTTTCCGCTACCAGTACTGCAACTGCTCTGTCGGGTCGACGTTTCCGCAAATGCTCCGTTGTTTCCTTCTCACTGCAACTGCGGCTGCACCTGAAATGAGAAATCTAGAAGCGTCTCCGCCTCCGACTCTTCAACTATTCCGTCAGGTACTGCCTCTGCATCCGCTCCGCTGCTTTTGTCTCCACTGCAATCGCGACTGCACCTGAAATGGAGAATCTAGAAGCATCTCCGCCTCTGGTACTGTAACTGCTCCTGTCGCCGCAACTGCTCCGTCAGGTACCGCCTCCGCAGTGGGTCCGTTGATTCCACCTCCGTCTCCGTCTTCTTCTCCGGTGATCTGGGTTCTGGATCACCCTCAGACGTCGTTACAAACTTTGTCTTAACCGACCGTTAACTTGTCTCCCTTCTTCTCCGTATTACTTTCTTATTCTGATTACTTTAAGATTGAGTATCAGGCACGATTCACGTAATTTCAATGGTTTCATACCACGTGCAATTTTGGTTCATATCTCGGCCGTTTCATAACAAACTTACATGAAATTTGGAATATATATTCTGTATATATCTGTGAAGCTGATGTGAATAAGATATTGAAGATTTCGTTGATAAATTAGTATATAAATGGAGTTGAATGTTGCTTGAACAAATGTAACTTACGTTGCGTACACGAATCATTACATGGTGTAGTTTCTTAACTGCAACGAGTGCACATATCCGTGATCAATAACCTACCCTTGAATTTCAAGTGTCCCATCGATAATCATGTCAAATTGATGTGCAAATGTGTATATCTATTGCGATCTGGCGAAAATGTCTTGTGCCGCTGGCCAGTGAAGCGCTAAGTACAGATCAGCGGATTATTCGTATGGCAAATACCGTCAATGCTCAGCTGTCGAGAACGTTGTACTCAGGAGTGAGATGTTGTTGTTATTTTGGTTATATACTGCACTTAGAAAATATTAGAGTCGCTGAATTCTTGATGTAGTTTGCGGTTGAGTTTACAATGCCAACGGATATAGACGTTATTAATTCGATTGACAATCAATTTCTTTTGCCCAGTGTATTTTCAATGCGGATGATATATAACATGCTATTTTGACCATCAAACTCCCATCAAGTGTTTAGGAAAATCCCAAAACAGGCAGTAGGTAATTGTTCTATGATAGGTAATCCAACCATAGTCAAGAAATTGTACCCTAAAACGCTGTCAGTTTTCTATGTAAGTTGCATTTGATTGGCGGTGTAAAACGTTCAGGATCTGTATGAATACCGACCGGGTCTTCAATATGGCCATTGGACAAGCATTGTAGTCGTCGATGGAACCTACACAACAGTTTTCAGCGCAATCCATTACCAAACTGTAGAGTTATAGGCCAAACAAAACATACCACAATTCTGCTGATAAGGCATGGATCCTGACTGATAAGCATCCTTAACTTTATCATAATTTTCCAAGTTCCCTAACGATCACGGAAAAACAACCCGGAATAGGTTTTTAGCTTTATTTCTCAAAGTATACAGTCGGAAGACATAAACTGCAATCATCTGCATGACCTAAGCCGGAGCAAGGGAGTACTCTGCCATGGGAGAAGGGTCTGAACAGGTCGACGTCAGGACACCAACTCCGCCGTCCGCTCTGAAGCGGGGGCTTTTATAGACCTGAGACCCAGGGTCACGTGACCGACCATTGTGACGTCATAGTCCGCCAAAACGCCGATTTTTCCGGAATTTCCAAAAACATGCTAGAACCAATCAGTGGCTGACACGTCACCTTTTAAACCGAAAACGTGGCTGATCACGTGACCTTCGGAAAATTACGTGTTTACGTTTTTGTGCTCCATTGTTCCGGCTCCGTTCCGGTTTCCGGCTTCAACCATTTAAATTATTCTAAGTTCCAAGCCAGAATACCTTTCTAAAACCATCAATATATAACCGTATGAACCTTTAAACACATATACATTTTAATAAACCGTTATTCAACCGTAATATCACAAAATATACACGAATAACCTTGGGGAACTTTTGGGAACACCCCAAAACCGCTACACATGTTTGTCTAGTGCCTCGGGTCCGAAAATAACGTCCGTTTTGCTCTACGATGCACCGTTTCCGAGATATCAACGAAAACGAAAAATGCCGACTTGGCGAAAAAATTTCAGGTCAAGGTCAATGTTCATCAATAATACCTTTTAGGCATTTTTGTCTAGGGTGACGAGTCTGAAAAGTTCAAAGTCAAAGTTCATCCATAATACCCAATAGACATGTTTGTCTAGTGCCGCGAGTCTGAAAATAACGTCCGTTTTGCTCTACGACGCACCGTTTCCGAGATATCGACGAAAACGAAAAATGCCGACTCGGTGAAAAAATTTCAGGTCAAGGTCAAAGTTCATTCATAATACCCTTTAGACATGTTTGTTTAGTTACACGTCCGTTTTGCTCAACGACACACCGTTTAAGAGATATCGACGAAAATGAAAAATGCTGACTCGGCAGAAACATTCAAGGTCAAGGTCTTGGCGAAAAAATTTCAGGTCAAGGTCAATGTTCTCCCATAATACCCTTTAGACATTTTTGTCTAGGGTGACAAGTCTGAAAATAACGGCCGTTTCGCTCTACGACGCACCGTTTCCGAGATATCGACGAAAACGAAAAATGCTGACTCGGCAGAAAAATTCAAGGTCAAGGTCAAAGTTCATTCATAATACCCTTTAGACATGTTTGTTTAGTGCCACGAGTCCGAAAATAACGTCCGTTTTGCTCTAGGACGCACCATTTCCGAGATATCGACAAAAATGAAAAATGCTGACTGCAGAAAAATTCAAGGTCAAGGTCAGACATGGGGTAATCGTAATCATTAATCGTAATCAAACCCCTGATTACGATTACGATTACATAATCGTAATCGTAATCGATTACATTTGAAAATTTCATGATGTTATCGTAATCGTAATCGAATACATGGTAAAAGTAATCGTAATCATGATTACTTTACATGATTACATCAATTGAAATATAAAAAAAAATTCTGTATTCGTGGAAGTTAAGAATTAAGTCATGACATAGGGGACATTTATAATATTGTCTTGCTTTTCACTCATGAAATCCACACATGTCATTATGATAAAAAAAAAACTTGGCACAACCACTTATTATATGACTCAACAAACTACATAGATTTTCTGTTCCATGTACAGGTGTATATACTGTAACGGGTTTGAACCCTTCTGTGACGTCTTGATGAACCGATTTTCTAGGGAGGTGGGTGAGTTGTTGTTTAACCGGAGCTGAAACGGTAAAACTCCGGGAAACTGCTACTGTTGTACGGTTGAACTCCGGCTAGAAGTCTCTAAGGTTGGTAGCGTGGTCTGGAATGGACCTCTTAACCGTTGCCCGACTGCTAATCTGCAACTGCACCTGTAAAGTAAGGATCCGGAGGCGTTTCCGTCTCCGGGTACTGCAACTGCTCCGTCGGGAAACCGCTTTACTGCAACAGCTCCGTCGTTTTCCGTCTTACTGCAAACTGCGACTGCGCCTGGAATAAAGAATCCGGGAACGTTGCCGTTTCCGAATACTGCAACCGCTCTGCCAGGTTCCGCCGCACTGCAATCTGCTCCGGTTGGCTCCGCCTCACCGCAACCTGCGACTGCACCTGAAATGGAGTATCTCGGAAGTGTTCCTACTTCCGGTTACCGCAACCGCTCCGTCAGGTACTGCCTCTGCAACTCCGTCGTCCGGTACCGCCTCTGCAACTGCTTCGTCGTTTCCGTCTCTGCAACTGCTCCGTCCGATACCGCCTCCGTAGTTGCTCCGTTGATTTCCACCTCCGTCTCCGTCTCCGACTCCTTCCTCGGTGATCTGGGTTCTTAGATCACCCTAAGACGTCTTTACAACTTGGTCTTAACCGACTGTAGTCTTATCTCCCTTTACTCCGTATAACTGTCTTTTCCGGGAAACTAACTTTATTATAACTTCCAGTTCCCTAACGAACACGGAAAAACAACTCGGTTGAAGTTTTCATGTTTATTTTCCAAGTTCACAGTCGGAAGACTTAACTGCTATCATCTGGATGACTCTATCCGGAACAAGGGAGTACTCTGCTATGGGAGAAGGGGTCTGCACAGGTCGACGTCAGGACACCAACTCCGCCGTCCGCTGTGAAGCGGGGGCTTTTATAGACCTGAGACCCACGTCACGTGACCAACCTATTGTGACGTCATAGTCCGCCAAAACACTGATATTTTCCGGATTTCTAAAAACACTCTAGAACCAATCAGTGGCTGACACGTCACCTTTTAAACCGAAAACGAGGCTGATCACATGACCTTCCGGAAATAACGTCATTACGTTTTTGTACTCCATTGTTCCGGCTCCGTGTCCGGTTCCGTCTCCGTCTCCGGCTTTACCAACATCATAAATTACTAAGTTCCGAGACGGAAAACCTTTAAAACATTAACAATACGGAACCGTATGAACCTTTAAACACATATACACCCTAATAAACGGTTATTTAACCATAATATCACAAAACACTAACATAAATACCTAGGGGAAACCTTTGGGTACGCCCCAAAACCGTTACACTCCCCCTTCCTTAGACTCTGTTCGTCCCGAACAGAACAATATCACATATATACAAATTGTCAACCGTTAAACTGTCCGTAAAATCAAACACAACTTGTCTCCGTGATCCGGGTACTGGTATCTCTTAACTAGTTTACCGTCACTGTACCCGGATATCTTGCTTGTTCCGTTTCCCACTTTTTAACTCTTAATTATACTAGAATCCGGGAAACGGTTCTTCTTTCTTCTCCTTGCGCCGACTTGACTTGCGACGACTTGCGACGACTTGCGACGACTACTGCCCACCAGTATCACGGCGCGAACTGCTCCCCGACGGCGGACGCGGTGGAAAGGTCTGTGGTACCAATGGTCGTCCGAAGCTTGTCCCTCTGGCATCAACCGGGAGAAGATCCGGATCATGGAGGCTCCACTGGGGCGGGACGTAGAACCCATTCCTGAGGCGTTCGTCTCGGATGGACCAATCTGGAATCCGGACGATCTGACGGGTCGGGACGAGACCAAACGGTGACTCTCTCTGCTCCATGATCTCTACGTAGACGCCGGAGTCTCTCATCTCGGCTGGCCCCCACTGCTCCGGTCCCCAACGTACTGCATAGTATCTAGCGTGCTCCGGGACTGCGGGCGCAAAGACGGAAGCGCTCCGTCCCCCAATATTCACCGGGAAACAATGTGACGGACACGGTTGAGTTGAAGGACCGCCAAACGGGTAGAATGTGTAGGGTGGACTCTGGGTTGGTGCTCGGACTTGGCTCCTTCCGGACCGCTCACTGGAAGACTGTCGAGGTCGGGTTTCCACCGGAGACAGGATTCCGGGTGTAGCTCTGGCTTGATCTACCAGGATACTCCTCCGGGCTCTCTGCACGTCCGCATGGCTTCGTTCAGACGCGGAAGACTCTATTCCGTCATCCCTAGCCGCTGAACTGGTTCTGCTTCCGGCTACTGCTTGAATGGTTGCCGGCAAAGTTCGCTCCGTGGATCCTCGGGTCTCCGTCTCACTGACAGCTCTGCTCCGGGTTCTGCCTTCCGCTTTGGTCTCCACTCTGCCTCCGGATCTGCCATCGGGTCTGCTGTCCGCTCAGCTATCTGCTCTGCTATCCGCTCTGCTATCCGCTCTGCTATCGGCTCTGCTATCTGCTCTGCTATCTGCTCTGCTATCGGCTCGGCCGCTGGATCTGCTTTCTGCTCCGCCTCCGTCGACCGCTACACTGCCTCCGCTTCCGCCACACTGCCATCCGCCTCCGTCGACCGCTACACTGCCAACCGCCTCCGTCTACTGCCACACCGCCTCCGCTTCCGCCACACTGCCATCCGCCTCCGTCGACCGCTACCGCTGCACTGCTTTTACTGCACTTTTCTGCTACACTGCTTCTACTGCACCGCTTCTGCTGCACCGCTTCTCCGGACTGGTGGTCTTCCGGGAAACACTTAGTCGTTTTTCACTGCAAAATCTGCCGCTGCCGGAAAATGCTGGACTTGATTCGATTCCGCCAAACTTTGTCTGCGATGTGCACAGCTCGAGGTCTGCTCTCCAACTGCTGTCAGAGCCCGATTTCAAGGCCCTTTTATACCCTTTCTGCTCACATGACTGGAAAAGCTCCACGCTGATTGGCTGCCTCAGGAGTGACGTCATAATTATGCAAAAACTCAACCCTTAACCGAGAGGTGTCCGTCTCCGGCTCAACCGGCTTCTCCGGGTTTTTCCGGCTCCCTTTCAACTGCTTCTCCGAGCGAAGTATCTGCAATTTTGAAGTATCTCTGCCATCAGGAGGGTTGAATAGAGTCTCAGCCAGTTGAATCTGCCTCTCAGACGAACATCTAGACTGCAAGTTGGGCGTTTCCGCCATCTGTACTGCTTCGTCAACTGCATATCTGCTCACTGGTATTACTGCTTGTCGACACTGGAAACTGCATACATTCTTGTCCAGAAGGAGGGCCCTTCCTATCTGGAATGATGTTTCACCGCTTCTGTCGATCTGCAGCCGGTTTGCTGTCTCTGCTAAGTGGAAACTCCGGTTGGATGTCTACAGCCGGAAAACTTTTCCGTCTTAATTCTCTGAATACGGAAGACGTGTAGCTGCTTCTCTGGAGATACTAGACCGCTAACCCAGGTTCTTCTCGACCCCTGGCCGCTACCCTGGACTGGTTGACTATGCGCTCAAACCAGTCAGAACCTCAAGGATGTCTCTATCCGGTCTCTGCACCGCTTTCCGCTCTGCTTCCTTTCTCCGCCCTGTTTCCGGAACCAGCACTTGCTCGCTGCTTCGACTTCTTGCGGTCGCTCTCTGCCGGAACTCAACGTTTTACCAGGGTCTCAGCTATCTCCTTCTCCTGCTCTACAGCTCACTCCGTCTTCTAATATTTCTGCGTCCTCTGCGGCTTTACTCCGAGTCCGAATCCGACTCAGAGACCGTCGGTTCCGTCTCCGGAACACTACTCTGCTTCGGCGGCTCCGTCTGCCTCCAGGAATCCGCCATTCTCCGCTTCATCCATCTCGGATGCTTGACGCCATTATACGGTTTCAGCAAATCGAAGTGAACCACCTTCTGTCGAGTTTCACTCTCTGCAATCTCGTAGGTCACGTCGGTAAATCTGCTCAGCACTAGCTTTGGACCGCTCCACTTCCTCTGCAACTTGGGAGCTTTGCCCTTCTTCCGTGTTTTGACCGCCATCCACACTCGGTCTCCTGGCTGGAACTGATTGTTGACCTTCCTCCGGTCGTACAGCTTCTTCTGCCGTTCCATTTCTCTGCCAGATTTCGCTCGAACCGCCTTGTATACCGCCTCTAGTCGCTCCCGGAGCTGACTGCCATACTCTGTTACTTCTGCCGTTGATTCTCCCGGCGGTCTGCCAATCAGTAACTCTACCGGAGTGTTGACTTCTCTGCCCAGCATCAGCAAGTTGGGACTCTGCCCGGTTGTCTCCTGCGGGGTACTCCGGTAAGCTGCCATCGCCAACGGAACTAGCTGATCCCAGTTGGTCTGCCGCTCGCTTACGTACAGGCTCAAGATCTGCTGCAGCGTCCGGTTGAATCGCTCGATGAAACCGTCCGACTGAGGTCGGAAAGCGGTTGTCCGTGTCTTGTGAATCCCCAGGATTCTGCAAACATTTCTCAGCAAGTCGGACTCGAAATTTCTGCCTTGGTCGGTGTGTATCTCCATCGGGATACCGTACCGTGCTGCAAACTGGTTGACGAATATGTCCGCAACCGTCACCGCTTCCTGATTCGGCATCGGGTAAGCCTCTACCCACTTGGTGAAGTAATCGCCGATTACTAAGATGTACCGGTTCCCCCGGGTGGATTTAGGTAACGGACCCATCACGTCCATTGCCACCCTCTCCATGGGCGCTCCAACCCGGTATTTCTGCATCGGAGATCGTTTCAAGTTCTGCATACTTCTTGACGCACATTCGTCACAGCTCAGCACCCACTGCTTTATGTCCCGCATCATAGCCGGCCAGAAATACCGCCTCCGAATGCTAGCCGCCATCCTTCTGCTTCCGAGGTGTCCTCCCGTCCGGCTCTGGTGGGCCAGACGGAAAATCTCCTGTCTCAGCTCCTTCGGGGTTATTAACTGCATTCGGCTGGTTCCTTCTGCCGTTCTCCATTTCCGGTAGACTACTCCGTCGACTTTCAGCAAGGTCTTCCGCATCCCGTACAGCACTTTCTCCTCGCTGCTCATGCTGGAAAAGTCTGCACTGCCAGCTGTACCGCTCCCGTCGATCAGCGACGTCACCAGTGAGTACCAAGGTTCTGCTTGCTGCATTCTCCGCAAATCATCTGGTCGATATTTCTGCCCCAGCACAGTATCCTGGTCCGCATTCTCCGCCAGCCTAATCTGCTCTGCAACCGCATCCGCTTTTCCTGGAACTGCCTTCTCCGTCACCGCAACCGGCTTCCGGGGCACTGCTTTCTCCGTCACCGCAACCGCAACCGGCTTCCGGGACGCTGCTTTCTCCGTCACCGCAACCGCAACCGGCTTCCGGGACGCTGCTTTCTCCGCTACTGCAACCGCCTTCCTTGGGACTGCTTCCTCTGTCACCGCAACCGCAACCGGCTTCCGGGACGCTGCTTTCTCCGCTACTGCAACCGCCTTCCTTGGGACTGCTTCCTCTGTCACCGCAACCGCAACCGGCTTCCGGGACGCTGCTTTCTCCGCTACTGCAACCGCCTTCCTTGGGACTGCTTCCTCCGTCAGTTCTGCTTCTCCGCCCGATCTCCTTGACCGCTTCCGGCGTCCCCCCTTCCTTGGCTTGGGCTGAGGAGTTTCTTCACTTCGTGTCTGCCGGATTCTTTCTCCGTAGTTCCAGGCATCTATCTTGGCTTGTTTCCAGTCGATTTTTCCGCATTGGCTGCATGGGGATCTGGACAAGGCGTCCGCATTATTATGGATTCGCCCCGGACGATGTTCGATGTCGAAATGAAACTCACTCAGGAGCTCAATCCACCGGGCTACCTGCCCCTGGGGCTCCTTGAAATTCATAAGCCAGGTCAGACTGCCATGATCCGTGCGAAGAAGGAAGTGTCGTCCCAGCAAGTACTGCTTATTCTTCTGTACCGCAAACACAACCGCCAGGAGCTCCTTCCGGGTGACACAGTATCTCCGTTCTTCTTTGGTTAGGCTGCGGCTCAAGTAGGTTATCACCCGCTCCTGGTTGCCCTGCTTCTGTGACAGTACTACTCCCAGCCCGGTGTCACTGGCGTCCGTGTCCAGGATATATCGGCCTTGCTCCCTTGGGTACCCGAGTATCGGTGCCGATACTAGGCGGTTCTTCAGCTCTGCAAATGCCTGTTCTTGCTCCGTCTGCCACCGGAACGGCACCCCTTTTTCCGTCAAGTGATTCAGCGGCGCTGCAATCTCGGAGAACTTCGGCACGAACTTCCGGTAATAGGAGCAAAGTCCCAGAAAACTGCGCAGCTCCGTCAGGTTGGTGGGTGTCCGCCACTTCCGTACTGCCTCCGTTTTTGCCGGGTCGGTGCGGATACCGTCTCTGCCGACTATGTGACCTAGGAAAGACACCTCCGGCTGGAAGAACTTGCATTTTGACGGTTTGACTTTTAGGTCTGCCTCTCTCAGCTTGCTGAACACCTCCTGAAGATCACGGATGTGATCCTCCAGGGTCTTGCTGTAGACTATGATGTCGTCCAGATATATGAGGCAGGTCTTCCAGGACAAACCGCCTAGCACCTTCTCCATCAACCGCTCGAACGTACCCGGAGCATTGCACAAGCCGAAACTCATCACTTTGAACTGGTAAAGGCCGCCAGGAACACAGAAAGCCGACTTTTTCCGGGCGTCTTCATCCATCCCGACCTGCCAGTAGCCACTGGTCAGGTCGAGAGTGGAGAACCATTTAGCGTCTGCACAGGCTGCTATGGTGTCGTCTATTCTCGGCAACGGATAAGCATCTTTCTCCGTGACTGCATTTAACCGCCGGTAATCGACGCAGAACCGGGTGGTCCCATCCTTTTTCTTCACGAGGACAATCGGTGAAGCCCACGGACTGCTACTTTCTTCAATGACGTTCTTGTCTTTCATCTCCTGAATCAGACTGCTCACCAGCTCTCTCTTGTCTGGCGGAATTCGTCTGGTTGGCTGCTTAATCGGCCGGTGACTGCCCGTGTTTATCTGATGTTGTACCTCGTTGGTCTGCCCCAGTTCTCCGGCATCATTACTGAAGGTCGGCTTATTCCGAAATAGGAGGTCGGTTACTCTCTCGCGGAAATGACTCGGCACTGCATCCTGGGTCTGCTCTGCTAACTGCCGCAGCTTCTCGTACCCGCTCCAATTCCGCCCGGCCTCCGACTCCGTGGAAATCTGCACCTTCCGGCTCCGCTCCGCCAACGGCACAACACTGCAACCGGCAGCTAAGGTGGTCATCGTCGCCAACTGCGCTCCTTTCTTGATGATTACCGGCTCTGCCATCACGTTGATCACTCGAACCGGGACTGTTCCTTGCTTTATCCGGGATAACGTTCTCCCGATCAGCCAAGGTCTTTTCTCCGTAGGCTCCTGCGGCATTTCTAGTACTCCTTCTGCTTCACGGACACTCTCTGCTTGTCCTATAATCAGCTGTTCCGTTTCCGGCGGAATTTGGTAATCTGCCACAGCGTTGATCGGAAACGGCTCCCTGGTCTGCTCGAACATGGTGAGGAACACCTCCTGGCTGCCCATCTGCATGGTCATCCGGTCGAAGTTTATGCCGGATACTCGGGAACGGATGAAATCCATCCCCAGTATTCCTTCGTCTTCACAGTCTGCAATCTCGAACGTCACGGTCTCAGCTACTCCTGCGATGTTGAGTGGAAGTTCTTTCCGGCCATGTGTCCGTATGTTACTTCCGTCAACCATTGAAAGACGAATCGGCGACCGCTTCAGCTTCATTCCGGGTTTCCGGATCCGTTCCCAGGTTTGTAGGTTGAGCATTGTGACAGTGCTGCCGGTGTCGATTATCAGCGTTACTGGCTCTCCGCTTACTCTGGCTGTCACACACATGCCCACCTCGCCCCTGGGACCGGGTCCGTGAACCACCTGCCGGTTATGGGGGTGTCCTCTCTTCCGGGTCCCGGATTTCCCCTTTTCCGCGACCCGCTCTAGTTTTCCGGCTGCTGCTGCTGCTGTCGTGGCTGCTGCAATTGTTGCTGCTGCTGCTGCTGCGGCTGCTGCTGCTGCTGCTGTCGCGGCGACTGCTGCTGTTGTGGTTGACGCCGCTGCTGCTGCTGCTTCGGCTGCCTACAGTCTCGGGCAAAATGCCCTTTCCGGCCACAGTTGAAACATTCTAAATCCGCTCGGGAACTGCGCTGCTGCTGCTGCCGGCTAACCGCTTCCTTGACCTGAGTCATCAGATCCGCCATCTGCTGCTGAGTCTGCTCGGCTTGCTTCCGCAATTCGTTCACCTGCTGGCTCCACTCCGGCTCCGTGTTCAGCTGCCTCGTCCGGTGTCGCTCCGCTGGTCTGCTGTTGTCCGTTTTCATGATACTCTCATACTCGGTAGCGAAAGCCAGGGCCTGCGACAGCGTTTCCGGGTGGCTTTTCAATACCGACAACCGCATATCTCGGTTAGTCAGGCTGTTGCAGAAATGCATCTTCATGAGCACTTCTGTTGTTGCCGGATCTGCTTTTGGGTAAGCTAGCCGCGTCTTGCTCCGTATGTCTCTGGCCAGCTCGGACAGCTCTTCCTCCGGCTGCAATTTCCGTGTCTGCAATTCTGCCTGGAAAACGAATGTTTTCTCCCTCGGACAAAACTGCTGTTTTAATGCCGCCACAACCGTATCGAAGCTGCGTCTCTGCTCCGCGGACAGATCCAGTAGTATGCTGCGGGCGTTACCCCTCAAACTGACACATAAGTTCAGCGCCTTTTCCTCTGCTGTCCAACGGTAGTACCGAGCGTATTCAAGGAGGTGAGCCTCATATTCCGGCCACGGATCAGTTCCGTCGTATGTCATTAATCTGGCTACTCCTGCCCTTGGTGCTGGCTGTTGTACTGCTTCTGCCTGCTGCTGCTTTCCGGTTACTGCCAGGTGCTGCTGAAACACCTCCATTTGGGTCGCCAATAATCTGGTCAGGTTGTCGACTAAGTTCTCTCCGCCTTCCGGGTCCGCATCCGGTTCCCGATCGCCAGCCTGGTCCGGAAAGTTAACTTCCGCCTCTGCTAACTGCTCTGCAGGCTGTTCTCCTTGAGGAACCCGGAGGGGCTCGTCTGCAACTGCTTTCTGCATTTCCGGCTGCAACAGCTTCCGCTCGGCAGGACGAACCGCTTCCTTTTCCGCAACCGGCATCTGCAACGGCTCAGCTCCTACTGCTCCTACAGGCTGCTCCGTGTCCGACACGGCTGCCTTCAGCTGCTGTTCCGCCAATTTGCCCCGTCTAGTAGTCATACTGCAGATGATCCCACCGCTGCCACCAAAAAGTTGTAACGGGTTTGAACCCTTCTGTGACGTCTTGATGAACCGATTTTCTAGGGAGGTGGGTGAGTTGTTGTTTAACCGGAGCTGAAACGGTAAAACTCCGGGAAACTGCTACTGTTGTACGGTTGAACTCCGGCTAGAAGTCTCTAAGGTTGGTAGCGTGGTCTGGAATGGACCTCTTAACCGTTGCCCGACTGCTAATCTGCAACTGCACCTGTAAAGTAAGGATCCGGAGGCGTTTCCGTCTCCGGGTACTGCAACTGCTCCGTCGGGAAACCGCTTTACTGCAACAGCTCCGTCGTTTTCCGTCTTACTGCAAACTGCGACTGCGCCTGGAATAAAGAATCCGGGAACGTTGCCGTTTCCGAATACTGCAACCGCTCTGCCAGGTTCCGCCGCACTGCAATCTGCTCCGGTTGGCTCCGCCTCACCGCAACCTGCGACTGCACCTGAAATGGAGTATCTCGGAAGTGTTCCTACTTCCGGTTACCGCAACCGCTCCGTCAGGTACTGCCTCTGCAACTCCGTCGTCCGGTACCGCCTCTGCAACTGCTTCGTCGTTTCCGTCTCTGCAACTGCTCCGTCCGATACCGCCTCCGTAGTTGCTCCGTTGATTTCCACCTCCGTCTCCGTCTCCGACTCCTTCCTCGGTGATCTGGGTTCTTAGATCACCCTAAGACGTCTTTACAACTTGGTCTTAACCGACTGTAGTCTTATCTCCCTTTACTCCGTATAACTGTCTTTTCCGGGAAACTAACTTTATTATAACTTCCAGTTCCCTAACGAACACGGAAAAACAACTCGGTTGAAGTTTTCATGTTTATTTTCCAAGTTCACAGTCGGAAGACTTAACTGCTATCATCTGGATGACTCTATCCGGAACAAGGGAGTACTCTGCTATGGGAGAAGGGGTCTGCACAGGTCGACGTCAGGACACCAACTCCGCCGTCCGCTGTGAAGCGGGGGCTTTTATAGACCTGAGACCCACGTCACGTGACCAACCTATTGTGACGTCATAGTCCGCCAAAACACTGATATTTTCCGGATTTCTAAAAACACTCTAGAACCAATCAGTGGCTGACACGTCACCTTTTAAACCGAAAACGAGGCTGATCACATGACCTTCCGGAAATAACGTCATTACGTTTTTGTACTCCATTGTTCCGGCTCCGTGTCCGGTTCCGTCTCCGTCTCCGGATCCGTCTCCGGCTTTACCAACATCATAAATTACTAAGTTCCGAGACGGAAAACCTTTAAAACATTAACAATACGGAACCGTATGAACCTTTAAACACATATACACCCTAATAAACGGTTATTTAACCATAATATCACAAAACACTAACATAAATACCTAGGGGAAACCTTTGGGTACGCCCCAAAACCGTTACAATACCAAATTATGAACACATGTGTTCGTAAGTTATCACTAAATGAAATTTATGACCGGTTGACCACTGTGTTACATAGATACTCTATGTATTTGCATTGACTGCAGGAGGTATTACTGATTAAGATATCACTTGTGTTACAATGCTGTATCTGGACATCAAAGAAAGGTCTTGTACAAATCACCTTCCGCAAGCAGAGATAGGTATCAAACTTGACAATTGCAGGGTGTTTGGCTGCCTCTCTTGATTATTCCAGTACCGCCCGCCCCTCCCCCGCCGCCTTCAACCCACCCCCCCCCCCCACCCCACTCCGATCTCTCCCTCCAATTCCGCATTCGATTGGCTCCCACTCCTCACCTCCTCACACCCAATAAAACTTAATTGTTAGGCAGACTATTCATTACACTGCTATTGTGTAAACGCGAACAATCATCCAACAAAGGAAAGTCTGTTGTTTCTGTTGTTATTAGTATACAATGAAAGTGGCGTATGGTTCCAGGGTCGGCTTCAGTCTTGCTATATTACAGCAGCTTTTGTTTTGAAAATATTTTTCCAACAAATATATCTAAGCAATTCCTCAAAAATAATTTCTCACTTTGATAGTTTTCTCTTGATGGTATATTTTTTCCTCAATCACTAGTTAGCGCTGACACCTACTTGTTTTTCACTCTACATCTAACACGGAAATAGTAATCATGATTGTAATCATGATTACAATGGATAAGTAATTGTAATCGATTACATCTATATTTGCCTGTAATCGTAATCGTAATTTAATCATCAAATGTGTGAGTAATCGTAATCGTAATCGTAATTGATTACATTGACCTTGTAATCGCCCCATGTCTGGTCAAGGTGAAATTTCATTCATAATACCCTTTAGACATGTTTGTCTAGTGCCACCAGTCCGAAAATAACGTCCGTTTTGCTCTACGACGCACCGTTTCCGAGATATCGACCAAAACGAAAATTGCTGACTCCGCAGAAAGTTTCAATGTCAAGGTCAAAGTTCATACATAATACCCTTTAGACATGTTTGTCTAGTGCCACGAGTCCGAAAATAACGTCCGTTTCGCTCTACAACGCATCGTTTCCGTGATATCAACGAGAACGAAAAATGCCGACTCGGCGAAAAGTTTCTGGTCAAGGTCAAAGTTCATCCATAATACCCTTTAGACATTTTTGTCTAGGGTGAAGAGTCTGAAAATAACGTCCGTTTCGCTCTACCACGCACCGTTTCCGAGATATCGACGAAAACAAAACAAAAATGCTGACTCGGCAGAAAAATTCGAGGTCAAGGTCAAAGTTTATACAAAATACCCTCTAGACATGCTTTGTCTAGTGCCACGAGTCCGAAAATAATGTCCGTTTCGCTCTACGATGCACTGTTTCTGAGATATCGACGAAAACGAAAAATGCCGACTCAGTGAACAAATTTCAGGTCAAGGTCAGAGTTCATCCATAATACCCTTTAGACATGTTTGTTTAGTGTCACGAGTCCGAAAATAACGACTGTTTTGCACTACGACCCAACATTTTCGAGATATCGACGAAAACGAAAAATGCTGACTTGGCAGTAAAATTCAAGGTCAAGGTCAAAGTTCATACATAATACCCTTTGGACATGTTTGTCTAGTGCCACGAGTCCGAAAATAACATCCGTTTCGCTCTACGATGCACTGTTTCCGAGATATCGACGAAAACGAAAAATGCCGACTCAGTGAAAAAAATTCAGGTCAAGGTCAAAGTTCATCCATAATACCCTTTAGACATGTTTGTTTAGTGTCACGAGTCCGAAAATAACGACCGTTTTGCTCTACGACCCAACGTTTCCGAGATATCGACGAAAACGAAAAATGCTGACTCGGCAGAAAAATTCAAGGTCAAGGTCAAAGTTCATACCCTTTGGACATGTTTGTCTAGTGCCACGAGTCCGAAAATAACGTCCGTGTTTGTCTAGTGCCTCGAGTCCGAAAATAACGTCCATTTCGCTCTACGACACAACGTTTCCGAGATATCGACGAAAACGAAAAATGCCGACTTGGCGAAAAAATTTCAGGTCAAGGTCAATGTTCATCCATAATACCCTTTAGACATTTTTGTCTAGAGTGACGAGTCTGGAAAGTTCAAGGTCAAAGTTCATCCATAATACCCTTTAGACATTTTTGTCTAGGGTGACAAGTATGAAAATAACAACCGTTTCGCTCTACGATGCACCGTTTCCGAGATATCGACCAAAACAAAAAATGCTGACTAGGCAGAAAAATTCAAGGTCAAGGTCAAAGTTCATTCATAATACCCTTTAGACATGTTTGTTTAGTGTCACGATTCCGAATATAACGTCCGTTTTGCTCTACGACGCACCGTTTCCGAGATATCAACGAAAACGGAAAATGCTGACTCGGCAGAAAAATTGAAGGTCTAGGTCAAAGTTCATACATAGTACCCTTTAGACATGTTTGTCTAGTGCCTCGAATCCGAAAATAACGTCCGTTTCGCTCTACGACGCACCGTTGCCGACTTGGCGAAAAAATTTCAGGTCAAGGTCAATGTTCATCCATATAGCCCTTTAGACATTTTGTCTAGGGTGACGAGTCTGAAAATAACGTCCGTTTCACTCTATGACGCACCGTTTCCGAGATATCGACGAAAACGAAAAATGCTGACTCGTCAGAAAAATTCAAGGTCAAGGTCAAAGTTCATTCATAATACCCTTTAGACATGTTTGTTTAGTGCCACGAGTCCGAAAATAACGTCCGTTTTGCTCTATGCCGCACCGTTTCCGAGATATCGACGAAAACGAAAAATGCCGACTTGGCGAAAAAAATTCAGGTCAAGGTCAATGTTCATCCATAATAACCTTTAGACATTTTTGTCTAGGGTGACGAGTCTGGAAATAACGTCCGTTTCGCTCTACGACGCACCGTTTCTGAGATATCGACGAAAACGAAAAATGCTGACTCGGCAGAAAATTCAAGGTCAAGGTCAAAGTTCATTCATAATAAATACCCTTCAGACATCTTTGTTCAGTGCCATGAGTTAGAAAATAACGTCCGTTTTGCTCTACAACGCACCGTTTCCGAGATATCGACAGAAACGGAAAATGCTGACTCGGCAGAAAATTTCAAGGTCAAGGTCAAAGTTCATCCATAATACCCTTTAGACATGTCTGTCTAGTGCCATGAGTCTGAAATAATGTCCGTTTTGCTCTATGACGCACCGTTTCCGAGATATCGATGAAAACGAAAAATGCCGACTCGGCAGAAAAATTCAAGGTCCAGGTCAAAGGTCATCTTTAATACCTCTTAAACATGTTTGTCTAGGGCGACAGAAAAATTCAATGTCAAGGTCAAAGGTCATCCTTAATACCCAACAGACATTTTTGTCTAGGCAACGAGTCTGAAAAAAACGTCCATTTCGCTCTACGACGCACCATTTCCGAGATATCGATGAAAACGAAAAATGCTGACTTGGCCAATTAATTTCAGGTCAAGGTCAAAGTTCATCAATAATACCCCTTAGACATGTTTGTCTAGTGCCACGAGTCCGAAAATAATGTCGTTTTTGCTCTACGATGCACCGTTTCCGAGATATCGACGAAAACGAAAAATGCCGACTCGGCGAAAAAATTTCAGGTCAAGGTCAAAGTTCATCCATAATACCCTTTAGACATTTTTGTCTAGGATGACGAGTCTGAAAATAACGTCCGTTTCGCTTTAGGACGCACCGTTTCCGAGATTTCGACAAAAACGAAAAATGCTGACTCGGCAGAAAAATTCAAGGTCATGGTCAAAGTTCATTCATAAAACCCTTTAGACATGTTTGTTTAGTGCCACGAGTCCGAAAATAACGTCCGTTTTGCTCTACGACGCTCCGTTTCCAAGATATCGACGAAAACGAAAAATGCTGACTCGGCAGAAGAATATAAGGTCAAGGTCAAAGTTCATCCATAATACCCTTTAGACATGTTTGTATAGTGCCACGAGTCTGAAAATAACGTCCGTTTCGCTCTACGACGCACCATTTCCGAGATATCGACGAAAACGCAAAATGCAGACTCGGCGAAAAAATTTCAGGTCAAGGTCAAAGTTCATCCATAACACTCATTAGATACCTTGTCGAGGGCGACGAGTCTGAAAATAACGTCCGTTTTGCTCTACGGCGCACCGTTTCTGAGATATCGACCAAAACGAAAAATGCTGACTCAGCAGAAAAATTCAAGGTCAAGGTCAAAGTTCATTCATAATACCCTTTAGACATGTTTGTTTAGTGCCACCAGTCCGAAAATAACGTCCGTTTATGCTCTACGATGCACCGTTTCCGAGATATCGACGAAAACGAAAAATGCCGACTCGGCGAAAAAAATTTCAGGTCAAGGTCAAAGTTCATCCATAATACCCTTTAGACATTTTTGTCTAGGATGACGAGTCTGAAAATAACGTCCGTTTCGCTTTAGGACGCACCGTTTCCGATATTTCGACAAAAACGAAAAATGCTGACTCGGCAGAAAAATTCAATGTCAAGGTCAAAGTTCATACATAATACCCTTTAGACATGTTTGTCTAGTGCCACGAGTCCGAAAATAACGTCCGTTTCGCTCTACAACGCATCGTTTCCGTGATATCAACGAGAACGAAAAATGCCGACTCGGCGAAAAGTTTCTGGTCAAGGTCAAAGTTCATCCATAATACCCTTTAGACATTTTTGTCTAGGGTGAAGAGTCTGAAAATAACGTCCGTTTCGCTCTACCACGCACCTTTTCCGAGATATCGACGAAAACAAAACAAAAATGCTGACTCGGCAGAAAAATTCGAGGTCAAGGTCAAAGTTCATACAAAATACCCTCTAGACATGCTTTGTCTAGTGCCACGAGTCCGAAAATAATGTCCGTTTCGCTCTACGATGCACTGTTTCTGAGATATCGACGAAAACGAAAAATGCCGACTCAGTGAACAAATTTCAGGTCAAGGTCAGAGTTCATCCATAATACCCTTTAGACATGTTTGTTTAGTGTCACGAGTCCGAAAATAACGACCGTTTTGCACTACGACCCAACATTTCCGAGATATCGACGAAAACGAAAAATGCTGACTTGGCAGTAAAATTCAAGGTCAAGGTCAAAGTTCATAAATAATAATACCCTTTGGACATGTTTGTCTAGTGCCACGAGTCCGAAAATAACATCCGTTTCGCTCTACGATGCACTGTTTCCGAGATATCGACGAAAATGAAAAATGCCGACTCAGTGAAAAAAATTCAGGTCAAGGTCAAAGTTCATCCATAATACCCTTTAGACATGTTTGTTTAGTGTCACGAGTCCGAAAATAACGACCGTTTTGCTCTACGACCCAACGTTTCCGAGATATCGACGAAAACGAAAAATGCTGACTCGGCAGAAAAATTCAAGGTCAAGGTCAAAGTTCATACCCTTTGGACATGTTTGTCTAGTGCCACGAGTCCGAAAATAACGTCCGTGTTTGTCTAGTGCCTCGGGTCCGAAAATAACGTCCATTTCGCTCTACGACGCAACGTTTCCGAGATATCGACGAAAACGAAAAATGCCGACTTGGCGAAAAAATTTCAGGTCAAGGTCAATGTTCATCCATAATACCCTTTAGACATTTTTGTCTAGAGTGACGAGTCTGAAAAGTTCAAGGTCAAAGTTCATCCATAATACCCTTTAGACATTTTTGTCTAGGGTGACAAGTATGAAAATAACAACCGTTTCGCTCTACGATGCACCGTTTCCGAGATATCGACCAAAACAAAAAATGCTGACTAGGCAGAAAAATTCAAGGTCAAGGTCAAAGTTCATTCATAATACCCTTTAGACATGTTTGTTTAGTGTCACGATTCCGAATATAACGTCCGTTTTGCTCTAGGACGCACCGTTTCCGACTTGGCGAAAAAATTTCAGGTCAAGGTCAATGTTCATCCATATAGCCCTTTAGACATTTTGTCTAGGGTGACGAGTCTGAAAATAACGTCCGTTTCACTCTATGACGCACCGTTTCCGAGATACCGACGAAAACGAAAAATGCTGACTCGTCAGAAAAATTCAAGGTCAAGGTCAAAGTTCATTCATAATACCCTTTAGACATGTTTGTTTAGTGCCACGAGTCCGAAAATAACGTCCGTTTTGCTCTATGCCGCACCGTTTCCGAGATATTGACGAAAACGAAAAATGCCGACTTGGCGAAAAAAATTCAGGTCAAGGTCAATGTTCATCCATAATAACCTTTAGATATTTTTGTCTAGGGTGACGAGTCTGGAAATAACGTCCGTTTCGCTCTACGACGCACCGTTTCTGAGATATCGACGAAAACGAAAAATGCTGACTCGGCAGAAAATTCAAGGTCAAGGTCAAAGTTCATTCATAATAAATACCCTTCAGACATCTTTGTTCAGTGCCATGAGTTAGAAAATAACGTCCGTTTTGCTCTACAACGCACCGTTTCCGAGATATCGACAGAAACGGAAAATGCTGACTCGGCAGAAAATTTC
Source organism: Terebella lapidaria (assembly GCA_949152475.1). NCBI lineage: Eukaryota > Metazoa > Annelida > Polychaeta > Terebellida > Terebellidae > Terebella > Terebella lapidaria. The sequence continues at coordinate 40,219,134 of OX424562.1, read as the reverse complement.
AAGGTCAAGGTCAAAGTTCATCCATAATACCCTTTAGACATGTCTGTCTAGTGCCACGAGTCTGAAATAATGTCCGTTTTGCTCTATGACGCACCGTTTCCGAGATATCGATGAAAACGAAAAATGCCGACTCGGCAGAAAAATTCAAGGTCCAGGTCAAAGGTCATCTTTAATACCTCTTAGACATGTTTGTCTAGGGCGACAGAAAAATTCAATGTCAAGGTCAAAGGTCATCCTTAATACCCAACAGACATTTTTGTCTAGGCAACGAGTCTGAAAAAAACGTCCATTTCGCTCTACGACGCACCATTTCCGAGATATCGATGAAAACGAAAAATGCTGACTTGGCCAATTAATTTCAGGTCAAGGTCAAAGTTCATCAATAATACCCCTTAGACATGTTTGTCTAGTGCCACGAGTCCGAAAATAATGTCGTTTTTGCTCTACGATGCACCGTTTCCGAGATATCGACGAAAACGAAAAATGCCGACTCGGCGAAAAAATTTCAGGTCAAGGTCAAAGTTCATCCATAATACCCTTTAGACATTTTTGTCTAGGATGACGAGTCTGAAAATAACGTCCGTTTCGCTTTAGGACGCACCGTTTCCGAGATTTCGACAAAAACGAAAAATGCTGACTCGGCAGAAAAATTCAAGGTCATGGTCAAAGTTCATTCATAAAACCCTTTAGACATGTTTGTTTAGTGCCACGAGTCCGAAAATAACGTCCGTTTTGCTCTACGACGCTCCGTTTCCAAGATATCGACGAAAACGAAAAATGCTGACTCGGCAGAAGAATATAAGGTCAAGGTCAAAGTTCATCCATAATACCCTTTAGACATGTTTGTCTAGTGCCACGAGTCCGAAAATAACGTCCGTTTCGCTCTACGACGCACCATTTCCGAGATATCGACGAAAACGCAAAATGCAGACTCGGCGAAAAAATTTCAGGTCAAGGTCAAAGTTCATCCATAACACCCATTAGATACCTTGTCTAGGGCGACGAGTCTGAAAATAACGTCCGTTTTGCTCTACGGCGCACCGTTTCTGAGATATCGACCAAAACGAAAAATGCTGACTCAGCAGAAAAATTCAAGGTCAAGGTCAAAGTTCATTCATAATACCCTTTAGACATGTTTGTTTAGTGCCACCAGTCCGAAAATAACGTCCGTTTATGCTCTACGATGCACCGTTTCCGAGATATCGACGAAAACGAAAAATGCTGACTCTGCAGAAAAATTCAAGGTCAAGGTCAAAGTTCATCCATAATACAGTTTAGACATGTTTGTCTAGTGCCACTTTTCAAGGTCAAGGTCAAAGTTCGTCCATAATCCCCTTTAGACATGTTTATCTAGTGCCACGAGTCCGAAAATAACGTCCATTTTGCACTACGACGCACCGTTTCCGAGATATCGACGAAAACGAAAAATGCCGACTCGGCAGAAAAATTCAAGGTCCAGGTCAAAGGTCATCTTTAATACCTCTTAGACATGTTTGTCTAGGGCGACAAGTCTAAAAAATAACGTCCGTTTCGCTCTACGACGCACCGTTTCCGAGATAGGCAGGAAACTTCAAGCATGACTGGGCGAAAACTCTTCCGACCTCCAAGTCAATGGTCGTTTGACGGATTGATCCCAGATTCAATAGGGTTCTTCCCTGTTGATATATGAACCTCCATGCAAAGTTCTGCAGTCCAAAAAAACAACACTGATTTCATCCTCATGGTCCTAACGGACCTCGGATCCGGCTGAAAAACAATAGGGTTCTTCCACATAATATGTCTGACCAATGCTGAAAATTTGGCGAAGATACATCGAGGCAAACTAAAGTTATCGGTCGGAAACTAAAACGGCGGAAAACAAAAACAAAAACATTCTGCTAAAACCAAAAAGGCATTTCTTCCGAAATGCCTCAATAAAGGCTGATATTGATCTACGGACGTGTTGAAGGCCTTCTTGAAGCCAATCCCACTCTTCTCAAAAGACTTGATAGGGACCTTCAAATATGTAGTGAAGCACTCCCCACGTCCTACTTTAATGACAGGATCGTCTCAGAGGTGTGCCCCCCAAGGCTCAGTTCCTGGGTTACATATTCCACCTCAGTCGATATTTGACATCTGCGCCGGAAGTTCAGCGTCTCAAAAAGATCTATGTCAAGCGGCCATTTTATCTACTTCAAAACATCCAATTTAAAAACTTCGAAATTGTTCCAATGATTGGTGCAGTTAGTTAGTACGGTGTCTGAATAGGATATAATTTTCCGGCCGGTTGATGAGAACCCTGTTCATGAACAACCTTTGCAAATGTACGGTATAAATATGAGAATAAAAAGACCTGTCAGTGGTATGTGATAACAGTATGTCACTCACCAGTAAGTTATCAATTTTCCTTCGAGAATACGTCCTAAAGTTGATGAATATTTCAAAGCCGATTTGCTTGCCTTAGTTGTATATTAAGTTTTGTAAGCAAATAAGTGTTCGTCATACAATCAATCATGCTGTCATAATCCCCCGCACACAACTAGAACATGACAACCCTCCTAATATGGTCCAAATAGGTCCATATAATGAAATTATTAGGGTTGTCACTTTACACAAGCCGGGTGCAACGAACTTTTAAAATCTGCCATATGGCCGCCATACTATACCGGACATGTTGGACATATATCATTCATCACAATCTCGAATTCACATGCCAAACGACGTGTCGACGTGTAGAAATTTTCATTGCTATTTTAATTCTGCTATTTGTGAAATGTTTTTTTTTTTTTTTTGTATCTACATCTCACTTTATCATTGTAGTCATATAGTGGACAACTCTGCTAATGTAACTCGTGGACAATATGACCAGGTTAGCACTGATCCGCGTTATTTATGAGGTGGGAATGTAACAATAACAAACTCATTATTGAGATATGGTATCGAAAATATCGTTCCAAAAATATACAAAAACATATTGTTATGTAAGCAAAATTCACTGTTCGATAAAAGATCCACGTTAGTAAGTAAGTAAGTAAGTAATTTATTTTATCATTCGGCAAAGAAGCCGATATGAAAGGAAATCACACAAAAACACAAACGGCTGTACACCCATGAACAGAAAAGGGCTAAAACATACACAAATTACATTATATACGGGTGAGTGTGATACCCAAAAACATGGTAAATACAAGAATTAAAAGCATACCGGGGTTTCTCGTAATATGGCCCACCCGATTTATGGCCCATGGACCATCTTTCGGGAAATAATCCCAAAAGATGGCCCATGGGCGATAATTTGGTGATGTGATTTTTCCTATAATGTATTTTCGATGAAAATGTGAACGATTTATTGACATGGATGTATTCCATTAAACATCTGTCAAGTATTTACATCATGAAACTGTCACAGGGGCGTCAAAACAACGGGGTGACTGTTAGTGTTACGCTTATTGGCTTGAAATAGGGGCGTCGAAATCTCAATTCAATGTGAGGAGTAACTTGCACCGCGGAAAGTTTCAAGTAACAACAGTATACTATAGGCCTAAACTATATAATTATACAGGTATTACTTGTACAATAATATTTCGTGTGAACGAAATACGTAACTGGAATAATTGAAAAGAGCTTAATGGTATATCAAGGTGTGTATATTTTCATATTAGAGGCACCGATGCGCAATTTTTATCTATCGGTGAGATTTCTTATTCTATTGCCTAATGTTTCTCTGATATAGACATGCATTTCAAAACTAAACATATATCCGTCATATATTCAGTATTTTGTCGATGCATTGGTGGAAAACGGTTCTTCCGGTAGATCGCCCATGGGCCATAATTCGGATTCGATTTTTATTCAGTGAGATGCTATTTTCCGAAAGATCGCCCAGGGCCATATTACGGAATACCCCAGTAACCACCGGCCTATCCCATATACAGAGAAAAAAAAGAGAATCCAATGTGAACAGACAAAGAATGGAAGTAAAGAAAATAGAAGTTGGATGTTAGTGAGACGCGAAAGAGCATAACTATAAACAAGGGGATGCAAGCATGAGAATGGAAATACATGTTGTAATAGCAAAATTAATTTGAATAACAATAGGAACCCCATTGAATAGTAATTTAATAACATTAATAGTGAACAATAAAGTACAAAGACAAACTACTACATAGAGATACAGGTATTGTATAAACATTCATATATACCGACTATAAATAATATTGAACAGCAATATTGAGCGAATTTAAATAAAAACTAAAGAATGGAACACAAATCAAGGAATTGAAACAACAAAGTGAAAAATAAATACATGCATGCCACAATGTAAGAACTAGAGACACATATTGAACCCAGAAACTAAGAATCACCCCCTCCCCCCCCCCCCCCCTTCCCCAACCAAACCCAACACCATACTCCTAACCCGGCTCTACACAACATTCATCAAAAAACCACACGGAAAATGCTTACTCGGCAGAAAATTTCAAGGTCAAGGTCAAAGTTCATCCATAATACCCTTTAGACATGTCTGTCTAGTGCCACGAGTCTGAAATAACGTCCGTTTTGCTCTATGACACACCGTTTCCGAGATATCGATGAAAACGAAAATTGCTGACTCCGCAGAAAAATTCAATGTAAAGGTCAAAGGTCATCCTTAATACCCAACAGACATGTTTGTCTAAGGCAACGAGTCTGAAAAAAACGTCCATTTCGCTCTACGACGCACCGTTTCCGAGACATCGACGAAAACGAAAAATGCTGACTTGGCCAATTAATTTCAGGTCAAGGTCAAAGTTCATCAATACTACCCCTTAGATATGTTTGTCTAGTGCCACGAGTCTGAAATAATGTCCTTTTCGCTCTACGATGCACCGTTTCCGAGATATCGACGAAAACGAAAAATGCCGACTCGGCGAAAAAATTTCAGGTCAAGGTCAAAGTTCATCCATAATACCCTTTAGACATTTTTGTCTAGGATGACGAGTCTGAAAATAACGTCCGTTTCGCTTTAGGACGCACCGTTTCCGAGATTTCGACGAAAACGAAAAATGCTGACTCGGCAGAAAAATTCAAGGTCATGGTCAAAGTTCATTCATAAAACCCTTTAGACATGTTTTTTAGTGCCACGAGTCCGAAAATAACGTCCGTTTTGCTCTACGACGCTCCGTTTCTAAGATATCGACGAAAACGAAAAATGCTGACTCGGCAGAAGAATATAAGGTCAAGGTCAAAGTTCATCCATAATACCCTTTAGACATGCTTGTCTAGTGCCACGAGTCCGAAAATAACGTCCGTTTCGCACCATTTCCGAGATATCGACGAAAACGCAAAATGCCGACTCGGCGAAAAAATTTCAGGTCAAGGTCAAAGTTCATCCATAACACCCATTAGATATCTTGTCTAGGGCGACGAGTCCGAAAATAACGTCCGTTTTGCTCTACGACGCTCCGCTTCTGAGATATCGACGAAATCGAAAAATACTGACTCAGCAGAAAAATTCAAGGTCAAGGTCAAAGTTCATTCATAATACCCTTTAGACATGTTTGCTCTACGATGCACCGTTTCCGAGATATCGACGAAAACGAAAAATGCTGACTCTGCAGAAAAATTCAAGGTCAAGGTCAAAGTTCATCCATAATACCCTTTAGACATGTTTGACTAGTGCCACTTTTCAAGGTCAAGGTCAAAGTTCGTCCATAATCCCCTTTAGACATGTTTGTCTAGTGCCACAAGTCCGAAAATAACGTCCATTTTGCTCTACGACGCACCGTTTCCGAGATATCGACGAAAACGAAAAATGTCGACTCGGCAGAAAAATTCAAGGTCAAGGTCAAAGATCATCCTTAATACCTCTTAGACATGTTTGTCTAGGGCGACAAGTCTAAAAAATAACGTCCGTTTCGCTCTACGACGCACCGTTTTCGAGATTGGCATGAAACTTCAAGCATGACTGGGCGAAAACTCTTTCGACCTCCAAGTCAAAGGTCGTTTGACGGATTGATCCCAGATTCAATAGGGTTCTTCCCTGTTGATATATGAACCTCCATGCAAAGTTCTGCAGTCCAAAAAACAACACTGATTTCATCCTCACGGACCTCACGGACCTCGGATCCGGCTGAAAAACAATAGGGTTCTTCCACATAATATGTCTGACCAATGCTGAAAATTTTGACAAACTAAAGTTATCGGTCGGAAACTAAAACGGCGGAAAACAAAAACAAAAACAAAAAACATTCTGCTAAAACCAAAAGGGCATTTCTTCCGAAATGCCTCAATAAAGGCTGATATTGATCACTCTACGGACGTGTTGAAGGCCTTCTTGAAGCCAATCCCACTCTTCTCAAAAAACTTGATAGGGACCTTCAAATACGTAGTGAAGCACTCCCCACGTCCTACCTTAATGACAGGATCGTCTCAGAGGTGTGCCCCCCCCCCCCCCCCCCAAGGCTCAGTTCCTGGGTTACATATTCCACCTCAGTCGATATTTGACATCTGCGCCGGAAGTTCAGCGTCTCAAAAAGATCTATGTCAACATCCAATTTAAAAACTTCGAAATTGTTCCAATGATTGGTGCAGTTAGTTAGTACGGTGTCTGAATAGGATATAATTTTCCGGCCGGTTGATGAGAACCCTGTTCATGAACAACCTTTGCAAATGTACGGTATAAATATGTATAGGATAGGGCCCCAGGCTGAGGAAGGAACCCGACGGCGAAGCCGGAGGGTCCTATCTGCAATAGATCCGAAGCCGTGGGCCCTATCCGACATAGTTCAGGATTCCCCCAATGATATATTTCACAAACAGAGTTTGGAATATCTGCTTCACCCATCAAATACGTTTTTAATAAAATTATTTTTGTATATTCATGATATACAATTTCTCCTATAACCAAAAGCCATGCATATATTAGTTGCTTTTGTTCACATGGTTCACGACAGCCAGTGACATTCCACCCCTCTCCCCAACCACCCCCACACCCTCTTGGCCCTATACAAATCTCCCCCCCCCCCCCCCCCCCTCCGCCGATGCATGTCTGGGTTGCCAGGTCGAAGTACGCTGATCCTTTCATGTTCTCGCTTCACTTGTTGTTATTTTGCTACACACAAAAACCGGGAACGAATGCACGTGTATTGCATTGCATGCAATCGCTGAGTTCTCCAGCGTACCAGTGTCAACAATATTACTCCAAACACTAAATGTCAACCCAGTCTATATGCGAGTCATACAACTAAACGTGGTCACACTTGAATGACCTCAGTGGCTAACACCTGAACGGGTATAAACAAACCAATATCAATATGTCATGTCATGTATCACAGTATCGACACCATTTACATATTTGGTATCCTGGCTATGAGAGACGAATTTATAGTGAGTACCAGTACCGTGACACTTTTGGTTAAAGCCCTGGCTGTGTACTGTCCATGTACATGAAATATTTGACGTGTTTTGCATACATTCCTCACTGACTGGAGGACAGATAATTGTGTTTCATTCTCGGATCGTAGATGAGGAAAGCCATTCTAATGGGACAATCTTGTTGTCAATGCGATCATCCAGTTCAAAATGAATCGCCACTACATTTCATTTTCGTGTGCTGCCACCTGTCGCCAAATGTTGGTGTAATTCAATATGAACACCATCAACATTGCATGACGTGGTATCTACATAGTCCGGCACAGCGTGCAGTCTATAACGTCATCCGGATTAAATTTCGGCAATGATGAAACGACTCAAGTGAACAAACATGTGTAGTTTTTGGCATACACTGTTTGTACACTCGAAGTCTTTCCTATTTTTATATTTCTTTCAGGTTCCTATCTAGATAGGAACCTCCCTGAGAGGTTCCTATTAAAAATAGGGACTTGGCGATGACAAAAGAATCATGAACTATGAGAATAAAAAGACCTGTCAGTGGTATGTGATAACAGTATGTCACTCACCAGTAAGTTATCAATTTTCCTTCGAGAATACGTCCTAAAGTTGATGAATATTTCAAAGCCGATTTGCTTGCCTTAGTTGTATATTAAGTTTTGTAAGCAAATAAGTGTTCGTCATACAATCAATCATGCTGTCATAGTCCCCCGCACACAGCTAGAACATGACAACCATCCTAATATGGTCCAAATAGGTCCATATAATGAAATTATTAGGGTTGTCACTTTACACAAGCCGGGTGCAACGAACTTTTAAAATCTGCCATATGGCCGCCATACTATACCGGACATGTTGGACATATATCATTCATCACAATCTCGAATTCACATGCCAAACGACGTGTCGACGTGTAGAAATTTTCATTGCTATTTTAATTCTGCTATTTGTGAAATGTTTTTATTTTTTTTTGTATCTACATCTCACTTTATCATTGTAGTCATATAGTGGACAACTCTGCTAATGTAACTCGTGGACAATATGACCAGGTTAGCACTGATCCGCGTTATTTATGAGGTGGGAATGTAACAATAACAAACTCATTATTGAGATATGGTATCGAAAATATCGTTCCGAAAATATACACAAACATATTGTTATGTAAGCAAAATTCACTGTTCGATAAAAGATCCACGTAAGTAAGTAAGTAAGTAAGTAAGTAAGTAAGTAAGTAATTTATTTTATCATTCGGCAAAGAAGCCGATATGAAAGGAAATCACACAAAAACACAAACGGCTGTACACCCATGAACAGAAAAGGGCTAAAACATACACAAATTACATGTATATACGGGTGAGTGTGATATCCAAAAACATGGTAAATACAAGAATTAAAAGCATACCGGGGTTTCCCGTAATATGGCCCACCCGATTTATGGCCCATGGACCATCTTTCGGGAAATAATCCCAAAAGATGGCCCATGGGCGATAATTCGGATTTATTTTTTTAAAATTTTTGGTGATGTGATTTTTCCTATAACGTATTTTCGATGAAAATGTGAACGATTTATTGACATGGATGTATTCCATTAAACATCTGTCAAATTTTTACATCATGAAACTGTCACAGGGGCGTCAAAACAACGGGGTGACTGTTAGTGTTACGCTTATTGGCTTGAAATAGGGGCGTCGAAATCTCAATTCAATTTGAGGAGTAACTTGCACCGCGGAAAGTTTCAAGTAACAACAGTATACTATAGGCCTAAACTATATAATTATACAGGTATTACTTGTACAATAATATTTCGTGTGAACGAAATATGTAACTGGAAAAATTGAAAAGAGCTTAATGGTATATCAAGGTGTGTATATTTTCATATTAGAGGCACCGATGCGCAATTTTTATCTATCGGTGAGATTTCTTATTCTATTGCCTAATGTTTCTCTGATATAGACATGCATTTCAAAACTAAACATATATCCGTCATATATTCAGTATTTTGTCGATGCATTGGTGGAAAACGGTTCTTCCGGTAGATCGCCCATGGGCCATAATTCGGATTCGATTTTTATTCAGTGAGATGCTATTTTCCGAAAGATCGCCCAGGGCCATATTACGGAATACCCCGGTAACCACCGGCCTATCCCATATACAGAGAAAAAAAAAGAGAATCCAATGTGAACAGACAAAGAATGGAAGTAAAGAAAATAGAAGTTGGATGTTAGTGAGACGCGAAAGAGCATAACTATAAACAAGGGGATGCAAGCATGAGAATGGAAATACATGTTGTAATAGCAAAATTAATTTGAATAACAATAGGAACCCCATTGAATAGTAATTTAATAACATTAATAGTGAACAATACAGTACAAAGACAAACTACTACATAGAGATACAGGTATTGTATAAACATTCATATATACCGACTATAAATAATATTGAACAGCAATATTGAGCGAATTTAAATAAAAACTAAAGAATGGAACACAAATAAAGGAATTGAAACAACAAAGTGAAAATTAAATACATGCATGCCACAATGTAAGAAGTAGAGACACATATTGAACCCAGAAACTAAGAATCACCCCCTTCCCCCCCCCCCCCCTTCCCCAACCAAACCCAACACCATACTCCTAACCCGGCTCTACACAACATTCATCAAAAAACCACAAAACACACTTAGAAAATGTATGGCGGAGATAAACCAAACGTTTAAATGATTATTTAAACAGAATGACCTTGATAAGTTATGAACTAATCCGAGTATAAACCGTATATGGGGGATTGCCTAGTAAAAAAAAGACTGAAATTAATTTCATGAAATAAAGTGTATCATCAGTTTACACAGGCGTGTATGAATTGAAAAGCATGACCTTGACCTTATTTGCAAAAGTATGTTTATTTGGAATAATGTGAAATGAATGGGGTAACGAAGACCATATTTGAGGACCCTTATAAAGTAAGCATTGGGAAGCGATGTGGGTACGAAGGGGCGCGTATTGTAACTGTGAACATCTGCGGTATTCACGAACATATCCATGATACGGGACGGAAGGGTATGATGGGAACATAAATACATAAGTTTTGCTATTTCAGACGTGTAAAGATCAGATAATTTGAGTATTTTTGTATTTCTAAATAAGGGCTCAGAATGTGCATTGTAACTAGCACGAAAAACAATACGTATGGCCTTACGTTGCAAGACCTCCGCCCTTTTCAACGGCAACCCAGCAAAAATCCCGGAAATTAGATGGGACTGCACAAGTGAAAAATATGGAGTTTTCAAAATATTTTGTGGCATTATATTCTTTACAGATTTGAGCACATATATAGCGCTAGATAGCTTGGAATTAACATGAGAGATATGATCCTTTCAGCTGAGTTGGTCATCAATAAATATTCTCAAAAACTTAATAACGGATTTGCGTTGGATTGCTATATCAATGAATATTTGTAGATGATTAGGCATTGCAATATCCGATGTATGAGGAATGAACATATAATGTGTTTTCAGCACATTAAGAGACAATTTATTTGCCATAAACCACTCGCTCAAAGAGTTTAAATCAGTATTCAGACGTTCAACTATCTGAGTTAAATTCGATGAGGATGAAAATACGGTTGTATCATCAGCGAACTAGATAACACTAGATCGTTCCACCGCATTCGGTATGTGATTGACGTATATAATGAACAACAGGGGACCTTATATGGATCCCTGTGATATATTCAGATTTCATGGACTGTCTGCTGTGTATGTGTGAGGTGCGTCCGTGGTGTAAATTGCACATCTTACACGCGAAAGCTTTCAGTATCCATCACCCATGTGCATATGTTGACGAGATATAAATTGGATGTCAGGCGATAAGTCGAGAAGCCGATGTGAACACTCTATATCCCGATAGGAGACATCCTCGGCCCGTTGGTATTTCGTATCGGGTTGTTGCACGCTCGTATCTACTCCGACGGGTCAACAATGTGTTGTCTCTCGGATTATTGTATCGATTTGTCGGATTATCGCTTTGTCAGGTTATTGTATCGACTTATCGGCTCATCGACCTGTACCCACCAAAGCGACAAAGCGATGACCCTTTTGGAACACCATACATTCTCGACCCGTCAGAATAATGTATCCCTTTTGTCGCTTTGTCTCGTTATCGGTTTGTCGGATTATCGTATTGTAACGGGAATTCCCCCTCTGTGACGTCCGGATAAACGGTTTCTTGGAAGGTGGATGGATTTTTGTTAACCGGAGCTGAAACGGAAAATTCCGGGAAACTGCTGCTTGCACGGCTTAATCACGGCTAGAAGTCTCTAAGGGTTGGTAGCGTGGTCTGGAATGGACCTCCAACCGTTCTCCCCCCGACTGCAATCTGCAACTGCACCTGAAAAAAGGATTCCGGTGGCGTTTCCGCTACCAGTACTGCAACTGCTCTGTCGGGTCACCGTTTCCGCAACTGCTCCGTTGTTTCCGTCTCACTGCAACTACGGCTGCACCTGAAATGACGAATCTAGAAGCGTCTCCGCTTCCGACTCTGCAACAATTCCGTCAGGTACTGCCTCTGCGTCCGCTCCGCTGCTTTTGCCCCCACTGCAACCGCGACTGCACCTGAAATAGAGAATCTAGAAGCGTCTCCGCCTCGGGTACTGCAACTGCTCCTGTCGCCGCAACTGCTCCGTCAGGTACCGCCTCCGCAGTGGGTTCGTTGATTCCACCTCCGTCACCCTCAGACGTCGTTACAAACTTTGTCTTAACCGACCGTTAACTTGTCTCCCTTCTTCTCCGTATTACTTTAACTTTATCATAATTTCCAAGTTCCCTAACGAACACGGAAAAACAACCCGGAATAGGTTTTCAGCTTTATTCCTCAAAGTATACAGTCGGAAGACATAAACTGCAATCATCTGCATGACCTAAGCCGGAGCAAGGGAGTACTCTGCCATGGGAGAAGGGTCTGAACAGGTCGACGTCAGGACACCAACCCCGCCTCCGCTCTGAAGCGGGGGCTTTTATAGACCTGAGACCCAGGGTCACGTGACCGACCATTGTGACGTCATAGTCCGCCAAAACACTGATTTTTCCGGAATTTCCAAAAACATGCTAGAACCAATCATTGGCTGACACGTCACCTTTTAAACCGAAAATGAGAAATCGGATTTGCGTTGGATCGCTACGTTATCAATGAGTATTTGTAGATGATTAGGCATTGCAATATCCGATGTATGAGGAATGAACATATAATGTGTTTTCAGCACATTCAGAGACAATTTATTTGCCATAAACCACTCGCTCAAAGAGTTTAAATCAGTATTCAGACGTTCAACTATCTGAGTTAAATTCGATGAGGATGAAAATACGGTTGTATCATCAGCGAACTAGATAACACTAGATCGTTCCACCGCATTCGGTATGTGATTGACGTATATAATGAACACCAGGGGACCTAATATGGATCCCTGTGGTATATTTAGATTTCATGGACTGTCTGCTGTGTATGTGTGAGGTGCGTCCGTGGTGTAAATTGCACATCTTACACGCGAAAGCTTTTCAGTATCCATCACCCATGTGCATATGTTGACGAGATATAAATTGGATGTCAGGCGATAAGTCGAGAAGCCAATGTGAACACTCTATAACCCGATAGGAGACATCCTCGGCCCGTTGGCATTTCGTATCGGGTTGTCGCACGCTCGTATCTACTTCGACGGGTCAAAAATGTGTTGCCTCGTCGAGACATCACATTGTTGACCCGTCGGATTATTGTATCGATTTGTCGGATAATGGCTTTGTCAGGTTATCGTATCGACTTATCGGCTTATCGACCTGTACCCACCAAAGTGACAAAGCGATGGCTCTTTCGGAACACCATACATTCTCGACCCGTCAGATTAATGTATTTCTTTGTTGCTTTGTCTTGTTATCAGTTTGTCGGATTATCGTATCGATTTATCGGCTCGTCGACCTGTCGACTTAAATCCGCCAAAGCAACAAAGCGACAGCCCTTTTGGAACACCATACGTACCTCCTTAACACGATTGTCTCCAGCTTTTCCTTGCTGTCCGGATACGGCGGAAAGCCCACTTATCATATGGGCGAGTACGGCCGCCCTGGGGTTCACGGTCTGCCCTCCGGCGGACACATCCTGACCCCTTCTCTGAGCCACCAAACACATGCTGAACAACGTCGACACCAGCCGTCCCAGCTCCATGCTCAAGTCTCTGATAATAGCAACTCACACAATGAAATTTTGTGACGCTCTGTTCGCGAACAATTTCGCTCCTCACTTTTATAACCCTCGCCACGAGGGGGGGGGGGGTAGTTCTGAATTGGAGTTTGTTTCCTTGTATGTCAGATATATGTCTGTCTCATAATGTCTTGGATACGAAGATTCCAACAAGTGTGTCACCAATGGGGTTTCCGATGCTTGTCAGCATGAGCACTAGACTCAAGGGATGTGTGGTCCAACATTCGTGCAAATTGTTCGACATTAGTAGAGAATGACTGCACTTTGATACCGGAATGCCATGCGAACAGAAACTGAAACAAAAAATTACTAATATCTGACTAATTTTGATTCTTCATGAAGACGATGATAAAATCATGAGGACTTCAGGTGAATACTACCAAAATGTAATTCAAACCATTGTCATGGTATAGAACGCAACCATGATGGTGTAAACGTGTGTGTGTTGGGGGGGGGGGGGGGGGAGGGGGGTCTGCCCTATGTTTGGATATATAACATTCGACATGAATCAGGAAGTAATGCACTCGGACGAACCAACAGGGGGGTCTGGGGCATTCCATAACAACGCAATGAACTAAAATCTCTAATTCCATGTAACCTGATAGATGTGTTCCTTGGGATTCCTTGGGACACGTCCTTTGTCATGTAGACTTACGTGTTCACACGTCCCATTCCGTATGGCGAGGGTTTGTTCTAGCTGTTTGTCTTATCCTGGACCCTCGATCAGAGCAAACTGTACATTTACTACTCTAGCTAAAAAAAACCAGACAGATAACTACTGTAAAATGAGTTCTTCATCTGAATTCTGGGGTTTTTTTTTGTGTGTGTACAATTATGACTTACTGGAAAACCATTTAGTTCAATTAAGGATGCTTATCAGTCAGGATCCATGCCTTATCAGCAGAATTCTGGTATGTTTTGTTTGGCCTATAACTCTACAGTTTGGTAATGGATTGCGCTGAAAACTGTTGTGTAGGTTCTATCGACGACTACAATGCTTGCCCAATGGCCATATTGAAGACCCGGTCGGTATTCATACAGATCCTAAACGTTTTACACCGCCAATCAAATGCAACTTACATAGAAAACTGACAGCGTTTTAGGGTACAGTTTCTTGACTATGGTTAGATTACCTATCATAGAACAATAACCTACTGCCTGTTTTGGGATTTTCCTAAACACTTGATGGGAGTTTGATGGTCAAAATACCATGTTATATATCATCCGCATTGAAAATACACTGGGCAAAAGAAATTGATTGTCAATCGCATTAATAACGTCTATATCCGTTGGCATTGTAAACTCAACCGCAAACTACATCAAGAATTCAGCGACTCCAATATTTTTTAAGTGCAGTATATAACCAAAATCACAAAAACATCTCACTCCTGAGTACAACGTTCTCGACAGCTGAGCATTGACGGTATTTGCCATACGAATAATCCGCTGATCTGTACTTAGCGCTTCACTGACTAGCGGCACAAGACATTTTCGCCAGATCGCAATAGATATACACATTTACACATCAATTTGACATGATTATCGATGGGATACCTAAATTTCAAGGGTAGGTTATTGATCACGGATATGTGCACTCGTTGCAGTTAAGAAAATACACCATGTAATGCTTCGTGTACGCAACGTAAGTTACATTTGTTCAAGCAACATTCAACTCCATTTATATACTAATTTATCAATGAAATCTTCAATATCTTATTCACATCAGCTTCACAGATATATACAGAATATATATTCCAAATTTCATGTAAGTTAGTTAAGAAACGGCCGAGATATGAACCAAAATTGCACGTGGTATGAAACCATTGAAATTACGTGGATCGTGCCTGATACTCAATCTTAAATCATTATCGAACTAAAACACCGGTAGCAGGTGGACGTAGATCGTGATTATAGTGTAATATAGATAAATTGCCTACTGTGAATAATGCTTTTTGAGCCAAAATTGACATGTTTTTATGACAACATTCTTTTAGAGAAGCAAATGGTAAAACTGTAATAGACTATGAACGATGAACACAAGTTTGAGCTACACATACCAGTCTAACAAAATACAAAGCGAAACAGAAAGCACACAAGTAGGGAAGCTTATTAGACACCTGTAATGTACAGTGCATGTGCGCTGAGGTTGGGGCGTTATTGTATCACAGTAGTAATTGCGTCACATCCGGGTTGAATGGTAAATAAACAAAATTTTGTAGCTGATCTTTCCCCTCTGCACCAAATTTTGTTGCATACCATGTGGAATGTTTTATTCCTTTGCATTAATAACTGGGCAAAATAATGAAAAAAATAAGTTCATTATCCACAAGTTAATTACTCATTAGAGTATCACAGTAGTTATTGTGTCACATCCGGGTTGAATGATAAATGAACAAAATTTCGAAACATGCATATTTTCGAACTTTGGTTATTTGTGTCAAGAAAACAGAAAAAGTTCCACGGTTTTGTATTTGTTTGGAAAGCACACAAGACAACTACGCGATTCCTGGGCGTTTCGATGTGAATAATGCTAGAAAAAATATGAGTTTGACCAAAAATCGCATATGGTGTCTGTTTCTACACATTTTTTTCTCATCGGCAAATTCTAGTGCGGTTCATCTTTCAGTCCATAGTTCGAAAAAGAATCACACAACATGTTTCTTAAACTTGATTGAAAATATGCCAGAGAGTAGGCTTTCCGATGATATATTACACTAATGGATCAGGAAATTTTAACATGCACAAAAACGATGATATTTGGATGATGATCTTGAAATTTCGTCTAAACAGAAATTATTTACTACTGTGACAACTTGATTAGCTCAGTTATTGTCTAATAATGGGGAATACCAGCCTTACAAACCTCCTGGATGATATATAGGATATATTTTTGTAAAATATGTCTAATTGCTCAGATAAAAATGATCATTTGAATATAGGTTATGTGTTTGGAATTTTTTTATATTGACCATTTCAATACATGTGTCAGTTTTTGCGTGATTCTCGTCAAAATGTAGCTTCAGAATGTGATTTTGTAGCTGATCTTTCCCCTCTGCACCAAATTTTGTTGCATACCAAGTGAAATGTGTCATGTTTTATTCATTTGCATTAACAACTGGGCAAAATAATGAAAAAAATATGTTCATTATCTACGAGTTAATTACTCATAAATTAGCTCAGTTATTGTCTAATAATGGGGAATACCAGCCTTACAAACCTCCTGGATGATATATAGGATATATTTTTGTAAAATATGTCTAATTGCTCAGATAAAAATGATCATTTGAATATAGGTTATGTGTTTGGAATTTTTTTATATTGACCATTTTAATACATGTGTCAGTTTTTGCGTGATTCTCGTCAAAATGTAGCTTCAGAATGTGATTTTGTAGCTGATCTTTCCCCTCTGCACCAAATTTTGTTGCATACCAAGTGAAATGTGTCATGTTTTATTCATTCACATTAACAACTGGGCAAAATAATGGAAAAAATAAGTTCATTATCTACAAGTTAATTACTCATTCCACCTCAATATCCATACTTCCGGTCCCATGAGATGACGTAGTGCATCGGAAGGTCAGTACGCAGTGTGATCCGGATGTACGCAGTCGGGAAGAATTTATCACGCGTAACAAACAGTCGAAAAACGTTGTCAATTTCGGGGATAAGAAGAAAAAATACGGACTAAAATCTTAATGAGATCACATAGACTCTTTTGGACATAAATTGGAACGTTCTACAAACTTTTTCTAGGAGTTTTACCCGGGGGAAAAATTTCCGAGGGACAATTCATGGCAGAAACGGCAAAAATGCGCCTCCGTGAGGGCACACAAAAAACCCCTGCCAAGTGCGTACCGGGTGCAAAAAACACACCAAAAGCTGGGTCAGCTGGTGTAGACGATTTAGAAAGGGAAATATTCGTCGTTGCGGGTGCGGCTACTGACTCAGAGCCAAACCTCGCCGGGGGGAAAAACACCCCGATTGCCGCCATTACTGGGCGGCGCCCCCAGCCAATCCACGGCCAAATCTCGCACCAGGTCCTGGGCGAGAGTTCAGGCGAGACTTCCGGCAACAAAATGGCCGCGCCCATGGAGCCACCGGCCTGGGCCAAAGCTTTGCTCGAAACCCAACAAAACTTCATGCTGCAGTTTGCAGAGACACTTTCATCATCACATAAACGATCCGCACATGACATGTCGGACGATGAACAATCCGAAGACGAATCTCTCGATGAACGAACGGCCCAAGTTGCTAAAAAAACGCTGCACTGACGGGCCCATTTTTACTAGTGCTACCGCTACTAGTGGTGATTGCCTAGACGATCTGGACATGGTCTCTGTCAACGACCAGTCTCCAGCAGACGAGGAACAGGATGAAGTTTTGGATGAATTGCAACAGTTCTTTGGGAGTGCTGACACAGTGGGCCCAGACCTTGAAGAAAAATTGGCAACAGTTGTCAACACTCAGAGTGCAGGTGCCTGACCAGAAAATAACAGAGATATGCCAGGCGGTCCACAGGCCGAAGAATTGCCCTGGTCTGTCAACACCAAAGGTGAACCCGGAAATTTGGGACAAAATTCAGCGGCATACACGAAGCAGAGACCTGGGTATGCAGAAGCTACAAAATTTCCAGGGAAAGGCAATGACACCATTGCTTACTCTCATCGAACAGCTTCGAGAAGCAGTCAAAACAAGGACGCCATCAGAACCGGGGGCTGTGCGTGGCTGGCTGAAGCTGGCATCAGACGCATTCCGTATCATGGCGTTCGCGTTCGTCAAGACGACAAACCAGAGGAAGGACTTCATAAAGCCTGACCTCAACTCAACTTACCGACAAATCTGCTCGGACCAACAGGCGGTCACAGACTCGCTGTTTGGCGATGACCTCCCACAAAAGATCAAAGAGATCAACTCCGCTCAACGGCTTGGGTCACAGGTGCAGGGCAACGTTCGTGACAAGTACGGGTTTCAGCGCCATCATCAACGTGGGAAACAGTTCCAGCACAAAGGAAAAAGCCGGTACGCTGGGGGAAAGAAGGATTTTTTGGCGTATCGGCCGAGCCCAAAATTCCGTCCAGCAAAGGACAAAAAGTAAACTCCGGCTCAGCTGCTCAAGGGATGACTGAAAATGAAGTGAGTGTTGGTTATCTTGATGGTAACATTGATGTGAAAAACACACCACAAAACTTTGTAGCAGGAAAGATCAGTGGCCACTGCATACAATGGCAGGACGTAACTCAGGACCCAGTAATTTTGGGCGTTGTTCGAGGCATATCATTAGATTTGCCTCCTGACCTAAACCAGCATTGGATTCCAACGCCAATCCAGTTCAATGATACTGAAAAAAGGGTTATTCAAAATGCTATTGATGACTTGACCGCTAAGGGTGTGATTCATCGAGTTGAACCATGTCAAGGCCAATATCTGTCAAACATTTTTATGAGACTGAAAAAAGACGGATCATGTCGATTGATTTTGAACTTGAGGAAACTAAATGAATCTTTGCCAAAACAACATTTCAAAATGAGCACTCTTAAAAGTGTCCTCCAACTGATCACTCCAGGTTGCTGGTTCGCATTCATTGACTTAAAAGATGCATATTTTTCTGTGAATATTATGGAATATCACAGAAAATTCTTTCGTTTTTCGTGGAACGATCAGCTCTTTGAGTTCACAGCTATGCCTAATGGACTTAGTCCTGCTCCCAGACTTTTCACAAAAATTATGAACCCAGTGTTTGCCTCCTTGCATCGTATTGGACATCAGAATGTGTCATACATTGATGACAGTCTTTTGCTGTCTGACACGCCAGAAGAATGTAGGAACAATGTTCGTGACACTGTCACCCTGCTGGATAAACTTGGGTTCACAGTTCACCCAAACAAATCTGTGTTCATTCCAACCCAACAAATAGTTTTTCTGGGGTTCGAGCTCAATTCAGTACAGATGACAGTCAGACTGACCAAGGAAAAGTCATCCAAAATCATTGCAACTTGTAAAGATATTCTGAAGCCTAGGCTGATAGCCATTCAGGCAGTGGCAGAATTGTTGGGGAAATTAGTTGCGGTCCAACCAGCAGTCCCTTGTGGGCCCTTATATTACAAAACTTTGGAAAACGAGAAAAACGCTGCACTTAAACAAAACAAAGGAGAATTTTCAGCACTCATGCAAATTAGCAGTGACTCAAAATCCCATATTCAGTGGTGGATTCAGCATTTGGCTGAATCAGAAGCTACTCTGAAAGATAGACCAGTGGATATTCGTATCAATAGTGACAGCTCCCTCTCTGGTTGGGGTGGGGTGTTCCAACCACTTGGACTTCAAACTGGAGGTTTTTGGAGCACCGAAGAACAGGAGCATCACATAAATTTCCTTGAACTTTTGGCGGGGTTCCTCACCCTCCAATCCCTGTGTTCGGATAAACAAAACATTCACATTCGGCTCATGATGGATAATCAGACAGCTGTGTCATACATCAATAAAATGGGGGGCCGCAGGGAGAAATTGAACGCTTTGGCACGACAAATTTGGCTTTGGTGTCTGCATAGAAACATTTGGCTTTCTGCAGCACATGTACCCGGACAGCAAAATGTATTGGCTGATAATCTGTCACGTAAACTCCATGATGATATGGAGTGGAAACTAGACACTGGTGTCTTCCAAAAACTTTTCGATCTTTTTGGGGAACTCAAAATGGATTTATTTGCTACAAGACTGAATGCACAGTTGGAAGCTTATGTAGCATGGCGTCCTGATCCATATGTAGTGGCCATTGATGCTTTCTCGGTTGAATGGAATACTAATGGGCTGTATATCTTTCCACCTTTTAGCCTACTCGGACGCATTCTTCAAAAACTCCAGCACGACCAAGGGTCAGCAGTGGTGATATTTCCAGTTTGGGACACACAGGTCTGGTTTCCCAAACTTCTTCGGATGCTGGTCGCAGATCCAGTTCTGTTGCCAGACACCAGCAACATCCTGATGTTGACCCACAGACCTCGCGTCAAGCACCGCCTCCACAAAACGCTCAAACTCGCTGCGGGGCTTTTATCCGGGCATCGCCAGCGCTGTGCGGATTATCAGCGCACGTTGTGGACATCGTCATCTCGTCCTGGAGGGAGGCCACTCAATAACAATATGGAACATACCTCAGACAGTGGGCAGCATTTTGTGATCAAAGACAAGCTAATCCGTTTCAATCAAGTATTTTGTAGTGTCCAAGTGCTATTGCGTAAGTTGCCATGTATCGGGTACTTTGAGTTCAGGTGTTCCATAGCGGACGGATAAGCAACGTGTTCCAAACTGTGGACTTATTTATTGTTTGTTCCTAAACACACGCAACAAACATTACACTGGCGACGAGACTGGGAACGAACAGTGTCATGGATAAAAAAGACACATGAACTTTGTGTGAATCTCACCGGTAAGCCCCCAAAACGAACTTTTAGACGCCCGCCCGCCGACCGTAACTTCGCGGAAAACACGCACCAGTACAAGTCGCGCCCCAAGTATGGCTATGTCAAATCTCCCCGGATTGCCCCAGTTTTCTGTGCATGAACCTGATGCTGGCCCACGATGGAAAACATACATCAGACGGGTAGAGAACATGTTCAAGGCGTTTGACATAACCAATGAACAACGACAGAGAGCCTTGTTGTTGCACTATGCTGGCGAGGACGTTATGGAAGTCCTAGAGACACTGCCTGACACGGGTGACGATTTTGCAACTGCAAAGGACAAACTCACTGCATACTTTTCACCCAAAGTCAACACTGAATATCAAAAATTCGTGTTCAGGAGCTCCAGACAGTCTCCAAATGAAACAGTCGATGCATATCACACACGGCTACAGAAACTGGCCGCAACCTGTGAGTTCACCGACAAGGATGCAGAAGTGAAGTCCCAGCTCATCCAAGGGTGCTCATCATCAAAACTGCGACGCCGCGCCCTGGTGAAAGAAACTACACTGGCACAGCTTATTGAACTAGCCCGAGCAATGGAACTGTCAGAGACACAGGCAACCAGTATGGAGGCCAAACCGGACTCACTCCATGAGCCTGTGAATGCTGTAAAACAAACAGCCAGCAGAAGGAAACAACCTTCTACCCCCAAAAAAGCCAAGTCTCATTCCAGTCAACCCAAAAAGTGTTTCTTCTGCGGAGGAGCGTACCCGCACGATGGTGACTGTCCAGCGAAAAACACCACTTGTCAGTATTGCAGCAAGATTGGCCATGTTGAAGACATGTGTCTGTCTAAAAAACGAGCAACACGTCCCAAGAAATGGCACAAACACAAGTCAGAAAAGGTCAAAGCTGTCCAAGCAAGGGAGGAAACAAGCTCTGACGATGGCAGCTATGTGTGGTCCGTGATGCACACCTTCCACAAAGCCGGATCACTGCCACAAGTGACAATCAAACTCAGTGACACTGACATAAAAGCTGTAGTCGACACGGGAGCGTCAGTCAATGTGATGAGTCATAAAACATATGACTCACTGAGGTCAGACAAAACCCTCAGGCCTGTGACTGGCAGAAAACTCTTCCCGTATGGCAGTGAAACTCCACTGGAAGTCGACGGCATTCTAACGTCAACAGTCGCACACAAGACACAGGCAGTGGAAACCGAGTTCTTCATCCTGCATGGCGAAGGTGACACGCTGCTGAGCTACAGCACAGCTTTCAAACTTGGTCTCATCAATTTCACGTACACAGTGAAAGACCAACAGGTTGACAGCATCATGGAGAAATTCAAAGACCGATTTGTAGGGATCGGAAAACTACGAGGTGTTCAATGCAAGCTGCATGAGGATGAATCTGTCCAGCCATTCATACAACCACATCGACGCCTACCATTCCACATGAGAAAACGCACTGAAGCAGAACTAAAGAAACTACTGGATCTCGACATCATTGAAAAAGTTGAGAATGAGCCGACAACCTGGGTATCGCCCATCCATGTGATACAGAAGCCCAAGAAGCCTTCAGAAGTACGAATCTGTATTGACATGCGAGCAGTCAACAAGGCGATTGTTCGTGAGAGACACATCACACCGACGCTAGATGATGTGATAGCTGATCTCAACGGTGCAGCAGTATTCTCAAAGCTTGATTTGAACGCTGGTTATCACCAGATCGAGCTTGCGCCTGAATCGAGACATCTCACAGTCTTTTCAACGCACATTGGACTATTCAGGTATAAACGACTGAACTTTGGCATTAACTCAGCCGCTGAGAAGTTTCAGAACCTGATTCAAACGGCACTACACGGTTTGCAAGGAGTCCTAAATATCAGTGACGACATCCTGATATATGGCAAGAACCAGGACGAACATGATGCGAATCTTCAATCATGTCTACAGCGTCTCCGAGAGAAGAACCTCACGCTGAATGCCCAGAAGTGTGAGTTCAACAAGTCCAATCTCACGTTCTTCGGACACAGGTTCGGAAAAGATGGACTCGCCTGATCCAGACAAAGTACGTGCACTCAAAGAAGCAGCAAACCCGCAAACACCAGATGAAGTCCGAAGCTACCTGGGTATGGCCACGTATTATGCGAGATTTATACCTAACCTTGCCACAATCTCTGGGCCATTACGTGAGCTCACCAAGAATTCCAGAAGATGGAGCTGGAACAGTGAAACACAGCAGGCTATTGATCAGATCAAAACTCAACTGACGGATGATTGCACAACAGCATACTTTGACCCAGCGAAACAAAGCGAGTTGATCGTCGACGCGAGCCCAGTTGGTCTCGGTGCGATACTGACACAACGTGACCAAGACGATCAGATCTCAGTGATCGCGTTTGCAAGTAGGTCTCTAACTGACGTTGAGAAACGTTATAGCCAGACCGAACGCGAAGCACTCGCTATTCTGTGGGGAGTTCTACACTTCCACATATACCTCTACGGAAAAGGATTCACAATCGTCAGTGACCATAAGCCCCTTCTCCCACTGTTTAACAAGCCAACAGCAAAAGCTCCAATGCGCATCGAAAGATGGATTCTGAAACTGCAGGACTATGAGTACACAGTTGTGTATCAGCGTGGGAAAGCAAACCCAGCTGATTACATCTCGCGACACCCCCTGCCAAGCAAAAACGCAACAAGTCGAGAAGAAAGACTGGCAGAAGGCTATGTGACCCAAATAGCCACACATGCTGCACCAAGAGCTGTCAGACTCGAGGTCATCCAGCAAGAAACAGTAAAGGACCCAGTACTGTCAGCGTGCATCGCTGCAGTCCAGACAGGACACTGGCATGACAAGTACAAACAGCTTGAAAGCCAAGCACACAAGGATGCCTTGAAACATCTGTACACCACCAGAGAGAATCTCACGATTTCCAAAGACGCTAACTTGGTCTTACACAACAGTCGTATCGTGGTACCAGAAACTCTACAGCAGAAGATGGTCGACATTGCACATGAAGGCCATCAAGGCATGGTGAAAACCAAGCGTCTACTTCGACAGAATGTGTGGTTTCCCGGACTAGACCAAAAGGTAGAAAACACCATTCGAAGCTGCATACCGTGTCAAGCAACCAGTGGCGACCCTGGTCGCGAACCCCTCAGCATGTCCCCACTACCAACGTCACCATGGAAGGAAGTGAGTGTAGACTTCGCGGATCTCGAGCATGAACACATGCTCGTTGTTGTCGACGATTATTCACGATTCCCCGAAATCGACTTCGTTCATTCGACTTCAGCCAAAGCTGTGATACCGAAGTTAGACAAACTGTTTTCCACGTTTGGAATTCCACAAACAGTTCGGACGGACAACGGTCCTCCGTTCAACAGCACAGACTCTGCCCAGTATGCTGCTTATGCCGGGTTCAAACATTGAAAAGTGACCCCAAGATGGCCAAGAGCCAACGGTGAAGTTGAGCGTCTGATGCGAACTCTGAAAGAGACGTATCGTGTCGCTCATGAAGAAGGCAAGTCGTGGAAGCAGGATATCTTCAAGTTCCTTCGCAACTATCGTGCGACGCCTCACACGACTACTCAGGCAACACCCTCAGAACTACTCTTTGGTCGGACGATACGAGTTCGAATCCCTGACTTCAAAGCCGAATCCGACGCAGGTCATGATGTTCAAGTCCGACAAACCGACCGCAAGAACAAGAAGAGGATCAAGAAGTATGCGGACAAACATGTCAAGCTACAAACCAAGCCACCAGAAGTTGGAGACACAGTGCTAGTGAAACGTGACGGAATCATACCAAAACACAAAACGCCCTACAGCACCAGACCGTATCGTGTGATCTCCAAGAAAGGCTCCATGGTAACTGCTGCCCGCGATGGTCATGTAGTCACTCGAAACTCATCACACTTCAAGGTTCTGCAAGGTGAACACGCAGTACCAGGAAATGATCGTCAAGCCGCAGTGGAACAGGACTACGACAGTATGGATGAACTCGCACAACTTCCCCATGTTCCACAACCAGACCAAGCAGATGATCACGATGATGTTGCCGCGGATGGTAACGATGATAACCGTGAACAGCCAAGACGTCCCGTCCGTGACAGAAGACAGCCACAGTATCTGAGAGACTATGTTGTGTAAATGTGTTTGAACTCTGGTTGTTTTCTGACTTTTCAGTATGACATTTGTAACTTTCGTACTGCTACTTTGAACCTACAATAAGTAGAATATGTTTTGCAATGCTATGTTTGTGGTTAAAGCTGTAATCTTTTAAAAAGAGGGGAGAAATGTAGTGTCCAAGTGCTATTGCGTAAGTTGCCATGTATCGGGTACTTTGAGTTCAGGTGTTCCATAGCGGACGGATAAACAACGTGTTCCAAACTGTGGACTTATTTATTGTTTGTTCCTAAACACACGCAACAAACATTACATATTTGATGTAGTTTTAGAATTTCTTGGACACCTGTTTCAAAAGGGACTGGGATATAGCGCCCTGAATACCGCCAGGGGAGCGTTGTCAGCGATTTCCGAGACAGCTGTGGGGAGCCACCCACTGGTTACTCGTTTCATGAAAGGGGCATTCAACCGACGGCCAACACTCCCAAAATATCAAGTCACATGGGATGTATCTGTGGTACTAGATTACCCCAAGACTCTGGAACCATTGAGTAAATTGTCGTTGAAAATGTTGTCATGTAAAGTGGTTATGTTGTTGGCCCTTCTGACAGGACAAAGAGGCCAGACCATTCATGTGATTAACATTCAAGATGTAATTATCAGTTCAACCAAAGTTGACTTTCACATTACCTCACTCTTAAAACAATCCAGACTGGCAAAACAGTTGGAACCAATCACTATACCTGCTTACTCAAAGGATCCCAGATTGTGTATAGTTAGGTGTTTGAACATTTATATATCCAAGACAAAGAAACTTAGGAAGGGGGACAAGTTGTTTATAAGTACTATTGCCCCTTTCCACAGCATAAGTCGAGACACAGTGTCTAGGTGGTTGAGGCTGGTTCTGCAAAAAGCTGGTATTGACTACTGTGTTTAAACCACATAGCACTCGTATGGCGTCCACTTCCAAGGCTAAAAGCTTACATGTACCAGTGAGTACTATACTCAAAGCTGGAGGTTGGACGTCAGAGAGTTGTTTTAGGAGGTTTTACGACAAACCCATAAGACAACAGACAAACGAATTTGCTCTTGCTTTGTTGCAATCTGCTTAGCTGTACTAGGGTTAACATTCCTCACATATATGTTATGTGGTTTTGCTCTGTATTATACTCTAGAGTTTATCAATAAATTGTGTGAAAAATTATCTTTCTATTAATATACGGTTTTAAAATAACTGACATAGATACGTTGGCTCTAAATTTCTCATGGGACCGGAAGTATGCATATTGAGGTGGAATTCAAAGATTAAACGAGACTTACCTGGAAGTTGAAGTTTGATCGGGATTCCACCGATATATCTAAATACTTTCGGTCACGTGCCCACCCTTTTAACCCACCCTCGGCACATCCATGTATCTATGTCACTCTCAAGACTGACCATCCGATGCACTACGTCATCTCACGTGACCGAAAGTATTTAGATATATCAGTGGAATCCCGATCAAACTTCAACTTCCAGGTAAGTCTCGTTTAATCTTTGAATTAAGGTATCACAGTATTAATTGTGTCACATCAGGGTTGAATGGTGAATAAACAAAATTTCGAAACATGCGTATTTTCGAACTGTGGTTATTTGTGTCAAGAAAACAGGAAAAGTTCCACGGTTTTGTATTTGTTTGGAAAGCACACAAGACAACTACGTGATTCGTGACCAAAAATCGCATATGGTGTCTGTTTCTACACATTTTTTATTCATTCGCAAATTCTAGTGCGGTTCATCTTTCAGTCCATAGTTTGAAAACGAATCACACAACATGTTTCTTAAACTTGATTGAAAATATGCCAGAGAGAACGGCTTTCCGATGATATATTACACTAATGGATCAGGAAATTTTAATATGCACTACAACGATGATATTTGGACGATCTTGAAATTTCGTCTAAGCAGAAATTTACTACTGTGACATCTTAATTAGCTCAGTTATTGTCTAATAATCGGGAAGATACCAGCCTTACAAACCTCCTGGATGGTATATAGGATATATTTTTGTAAAATATGTCTAATTGCTCAGATAAAAATGATCATTTGAATATAGATTATGTGTTTGGATTTTTTTATATTGGCCATTTCAATACATGTGCCAGTTTTTGCGTGATTCTCGTCAAAATGTAGCTTCAGAATGTGATTTTGTAGCTGATCTTTCCCCTCTGCACCAAATTTTGTTGCATACCAAGTGAAATGTGTCATGTTGATTCATTTGCATTAACAACTGGGCAAAATAATAAAAAAAGTTAAAATAAGTTCATTATCTACAAGTTAATTACTCACTAAGGTATCACAGTAGTAATTGTGTCACATCCGGGTTGAATGGTAA
Organism: Terebella lapidaria; assembly: GCA_949152475.1. Lineage (NCBI taxonomy): Eukaryota > Metazoa > Annelida > Polychaeta > Terebellida > Terebellidae > Terebella > Terebella lapidaria. The sequence goes on along the minus strand of OX424562.1, from coordinate 40,191,630 downwards.
ATAAACAAAATTTCGAAACATGCGTATTTTCGAACTGTAGTTATTTGTGTCAAGAAAACAGGAAAAGTTCCACTTTGGCAGCCAGTTTCTCAAAATCTGTTCAGTAACTTTTTTCTTTTTGATACATAACACTCCTCATATGTCTTTCAAGGTCAAAGTGCCAAAATGTCTATTATCTCACTTATTATTGACTTTACAACTTAGGAATCAATTGTGGACATATAGGAAATGATATATGCCGAATATTCTGATGACCTTGAATTTAACCTTTGACCTCATTTTCAAGGTCACAGGACAAAATGGCTAATATCTTACTTATTATTGATTTTACAGCTAAGGGATCAAATATGGACATATAGGAAATGATATATGCTGAATATTCTCGTGACTTTGAACTTGACCTTTGACCTCAGTTTCGAGGTCAGATCACAAAATGGCTAATATCTCACTTAATATCGACTTTACAGTTTAAGAATCAATTGTGGACATGCTAGAAGTGATGAGGGCAGAATGTTCTCGTGACCTCGAATTGACGAACTACCTTATTTTCAAGGTCATGGGACAAAAGGCTAATATCTAAAATATACATTGTCCGATAACCTTTCTTGGCCTTTGGGCTAATTTTTTTTCTCTTTTTTTCACGGCCCAATGGGGGGGGGTGCACGCCGGGTGCACCCCCCTCTAAATCCGCCAGTGATATTGACCACATTTCTGCCTGTGCTGCTGCAAGAGGTCTTGCTTTGATGGTCGTGCTACTATTAGGGCCAATACTGTACCCTGATTTCACTAACTCATTTAGTTTTAGATTTTGCTGATATTTTTGTGATGCTAATCCCTGGTGTAGTATGCCAACTTGTAGCTTTGATACGATAATAACTCTGGCGAGCGTATTCCAATCTCCCAAAGCATGTTAAAATACAGTTCGAACATACACTGTACAGGTTCAGCCGTGGTACAGTGTTAATACGATACCATTTAGCATTGCAAAAATATCAGCAAAAGACGGCGTAAACGAGTCCGAAAAATCAGATCATATTGAAACGTTCCATTTAATTTCCCTTGCCCCAGTGATAACAGAGATAGCATGGTGTGAAAACATAATTTTTCAAAGTGTGATAAAGCTGTTTTAAATTACTTATCAATAAGTGATATTTTTTTATCGATCCCTGAGGTGATTTTCTCAGCTTTCACAGTGATTTACAGATGGTTCCACAGTGCGGTTGAGACGGCCGCAAGCAAGTTTCTTCACTCATTGGGAAGGATAGGAAACCTTTCATTGTGGAATGTATACATATTTTGGAGTTGTCAATATATTTTACACAATTATTTCACCCATTTTTTTGTTATTCTCTTCTTGTTTTTGATAATATTGTGTAACTGATATAACTCGATAATTGTTTGTTAGCTACCTGAATCTTTCAAAAGTACAAGTATGATTCCATGAATAATTGTTTATTAAACAAGTCACACGTACATGCACAATTCCTGTCCATATAAAAAGCACATAATACAGATACCCATTTCATAACGGGCTTACAAGTGAATACATAACCTGTATTTACAAAATGCTCTGTTTGATGCAGAAGACATTCATGATTAGATGATTGTGGAAAGTAAATCCTACATATAAAACAGTAAATATAGAAGAAGAAGAAAAAAAATAGAACAGAAAAAAAACTATTGTGCATACTGGTTATGCTGAGAGTATACTGCAATTATTATTGCTCTACATACAATAAATTTTCATTGATTCCTCATATATTTGTATTATAATTCAGTCAAGATGTCCAGTTTATACTAGTATTCATTGCAATACAATACAGTTTGTATCATTACATGTCACATTACCCTAGCATTGTGCGCTGGCTGCCCTAAGTTACCATTACCCACAAAACGTTTCTCAAAATGCTCCATCATACACTCTGCATTCCAAAAGAAAATTAAATTATTCTAATATTTTACAAATGCTCTCTGTTGGGTTACGAAATTCTACCTCTATATTTATTATTATCCTGATCCTTAATATCTTCAAATCTTCCTGTCCGGAAAGCTAATAGTACCAAGTATTCCAGCCTGAAGCAGGGCTAATTATTTTATTGTTTACAAAGTGTACTTTCTGCTTTCTCATATATGATCACATCATCAATGTCAATATTTACAACATAGCTATCAACAAACATCTCATTTTTTCTTGTTCTTGCTAACATATCTAGAGCAGCATAAAAGTTATTGTCATACATCACATCATTTGGCATGATTTGTTGAAACAGTCTTGATCGAGAAATCATTTTTCCTTACCTGTAAAACAGGGGCCACATCACTCACCAAAGATCAATGGGTCATGTAAATTATATGAGATAATCTGGCTGGAACGTGTAAAACAAAAATATGAAGAACTATGTACCACACGAGCTCCATATTTGATATATTGAAAAGGGATCATCAATTGAGCTGGAGAATTGTATAAATACATTATCCGAATACAACCAGCAAGAAATAGGCCTTCCGTATGTACAGATGCCACATGACAGCTGTCGAGGGGATCATAATAATGATGATATATAACATAAAACAACAGTTTTGCTTGAAAAGTTTTTATTGTGGTAGACAACACATGGAAAACACCTGTAGTTTTTTATTAATCGTGATAATCAACTATGAATTACAATTTCACCCACTCTCATGGGTGGGATGTAAAATGATGCCTCCATGAATCAGTAAACCATAGAGTGCTGCCAGCGTTTGAGTTGTTTGACAACATCTTGACAGTAAATGGGACACAGATTCATTTTTGTGAAACAAACATCTTCCATTTGTTAAATATACATTCACACATCCGAAATTGGAGACCTTAAAAGTGAACTATGTCAAATCTCCATACTCCCACCATAGAAATTTTTTTACAAAACAAATCAAGACGGGATTCAACACTAGGATTAAGGGTAGTATAGTAAGGTTAGTATTCCCCCCTTCAACATTCTTTTATTGTCAATGTGTATATCCTGTATATGCACATGAAATTGGATGTTGAAAAAATATTTTTGAATTGAATTGAATTGAATCGGTCGATCAGTTTGTGTAGCAGGAGGTGAACCCGCTACAACATATATTCATGTTTCGCACGGTTGTTATAATATTTAGGGTACTTCCGGTACCTCAAATTTCACGGTACCCCATATATGAGGTATTATTATTATTATTATTATTATTATTACACCGTGACTTTTAAAGCGCCTAATCCGTATGTTCTAAGCGCTGTACAAATTGGATACATGAATACATATAATACATTATGACATTATATACATTATAAGTGGAGATGAACAAATACATGTTTGAAAGATTTAAGTGATTGAAATTAAACGTTATTGAAATGATCGTTCATCAAGTGTGTCTTCAACTGTTTTCTGAAACTGTCCAAGGAGGAAGCGTTCCTGATATGTGCCGGCAAGCAGTTCCAGAGGCCCGGGGCTGAGTGACAAAAGGCTTGGGACCCCACGCGCTTCTTTGCAGGTTTACACACTAACACTGTTGAGTCAGCAGCAGACCGGAGCTGTCGGCGCGGCACGTACAGCTGGAGTAACTCCTGGAGATAAGTGGGGGCGATTCCTTTCAAGCACTTGTACACGTATGTGAGGATCCGAAACTGGATACGGAGGTGGCAAGGGAGCCAGTGGAGGCTGTAAAGCACTGGCGTTATATGATCCTGAAGTGTTGTTTGTGTAATGATTCGCGCCGCCTTGTTCTGAACCTTCTGGAGACGGTAGATCTGGGTCTGAGGGAGCCCTGAGAGCAGCGAACTACAATAGTCCAGCCGAGAAGTCACCAAACTCTGGATTGCTGATCTGCAGGCATATGTTGTTAGGTAAGGCCTGATTTTGCCGATGTTGCGCAGGTGGAAATTGCATGATTCGACAACGCTGGTGACTTGGGCAGCCATCGACATGTGGTCATCAAACATAACACCAAGGTTTCTGACAGTTGCTGAAGGGGAAATGGACGCGTCAGCGATGTTAAGAACGTGGATGGGGTTGGAGAAGTTCCTGTGCTGATGGGCTGACATCACAAGTAGCAGTTCCGTCTTCCCCTGGTTCAACTGGAGGTAGTTCTCAGTCATCCAGTACCCAATTTCTGTTATGCAGCTTTGCATAGCCGTCGCCGCCCTTGAGTAACTGTCAAGAGTTTTTTGCATCGAAGGTCAGATAGAGTTGAATGTCGTCTGCATAGCGGTGGTATCCAACACCATGCCGAGTGATGATTCCTTCCAAAGGTTGGGTATAGATGGAGAATAGCACTGGCCCCAGCACGGAGCCCTGAGGCACGCCGTGGACAGCAGGTCTGTCAGATGAGTAGGTCCCTGCAATACCCACTCGCTGTGATCGAGCATGAAGGTATGAGCAGAACCAATACAGTACTATTCCTTTAACACCCAGGGAACGGTGGAGTGAGCTGATGAGTGTATCATGGTGGATAGTGTCAAATGCGGCACTCAAATCTAGAAGTACCAACATCATGGCCTTGTTGTTGTCCAGACCGACCACCAAGTCGTTCTGTACTAGGAGAAGTGCAGTCTCAGTGCAGTGTAGAGGTTTATAGGCTGATTGGAACTTTCCATTTAGGCAGTGATAGTCCATGTGTAGCTTCAGTCTCTTCAGGACCACTCGTTCAACCACCTTGCCAATGAAAGAAAGGTTGGAGACTGGTCTGAAATTCTTGAGCATGGTAGCATCCAAGGATGCTTTCTTCAGGAGAGGAGTGACAACTGCCTCCTTCGCGGAGGAGGGAAAGGTTCCAGTTGACAATGACATGTTGACCAGTGTTGTCAGGATCGGAAGGTGAGTATCCAAGGTCTCCTTGAGCAGCCACGTGGGCATGGGATCGAGCACACACGACTTCGATGGGGATGCCATGATAGTTTTCCGCAGATCATCCAGTGTCACTGGAGGAAAGCTGTCCATGGAGACATCTGGCGACAGCGGAGCACCGGTGACTAGAAACTGGCCATCCGGATTTCTCTTGCTCGCTATCCCTGAGATTATGATGTCAACTTTTTCGACGAAGAAGTCAGCGAAGGATTCACAGCTGTTCTTCAGGTCCTGTGACGGATACTCGGGTAGCCGTTCTTTCAGCAGGCTGTTCAAGGTCTTAAATGTTGTCCGCTGATCGGCGCCTGAAAACTTGTATTCATAGTAGATCTTTTTGATGTTGAGAATGTGAGTGTTGACTAGATCTCTGCGTTGTTCATAAATCTGTCTGTGGATCATTAGCTGTGTTTTTCTCCATTGCCTCTCAGCTGCTCGTCGACTTCGGCGGAGCTTGGTGAGCTTACTATCAGCCCATGGGTATGACACGACAGCTTTTCTCAAGCGGGTCACACGAGGAGCATGGCTATCCAGCACACAGGTGACTCGGTCAGAGTACTCAGCGAACCTTGCATCAAGTGTGC